>CM059205.1:17408271-18109938 GCA_030347435.1 Clarias fuscus
AAATGCTTGGCGAAGTTAAATCTTTAAAAAAAAGTTTAATAGTGAAAGTAAGAGACAATGCAATGAAATCTGACAGGATTGGGGATTGGGACTAAACAGCTGTGTGGCCATAAGAAAAGCACTTATTAGTGAGACTAATAAGAACAAAGGCTTCAATTTGCTAAGGATAATAAAGAGTGGACTTTGGAATAATGTAAAACGGTCATGTGGTCTGATGAGTCCAGATTGGCTCTATTCTAGAGCGATGACCGTGTTCACACATTAATTGGACACCATATTGCACCATAATCAAAGCTGAAGGCGGTTGAACTGAACATTAAAGTGTTTGTGTCCAGGCAACAATTATTATGTTCATTCTGTTCCTCGTTCACTTTTCCAACACTTTGGCCAAGCCATACCTTATATATATATATATATATATATATATATATATATATATATATATATATATAACATTTTATCTACGATGAGAGCCCAAAGGCCTGATATAATTGCATCCGTTTATAGACTGTATGCTATGCCAAGGTCACCAATACAGACTCACTGTGCTATAACATATTTTAATGGGATTCGAAGCTGGCAGGCTGCATTTATATAGGATGGGCACAGACTGACATGCCAGGTGGCTGCCATGTGTAGCCAAGTAACTGGTGTACTAGCTGAGGATTTGCTTTTTGCCCCTCGAGCTTGTACACATACGTACACAATCACATGTATGAATATGTGTATGTAGGGGTCCTCAGCACTGACGTAACTAAATGCAAAAAATATTTTCTAAACTGAAGAGATTCTAGACACGCTGTGACACTAATTATTTTGTGGTTATTTATTTAGAAAGCTTGCCATAAGGGTTAAAAAAAGTGATATATATATATATATAGTATATATAGATTGTGTTCAAAGTGTATATAGATGGCTATAGATGGAAAGCAATAAAAAAGTGGTACGGGTAGGAGTTTTTCACGTGGGTGTGAACAAGATGTAAAGCTCGCAAGACAAATGAAGGCCATGTTGCGCGATGTATTAACAGAATATATTTATGTGACGCTGACAGAACTGGCATTACTCCCTACAGTATGTTTTTTTTTTTCAGTGTTTCCAGAGGCATAGTAGTAGGGTTCATAATTAATGATAAAAAAAAAAAAAAACCCTGTCAGTTTACACCATGCCCTCTTCAGTTTTGAATGCGGACACAGATGAAAACACCTGGAGCATTAAGCAGATACAGATACACACAGTGGCATTGCATTATGCCTGTAGAACAGAGAAAGGCTACAATGCAACACTGGCGAAGCGTCAACTGCTTATTCCAGTGTGAATTAGTCAACATTAACACGTGCGAACAGTGCGACAGCTCAGCGAGGATTAAAGCCGATTTTCACCTTTTTTCTGTCTCATCACCATCCACTGCTTTAGAAATGTCCTCTATAGCGATTCTGCTGATCTACTCTTTTTTTTTTTTGTTATCAAAATGACTTCATATAGAAGATCAGCTTAGTGTGTGATGCTGTTTTAGCGATGTCCCCATTTGCCGTCGCAATCGTTTTAATTTTGGCTTGACTTGAATATAGATATGGTAACCCTACAGAAGCTTAATAATTTCATTAAATAAGAACTTAATCTTTCGTTCTTTCTTTATCAGGCCGTTGCGTTCGGAATTTTTTGGTGAAAAACTGTTGGTGGTTCTGTGATGATAAGCTGCTTCCATGTAGACGATCATTTATACATAAACTGATAGGTAATTGCCACATAGGTACAGCATAAGTAATAAAAATGCTATTAAGAAAAATACCTGTCATTAACCTGTAACTGGGTTAATATAGGAATCAGCAAGATTTAATAAACAAAACGGTCCTTCCAGCACCACACAGGACCGATTTAAAATGTGCCATTTTTAATTATGTAAATTGCCTAAAGGAGTCTGTTGGTTCTTATAGAATATAAACTTTTGACTATTTTAATCAATTCATCTATGATAAATATTTGAAGAAATGTCATATATCTCCTCATTGTGAATGACTGATTTGGTGTGTACACTTTGAGCCTGCTTAAACACACACAGTTTATCATTTAGGTAAACACAGAATCTTGGAGGTATGAATTTTATGACCATTGGCTGTAACTCCCAAGGCAGTGAAACTGTAGTTGGCTTTTGTACTTTTGTTCTATGGTCTATAAGCGCAGACTGTAACTCTTCTCTTGGGCCAGAGACACACATAAATCAACAGCGTATCTCCACAAGCCAATCAAATCGTTCATTTGTAAAAATCGGTGTTTATAGAAAAGCCTGCTTTTATTGCCTGTTTAAAATGCCTATGCATGCTAACCAAGAGTCAAATCCATAAAACTCAGATGAGGTTACACATTAACAGGCCTTCAGCCATGCTCAAATTGGGTTCCTCGGATTTTCAAAGTGGCAGTAGGTTTAAATAGACCAAATGATGATCTCATGTCAGGAGTGGAAGGTAAGGGGGAAAAAAAGAAACGGCTCTGAGAATCTTACAGTCACATGATACTCAAATTCCACTGTAGAGCAGCCTGGCATTTCAGATACTATGCAAGATAATAACGTCGGGCCATTTATAGATAAACAGGATTCAGGGGAAAAAGACCCTCATGGATGGTATTTATTTTTCCATGCTGCTAAGGAACGATGGCACCTTTTTCTGTATAAACAAAAGAAAGATTATAACAACTCCCTGAGAATTTGTACCCTCCCTTTGAATTCAGATGACTATATATTTAGCAGTCTAGTTTCATGTTGCTACCTAATTTATGTGGTCATAAGAAACTTTTTAGTCCTTAATATACGCTCTTGTAAAAAAATTTATATATATATATACAATTTTATATATAAAATTTTAACACTGTGTCAATCCCAGTCTGGAGTGAGAAACCTCTTTTTTATCCATTTCAGTCAGTTGTCAATTATAATTATGCACAGCAGCTACTCAGCTGCCCCATTGTCTGTTTCTCCGCCTCTGTTTGTCGTGGCTCGTGGGCGGAGGACCAGTGACAGGAGCGTGAAATCGATGTGATGAAAAACAACTAGGGTATCTCTATAAGCCATTGGCTGCTCTATTAAAATTCCCCGCCCTGTATCAGAGCATGTCCTCTTGCCACTGCTGCGATAGGGCGGTGTGTGGCAAATTACTCAGCTACTATCACAGGTTATCAGCCCACGGCACAGGTGACCCACTCTCTGAAATATCTCCTCTCGGTCCGCTCACAAAGCTCAGCATTTCTGTTACCTTCCGGTCCTGTTTCTTGGGATGAATTTACCTTTTGTAAGTAGAGATCAGAAAGGAAGAAAGGGGCATTTTCTTCCTTGAACATCTGTGAGGTTTGTACCAAGATAACAAAATCATCTCCTTCTCCAAATACACTGTTTCAGTGTCTATGTAAGTGAACTACTGCTGAGCCACACGCAGAGCCGAGCAGCAAGCTGGGGGAGGGGCTCTTCTTATATGAGGTCAGACTCTAAAAGGCTTGTTTAAGCAGTGGGCAAAGACAAAAAGCAAGTAATATTGTCTGTTCATACATGCACATTGGCAACACAGCTAAATGTCTTAAACTGAATAAAAAGTGAATTGTGTCCCCTTTAAGGGCAAGTATGATTCATGTTCATAAACCCTTTTGCAAATTTTACATCTGTCTTGGCCAGGAGATGTTGAAGATAGTAACTAGGAGTGATAGTTGGTCTGAGGAGAATAGCTTGTTTAGAATAGCTTTTAATATGTTATAGTTTTATGTAATATTTTTGATCATTTTATCTTTTTATTTTTTATTATTATAATTTTTATGGCTATGACTATTATTAAATTTTTCATTTATATATTTATAACTATATTTTTATTCTGTTTGTATTTTTATTTCTATTTTTAATGCCATTGTATTGTCATTTTTAGAACTGTGAAGCACTTTGGTACAACTTAGGTTGCTTTAAAGTGCTATAGAAATAAATGTTGATTGATTGATTGATTAATTGATTGATTGATTGATTGAGGAGCTCAATATTTGCAGTCTACCGTACATAGATATTTAACTAATTATCACATCAGTTAAGTTTGCATCATAACTAATGAAAACCTAACAGTTTTAATTTATAGCTAATACGTCTAATTCATAATGCGTTAGCAATTTTACATAGCTTTTAAAATCAAGAAACTAGCTATTTTAAAATCTAGCTTCTCACTGAATTGGGATAGATGGACATGTTTAGTTTGCTGCGTTTACAGCATCTGCTAGTGCAAGACTTTTGTACCTTGGTTTGCTTTTCTTTCTTTTATAAATTATTGGAGTTTCAGGTCACCAGGGCATAAGAATATTCTAACATAATGGAAATTATCTTCTCTAGTTTCAACATACCGAAGAGGTCTATTAGGACAAAACACTATACTCAAGTATTAAACATGAATAATAATAATAATAATTTATTTAAAAAAAAAACATCATCGTCATCATTTTCCATCAGTGTCCTGTTTACAAGCTCTGAAAACCTAATAGACCTATATGCATATTCACAATTGTACCCTCTGCTCTTAAATTTAAACCATCTGAGAACCCAGTTAATGTAATACTGTAGTCTGACGTAACTAGATATGTGGGAAAATTAAGTAACCCAGGAAGTAAGATTGTCCAATGAGTTACTACAAGCTACAGTGTCATTTAGTATGTAAATGAGTGCATAAGTAAGTGACCAAGAGCGTAAGTGAATTAGAATGAAAATAGATGAAGAGGTAAATGAATAAGAATGTTACTTGAGTGAGTTTGTATGTAAATCGTTGCATAGGAGAGTGATGGGGAAGTCAATAAACGACTTAGTATGTAAATAAATGAATAAATACATGACTTAAATCAACTGGGTATCATTTTTGAGAGTGAAGGCAAAATGATGAAGGCTGTTTAACATAAATGGGATCTTTTGGTTTGAGATGAATATGAATGTTGAATCAGAATTTCAATCTTTACATTTATATATGTTCAACATCTTAGACCTTGCCACCTTTTGTTTAACCTCACCTCTTCTTCAACTGATCAAAAATATTGGAAACATATTGGAAGCCTAACAGCTGTTTCTTGTTGTCCAGAGGAGCTCTGTTAGATTGATTGTTTAAACAGTTAATAGCACTGAATGCCTACTCTTGAATGCGTTCACTAATCTTAATTGATGATGTAACTCATGATGGTAGCAGCAGAATGAATTCAGAAGTCTACAAAAACATTGTGTCCACTAATTAACTGAGAACCGTATCTAATCTAATTGGGAGGAACTTCATCATGCAGCACAACAATGACCTATAACACACTGCCAACACAACAAAAGACTTCATTAGGGGGGGAAAATGGAAGGGTTTAGACTGGCCAAGTCAATCATCAGACAATTAAGCATGCATTTCACCTCCTGAAGAGGAGACTGAATGAAAACTCTCCTAAAATAAACAACGTCTTAAAGAAACTGTGGTACGAGCCTGGAAAAGCATGAAAAACAAGTATGCATCAGTTAGTGATATCTGGTGATATATTTCAAGCAAGAGATATGCAACCAAATATTAAGAGTTATTTACTTTAGTTTTATATCTTCCTATGCTTTTGATTACCAAAAGTGCCAAGTTGTTTAAGACATCTTGATGTAAATACCAAGAAATGAAAGCTGAAATTCTGATCCATCATTTCATATTCATATTTTGATTGAATACCTAGCAGGCTTTATTAATTAAAAAAAAAAGTCTTGAGAAGTATTTTAGCAACAGGCAAAGAAGTAACTCAGTTTGCGGTTCAACTCACGTTTTGATTTTTTGCTTTGAGCAAGCACTGTCTGCATATCTCTGTCTTATGTGGATCATCTTCCCTTATGTCTAGATAATGTGGCAATTACTCCTTAATTACATGTGTCATCTGGATGAGAGGGGCTGACTGCAGCCTGATAAATCCTGTTCACCGCACTGGCAAGTCTCCTGGTGGGGAATCGCTAGCATCCTGAGACTGTGACAGAGTAATAGAGCTAAATGTGGAGAAGAGAGGCTGATAGTAACAATACGCACTTATTAAGCACTGTATATGCATTGTGCTTTTACGGTCAAGTTACTTTATCTTTATTTGAAATTTTATAATGAATAAATTCATTCATTCATTCTTCTCTAATTTCAGCTTAGTATTGGTGGCAGTTGTTGATCCAGATCCAGTTGATCCTGCTGGGCCCTGTACACGGCAGGCTATGGAGCACTGGGTGTTCTGATACTTTTCTATCATGGGCAGGGTTGGTTTTTTTCAGTGGTTTGTGTTACATTGGCAGATGGGCTGGCCTTGGGTAGATGATAGATGGGCTGATCATGGTGCCCTTGATTCTGTCACGAGTCTTCTGAAATATAATTCATAATTAATGTTATATGTCTTATATATAAACCATCACAGAGAATGAATATTCTAAACAGTTTCACAAGATGTCACTTAAATTTCTATTGTTATACCTTCTTGGAACATCCAGGTACTGGTCCTCATAGACCATTAATGATTATATATATCTAATACCTGTATAAGATGCTTTTAACCCTGCTGTGTCAGGCCAAATGTGCGGTTCATATTGCGGGAAACTATGTCTTTTTGCTTTTTCTGTTAGTCTTTCGGGCTGCTCCCATCGAGGGGTTACCACAGCGGATCAGCCGATCTGCACACAACTTGGCTCAGCTTTTTTTGCCCGATGCCCTTCTTGATGCACCCATTTTTATCCAGGCTTTAAATCACACAGATAAATGAAAACCATATGATATCCCCTTTGATGCAATGCAGTGTACACTGGTCTGAGTTTCTGTTTTGCTTGTGGTATTGTAAATGATCCTCACTTTGAATGTTTGTGTGTGTGTATGTGTCTGTGTGTGTGTGTTGTGTGCGCGCACGTGTGCATGTGCCCATTAAAAGATTTGATAGGAACGGAAAAGGGGTGCTAGCTTTCCTTGTCCCTAGGCTTACAAGTCCTACAGAATTCGGTACGATGGGGTAGGAGGAGGAGAAAGTCCTTCTGTAAGGGGAAAAAAAAAAAGATGATGATACACTGATTTTTATGATGCCGTAAGGATTTTCAGCCTCACAATTCCAGCCTGTATGCAGGCTAGTCAGAAATGCATCTCCCACGTATTTTTCCCCCAGCTCCTCACATTTTCTGAAAATAATTAGGCTGGTCATGGGCAGTGCACACCTTTTCGATAATGTTTCTTGAATGTTCCACCTACTGTGCCCCTCCTCCTCCTCTTCCCTCACTACCTCATGATGTGATTTTAACATAGAATTGCAGCTAGCTCACCATTCAGATAGTGACCTAATTCTTCTCTGGCATGCACACACTGCTAAAGGGGTAAAAAGGCAAGCTCAACTTCACACACAAACTGACTTCTAATCGTACTAGTTTTTTTTAGAAAAGCAGTTTCTAATGTGCTTTTTTACTTTTCTCAGTTTAACGCAGCTAACACGTTCAGTTGCTTTGATCTTATCACTCAGTCTGGTTAATTCCTTTCACTTGAAAAGAATCATTTAGTTCGCTTTAGTAGACGGATGTCAGAAAAAAAATGTCAAACTTTTTTGCGACTTTGCCATTCCAGCCTCGAAAACATTGATTTTTTTTTTTTGTGTGTGTGTGTGTGTGTGTGCCAGATACACTGTACTCTGAGCTTGTTAAATGGCTGCATGGAGATAGGGGAGCTTTTTGTACACCCTGCTGAATTGTGAATGAGACCCCACTCTCTTACCTGACCATGATATTTTCATCTGGAGGAAGCAGCACTTCAGCACTGCAAGGCCTTGGGCTTCCCCACCAAGCCCATACTTCTTTTTTTTGAATGGTCTCTGGTTGTTGAGATGTGGCTGTTTCGCACCATTGTTATTTCCAATTTCATAGTTGAGCCGTGGCTAGCATGCCCCAGCTACGGCATTCACTGCAGTAATACACGCTGGACTCTCCAAGGCGGCGATCAGCCACACTCCTAACCCTCTTGTGAAATGGCCGACTTTGTCAATAGAAAGCCTATTGTTCTGCTAGAGTGGGGCTGAATGCCTTCCTTTCATTCTTCTCTGGAGATGACTTCCTTTCAGAAGTGTGGGCTTTCATTTGCTGTAATTATCCTTAGCATTATTTGTAGACTTAAGATTATATCCTGTGTACTGAGGTGGAAATGCATTTTATGTGAAGTATATTCGGGATCCCTCTAATTATATTTTTAAAGTACCTTTCATCTATTTTTTCCTTTGGTTTTTGGTTTGCAAGGCATATTTAATGATCATTGATGTTTCCAAACATTCAAAGCTTCTTGATGTTGGATGTCAATTTGAACATATTACAGTACATAATGCATTCCGTGCTAGCTCAATAATGATGTAAATTTTAATTGAAAAAATGAATCATTTTAGTGCAATTTACATAAACATGCATGTTTAGCTATCATTTTCTGTCAGTTTTATCAGGAGCAGACCGGCAGGAAACCCATACTGAAAGACATATGTCCTGTACAATATGTTTCAAGCTATATGTTTCAATGGATTGCCAGATCCAGCATGATCCTCACAACATGATAGGAGCTGATTTCATCCTGTTTTTGTCACTCTGTAATATGTAGGACTTATCAAATGTAAAAAAAACACATCCACTTCTTATCTTTTGTCAGATGACAACATTGATCATTTTGCATGAAGTCATTTTGTGTTTCTTAATGATATGGTTTTTCCCACCACAAATGATGAAATACAGCCCCGAAAAGAAAAGAGTCAGCTTAAGCAAACATGAGCACAGATGCTTTCAAACTGCAAGGTAAGCTCCTTGGGCTTTGCCCTAAATCTGCTTCCAAGCCCACATTAATAAATGTTTTAGTGGAGCTGCATGTCCAAGTCGACAGTAGTCATGGCTTATCAGAGCATTTCTATTTGAATGTAGCCTTAAATATACGGCGAATTTACAGACCAATGAAAATTAAATGCATGTTTGTCAGACAGGCTCTGCCCTCAGCTACATGACATGAAGAGTGATTGTGTATTAAAAAAAAAAAAAGAAAAGAAAAGAAAAAAGAAATAGTGAAGGGAACTCTGAGAACTTGGGCTGCAGTGCTGGCTTTCCGCTTTGTGCTAGATAGTCAGGCAGCACACTAAAGACTCTCAGGTAGGAGCTGTTGAATATAATGAAATAGAGAGCATGTACATTTTCTGTAACAGCAGATCTGACAGGTTTAGCTGTATCTTTAAATGTTTTAATATGGGAAAGTCTTCAAAGGTTTTTGCAGTTTCGTGGTAAAAAGATAAGCTGCATTTTCTTTTATTAATTACAAGCACTAACTGTCACTAAATGTACATAACAAGAACTAAATGTCATTTTTAATTAAATATATGTAATTAAATTAAACAGCACACACCTGCTGTTTTATTCCTTATCTTATATCTTTGTTAAGTGTACGGTGATATGTGCTGACAGGTTTCTTACATCTTTACTGATTTACTGGTATATTTTGCAATAAGTTGATTTGGGTTGGTGGTTTCAAATTGTCCCTTTGGCGTTTAAATCAAAATCCCATTGTCAGTTGATGTACAGTGTTTTTATTTATTATTATTATTTTTTTAACTTTCTACATATGGAGTACCACTGTGCATTACATGCTGATAAACCAGTTTTCTTTAGAACATACTATCTGCTTTCCTTAAAGACTTAATCATGCCAGTGCAACACAGTGAACCAAATTAAAAGGCATTTGAAAGAAAATTACAACAGAGACAAGTCTATTTTTAGCCTACATTTTCTTAATTGGCATGGTGAGTACAATCAGATAAGGTTTTGTGTGTGTGTGTGTGTGTGTGTGTGTGAGAGAGAGAGAGAGAGAGAGAGAGAGAGAGATGCCTCTACTATGCAATATGCAGTCATCCATTGCCATTCCGTATGCTCCTTCCTGGAATCACTGCATTGTTGGGTTGCAGATTAATTTCTTTTACATTGATATTCTATATAATATCTGTAAGTGGTAAGTGTAGATGTCAGTGGTGCTTGTGTTTGTGGTCAAAGACCCATAATTTGGCCGTAGCTGTTATTCACTTTGCTATGAAATTGGCTTAATGTGTATGTGTATGGTTAATGAACAGACCATTAGAAGTGCAGCGTTAAAGGAATGATTTAGTGAATGTTTTTCCACTTGCAAAAGGAGTCGATCAGCTCAGACATTTCTGGCGTATTTCCTTGCTCGTATCATTTTTTGCTCCAGCTATGAAGATAACAAAGCACTGGAAGCATATGGAAGCAATCGTCATCATGCGAAAAGCATGTCAGGTTAATCACGCTCTTTTCAAGTGATTTGTAGTACACCTAGATTTGTCATTTCTGACACTGTATGCTATACTGATACGAATAAAAAAAAATCATATAATCACTTGCATAGTTGAATCGGGACTTATTTTGGTGTATATTCAAATATTAAATAACATTTTATAACAATACTTCTATGCAGAAAATTTGTATTACTTATCCTTACATTTTTGCAAACTCAATAACAATTCATGGTACTTGATTGCTATGAACGAATGTATTACGAGTTAGTATTTGTAACATGTCGTGATTTTACACAACTTTTTATGTTTTATAGAATACAATAGAGTCCAGTGAATATTTGGATTTTAAAACACATAACTGGCTACACAGTAGTACATAGTTAACACTGGGACACATCATACTGCACTCAATACTATAATGTAATATAATATTATTTGTGCTATTAAACCATATGTATATCATGTTTTTTAATGCATGCCAGACATCTTGCATATGTGTAGTAATACTGTAGGTACACACTGTTTACTTTGATATTGTCCCATCGGGATGATTAGAATTAATTTCTGAAAAGCAATAAAGTGGGATGCTCTAAAAACAATTAATTGTTGTGTATGTTCCACTTAAACTTCTTTGGACAAAGACAGATTTGGACATGAGTCATGGCTTGGCCAATAGTGTGGCTATAATTAAGATAAGTAAGATTTGTAGACTTTGTACATTGTGCTTTTTTCTCCCAACTATTTTACCAAAGCTTCTGTGCACTGTTTAGTAATGTATTACATGATTATGAAATACTAACTCTGAATAGATCGCAAGCTGGCAAACATGGTCGCGTTAGCTGGCATACAAAGTCACCTACTGGTGTATGGACCAAAAGGTTTGATGACACCTCACTGTGACACCCATATATTTCTTAAACTGTTACCACAAAGACGTCTTAGATTTCTTTGTATGCTATAGCTTTACGATATGACTTTACAGGGGCATAAACCTGTTTCAGCATGACAGTGCCACTTTGCACAAAGCAAGGTCCATAGTGACATGGTTTATATAGTGACCATATGGTTTATATAATGACCAAGGATGGAGTGGAAGAACTTAAGTGGCTTAAACAAAGCCCTGACCTCAACCCTGCTGAGCACCTTTGCAATGATCTGGAATGAGGACTGCAAAATAGGTCTTTATGACATTCATACCTCTTATCCTGTGTACAGGGTTTGGGGGTGTTGGTGGTGTGGGGTGGGAAACCTATGCAGGAAACAGGACACGAGGCAGGGTACACCCTGGACAGGGTGCTAAATCATCACAGGGCACACACCCCCACAATTTGAAAACACCAAGTAACCTAATCTGCATGTCTTTGGACTCTGGGAGGAAATCAGAGCACCCGGAGGAAACACACCAAGCACATTGAGATCATGCAAACTCCACACACACATACACAGACCCAAGAGGGGAGGCGAACCCCAACCATGGAGGTGCTAAACACTACGGCACTCCAAAATCTATTAGTAAGAACAGCGTAGCTTTTATAGGACCAAAAGGGGAAAAACCCTAGAATGGGATGTTTAACAAGGACATATGTGTATGATGGTCAGATTTTATCCTCATCTGTAGGTTGTATATCCTGCTTTTATGCGACATATGTACCCTTAAAGGCAGTATTAGATTTGCCTGTAGACTGACAGAACTGCTTTTTTAGGGAAAGAGCGGCGAGCTTCAAAGGCAGCACTTTTGTCTTTCGCTTTGTTTGGACTGTCCACAGACCTTTTGTTTTTGTTTTCCGCAGCAGTGTTTGATATACACGAAATGTTGACACTGTACACCGTGTCACCTGCTGCTGCTGGACCTTGGGGAGAGGAAAGAACTCAGTCATGAGCACAAGCATGTGATGATTTTCCACTGCGCCCAGGCTTAGCTTGGCTGAAGGAACCCCTCTCTCTCTCTCTCTCTCTCTCTGACAAACTGCAGCTCGGCTCGCAAGCGTTATCGAGAACCTGAGCGCTGCATCAACATCTGGCCAGATGTGGAACAAAACGCACCGATCCGAACGCTAAAAAGGGGGGAAGAAACTTGCTGCATAAACATAAAATATCCCACAGAAAAAAAAAAAACTGTTTACTTTTCGCAAACCGACCGTGTCTGGAGATTTGTGATAAAGATTCGCTTAATAGAGCGTTCAATATCTGTTTACTTTGCTGCGCGAAACTAATTAAGGATTAAGCGGTTTTTTATTTTTCCTTCTTCGTCTTCTTCCTTAAGCAGCACCAAAAATAGCAATTAAGATCGACAACACGGAGAAAATATCCGCGCCGAAGAAAGAAAGACTCGACTACACAGCGGATACACAGAGAGAGAGAGAGAGAGAGAGAGCGCGCGCGCGATATACAGATACGGATAGAGATATAGGTCTCGCGCTGAAGTAGCCCTACCTAATTTTCCTGTAATAGCCTAGTGACCTGATTTTTTTTTTCCACTTCCACTGCAATTCCACGCGATAATCTAAGTTTAAACCCTCCCCCCCTACACCGGCGGTGGCTGGGAGCTGCACTGAACCCGAGCAGAGCTTGTGCCTATAAGCGGAAGTAGGAGCCCGCCTGCTGGAGCGGCGCGTCATCGGCGGAGCGGCGGTCGCGCGCGCCACGCACTCCTCCCTGCCTACTTTTAATAGCTGCGTCATGTGACGGAGAGCAGTTGTAAGGCAGGTGCCCCTCGGTTCATTCTCAGTGAGGGGGCACTTCCCTGCACGACAGCACAATCGGGAACGCTTGGATTTTCATATTTCCTATTAATATTATTATTATTGTTATATTATTCGTATTTTTATTTGATTTTATTATTTTATTTTTTTTGTACTGTTATTAGATTTTTTTTCTCCGTACCGTCATTCAGTGGCTGGATGGCGTGGGACAGGTGCAACCAGGAGTTGGTGTGGACGGAACTAGAGGTGAGAATAAACGCGAAACTTGAAACATTCTTTTGTTTTGTTTTGTTTTTAACTACACCGACGTCGGAAGCTGAAATTGCGTGCGGCACGCGCCGCGCGCTGTGCGTAACGGACAGACACGGAGCCCCGGAATGAATGCACGCGAGCGCGGCTGGTGATGCTCACAAGACAGAAACGTGCATAAAGACTGATTTTTTTCCCCCCCGTTAATTTTTGTTCCTTTGTTTGTTGAATCGTTTCGGTGTCTTTTTGAGAGCGTGTTTCTGTGTCAGGCTGGGAGTGTGTGTGTGTGTGTGTGTGCGCGCGCGGCTCTGAGGAGAGAGGAGACAGACTGACTGTCTGTTCGAGCGAGCGCGAGCTCAGAGCCGCCTCCAGGTTGCCGGGCTGCTGCTATGTATCCGCGCCAGGTAATGTGCATGGAAACTTTTTCTTTCTCTCTCTGTCGTTCGGATATTTAGATTTGCAAATGGATTCAGGATGATAGTGCGTGCATTTCTTTTTTTTCCGTCCCCGATGTGCTGTCACTTCACATGCATGGACAGCTCGTGAGTGTGATTGCAGAAAGAGGAGAGAGAGAGAGAGAGGCTTTCAGGCTTTGAGATATCCCGTTGGGTGTAAAGCCGGTTAGGAAAGAGGGTTTGTTCGTCTGTGAGGACTGGAGAAAAAAAATGCATCAGCAGAGCTGTTTAGATTGACCATGAAATGTTTACATCTCTTTGTGTGTGTGTGTGTGTGTGTGTGTGTGAGAGAGAGAGAGAGAGAGATTGAGATTAGGCTGTGCTCTGGGATTGCATCCCATCCTCTGTTTCATATGGCGATCACTGATACACTGCTGTAGACTCAACATGATGCCCTCACGACTCATATGAAAAGTTCCGAGGGGTTGAGATTAGGGTTAGGGGGTGGGGTTAGTGGTCTGAGTGTCACCTAAGACTCCACAGATAATCCACAACACTCACTGCACAGACCAGCAATGCTCTGATCTATCTATCTATCTATCTATCTATCTATCTATCTATCTATCTATCTATCTATCTATCTATCTATCTCTGGCTACCTAAGCTGTATTGGCTTCATTTACTCGCTGGTCTGGTAAGTCTGTAACACCTCAATAATTCATGTTCGAGATGCCTGAAGTCTGAGGATGGATATCGACTTTTCCCCCTATGCATGTCCTGCTCATCGTGCATTACTCTTTGTAGCGCACACTGGATTGTTATTTATTTATTTCTTTAAAATTTTTTTTTTACTGTTGTTGTATTAAATATTGCAGAAGGATCTTGGTTAACTTAACAGCCTGGCCATGAGACCAGGAATCCAACTAAAACAAAGAATAAAGACTACATCCTGTAAATAAAAAAACGAAAAAAGAAAAAAAAAGAGAAAGAAAGCCCGCTTTGCTCAAGCTTTCTAGTTCAGTGCTCAGAAACCCTAGCCTGCAGCAGTAGTGCACGCTCTGTGACTCTTCTTCTTCTCTGTGTCTTTTTCTCGCTGGCTGTTAGGCTACACAAACACTAAAGGACAGTTTAGCTTGAGGGGCTTGTGTTTAGCTCTTGTTCCTTATCATTATTTAAATCAAATTCCTTCCTAATATTAGGCAGCGCCTCGTAGTAAATGTGTCGTGTGTGTGAGTGTGATGAATCTGCACACTCCTGCCTGCTGCAGACAGAGTGAAAGGATTTGCATGATAAATAAAAAAAACTCATGTTATGCACTAAGTTGTAGAGATGATCAAGTGTGACATGAGCTTAGGGAGTTAATGCTCTTTCCTGGTGGATATGGATCTTGGTAATGTCCTGAATCAAACTCCTCATGCATCATGCTCCAACACTCGAGCTCTCCTGAGGAGAAAAAAAATCTCAGGGAACAAGGTGCTCTTACAGAGGGACTGCCAGTTCCTCTGTTCCAGCTCTCTCTGTACCTCTCCCTCTCTCTCTCTCTCTCTCTTTATCTCTCTTTTAAACTTTCACTATCTCTTACTCATAGCACAAACACACATTTTTACAAAACTTTTCCCCCCAAACACTTCAAGCTGATCTGAAGAGGTGCTGCTTTAATTATAAAGAAAATCAAAGCTTTTTTTTTTTTTACATACGCACACCTTTTATTTTAGCAGTCAGCTTTTTTCAGATGCTGTGACATTCTGTGTCTATCCTAATAGAAATGCATACGCTGAAATAATGCTGAAGACAAACAACAATGTGTGTGGCATGTCATTTGCTAAAATCATTGCAGCAATTAGCTTACACAGATATCACTGAGTGTTTTCAGGCCTGTAGTGTTATAATAAAACTTCGACTGAAATTGAAGGTTGACAGATTTAAAGTCTGTTGATCTCAGTGTTAGCAGTTCGGTGAAGCCTATAATTTGTGCGTGAGGAGCCTCTGAGCAGCTGTCGTGATGCTGCTGTTGTGAAGCAGGCGGTGAGCAGTCGAAATATTAATACAAACGACAGGAAATGGGTAGACATTTTTGTTACAAGTTAATCTTGGATAGATATGTCTTAAAGAGTAGATTGATTGTGAAACTAAGCTCATTCTGACGCCGATAGCGCTTGACAAACTGCAGCGAGCATTTCAAGAACATAAAAAGTAGAGTTGTCGTTATGTACAGAGAATGGATGATGCAGCATTCATCCCTCTTTTTAAGCACATTTAACCTGCTGCGAAATGAGACATAACGACATTTTGCAGGAATGATGCTAACTACTTACTGTCCTTTTGCAGTGTGCTGCCTTGGTTGGGGAAGACCAGCCCCTCTGCCCTGACTTACCTGAACTGGACCTCTCTGAGCTGGACGTCAGTGATCTGGATGCAGATAGCTTTCTGGGTGGACTCAAGTGGTACAGCGACCAATCAGAAATCATTTCCAGCCAATATGGCAACGAGTCATCCAATCTGTTCGAGGTAAGGAAGGCCATGTTTTTCTAGTCCATGCACTTTACATTTTTGAAGGCAGGGATGCCAGTAGATATTTGCAAGCGGATATTGGATGTGTCTGTCCCATTAGTGCACCAGACTTAGGGTCTGGATTGAGACGGTGGAAACTTGATCTTCCAGGACACAGGAGTGTATGATGCTAGACTGCTATCTTACAGTGAATGCTGCATAATGTGATAAGCCTCTGAACTTTGTCTTGGGTTTACAAATGGTTGTCTTGGTTTTCCCATACTGAAGTATGAAGGATGTGGTTCTCAAACTGCGTTCCAGCAAACCCCAGGGGATTAGCCAGGTGTTGTATCTCTGTCTATCTCTCTCACTCTTTATGGTAACTAACAGAGATACTGTATGTGTATTAATAATATATATACATGTGGCACTTTGGCCTTACCCTTCCAGGATCAAGGGCTCGATTTCCACCTCAGATTTGTGTATGTGAAGTAGTGATGGGTCGTTCATGAACGTTTCAAGTCTTTAACGCGACTCAGAGGAACGAGTAGTCTCACAGAGTGGTTCGTTCATTTTCTACTGGCCGCGTGAACAAAAATTAGCAGTTCATCTCACGAGTCTTCTAGTCCAAGTCGTTCGTTCTTTTGTCACGTGACTCCCATAGATGCTATGCAGTGCAGTACACAGGAAACTTATGTTTCCCGGTTCTTATGAGTCTTTTGGTCCGGATTGTTCATTCTTTCGTCTCGTGACTCTCATGGACGCCAATAGCGTAAAGGAAAGAACGATTCGGACCAGAAGATATGAGAGCTGAGCTGCTCATTCTGTTTATAACATATCCTTAGCTGCATTGTAATATTTTTTATTACTGGAACTCTAGTCAAAATTTATATATGTAGATGTGTTGGGGGTCTGTTTATTGAAAATGTAACATTTTATTTTATTTCTGATCAAAAGAACTAAATTAACAAATGACTCAAAAAAAGATTCGTTCATTTTGATGAAGGAGATTCAAAGAACCAAGTCACTAAAATGATCCAATCTTTCCATCACTAGCGTGAAGTTTGCATAATCTCTTGGTGGGTTTCCTTCAGTTTCCTTAAAAAATCCAAAGACCTGTAGATTAGGCGAATTGGCCTTCCCAAAAAACTTGCCCCTTGTGTGTGTGAGTGTGTGCGTGTGTGTGTGCCCTGGATGGATTGGCACCCTGTTCATGGTGTAGCACACACTGTGCCCAAAGTCTCCTGGGATAGGACCCCGCAACCCTGTATAGGGTAATTGGTATAAAAGATGGTTTAATTCAAATCGCAACAACTCAAAAACATATCGATTTATAAACGTATCCAACAGTCCTGGAATACAAACGTCTTTGACTGAAATAACAAGCCAAAATAAAATGCAATATGTTCTTTAAAAAACTTTTTGCAGAGGAGGTCCATAAATCTTATCATTAAGTGCGTCCCTGGCTGAATAGACAGTAAAAAAAGAAGAAACCATTCAGGACGTTATATTTTGTGACCAATTGTGCACGGAGAAACCGATGGCACATCTACACCTCAAGTGACCCACATGTTCACTGTCACTGTGAAGCCTTGCAGACTTTTTTTACCGGTTATCTTCTCGCCCTCTGTTTTCCTACGCTGTTCGAAAATCACGTTTCCAGCAGCCCCAGCTGGTAAATCACACGTGACAGCGTCTAAACCAGGCCGGCCCATTTCAGTGCTGTCATGTCATTTCAGAGAAGGAGGTGGTTAAAGCTTTACGCTTGTTATTCTCTAGCGCTTCCATCACTCACACAGAAAGCACAGAAGCAAAGTCCAGAGGCAAAGGAACGTGGCAGCTGAAAGCAAAGCAGCCGAGGTGCGGGCTCACAGGCTAGCTCATTAAACTCTTATCTATGAAGATAGACAGGAGAAAAATGATAATGCTGCCATGCCCTTCATCATTGTGCTCATTGATCTGTGGGGTTTGGACGTCCGAGAAGCGAGAGTGTGTGTGTTTTGGGGATTCTAAACTGTAAAGGCAGAAAGATCAGAATGGGATGTGTGTGTGTGTTTAATCTGTGCGTGTTGTGTACTGTGTCCAGATACGCAGTATCAGCTTAGGGGTCATGGAGGCATTTAGAAATGCGTGTGAGTGCTTCTGATGGCATGTGAGCGTGTGTGTGTGTATATACACTTTATCACAGTTCACAAAGAATAATGGTATCAGTGCAACAAGATTAAATGTCATTGAAGTCGTGAATATTTGCAGCCTGCTGCTTGTTCCTGATGTCCTTTGGGACTTTTACACTTTTAATACCGCGCAGTTGCCCAACTCAGGCGTGATATTGAGAAAACAGCTCCTGCAGCAGTGTTTTAAGGCATTACTGCCAGCGCTGATGCATGTGCACTGCTGATATCGGCCTGTGTGGGTCACTACAGCACTCAATAGCAACATGGAGACAGGTTAATAAATGGCCAGCTCTTGTGTAAAGCGACTTGGCAGAACTTTTTCATCCTTCCCTCCGCTCCCATTCAAACCCCGGGCAATGTTTTCTTAACCTGCGTGACTGCAGTGTAGTTAATGGGTGGCCTGCCTGGTCTTCTGATCTCATACAATCTCTCTCTCTCTCCCTCTCTCTCTCTCTCTTTTAGAAACACATCACACTCTCAGTTTCCTCACCATTCTCTTGCATATTCCTCTGTGGGCCATATGCATGAAGCGGATTGAGCGAAATAATTTATTTCATGTCTTGATCTTTTCTGACATTTTTACATCGTGCCTCGTTATTACAGGGCTGTGTGCAGGCGAGATGAGCAAGAGAGATAGTAAGCCGGTGTGAGTGCGATGTGTCCACCAATAGCCTTCAGAAGTCTTTTTTTTTTTATCAGGTCCATCTCTGCAGCTAAAATGTTTCTAGGTCTGAGTTCAGAAGCATTAAAAATTTGAGCAGAGCAAATGTGTTCCAGTGAGGGGAAAAAGCACTGGATGGGGTGAAATGATTATGTCCTGTATATATATTGCTAAGATACATATGTTTTTTTTCTCAACATTTTTAGATATACAAGGTGGCCTAAAAGTCTGGATCCATACACTATTTTTTTTTTAAATTATTAATTTCTTTCAATTAACTGACGTTACAAGCAGAAACTGTTCTTGGACGATTACAATAGGCTACTGACTTGAGACCCACAATTAAATAATTTGGTGTTCGGTCTGGTATTATTTGATCTTCTGTTGTAGTTTTGATAAGTCTGAACATATTAAATTTCTTACAAGACAGAATCCAATTCTTTTTCCCAGAATATGGATAGATATCCGTTATGGACGAGGTGAGCAGGTTCATGTTTTACTGTATGTTTTATTGCGACTGTTCTCAGAAATTTGCATTTAGAAATAATTTAGCGGTTTTGGAATCCGGTTCACAGACATAAGTCTCTAATCTGTTCCCATGAAGACCCTATCCCCTTTTTTTCTATATTTGTTCAAACATGTTTAGATCAGACAACAAGGTAGGCGATTATTTAAAAGAATCATCAGTTTTTTACAGAAAGGAAATCATGTGTAGTTGAGCATAGTGGCAGTTTGATAATTAACCGAGGGGCGGTGAAGTTGTTTACGTTCGAGCTGTTTGACGAGGCGCTTTGACGTGCGTGCGTGTGCCTGCGTGTGTAGAACGTCAGCGTTGCTATCAGTCACTGGCACAAAGGACGAAACCGCAATCTGACCGTGCTGAACGACGACATACTGTTTAAACCTAACGCTATTGCCTTCTTCTTTCAGTCTTTCTTGCTTTATTTGTTTACCCACTTGTTTTCATCATTTTCCATGTTTCCTGTCCACACTGAAACTCCTAACATTTCTATCAAGTGGATTAATGATGTGTGCACCAGAAAAGCTGAGTGACAAAAGCAAAGACTCTTTGTATAATCCAAAACAGCACTGAGCTTGCAAAGATCTGTTGACGGAAGTGACTAGAAAAATAAAAAACAACAAACGTACTCCGTCTTGCATGCAGGCATGCTGGCTAGAAATAGTAAATAACATGGATCAGGGTGATCAAAATAAAAACTACAGCAACAGTGGATTTACACTGTGTTTTGGGGACATGTCATAATCCGGACAGTGCTCTTAAACATCCATGGATTCCTCTAAGGACACCTGACTTAAAAAAACAAAAGATATTCAAAACGCTGGACAAAATGGGAATCATATTGGATTTGTAGTAATTTGGACAATACCCAAGTATTGGGTATACTGCAGCTCCAGTCTTACACACAGTTAGAAAAGCTTTCTATCTGACCCAAAAGCAGTGGTGACATTTAAGTCAAGGCCAAGAAGTCTCTCTGTCTCTCTCTCTGTCTCTCTCTCTCTGTCTCTCTCTCTCTCTCTCTCTCTCTCTCTCTCTCTCTCTCTCTGTATGTTGTTATAGAGGAGCTGAGTTATTACCCTCAGCACATGCGCCTGGTGTACTCTATGACTGATGTGTTGGCTCCTGTGTGGCCCCCGCTACTGTAGCCAAGCCATGAAGTCTGTTCATTCTGCACAGAGAATGAAACACTGCCGGGCTTCACGATATTGCAGCAGCCTTAAATATATATATATATTGAGGGCTCCTAACACCTTATCAAAATAACTGCCCGGCAACTGCCCTACAGTATTAGGTCATCCAATCAGAACATGCTGCTTAGATTTACAGCGCACTGTTTGGCAACACCTTCATTTATTTAAAATGATACACTGATGTCTGTAATAGAAAAGTTCAGTCTCTCACGGGAACGGGAAAGGTTCAGAAGACTGCCCGTCAGGACTACGAGTCCCATCAAGTCCAGCTCTCTCACTCATGTCATGTTACAGTTTAATGAGCAGAAGTCAGCGTTTGTGTAGTTTGTGTAGCGTCTCTTGTGAGCCGTGTCATTACATTATTGGTTCACGCTTGCAGCTCTATCCTTGTGTGTTTTACTTTAAATTAAACATACCTTAGAGAGGGGCTAAACGTATTAAGAATAGAAATGCCATGTATTATAGTTCTCCTTGTGCACAAAACTGGTGAGGTCACTAATTAGTTTTAGCCCCTCGCGCTGAAGAGTGGCGCTAATTAACTGAAAAACTAGTGAAAAACTGGCTGTGACAATGATATGGTGTGGGTCAACTCCAGACCTAGAACCCAGCAGAAATCTGTTGCACAATGGTGGGGAAGGCAGTAGCAGTCATATCAGTACATGATCTTCAGGAAGCAATCAAGCAGGCATGGATTGAGTGATGTTTTTTCCTACTTTATACCCAACTGGATCCAGCAGGACTTCATGCTAAATATCGATGAGGGCGTTGGTGGCTCAGTGGTAGGTTTTCCGCCTGCCATCTGGAAGGCACGGGTTCAATTCCCACACAAACCCCAGCCACTGGATGCATTGCATTGTCAGGACTGGCATCCGGCGTAAAACCTGTGGCAAAGTTGTGTACTGAAGACTAACAACATACTAGACATTGATTTCATTGGATAAAATGGCTAATTATTCTTATTATCTCGATTGTCAGTGTTTTAGAAACAATGCGAGAATGTCATCTAAACATTGTTAAAACACAAAAGTTTCACTTTTGTTTCAGTACTTTTGACCTCCACTGTAGAGCAAACAAGCTATATGACTGCATGAAAGGTGTGTAGTGTTACTGAATATGCAACAGTAAAACCAATATTATAAGGAAGTAGTTGCTCCCGACCTTTTCACAGGTGTCGTATAAACAGACCGCCAGCGAATGTGCGGCATCGCGACTCGTTCACAATGTAAAGACGCTGCGTTTTTCAACTCGTTACTCAGCTGTTCATAGGACGTCGCTGTCAAGGAGAGCGTGTGCTCATGTTTGTGTGCCTAGGCACTGCTTCAGATTAGTCATTAGCGTGGTGGAGCCAGCAGAATATCAGATCACACACAAAGAAACCAAATCACCCAGACGGTGGCAAATTTACTTCCTGCTCGTGCTGGCTTTTGTTGATCTATCGTATCGACTCTTCTGCTCAATCATACATCAAATAATGGAAGAGAGGATGATTGATTACAGCATAGTTCTGCTGTACGCGCACACACACACATGCGCAAACACGCACACCCATGCACACTTTAACAGTGACTGCTGATGGCTTTGCATGTTTAATTTGCAAATTTATGCTGACATTTGAAGGCACAACACAACTTGAGCTGTAGCAGTTCAGCCGGGCAGAGCACATTATCATATTGTGCTGTATAATATGATTTCCTCAAGTGAACACTTATGACACACACACACACACACACACACACACACACACACACACACACACACACACACACACACACAAGCTAGCGTCCTCGCTCTCCATCTTCAAGCAAATGCATTTATAAGTGGCTCAGTGTCAGCCGACTCAAACACATTTCTAACAATAGTAAAATGTCTGGCTATGTTGTTGCTCTTTAGCAGTGACTGTAATAACCATCATGGGTGTTTTTTTTTTTTTTTTTTTTTGAGGGGGGGTGTTTGTTTTTATCTTTGACATCCCACAACTGAGCCCATGTTGCCAGGAGGTCTACTTTGATCATTTGTGCTGTAATGAATTCGTAATGAATGTGCAATTTAAGCACACTATTTGTGACATAATTGTTTTTTTTTTCTCTGTGAAAACATTTTCTGCCAGATGCAGTGGCACATTTGCTGAGATTATTATTATTATAATTATTATTTTTTTTTTACCTCATTTTCTCTCAGTTTAGTCATTTTCCACCCTTTAGCTAGCTCTCATGATGTTGACTCGTTGTGGAAGGCGGAAATCTAATATCTATTAAGGACTTTACAGCGATTCTATTACAACTGAGTAATGTAGTACATCTCATCAGTGGCATAATAGGAAAAAAAACTCTCACGCTTAAAAGCAGTAAACAGGCAGCTGTCCTTGTGGTTTCTAATTTTAAAAGTGTTTAAAGTCTACTGTCATGTTTAGATGTTTCCTCTGATTACGTCAAATCAACAGGAAATTTCTAATCATTTCTTCTGCACCAAAAAAAACACAGAACTTTAATCGGCTCTGTGACTTGTTCTTTCGTGCAAAGTGTGCGTGTGTGTGATTAGTTTTAGTTTACTCTTCTATTACAACTTTTCCCAAATAGTCCTTAATAAGGCGAAGTGGAATTTAAAACTCTCCTGCGGTCCACTCAAACCTTTAATCATATATCTGATCAACACACACAGGACATTCAGAAAGTATTTATCTTTATAACTACGTACTTTTACTTCATAAACAGAACAATTCGATGTTAATTGGTCTACAGCAGTGCAGTGCCACATAATAATCCATCCACATACACGGTGAAGCCGATTCTCCATTAACAGCTTTCCTTTATGATAATTAATTATGATTTCTTGCTAATGATGACGTATAGCTTGGGTTCCCATCCCCGGTCCTGGAGGACCCCCCTGCTCCGCACACTTTAGTGTTCTCTCCGCTCCCAGCACACCTGATATCACTAATCAGCTAATTACCTGTTGTTTTTTTCCTGCATAGAAACGGGTGTGTCTGAGCAGGGAGAACACTAAGTGTGCTTTCACTTTAGGCATGACTGACTTGTATATCATGTCCAGGAATGATTGTTCGACCAATAATATCCACCTATTATTTTTATTTTTCGCTTGCATATTTACACTCTCCTATACAGCTGCCCGTCTGTACCTACTTGGTTTGTGAGCTGGCATTAAACAACAAGAATAGAAGATGAAAGTTAACTTTTGCGCTATGTGTTATATTATTGATATTTCTAAAAAACAAAAACAAAAAAAAAACGGGCTATTTGCACACAGAGATTTATGGGGACACGTATGGCACTAAAGAGCGATCTATTTCCGTTCTCAGGTACGATTGGCTTCCATATCTGATTCGATCTGTGCCTGAGTACGCTGTATCATTCTTAAGACCACCTTTTCCAGCAGACTCGGGCGCGGTTTCCAATTTACGATTTTGTTCTCAAACGACCCCAGAACCCTAATGTGAAAAAAATCTAAAATGAGCAGGGAACGGGTCCTCCAGGATGAGGGATGGGAACCTGGGACATACAGGATACGCTGTGGTTTAAAGAGTTATCATTAACATTTAAATGCCACAGCTTTGTTTCATTATTTCTGATTATTTTCCATAAATATTATAATATCGTGTAAATATTTAATATTAATTTCAAACTTATTTACTCTATTGATTTCTTGCGGGCCAACCTGCAGTGCCTTCACGACCTGAAAGGGGGTCACGACCCACACTTTGGAAAACACTGATCTATTACAGTAGATTCTCCTGCAAGTAAGGTGAAAATATAAATAGTTGATCTTGTTTGCTTTACATATAAGCACATCATTGTTTTTGCTGGTCACGTGCCATATTACTGATTGATATTCGCACAAGTCTCA
This sequence comes from Clarias fuscus, assembly GCA_030347435.1. NCBI lineage: Eukaryota > Metazoa > Chordata > Actinopteri > Siluriformes > Clariidae > Clarias > Clarias fuscus. Next base: position 17,432,807 of record CM059205.1, read on the forward strand.
GGTAGGATTCACACTGTGTAATTCCCTGACACCACTAACACTCCGATTGCATGAAAATACAGTCTGGGCTAGAAACAAATTAGCTCTAGCCTCAATTTTTCCGTACCACGAAGTATATTTATATGAGCACCGGTGGTGCTGTTGTACTCAACAACACCACAAAAGTCCAAAACAATTCTTAACAGCAAATAACCTGATTAACGGATGCAAAGAGAAAAACCTTTTTTTCCTTCTGCGTCTTTTCTGATCACTGATAGAATAAAGGCCCGCTAACACATTTACACCAGTTGCTCCTAAGACAACAGGTACTGGCTACAGAGCCTGAAGTCACAGAGAAGCATTTGAGGCATCTTGTGTAAACTGCTGCTCGTGTAATGACAGCTGAACGCACACGGAGGAGAGTGTTAATTGCCCTCGTCTGTATACCTGAACAAACAGAACACAACCGAATTGCCTCACTCTGAGTGACAGGGGAAAGAAGAACAGCCTCCTCCCTGCCCCGTACAGTAGGACTCATTATCTTCTCTCTCAATCCCCGACCTCTCCAGCATCGTTCCCAGACTTCTCATCTACATTTGTTTAAGCTAATTAAAAACGATTGTAGGAATATAATGTTAAGCAGTCGACCGACTCCTGTTATGCTAATAGACATTAAAGTATTAAAAATGTCCAAGCAACATATCAGGCTGGTTTTTCAAAATGTGAGTCAGTTCACATTTTTAGTGTGTCTCTGTGTCTCGTTGTCTCTGCTGAAGCCTCTGAGGCTATCTGAACAGCTGGGAAAGATACTGGAGTTCCAGCAGGCACACGCAAATATGCTTACCCATGGCCACTTCAGCGTGAAAGAGAGGGATGAAAAGCATGTGGAGGAGAGGAGAGGAGAGGAGAGAGAGAGGAGAGAGAGAGAGACGCGCATCACTTGCAATTGGAAAATTGTCCCTGTAGGGCATGTTTGGATAAGAGCAAGTTAACATCTTGTGGTAGTTGCTCGGCTCTCTGTCCCCCTCCCCCACCTTTTTCTGTCTTTCAGCATTTCTATTTTCACATTTATTTTTCCTCTCTCTCTCTCTCTCTTTCCTAGATTTTTTTTTCTCATCTTCTACTGTATTCCTCAATCTTGTCCAAGCCTGTACTGGCTCTGTCCCATTTTGCACCTCTAAGTCATGAAGTGTGCAAAGTGCAGAGCCGGTGATTGGGAGTGAAATCGTAGCCTGATTCAGGAACCCCAGCTGAGCCCTGCACCCAGGCAGCCGATGCTTTAGTAGAGCTTGTTTAACACCGCTGGAGAGGATGGAGAGAGCAGGAGAGATAAATGTGTGTGTGTGTGTGTGTGTGTGTGTGTGTGTGTGTGTGCGCGCAAGGAAGAAGGCAAGACATGGAAATTTTGGTAACCACAAGGGGATATTTGGTAATGAGAAAGTAGGAAATGTTCTGGCAGGTTATGGCGTTACAGTGCCTCTATGAAATCATTCACTGTCATGCCTGTGATGCAGCACATGCTTTACCACTTTGACATTTCTGCTTATAAAAAGCTTTGGCTGCTGCTGTTACCCAGGAACAAACTGTACCGTGCTCACCGAATGGTGTAAGGATCAGCTGACCAGGATACTATTTGAGGTCAGGACTGAAGCGAAGCGGAGTCCACATACATGACCCCGTGTCCCTGGCGGGTCCATCCGAGTACAGAGTGTCACATAACATGGACAGCAGCCCATTCGCTCATTTCAGGGGGAACTACAGCTGCTCATCTGATTCCATACGACACAGATTACATTTTCGAGGCATTTTTTTTTCTCTTCACCTCCAATCCTAATTATTAGATCAGATTAGATAAGATTCAACTTTAAAAATTGAAAGTGCAAAGTACATGTACAAAGCCAATGAAATGCAGTTAGCATCTAACCAGAAGTGCATAATTGGCTTATTTACAATAAATAACACTGTGGTAAACGAGGGGTGTGGGCTCATATGTACCGGGTTGAGAGTGTCTTATGTACAGAAAGTGCAAGGGTAGGTATATATTGTTAAAAACAAACAAACAGTACAATTGTGTAAACATTGTGCAGTGGATAAGACATCAGCATGATATACGTGTGTACATATATGAATGTCTGTATGATACAGTATATACAGAATACATATTTGATGGAATATACAGTAGTGCAATGATATCATACATAAATCATGGATGGTAGAGAGATCCATAGTGGATTATACTGAGTGGAAACTACAGAGTCTCCATATCAGCTGTGAGTGCATAAAACAACCTTAAAACCTGGAGTCAGATTAAATTAGAATAAACATGCCTGCAAATAACTATTAGTGTTTTTTTCCTTCGTCATTATGTGCTCCTGAGTTCTGCTTCGCCTTCATACACTAACATTCGCAATGACTTTCTGATTCCTGGGTGTTACGTTAGCGCATTAGCTGCACTGAAAGTAGTACGGGCAATCCAGCTGGGCTATTTTTAGACAGCGTGGGTAATCTCGTCTAAGAGCCCTTCGGGCCCTGTCTCTCTCAAACATGGCCGGAAATGCTAAGCCAATAAGCTTTGGGGCGTCTGGCTTGCCTGACAGAGAGCGAGGGAGAGCAGGAGAGATGCAACCCAAACGCGTTCTGGATTATTTAATAGTTCAGCCTTCACTGAGGGAGAGTTCGGACCTCTGGATTGTAGGAATGACATTTTAAATCATAGCCGTTTTGAGCAGAATGGGATGGGACATGAAAACACGCTGCCATTTTAGTTTGCTGGATTGCAAGTGTCACAAACACGAAGTATTTTCACGGAGGCTTAGGAGACTCTTCAGGGCTTAAATCCGCACAAGCGCTTTGAAATTTGCTTCTTTAATGTATGCAGGGTCTGGCTGTGAAAGCGTATAGCCCCCAAACTATCTTAATATAAGATTAATTGTCCATATGTAGTAAGCCATCATCTAGTCCTAATGGAGTCACTGTTGATAGATTGGCTAATGAGGTGTGCACATCTGTTAGAGTGGTTTATCCTTGTCACTGCGAATACTAAAAGTTTAGGAGGTGATTCTGCATTCCCATATCCACAACTAGTCTGAATCCGATTTGACTAATTCCGCCCCCCGAGACTGGAAGCTCTGGTTTCCTCTCAGTTAAACCAACCTTTAGTTTCGTAGACACACAGACTTGAATCTTTCCCACTCATTACACCGAACATACTGGATAATTAAGATACTAATATATAGATATTATGTACTATGTACTCAATAAGATGAAGAACAAACTAATGAGCAGAACTTTAAGGGGTTAACACACACACACACACACACACACAAACACATATACACATAAAGGATAAAACACAAGATTAACCCAATGGCAAAATCTGACAAACCTACTTTCAACAACACCTGGGGCTCAATATGAGCGAGAGAGAGAGAGAGAGAGAGAGAGAGAGATCAAGATAACACATTTATTTTGTAATTTTTTTCACTTTTGTGCAGTGGGTGAGGGGGACTAGCAGCCAACTCTGATAAAATCATTTGCTTTCAGGTGCTTTGCTGGCTACTGTACTCAGCACCGAGTGTAAATTGAATAGCTTGACCTTCTGCGGCTGAATCAAATCGGCTGCATTTCCACAAAGTTTCTACGGTTTCAATTACCATAGGGTCGTGATATACTGTAAAGAACGCAACACCCTTGCCACACACACCCGTATACTGTACTTACACATGCAACAATACAATACGCACGTGGACTCGAGCTAAAGGCGGAAGTGGAGGAAGGCGTACCCTGGAGAGGTTTGCTCCTTTACCCTGCTTAGCGTGCTGGTTCTGATAGTGTGTCCTCTCCTGCTGAAATCAGTGATAAATGACAGACTGTTACGCTTCAGAGCCGCCGATGAGCCTGCCAGCAGCCGAAAGGTCAGAGGAAGAGCCGGAGGGTAACGAAGCGATCATAACAAGGACACAAGCACAAACATGTTGTATAGAAACCGTCGGTGTAGTCAAAGCTACATGCATGTCCTGTGTATTTTCTTAACTGTGAATCACATGGAAATTATCCAATCATTATCCAAGACGATTTAAAACACCTCTTTGAGGTGCAGAACTCAATCCTGTGGATTAGTTATTTTAGTCAGTTTTTAAACGTATCAGAGAATCTGATTGGTCTAATGCATAACTAGTTGATTAAGTAGGTTTTCGAAGCCAAGGACGATTTTAACCGTGAAACAAATTTCACTGACCGACGTCAGGTACGTGACACACGAGCAGCATTTCAGTAGCTGAAGTGGATTCCCAACAACATTTCAGCGTAATTTGCATTGATGCATCTTTATATAAACTAGTTGGCATCAAGCTCCTGGTGCCCATTATGTTAACTCAAGAAAGTGGTCTATTGTTTAATATGGTGCTTTCTTGAATGAAATATGGGCTAAACATGCTACTTTATAATCTTAGCAAGAACCCCAACAGAACAGATCATGGACTTTAAGCTTTTCTTTTGTTTTGTTTTTTCCCCCTTTTCATTTCCTTCAGGCCATTTCTATAAATTGCAGTGGTTTATTTGTCTTCTTCTCTCTATAATAATAATAATAATAATAATAATTATTATTATTATTATTATTATTATTGTTATACTGACTTGGAGAGATGATTTTATGGCACTCATTGTAGCAGGTTCCTGGTGGCTCAGTGGCTAACACGCTGCGCTCTCAAAAAGTCAGTCTGATTTTAATTCCTTAAATTGGACATTTCAAACTTACCACCAGCAGTAGGAGCATTTTATTAATGTTATTAAACTCATATTTGCAATATCAGTCAGTGTCATTTGTTTAACGTTATCCCGATGTCATGTATCTAACATTGGCCAAGCGTCATTTTAACACTTTCAAAAACAATCAGATACCAATGTTTAAACATCGCCTGGTTAACATGGAAATTTTTTTTTTTGCCTATTTGCAAATGTAACATTTTTGACTTTTCAGAAGATAGAACATGTATATCTCAGACCAAATGTGTATAGACAGACAGCAACACAAGCAACATCATTGGCTGCTTTTAATTGCGGATGTGTAGTAGCACTGCTCTTTATGCATCTGCCAAAACTGGTGGGATTTTCACTGCATAAATTAATGTGCGTTATTCCAACAAAGGTCTCAGGGATTCCATGTCGGACAACAGAAATCAGAGAAGCAATATATCTGAATTTTCAAACATTTCACTTTAATAGTACGTTAAAGTTGCACAGAGGAATAGAGATGCCACATAGGTTTCATTTATTTTTCTTATTGCTGCTTTTTCTCTCCTTGCACTCTCTCCATTTCTATCATGTCCCTCTCTATTTTTTTCCGTGTTTGTTACTGAGGACAGTAGGCTAGTGAGTGTATGTGTGTGTGTGTGTGTGTGTGTGAGACTAAATCTCTCGACTCTTCTTGTCACAGGAGATCACTAGTTGTCGTCAGAGAACGTGGGTGGAAGAAGACTGTGGCTACCCTCAGGGCTTGAGGGCTGCCTGTCTTCCACACACACACACACACGCACACACACACACACACACACACACACACACACACACACACACACACACACACACACACACACACACACACACACAATAAACCAGGCACACACAGACTGCATGTGTAAAATTATTAAAGTTTTTCACTCTCTATTAGTGTTAATGGTATCATATCGTTCAGGCGTGCCAGTCATATTGACACTGAGCAAGAGGAGCAGGTAAATCGACACCTCCGGCTGTGTGAGTCTTTTTAAACATGCTTCTTAAAAGCGCTATTGACACTAATGGAGTGGTCCAATAAGCAATCGGGCTGCTCGTCAATATATTTGACTGGTGAGAATTACTCCACAGCTCACTGCTGGGCCTTTCTTCGCTTTTAAGTTTATTACAATGAGAAATCTGCACCGTGCTGATTTCGGTCAATGTTTTTTTTTTTTTTTTTTTCTTTGATTTTTTTTTGCCCCCCAGGCTAAAAGAGAATCACATTAGAGTTCGTGTCCAGTGAAGTAGAGGGGTTGGGCTTTTAATGCTGTGAGCGTTATGAAAAGTTAATCCATGAGATAGCCTGTCGTGATCATTGCCTCTGGAGCTCGCATGCATCAGTTGCCGGCTTGCAGGATCATTTGCAGGGGAAATGAGGTCTGAAATAGTGCTAGTGATTCCACTGGCCGAATCCTATTTTTGCAGTTGACAGATGAACGCTGTGCCGTTTTGTTGTATGTGCTTTGACGTTATCTGCCAGACACATTAGAATGTGACACGATATAAAATGTCCAGGATTTACTCTTCATTCTAGATCTCGATAGCGTTCCACTTTCAGTTAGTCTCCGTTTTGTTCAGTGCCTAGGAATTACATTTTCGTTCGTTCGTTGTTGTTTTTTGTTGTTTTTTTTGTACTTATCTAGCCTGAGATGCTTTTTCTATCAGATTTTCTTCTTTCCTAATCTGTCTTAGTCTCCCACGCAAACTGCTTGGGTGCTTAAGTGACCAAGCATTGTTCTGTGAGAAATTCACATATTGCTCTCTTTGACTTTGATTTATTTGCTTTGAAATCAGGGGCCAGGCTAATAAAGCAGAATGAAATTATTTGTTTATCAGATATTATGTACTATGTAGTTTCAGGGGGTTCGAAAAACTGAATCACTGTCCACTCAGCCCCCTTCACACACACAAATATATCTGCTTGTGATTAGCTGACGTGTCAACGTAGTTACCCTCATCCTTGCTTTCGATATTTGTGTGTATGTGTGTGTGAGAGAGACAAAAAGGGTAATAAAGAATGTTATAGATAAGACATATCTCCTACAAACCTACAATCATTCAAAGTCTTTTATAAAGCCACAGCAAAGGTTTAGTCGTAAAACTCTTGAGTAATCCACCTTAATTCCATTACCTTTTGACTATACCGCGTATGTGGCATAACGCAGTCGAAAGCACGGCTTGCTATAACACACGCTTAAATTTTCTCTGTTTGTCTCAGGGTGCAGGAGCTTATTTAGGAGAGTGAAAGAAAAAAAAAAGAAAGAAACATTGCCTATTATCAGTGGCATGAATTGTATCTTGGCACACACAATGGCTTGGGTGGAACTCAATAAAAGAGTTAAAGCAAGGACGATTTCAAAGACAGCCTGTCTGATAACAAAAGGGCTCACCTGATAATGAACGTCTCATAAGCGCTGCCTCGCCTCTGAGGCAAAGGCGCAAGGAGGAAGTGGAGATAGAGTGAAAGTGCCTGCTGCTTGCCAGCATCTTTTATGGCTAATTGAAGCATTTGGAGTAAAACTGCCATGAGTCGCACCCTTTACAATAGAAGCAGGTTAATATATTGTGATCCTAGAGTTAGCCCAGAATTGCTAAGATCTTTTTAATTCAGCGAAGGTTATTCAACCAGATTGGAAAGCAATGTTGTTTTTCGTCTTTTCCTCCAATCTGCCCTAACAGCATCCTCATTGGCTGATCGATTGAAGTATATACTTTAACTGTGAGCACTTCTTTATTCAAGAATCTTTCCCTGACATTAAACCTCTGTTTCATTTCGCCTGTAATTTACAACTCTCTGAATGAACGCTGCGACCAGTGCAGTGACAGTTTTTTATTCAAAATCAACATAATCAACTATTTTGCGCTTTCGGTTGTTAATTGCACAGCTGCTACGAATTCTTAGGCACAGTATTCCCACCAACAGCTCTACACCTTTAAATCTACTACATGTTCCATGATATTTATGATGCATATTTTCCGGTTTCGATTAACCATACGGCTAAGCCAGAAGTCCTGGTGATAAATACACATGACTAACTCACTTTAGCTCAGCGGGACTGCACAAGCTTCATACGAGTCTCAGCTGCACTTTGGAATGCATGTCGTACAGAGTGAGTGTTGTGGAATTCGGCCCTGATTACTTTCGCCGTACTCGCGCTCCAGGTGACGGACCTTCACGGTCGGTGTGCAGAGCAGGAAACACTTATAACGGCCAAGACCTATTATGATGTACATACGATGCTCCTTAATAATGACAAAAATCTGTAACAATTTCTTTAAATTACAAACCCCCTTGTCTCTCTATCTGTTAAACCAGAAACTTAATGTTATTCCTGTGCCTTGAGGTGCCAGGATTTGTGATATCTTAAGGAGAATAGGTCAAAGTATGTCCTGTATCTCCCTGATCAAGATCCTTTTCCTAACACAAGAACCTCATCTCTTTTATAGCTTGACTAGATAACAGTTTGCAAAACTTTGAACCAAACCTAAACTAGAATTGACATGCTAGGAACTCATTTCAGTTATGGATTTTATATTGAATTGATGGGAGATGCTATTGAGAAAGCTGCAGTGTGTTAATAGAAAGCCATCACGCTCTCTGCTAATTCACAAGAAACAATTCTGCCCAAAGCACATTGAGCTCAAGACCTTAGCGGTTCCATTGTGTGTCTGGTTATCTCTGTCATCATTTTCTATATTGAATAAGGCCAGGACCGTGCTATCTTCAGTGCTAACTGCACTTTGTATTGAGGACATGCCTATCATTGGTTTATCAAATTCTACCGCTATCACCTCCTGGGGTCTTCTAAATACGGATAGATAAGTAAAACGGCCGCTGTTTTGTTTTCTCAGAAGCTGTTCCCATGAGATTGGTGTCATGCTGGCGTCGTAAGCTATGCAGCTATGAATAAAAAAAAGGGAATCAAATAGGGTGATGGGAGCACATGGGATATGCACCATCAGCAAGTGATGTTAATCCTGTGCTGTACATAAAAAGATTTGTTCTTGTTTGGGATGCATGCAGCATGACCTGTGGCAGTTGGGGTGTTTATCTTCCATGGTTGTTAAGTCTCATGGGTTTTGGCAATGGAACTTTCAGTGCCTGTCACAACTCCTCCTTCTCCTCCCCTGGTGCTATCACTCAGTTACTACCCCTCCCATGTTACCATGACCACCACCCGAGGAAATTGCCTCAGCAGCACGGATTTGCTATATTTGATGCATTTTCAATTCAGAGTTTTTGGGAGTGTCGTCTATATTGTCGCTTTGCTAGCGTTGTTTAAAAATATCACATTCATTTAGCATTAGTGGATTATCTCAAATTCTATGGATTGTTCAGCTCCCTTCGGCGGAGACAGAGTTAAAGACTAAAGCAACTTCAAGTTTCCTTCCATTGTCCCCCCCCCATCCCTCCCTCCCTCCCACTCCCTTCTCTTTCCCTTGGTAGCTGCTGTGTGTCAGCCCAGTTAATAGGTTTCTTTTGGGAGATATTATTTTGGTCCAGTAAGCTGCATGCTTAATGTATGACTGACAGCACAGACTCATGTGGATAAGGCAATTTGTAGTTGAAAGAAATTTCGGTGCACACTTTTCCATATAACACTACAGAAAAAAAAAGAAAAAAAAAATCATACATATTCTCCTATCAACAGCAGAATAGCGCCCCTCACAAAGAGAGCACAAAGCGAGGCAGAAATCGACTTTTCCAAACTAAACTGTTCTATTTTTTTCCCCCTCTGTTCCTTTTCTCGCCCCTTTCCTTTGCCACTTTCTAAGAAGATAGATGAAGAAAATGAGGCCAACTTGCTGGCAGTGCTCACAGAAACCCTGGACAGTATCCCTGTGGACGAGGACGGATTGCCTTCATTTGAAGCCCTGGCAGATGGGGACGTGACCAACGCCAGCGATCAGAGCTGTCCCTCCACCCCTGATGGCTCGCCACGCACCCCAGAGCCAGAGGAGCCCTCCTTGGTAAGCCTTCTCCGCTTTCTTTCGGCTTCTGCCTGCTTCATAATCCCCTCCTACCACAAGCCGTGTCCATCCTTCTCATTCCTTCTTCCTTTCGTTTGGCATAGTACATGTTTCTCTCGCTCTCTCCTGCCTGGCCCTCACATACACCAGATAAGGAGATGCTGCAGGCCTGTGACCAAAAACGGGTACAAGCTCTGCAGGCAGCCCCTCTGGCAGGCAAACACCACGGCTGTGTTCAGAGCTAAGCCATGCAGCACAAATGAAAGACCAAATTAAAGTGGATCTGTGTTTCTGTTGTTAATCTCATTGTACATTATTTCAGAAAGCCTGGCATTATGTGCCAACAGTCCATAATAAACATTGTGTAAAGGGAAAAAATATATATACAGTACCTATTAAACATCACCAAATAGCTGACGCAGTGGAGAAATTTTGCGTTACTGGGAGTCTTCTAGTAACATTTTAGTATAATTGGGGCCGACAGTCCCATGCTTGTTACACATTCTTAGAAATGCACTTTTTTTTTTTTATATTGAAAGTATTACTGGGATCAATGTACTGTATTATGATACAGTGTTTTGTGGCCAAACAGAAAATAACTGTATCTGCTGATCTCAAAATATATTAGATATTAGAACAAAAAATCTAAATAAAGTTTGTTTTGGATCATAAGTGATTTCCATCATATAATTTTATTTGCAATTATTTGGATAATTTCTACTTGGATAAAGTTTATTTAACTATGCCTTGTAAAGGTTTCTTTGCTTTTTTGCAGCTGAAAAAACTCCTTTTGGCTCCACCCAACTCTCAGCTCAGCTATAATCAATATCCAGGCAGTAAGGCACAGAGCCATGCAGCCAGCAACCACAGGATACGACCAACACCTGCTGTTACCAAGGTATCCACATGCCACACTTTTCTACATTCATACAAGTGTTACCACTTACATACTTCTCTTGCCATCTCTTTACAATAGGTCCATATTTCCTTCCCTCCCTACACATGTAAATAGACTGGTTTGGGAAATACATTTTGAAGAAACTCTGGGAGGCAAATTTAAGCAATTTTTTCTTTTTCAAAAAATATTTTCAATATATGAAAACATTCTTTCAAAATCAACGTTATTCTTTTAAAATAATCTTTAATTTTTAATTTATCATCTATATGTATGGGCATCATATTACTATGTGAATATATGCTGATTAGCCCTAAGGTTAACGCCACAAAACATTAACATATTGACATTGATTATCAATTACATAACAGTAAACTGGTGACAGGATCGTGGCACCCAAGGTTCACCCATGCCCACAGGGACTAAAGACGAGCCCATCTGGTCCTTTCCCACACAAAAGCCAATGCAATACAAATTGTCAAAAAAAGTAACTGCCGGCCAGGATAGAAAGGCTCAGCCTCCAAACTTCAAACCCGATGGGAAAAACACAAACCAGTGTGATTCATGGAGACCCCACCCCCCCAAAACCACAGCACCCAAAGGATCTGCTGCCACCATCCTGGTGCTAGACACCACAGCGTAGTCCCAGAGGTCTTGTGAGATGATGCACCGAGGGGCCAGAGCCACCCCAGTGGCACAAAGGGAACCTACACAATATTGTTTTTACTTTTATGTGTTGTAATGTTATGGCTGATTGGTGTACATACAGTATGCTATACAGTTGTTTTATCTCAGTCATTTGCATACATTACACACTACCCTCCCACGTACATTCACACAGCTCCGTTTGTGGGAGTTAATTTCTTTTTAATGTCTCCTCTGTTTCTGGAGTCCTGCACATGGCAGACTCTCAGAGGACACTGAGATTTTTCCTGAGTTTTCCTCCTACCACCAGCATGCAGTGCTCACAGGAGCTATTCCAAGACCTTGTAATTAAGATGACGGCCAATATATAATGCTCGCATTGCTGTGTGCAGGGACAACATTACAACTGCACTGACTTCCTTTTTTTTTCTTCTTTCTTCTCCCCCTCTTTCCACCCTCATACTGTGTGTACCTCAATCTTTCTCATATACTTTAGACGGACAACCCCTGGAACAGCAAGCAAAGAGGGGTCTGCCCCCAGCCAAACCGACTGGTGAGACGCCCATGCACTGAACTGCTCAAGTACCTCACTGCCAGCGATGATGCCTTCCAGACAAGAGCCAGTGAAGCCAAGAGCACCTGGTCAGGCTGTGACAAGGACAGGGGTGGGCCCGGTACCTCCTCCTGTTCGTCGTCTTCCTCTCCATCGTCTTCATCCACGGCCTCCTTCTCCTCCTTGTCCTCCTGTTCCTCCTCTACCGCCTCAAAGAAGAAGCCCTCCTCTGCCTCCCTGTCAACGCAGCAGCAGCAGCAGCAACAGCAGCAGCAGCAGCAGCTGGCAGTGCAGGTCCAGAGAGGTGAGAGCCAGGCAGCTGGGGCGTATAGTGTGGCTGGTGAGGGGGCAGGGCAGTGGCAGCGGTGTACACATGGGGAGCAGTCCACCCCTGTTGTGCCATCCTGTGGAAGTGGCTGTAGCCACGCCTGCTCCAGTGAAGAGGGGAGGCCACCTCTTGGTGCTGACACAGGCAGCCAGGCTGCCGCCCGCTTCATTAGGTACATGCACTCTTACTCTCTCCCGCCTAGAGAGACGGGTCGTGCAGGCAGCTGTGGCCGTTGTCTTGAGGCGGGCGGCTGGGCTGGGGCCAGCCGTGCTGACAGGCACATCCCAATAACTATTAGAAAGAGGAGGCAAGAGCATGAGCATTTCATGCTCAGCCAGCTGCTGACCTCCAGACCCAGGCCAGCCCGTTATCGGGCCCACCTGCAAATGCCCAGTGTGTCCAAGAGAGACAAACAAGATCCACCCAAAACACCTCCTAGAGACAAAGGGTTGGATGGGCATGTAGTTAAAGATAGTCAGGAACATCAGATCATAAGCCCTATTCCGGATTTCCAGGAACCTAGTCAATCTAACTTATCAGATCTTGATCTTTCAACCCTGGTTGCCTTGGACCTAGAAAGTTTGTTAACAAAATTTGAGCATGAAATAGAAGGGTCTAAAATTAGAATGGGGCAAAATGGGGTGAATGTTCATGATGATGTCTTAGGTAGCCCCTTGTCATTCCCACGGGGCTTGCCAAGTCCACTCTTCCAAGACTCTTTAGTTCCAGAGCACACCCCTTCCTTCATACAAGAGCAGAACCCACACAGACAGGCAGACCGCAGGCATCCCGATGACCAGGTTCCACCACCGTTAGGTAATCCATTGCTGCATCCCTGCCCTCTTGTCTCTCTTCTGCCTCTCCTCCTCTAACTGCTTCCCAGTTTGACTAGAGACTAACCCTGATGCTAACAACCTAGTTTTACCCTGAAATGCAAAATATGCAGCCAGTTGCATAATTCATTCCAAAGGGCATCACTGTAAATGGGTTACAGACAAAGTAAGCGAGCTAGAAACTTTTTTTTTTTTCCTCACAAACAAAATTCAAATTGACCGTGATTTAGCATTTGAACAAGAACAGTATGCTCAATTTCTGTGCAGTCTTGGGCAAACTTGGCTGCCTTGTCATAGTTATCTAATTGAGAGACATTCCCCTAGCTGCAGTCGAAGACAGTCGCAGCCTCAGGCAACTGCACATGCTTCCTCGACTCTTCTTTCTTCTCCTGCGTTTGTTTAAAATGCATGCCAAATATTTTACTCCTCAGCTGGGTTTCCACCATTGCCATTTGTAATGTATGTGTGCTGTTTATTTTTTTCTTTTTAACTCAACTTATTTATTTATTTATTTATTTGCTTTCTGTCTTTCTGTGCTGTGGGGGAACTTACACATGGGTTGGATGTCTGGACACATGCCATTATTTCATCTTGCCTCAAAAAAAAACAATCAAAGCAAAAAAATAATAAAAATTACCAAAATCGAACAAACGACGAGGTCAAGCTATTAGCTTCCTTTTACATCGACGGCTGGATAAATACTCTAGCCGCGTTGTATTGGGTTGGGAAAGCCACATCATCACTGTTACTGATCAAAATCAAAAATTTATTTGTAGGTTTGGACCTGATATCTTTTAGGCGCAGTGTGATCTAGTTAATTAATTACCCATGCTCCTTTGTGTTCTACAGCCAAACCAACCACCTTGCCACTTCCTTTGACCCCAGAGTCTCCAAAGTAAGTGAGAGTTTTTCCACCATTCTTGTAGAGCAGACAAAAATCTGAACTAAAACAACAAACAAACAAAAAAAAGCGATCTAAAACGTCAATGAGGCATTTTATAGATTTCATTTCCATTTATAAGACCACACAATCATTTAAAAGTCCATCGTTCACTGGCATTATATACGATTCCTTTTATGTTTTGCAGTGACCACAAGGGATCTCCATTTGAGAACAAGACCACTGAACGCACATTGAGTGTGGAGATCTCTGGAACCCCAGGTAGGTTCTCATAATATCCGACAGCACTCTACAGCAATCAAGACTCTTCCTTATAATAAGGCAAAATCTTTGCCTTTGCAAATTAAATTTGCTGACATTATGTATATTGTTGCTGCCTGGTAAATTAATTTATATCCATTATAGGCAAAAAGTAATTAAATCCAAAAATGTGAATGTCAGTTAAAGCTAAAACAAAAAGCTTCAGCAGTTCTTTTCCTCTTCTCTCTTTTTTTCCCATCTCAGTGTAAATCATGCAGGTAATTATTCCAGTAGCCCCCATGCTGAGATTAATCATTGCTGGTCAATAAAAACAAAATGGCTGCCCTTTTCTTCTCCCAGTGTGTCAGAATGAATGGGCCATTTGATATTCATTTACCATGTACCACTGAGTAATGGTAGCTCTGCACAGATTTGACCTACCCAATGAGATTCAAGGTAACACTTTTATATTTGGAAGTTGACAGACTGAGATAACCTCAAGAATTTTCAGAAGGTTTTTCTGTAGTTGTCTCAGCTTCTTTTCATGTGACCTTGTTTAGAAATCTGAATCTCGTCTGCTTTTAACACAATACAGCTAAAGTTAAAGGTTACCGTTTGGTCTGTTGAATTAGGTTTAGAAGTCATCAGGAGCTGTTAAGTTTATTGCACGTGGGTGTTTCTTCTGGCCAGAGGCAAACTCCGGCTCCATTTAGTACTAAATAGGGATATACCTCATACATTCTCATGCTCGTCTCTATCCTGCACAACCCAGATTTTTGATTAGATATTAGATTAAAGCAGTCATCAAGGCAAGAACTTCAATCCTTTTCTTTACACTTAAAGATTAGTTCTGTCCTGTTACACATTCCCGAGGCCCACCTTGAGCTCTCCATGCTGAGATAATGCAGAGAAACATGGAGAATTATCGCTAAATCAGCTGGATAATATTTAATAAGTAATAAGCATGTCTTGCAGAGAGATTTTAGTCAAACTAAATATTCATCAGCCAGGAAAAACCAGCAAGTTGACTTCTTGAAGTTCTGTAGAAGTGACAGCTTCTGCCAGAGTTTTAGCCAAACACCTGCAGAGTATATAGAGTGTAGGTGTTTTAATACTGCTCCCTAATCCCCTCCTCTCTAATAGATTTACTGTGGGCTGCTGGTGCTTTAATTATAGTATCTATGGCACCCAGAACAGTCAGCATGTTCCTCCTTGCATGGCTTTTTAGATTACCATAAGGATCAGCTATGTGAGCTATAGGTAATAATTAATCCAAAGATGCTATACCTCCGTAGAAAAAATATTAAGAGAAAAATAGTTGTATGATTTTTTATGTTACATTCCTCTCCCAGCAGGAACACTACTGTTGCAATGTCATCCACCCAAAACAAGGTTATTTTCAAAATTCAGCAAGACTTCAATACAATGATCTATAGAAATATGACCCCAAAACAATTTTGCAAATTTAATCTCACAACAACAGAATAACAACTTTAATTTAGAGCATTTATGTTGCTTAACATCCAGTCGCACAATGTCACAATATCATACAAACATCAGTGGAGTTCAGAAATCCCGACTACCGACCAAGTTGTAGTGAACCCAACAACTTCCTGTGCACAAAACGTATGTCTCTTGTACACAAAGCGCTAATGTGTCTCTTGAGTATTGTAGCTATTTAATTGTCTTTCAAAAATATTACCGTGAAGTCCATCATGGCTCCCAAACAGTGCAAAACCAGTTCTACTGATAGCAGCAGCAAGAAGCAGCAAGAAGCAAAGAAGAAATATCAATTTGGAAGTAAAACAACAGGTTACTAAACAAAAGAAAGGTGAAAAATCTGTGAATTATATTGCTCACAATATAGGCTACACTGCAGTATACCTTATAGTTTTGCTGAGTATCTACACTGCTGTACTATAATATGTTTTTCACACAGCATCAAACCTGCACATTTAACAAAATGTGTCTCGGATGTTAAGCTGTTTTTTCCCCTTTTTTTCTTTTTTTCCTTTGTCTGCTTCTCCATTTAATGAACTGTAGTTAAGTAGTATTTTTTTTTTTTACTTGGATGAATTATTTTGTGGCACTTGTTTCACAATTATGTGCAATTGGCTTCATAGCAGGTTCCTATAGGACCAGTGGCTAGCAAGAATCGATCTCACCACCCCGGGGTCCCTGTTAGGGAAACAGACTTAGTTATTAAAAGGAGGGATATGCAGCTTGAGTCCTTCATCTATGTTTTTTTTTTTTTTCTTCAGTTGAGAGATTTATTTTTTATTTTTATAAATTTACTATTGCTATCATTTGATATTGTTCTAAAGTCATGTTTGCAACACTGTGTTGGGATCATGTTTTAGCATTATCCCAATGGGCAACGTTGATCCAACGTCATTCCATCATGGTAATTCTAAAAGTGTTCTAATATCTGTAACGATTAATAGATTAGCATTGAAACATTTTGTATTTGTTTGTATTTTATTTTTTCTGATTTTCACACATTCTTTTGCTTTGATGGTGCTTCACTCAAACACGAAAAGTTCTTTTGGAATTGAACCTAAGCTCAAGTCATAGTTAAGTTTAAAATTGGCATTGACTACATAATGATCATACCTGGATAATTACAAATCCAGATACCTATAGATAATTACTAATTCATTCCCATGAAAAGAAAATCACAGGTAGTGTCAACTACTAAACACACATCTAGATCATTTCAGGAAAGGAAAGATGTAGAGGGAGTATAGAGAAAGTTCAGTTGTTTGTGCAAGTGCATTAACAATGTCATAAAATGGTACATCTCAGGATTTCTAATATAACGGCCATCTGGTGCCACATAAATCTGTTGGGACTGCCATGGGGGGATGAAGTGGCAGAGGCAAGGAGAATAATAATACATTCCTGAGCAGCCAAAACAGCTCCAATTCCATTCAGTTCATATACACCAGAGTGAGCAATCAGCATACAAGTTTCTTAAAAATTTAGATACTTTAAAATGATTCTTTGTGCTAGACTGATTCAGTTGAAATTACACAATTTCAGTTTGATCTGTTTTGCTCAAACAAACATTTTATATATGCAATCCATTGTATAACATGACCAATTTAAAGTAAGTGATATGTCTTTCTTGTTTGTTTGTTTGTTTTTTCAGTTTGATTAATTGATCAATATTTCAGTGAAAATTGTTTTGGTATTGCAACAACTGCCTGTATTATAAATTTAAATACTCTCTTTTTGCTTCTGCACAGGTCTGACACCACCTACCACACCTCCTCACAAAGCCAGTCAAGAGAACCTTTTCAAAGTATCACTCAAAACCAAGCTGTCTTCAGCTTCTACAGCCCTGACGAGCAAGAAGGCCAAGCTGAGCAACGGAAGCCCTAGCTCTCCTTCATTCAGTAGCTCCAGCAGGAAGAGCCATGAGAAGTCTGAGCTGTATGCCCAACTGAGCAAGGCTTCTTCAGCCCTGCCTCTGGGAAATTTAGAAGAGTGCCGGGGCAAGCGGCCAACGCCCCGCGTGTTTGGTGATCATGATTATTGCCAGGCTTCAAGCACAAAACGAGACAACGGCACATTGGCTGCCATGATCATTGGGTCTGTAGAGGGCCGGCATGTAGAACCTAAAGACTCACCCATGCCAGCTTTCTCTAATCTCACATCCTCTTTGTCTTCCACCAGTCCCTTATCTTCCTCTCTGGCAAGGCAGCTGCAGGGTCTTTCCCCCATCTTTCAGGAGGCTTGTCCAGACAAGGAAGCTCAGGGGCAGAACCACAGTCCTGCACTGGATGCCAAAACTTCTAAAGAGTGCATCTCTACAGGCAGGAAACTGCTGCGAGACCAGGAGATACGGGAAGAGCTCAATAAGCACTTTGGTAACCCCCAGCAAGCCTTTTTTAGTGAGACTGAGCAAAGTGGTTTCCAGCCACTAGATGAAAGTGACTCTGGGGATGAGACTTATTACCCTTTTGAGGCCTACATGGACACTGGCCTGCCTGACTTTGAGGACCTAGAAGTGGGCCGTGAGCGCCTTCTTTGCTCTTGGGAAGGGACTCCACTGGAGATGTTCTTTGAAGGCTCGCCGTCCTGTTCTCCGTCCAGCAGCTTGCCTTCCCAGAGTTCGGTCTCGCCACCTTCAACTCTGCTCTCTCCACGGCACTTCTCCTACACGTCAGGGTCACGCTCTAGATCCCGCTCCAGGTCTTCCTCCCGTCACAGATACAGATCCCTCTCCAGGTCTCCTTACTCCTGTTCCCAGTCCCCAGATAACTGCTCCCCTTCTTGGTAAGTACCAGCTAGGACTATCGCTAGTGTTCTGCCTGTAGTTACATAGATGAGTAACTTAGGGGGATGCTTGAGCCTCTAATTATAATGAACTTTATTCAGTGAAGTGGCTTTTGTGGGGAAATGATCATCTGCATAAGGAAGCTATAGTGATTAATTACAAAATAGACAAATGTAATTAGGCTTTCTGTTGATTTATTACGTGGCTCAGAATTGTATTAAATATCCTTAGGGAATCCTTCCATTACTACTTGTATATCTTTCAAATAATTGTTTTCACACATACAGTAGGCTTGAACTTCCCAATATATTGCAGTGCATTGCATTGAAAGCTGGGTGTTTTTTTTTTTAAAGAAAAAGCTTCCATGAGAGACTTTTTATGCAAATATGTGAGTTGCAATTTTATGGTTATCTTGTTTTGACTTTGACAAGAACAAGAAAAATCTCCAAAACAGTGCTTCTTCCGATCATTCCCAAGATGGAACAATTTGGACTACTGAGTAGACAGTCACGGTTATTTTTACAAGTATTAGCGATATGCCCGTTTGTGTTTGATGAAACATGTTTCTAAATGTATCATCTTCTTCAACTGTTTTTATGTACCTAGGGCTGCTTGATTTGATAAAAAAAATTTTGAAAAAAAAAAAAAATTGCCATTATTTTGACGCATATTGCGATTGTGCTTTAATCTGCAATATGTTACTATTAAATGCAACCTTTTACATTCAAACATATTTATCTAGGCTAACAGCAAATCTAATTAAGAGATAAAGCACTAGATTTAACTATTATAATCTGTGACATGGATAAAGGCGTCAGTACATGACAATATATTTTAAAAGTAATTCTATGAATTATCCATGAGAACTAAGTTATTATTTTTACATTTAAAAAAAGGCTGATGGTTCTTGCTCCTCTGATTGCAGGTCTCATCGTACTGTTGATAAGACCTCATTCAAATCCAGGACTATTAGAAGTCCTCGGTCTGACTCTCACTCAGGCCTTGGTCAGAGGCCCAGGTAAACAGCTTTTTTTTTTTACCTTGTGAAGATTTTGATTCTCTTTTTTGCAAAGGAAGTCAGCTATTTGCAGATCAAAAAGTTCCACTTTTTGACACAAAGCTCAAACTAAGCAGAAAGTAATGGCATGTGAAGTTGTGCTGACAGAAGCAGCTGCTCGATTCCTGACATGTTCCCTCAAGAGTCTCTCCTATGAGAGCCGTAACCTTTTGCGATGTGAGAAGACATCTTATTAATGCATTTGTTTGTCTTCTCTCAGAAAAAAAAATGGAAGTCAGTCCTTTACAATCTGGCCATATCCTGACACCACTCACGGGAACTAATGCTATAATATATACGCACATGATTGCATTTGTGAAAAAAAAAATGTGTTTTTCTTTTTTGATATAGGTATGACAGCTATGAAGAATACCAGCATGAACAGCTAAAGAAGGAGGAGTACCAGAGGGACTATGAGAAACGTGAGGTAGAGAGGGCTGAACAGAGGGAGAAACAACGAAAGAGAGCAATTGTAAGTGCACACACTTTATTATTATTACTATTACTAATAATAGTTATTATTGTTATAATTATTGTTATTATTATTATTAGGAGTAGTAGTAGTATCAATAGCATTGGTGTTTTTTTTGGTGCTAGTTTTTGTCCTTCTTTATTCTCGCATTCATGCATACTTGAAGAAATTCTAGTTGTTTCTTCCTCCCTGCTTTGACAACAGTCTGTTTCAAGCTCACATTCTTCTCCCTGCTGTCTCCCAGTAAGGGAGTTCATGCAAAGCTAGAGTTCTGAATCATACAGGCTAAAACATTTCCTCTTTATCTCTGAGTCGTGTATTTATAACATCTTTGTTATGTTATAAATCTTTTGTCTCTGAATAGTGTCAGATGCTATTAATCACACCACAGGCTAAATGTTATTGACTAGGCAGTGGGGTGAGGGTGGGTTTGGGGGAATAATTGTGATAAGAAAAAAAAAAGAAGAAGTCAACACTATCGAAATACAAGTCAACAAATTTGAATTTTGGGATGTTATCTGTCTTCTCTTAAACACAATTCTTTCGGGGTTTTCTGCCTGACCAGTTTGTGAAATAAGACAGGTTCTCAGCTCAGTTCTGCCCTTTACTGACAAATTCACACATCAAGTAATGCTGCACATGTGGCTTGGTCTCTCCATTTGCCTTTTCTCCTGCTTTAGTGGCAGAAAGACAATTATGGGTAGCGTGAACCGAGCTGTCAGGAAAGATTTGGGGGGCCAGGGGATGTGAGAGATTTATACGAATCATCAGCCTCAAGGTGTCATCTTTAAAACCTTGCTGCATTTATCAGCTGTCAGCAACTAAACCAGCAATTCAGCAAACATTTTTGTCTGCTACACTAATGTGCTGGTGTGGAGGAGGGGATAGATATAAAACCGGAAACAAATCTGGTTAATTTGTCTAATCGAAGGGCTTTGCATTGGCGATCCAATGTCTACTGTTACCTTATAGTCAGGCAGTTCATTTGTATGCGCACATTTAAGCAGGTCTGTGAATATGACATAAAAATTTATATGTTCTTATATCAAGTGCGTACGTATACATTCAGTATTACACAAATGATCATCTGTGTTTTTATAGCATAATTGCTATCTCTACATGCAGTACAGTTGTGTCCAAAAGTATTAAGGCAACATATGAGATGTATTATAAATCTTCCCGGTGATGTTAGTAAGTACTGTAGATCTCACCTATCTGGCAGAAGTGTTGTGCACAATAGAATCAGCTGGTTTAATTTATGGATGGAACAAATAAGTATCAGGACTTTTCCTTTATGAAGCTGAGGTGTGCACCTCTGCACGAAAATGGCTAAAACTAGAGAATTCTCAAGTGAATTGTGAACTTCCGTAGCAAAGTTCTGTAAATGAGCTTCAGGAAGCAATCGAGCCGTCATGGACTGAGCGAGTGACACCGGAGTACTGCAGACATCTTTTTGACTCTATGCCCAGACTGATTCAGCAGGTTTTGAAGAATAAAGGACTTCATACAAGATATTAATTTTTGTTTAGCAATTTCATTGCCTAAAATAATAAATTACTCTGATTATCTTGAATATTATTATTTTAAGAAATTGAGAATGTCATTAAAACATTGAATTTCACTTTTGTCTCAATACCTTTGTCCACCACTGTATCTGTTTTTAGTGATCATTTCCTGCATTGTGTTTTTTTTTTTGTTTGTTTTTTAAGTCCATAAAACAGAAGAAAAGTATGATTCTGGATTGCCCTGCAGCTAATTTTGTACCATTTCACTGTAACCTAGTTACTGTATGCCATGAGAAAAACAGAACTATGGCTTACATAAAGGCACCGAAGATTCACCTGTTTTTCGGCATGGAGACTAGATTTAACAGGAAGCCAGTTTGATACTTTTTTCCCTGTTAGAGTTCTAAAGCAGCATCTGAATGTAATCACCCAGCCATCATCATTTTTCAAAAGATTCATAGCAGCACTGTATATTTAGACTGAAAGCTATAATCTTCTAATGATGCATCTGTGGTCAATCCTTAGTTGACATGTTTCAGTGAAACATTGTACATGAGTGGGCTGTTGAACACTCCAACACATATCAGATGAAAGAATGAGGAAAAGACAATGTACAGTCATCCAGTGTCTTTCTCTCTGTATTTTTCTTGGCTTTCACACAGTTGTTTAATGTTAGTTGCAGTCATGGAGTAAGAGTTAAAGACAGAAAGAGAGAGGCACTATACTTCTTTAATCCTCGTCTCTGTCTTTCCGTTAATGACCAGGAGGAGAGGCGGGTTTTGTACGTTGGACATCTCCGGGCTGACAGCACACACTCCGAGCTCAAGCGGCGCTTTGAAGTTTTCGGCGAGATCGAGGAGTGTGTCATCAACTTGAGACATAATGGGTAAGAGTTTCAGCAAGTGTGTGTAAATTAAAGCCAGGCAATAGGTTGAATAGATATGGTGGTCTGTGATATCTTGTTATAACAGATTTTAATTCCAAATTAATAATCCACACAAAATCTATATATTGTAATGATTAAAATGAAAATGGTAAAAAAAAATTAAAAAATGACACAATTGTACTGCAGTCAGCTTTATAGCCAACCTATCTTAAATAAATGTATTGATATATTTTTGACATACACTTCTAGAGCTCACTGTTTGTCAGGTGACACAAGGAGTCAATTACATCTATTTTAGTGTTAAAGAAATATCGCTCCTACTGGCAGTTGAATAAGAGGACAAGCATAAATCCCATTGCTGAATTTAAAACAGAACTATATTAGACAAAAATAGACCGACTTGAATAGAAATAGGACAATACTCCTTGGACATCAAAAAGCAGAAAAAAACCAGCAATGTCTCAATTGTATTGATCACATTTTTGCATTTATATAGTGTGTCGTGTGGCTCCTTGCTGATGTCTTTGGTGTAATTCATGGCTCATTTTCTGTCACCGATCCAGGGACAATTTTGGCTTTATCACCTACCGCTACACTTGTGATGCCTTCGCTGCCCTTGAGAATGGACACACCTTGCGCAGGCCAAACGAGCCTCAGTTCGAGCTCTGCTTCGGTGGACAAAAGCAGTTCTGCAAATCCAATTACACAGACTTGGGTAAGTATGCCTGCCTGGCTTCAGCCATCCATTAGTACCTGAACACAGAATGGACAAAAGACTGCCTTTCACTGTACAAAAGAAAAACCAGTAAACAAATACGGTGGAGTGATGTCTTAAGATCAGAGAATGTTTTTGCCATATCCACTGAAATGGATATATTGAGTTCAGCAGGCACTCTCGTTTTAAACCAACGACTGAACCGTGGTTCTACTGTACGTGTCCTTTCTCTAGGGCAGTAGACTTGAAAAGGTACATGGTCACTAATACTATAGGAGCGAGAGAGAGAGCAATAAAGTACTCAGCACAGGGGGAAATCAGCATAGTGGCAATTCTGTGACTTTAAAGCTCCCTGTGGTATTTTGATGCTGTACATCGTGCATGTATATTTCATCATTTGGCTTCCTGTGTGGTTGAAGAAAGAAGGGGTAGAGGGAAAAATGGAGGGACGGTTAAAGAAGGTAAGGTCAATTTTGCTCAGCTCACTTCGCCAGTGGATGTCTGTCTTCTGTTGTTCAGGGATGTTCAACTGAGGCAAGATCTGAATGACACTAAGTTACATATAGTGTGGGGGAGGGAGAGAGAGAGAGAGAGAGAGAGAGAGAGAATGTGAGTGAGTGTGACTTAATTAGTTTTATTCCCATCTCTTTATATTTTGGTCATTCTCTTTCTTAATTTTCTACCTCAATCTGGTCTTTTCTTCCTTCTTTTATGTGGTAAAAGCATTTCTCGCTACTTTCTGCCCAGCATCCCTACCTCTTTCTTTCCTGTGTAATGCTTTTAGAAACCTAGACAATGTTAAGGCTGTAGATTTAAGAGTCCTGTCTCTCATACTCAGTTATTTTGGAAATTGAACATCTTGGACGTCTCATCCATCTGTTCAGAAAAAGCACATAATGGGAGTTCTTCAGAAATGCTCTCATTTGATCATAATGCTGAGAAATTTAATATTTCTCTCGGAGACAAAATACTAAGTCGTTGTTTTTTTGTGGGATGGAAAGAGGGATTTGATAAAGAGAGGAATCCTAAGGACAATGCAGAATGCTGGGGGGGATCATAATAGGCTGGGCGTCTCTAGTGTTGGCTTTAACAGTTAGTCGATTTTCCACTCCGCATTTATTTTGTGCGTTCAGAGACGCTCAATGCTGGAGGACGCATTTGGGAGGCATTTGTCTCGGTGTCAATGATGGCCACACAGGTCAATGGAAGAGAACAAGTGCACTTACCTTCAAATAATGGGAGCATTAAAGTGTATTTCAGGGGCTGAGAGTAAGGCCAAAGGTATTTAGATGGTGGTTGTAATGCATCCTCCAGAAGCAAGTTGGGCAGCATTTCTTATCTTGTGTTTAGGTGACTCGATTAATGCTGGAGCACACGGATATGAGACCTCCATTTTGTCACAGAGGTATTTACTTACAATAGCACATACCTGCAGATATACGAGGAAATGGTTGGGGTTATATGGATAATATAACACTTAAGCAATACCGCTTTTCACACTTTAAAAAAAATTTTTTTTAAAGAAACCGTCCATTAATTCTAAGTAGAGCACAGGAACATTTGTCATCCTTCAAGGTGCATGACATGACACAATCCTCCGTTTAGCCATAGCATTAGATCACGCCTGGCGTTCCCTGCCTGCCATGGTCATTCCCATTTCTCATACACCTCAACTATGCTGCTGTCTGTTTAGAGAGTGTATTTGTGAAGTTGGCTTCTATATTTATCGTCACAGCTACAAATCATGATATGCTCTTTTCATTTTCCCCCCAAACTGGCTTTGATATTTTAGCTTTATGTTATATTTTTTTCCAAGTTTACTTTTACTTTTAAATGCTGGTTAACTAAGTGAGCTGCAGATAAGGAAAGGTTTTTGAGATTACATGTGGCATTTCAATCTACAACTGGCAAGTCTTAACAAGATTTAATAATGTGTTTAGAACATGTGACACAAGGTTGTGCAGGCTGGTTTCCTTGTTCAGCTTCAGCGTCTGATCCAGTCAATATCTCCTGCTTCTTTCAGACTCTCATTCTGAAGACTTTGATCCGACCTCAACCAAAAGCAAATATGACTCGATGGATTTCGACAGCTTGTTGCGCGAGGCGCAGTGTAGCCTGAGAAGGTAACGAGCTCCACCACACCTGCTGGCTGCAAAGCGAGGGATTTGTGATACCTCACTGCTGTTTTGCTCCTCTGACTATAAGACTATTGCAAGTTTTACACTGAATATAGAGGGAATATATATATATATATATATATATATATATATATATAGGACATATATGTATATCTAAAAGCAAAGTTTACATGAACATAGCTGCTGCAAAGACTTTACCTTTGGGGATTAGCCAATAAACCTTTAGAGGAGTGCACAGATATGTGCCTGTGCTGTGCTGCTGTATGAGACAGTGATCTCTATGGGATTGTTTTCTTCATGCACTGCTCCAATCTCAGCGCTTTGAGGGGTGAAAACGTGCAGCCTGTTCAGTCGGTTTTTATTTGATTGATTTTTACTTTTTACTTTTTTTATTTAACCTGGTATTTGGATGTGGTGTTACAATGTTGTTAAGTGAGTATGAGACTTGTATCTTCTTCAAGGTTATATTGTCTACATTTTTTGGGGGAAATGATATAAACAGATATTTACAGATATTAAATGGAATATTTTTATTTTGTGTACATATCAATTCAAAGTTCTTTATTTGTTACAGCTATGCACTGTAAAACGCAGCCTTTATAAGATGGAGATTTTCCTAATCGAGAATGTCAATCTGTAGTCATTACAGTGACACATAACCAACATTGCGGTTATGTGGAGTGATATGATTGTAAAAAAAAAAAAAAAAACTTATTATAATAAATTATTTTAAAAAAAGGTCTATGGAGATTGGGTGCTCTTTAGGGGAGCATTTGAACTGATTTTTAAAGACTTTTGTTTTAAAATGTCATGAATCATGTATATTTTCATCTTTAAGCTTCCTCAGTGTTTTCCCTACACAACCTATGTATGATACATTTATATATTTTTATGTCCATAACTGTGTACAACCATAAGATTTTTTTTCTCTGAAGTAAACACTAACTTTTTAATTACTTTGTGCACAATAATAATTTTTATTATTGCTTTTTTTTTTTAAAAACTAAACAAAAATAATAATAATTCACTATTACTAATATATGATTGTTCTTCTTCAAAGACAAATTTATGTACTCATGTTCGTGAGGAAGAAATGTATTTATTTCAGTATTTTTGATCAAAATATTTATGGTTGACATCAACTATGATGCACCTTGCAAATTTTGCTATTTATATTGTTATTTGACTTATTTAACATTCATATATTTTTAAAGATGCACAAGTACTACAGAAATCTCATTCTTTTAAACAAAGATATAATCACCGAACGGTCCATGCTTTTCTTCTTCACAGTTTGCAACCATTGTTTTTTCATTCATTTTCTTTGTCTAAAACACATAAAGCAATAAAACTAATTTTGCAGGTATTTCATCATACCACAATAAATCTGTCTCATTGCTCCTCATACACTTGGTTATGTGAATGCCAAAATAAAGTTTACAGTTTTCTTTCCAGAATTTTTTTAGGAAAAAAAAAAATTATTAAAAAAATCTATATACATTAATCTTCACATTATTCACAGTAATAATTATAAAGAGATGCATAGTAATAATAAAAGACAAAATGTATATAAAAAGAAAAAAAGCAATAAATTATTTTTCACAGTTGTCTTTTAGCTAAAGCTGTTGTATAGTTTGACTTGACCTGGTACCCAGACTCTGTCCCAAAAATAGGGAACTCATTCCATTATCACAACACACCTGAGAATCATACGCACTGTACAGGGGAAACTAAAAGATGCGACTAGATAAAATGATAAATAAATAAATAAATATTACATTACACCTGACAGACAGGCATCTCTCTTAAATGTCTGCTTCTGGCTGAATGTGTGTTTGAGATTACAGCTTCTCTTTCAAAGTTTCACTGAATAAGAAAAGGCTTTTTATACCTAGTCTTCTTAAGAACTGCGAATAACATCAGAGAAATGATTAAAACTCTGGGCCTGTCTGCATATCACACTACCTTCCTAGTGACACTTAAGGTTACCTTTCTAGTTCAATTAATATCTAGTTTCTTTTCAAGCCCAACATAGTGCTATTATTATCAACAGATCATATTACACCTTTTGTGAAATATGACTGCATAGATGAGTGTTCAAAAAAAGCGGCATTATCACAAGAGATTAAATAAAATGTTAAGAGAGAGAGAAAGCAAGCGAGAGACCTTCCTTGTCCTGTCTAGTCTGTTCTTTCTGTACAGAGCTTGGGTAATGGTGTCATGTCTCATTTGATATGTGGCTTTAAACATTGTGATATCTGAAAAAAAAAAAGCTTTGTAAATCGCTGAAGTAGCAATATATTATAATCCCCAGTGTTTTTCTTTTTTCTTTTTGGGGACTGTGTGGCTTTTTACCAATGTGAACTACTGAGGGATTTCCCACTGCTGTACAAATCTGTTTAATGATGATCCTGTTGATTTTGGAAGGACGAGATGTGTTTGTGTGTATATGAATGCAAGTGTGTGTGTGTGTGTGTGTGTGTGTGTGTGTGTGTGTGTGTGTGGTTATATCGATGATTATATTCCCGAGGTGGGTGGGGTAGGGGTGGGCAGGGGTAGAGGAGAAGGGTGTTTGTTGTTACCTTTCTTTTTTGTCCCCTATCCATGTTGCCTTCTGCTGAGTCCTTACCAATGCCTTTGTGGTTTTACCTATTGTACAATTTTCTTGTGAACTTTATTTTTTATGTGCAATTCTCATCAGTCTCACCATGCCAATAAAGGGAAATGTGTTTCAAAGAAATACACTGGTTACCCATTTAACTTGTTCTACTCATCCATCCCTCCCCTACCAGCACCACCTTCATCCTTTTGTCTGTGTGTTTGATGGAAAAACAAAAACTCACCGTCATGAGACATGTTTGGGTAATCTCAGTAGATTTTGTCCTTTATATAAAACGTCTGTTTTTTTGAAAAAATCTTTTTCAGCTCTTAACAAGAGTCTTTTGTTTCTTAAAGCAGTTCATCGAATGAAGCAGAAGCAGCAGTGTGTAAGTTAATATCGTATTGAACTTCGTCGTGGTTATATTTCCCATGTTAACTTCGCTCTCTTGTGGATGACTCACTCGCAGTGTCGTTATTTTTGGCTGATGTTTATGTTTTTGCCAACTCTGCAAGAACATGGGATATGAGTGATGATAACCCTGCTGTGTCTGTTTCGCAACATACATAAATTGTTCTGTCAGGACTTTGCTTATGAATTAAAACTAAAAGCAAAATACTCCCCCCCCTCCTCACCATTAAAAAAAAAAAAAAAAACTAAACTGCACAACTTAAGCAACGTGTCAGGTTGAAATGCAGTGGATCTACCGTTATATTATTAAACCTGTAAGCAAATCTCAGAGTGACAGTGAATAACCTTTTTCCTCTTTGAAAATATGGCAGGAGTAGGCATTAAATTTTAAAGCACAGGAATCCAATTGTATTTTTTTCATTAATGCTACATTTGAGCCCCAGAGAAAAGAACTGTTTCTTTCATTTTGCCTGGGTAGCCATGCACAGGCAGGAGGTCTCCCTCAGCATGCCCTTTTGGACATAATGGAAGAACCCCGCATCCCTGCAATCGTGGTGGATGATAAAGGGACCTACGGTATCTGAGGGTTCACCTCATGTCTCCAGGTTAGCCAGCATTTGACAGCTGCTCTGGCTGGATATCAGTCTTATCAGCTTTTTGGACTTTAACACAAAGTGAAAAAATGTGAATAGAGTGAAAATGAATGTCACACAAACAGTTGTAGATACACCTACAACATTTTTTTAAAATGAAGCCACCGTTAAAAGCTGCCGCATGTTTGAGAAATACTCGTGAGCTGCTCCACATGATTCCAAGTATAAATGGATGCGTTAGTTCACGAAGAGGCTTTAAAAAGGTTCCTTAAAAGTTCTTTAGACAATCAGTGGAGCATGCTTTTTTATCATGGTAAGTTTTCTCAAAGGGAAACCTTGTTGTTGTGTTCCACCTGAGTGAACTGAGGAACCCTTTCCTGGTTCCTTTGGTCAATGTATTGCCTATATCAAACCAACTGGGCTTTATTTGCCAAGAAATGTATTTTATCAGGAATTTCTTTTTGATAAAATTATGAAGTGATGAAGCAGGAAGCATTGCTTCACAGCTCCAGGGTTCTGTGCATGTTCTCCTTAGTGCAATGGACTCAAGCCAGCCAGTGTTTCAGTAATAGGCTTTGGATCCACCATGATGCTGGCTAAGATCATGGAAAAAGATCATGCACCACTTGGGAAAATGCTCTGGTTTACTGAACGGAAGGTCAGGGGTTCAAGCCCCATCTCCACCTTTTTGCCACTGCTGCATCCTTGAGCAAGGCCCTTAACCCTATATCTTCCAAGGACACTGTATCCCTGTGCTCTGACCCCAGCTTCCTAACTGGAATATGTGAAACAAAAAATCATTTCACTGTGCTGTAAGGTGACATAATTTAATATTATAAAACTTTATAAAAAATGAATGGGTGATTAAAAGTTCACTTGCCATCTTCAAAGTCACTTCAGTTTAAATTTATGTTCTGTCAATATTTTCTCAGATTGTCTTTACTGTCAAATCAAATGAAAGGGATCACTAGACATGGCTTTTACATTAACGGTGAATAGCTAGCATAATTCTTTACAAAAGACTAATTTTATATACTTGATGCAGAGACTTACTCCTTTTTAATCAAATTTGATAGCTATAAGCAGAGCATGCATATATATATATATATATATATATATATATATATATATATATATATATATATATATTATATATATATATATTGGTCAACAGTGATTGCCATTTTCTTTATTGTTTTCATGCGTATTGATTATTAATTTGACTGCCCTGATAAGGAACTGCAGTGTATAATTCGACGCTGACACGTTTTACTCAATATCAATTAGAGTTTTACCAGAAGGGTTTTCCTGAATGGCTACACGCTCATAAATATTGCCGAATTGATGTTTGGACTAATAGCTTGGATTATAAAACAAGAATAGTGTACACATTAGATCAGCGAAGCATCTGTCATCAACTCATCCAAAGAGCATACCACCTTCAGCTGCTTTCTTGCTGCTTATTGAGACATCAGATGCACTCCACTGGCAATTAATGCAACAGCACATTTTAACCCCATCTTTCAATTGTTAAATGTCCATTTAAAATAACACAGTGAATTAACTCGCTGACTATCCTTTTAATTCCCAAGGTGTGAAGAGAAACAATTATACGTGAAATCAGCAAATCAAGAGCATATATCATTTCTAGCCCGGCTCCTGGCAGCTGTTAGTGCTTGAACCACAACAATAGAGCTTCCTTCATCCCTACTCTGCTCTGCCATTTTAAGCTTTAAGGAGTAATGAGCAACAGAAGGCACAATATTATTCTTTTCCCAAAGTATCAGCTTTTGGGAGCAGAACGTATACTTCGCTTGATAATTAATGACACCAGACAAATAGCAGCTGATTGAGCAACTCACTTCCATTCTAATTCACCATCTGGTCCTCCGGCAAAACACATCGCTAATTACCTCAAGTGCACCAAAGATAAGTTTATTAATTAGATAGAGAAAAAGCTTTTGGAGTGGATAAAAAAAAAAAAAAAGTGCGGTCAGCTGCGTGCAGGGGTGGATGTGGGACGGTGTGTGGATGGCAGGTGGTGCTGTTAGAGGATTTGGAGAGCTTTGAGAGGAAAGAGATGCACTTTGTCCTCAGGCCGGCACAGGCCTTTCAGAGTGCTGCGCTGGGCAAGTTTCCCCGCGCCCTGAGGGACGTCAGCAGAAAGTCAGGTGACCATTGGGACGTCCAGCTGACAGAAATGCTTAAGACAGAAAGAGGTAGTGTGATGCTCTTTTGTCAGTGTCTTTCCAGTGCACGAGAGAGAGAGAGAACTGATGGAAACTGAAATATCTTTAGGTTAGGAGAGGGAAAGCAAATGTGCAGTAGGGTGGGAGGGTGGCATTGACAGAAGGGTGGAGGAGGCTGGGGGTTAAATATGAACTTGAACTGACATCAGGGCTCAGTGGTTAATCAGTGAAGCAATGTAGCATTTTAATGGTATAATTAATGGAAGCTTGTTGCACTCACATTAAATAAAATATGCAAATGTACTGAAGCAAAAGCATATCCATATCATCAGTAATTTGGTAATCATCAACTGTCATCAGTTAAGTCATAACGGACATTTGCAATGTCTATCATGACGAGCGCTGACAAGGCGAATGACTTCATTTATAAATTTACGTAGATGTTCACTGAATATTTCCGCCCTAATGTGCCATCATGTTCTCCTCAAATGCCAGCGGTGACAACTCCAGGGTTATTTACAGATAGTAAAAAAAAAAAAGAAAGAAAATGCTTGCTAAACATTTTCAAAGATGAATCGTTTGGTGCGATCTTGCTTTGAACTTGACCACAGGTATTGATGTTTTTGGGGGGTTTTATTTTGGTAATGAATGAGTTTTCAGGCATCATGCTTCACTTTAGGTTACAGCTGGCTGGATTTTAATCTTTTGCTATTTTATGTGCTACAGTTGCGAACGCTTACCCAGGCTGTCTCTGGCTGTCTTGCCTTTTTTCAAAAGTGATTAAAACTATAAAGTTCATGACAAATCCATAAAATATTCTAGTTAGAAGTGAACTTTGTCTCATAGCTCAAAGTCCATCGATCTGGCACAGTGGCAGGAATCTTTCTATTGTTTTCACTCCGAGGTAACAGAAATGGAATTCTATGGCTCTGTTATGTTGATAGCTGCGAGTCCCTGCAATAAAAGCAGCGTGGAATGAAACCGATGTCCTCACATTTCTATTACGGTGTACAGACGGCCTTAATTACTCGTTAAAAGTGCGTTATGTCTTAATCCACCAGCTAATAACATAATTAAAATGGCGTTACATGCGCGCGGTAATCTTCTACGATGAAATTCAATTAAGTCAATTTAACACTTTTGTTTCAACTTGCTTA
This sequence comes from Clarias fuscus, assembly GCA_030347435.1. Classification (NCBI taxonomy): domain Eukaryota; kingdom Metazoa; phylum Chordata; class Actinopteri; order Siluriformes; family Clariidae; genus Clarias; species Clarias fuscus. The sequence goes on from CM059205.1 coordinate 17,464,929, forward strand.
TAGGAGCTTATTTCCTTTAGATTTAAATGCAAAGAATGCAACTTGGACTTGAAACTAATTTAGGAGATATCAGCAGGGTTTGTTTATCACCTCAAGACACATTTCGTTTGGATTCCGTCCTACAGCATACCTAACGTCCTTTCAAGCTACTGGCTTAATCGAAAAGTAAAAGAAAAATCAAATCTAAATCAATTAAATAGATGCGGTGTACCACTTGCATCGACTCACGCCGTCGCGTCCTTTCGCATGAGACCACGATATTGAAATTATCTTAGCATCTTGTCTCCCTCTATTACAATAATTTGTGACATATTCAGGGAAGTTTTGCATGTTCTTGCAGAGAAGGTCGTCGTGGCAGGCCAAATCCATCCACCTGAAAACAAGCCAAGTGTTTCGCTGGTGCCGTTCAAATTAGCGGACGTGAATGCCGTTCCCAAGCAGATCAGACAGTGTGAAGGACAGAGTTGTCTCCTGTTCAAGCACAACACTCCCCCACTGTCACAGGCACACTGCTAGGCCTTGCAGTTTCCACACTTTATCATTGAAATTAATAGCCCTCACACCGGTTTTATCACACGCACGCTCCCTCGCCAAGCTTTATTAAAACGTCTCGTCGGTGCCGGAGCTCGGGAATGTTGCTGTTGCTATGCAAAATCAAGATCGAGGACTCGCAGAAGGGGAAAATAACACCAAGGTGTAGCCACCGCAGCTGTTTATTTTTTGCTCTTTGTGCTTGTCGTCATTTAAGTAATATTTCGGCGGATTATTTCGGATTCTTTTAAAATGCCAAATAAACGGCGAAAACAGCTCGAATTGGTGACGCCAGTCATGTTTCGGTTAAATTCTCCGAAATTGCATGCTGTAAAACATCAATCTCCTAAATGACTTGGCTCCTTTCTCTGTAAAAAATCAATCATGATCTAACATAAGAGAAGAAATAATGTGTCTCTGTGCCCACATCAGCGCAGAACAAAAGCAAGCACATAGGTTAGCACCGAGCTATTTTTATTGCGACCCAAGAGTGTTTCAGGCAGGAGGAAAAGGGGAGGGATTTTTTTTGGGGGGGGGGTGGGGGGTCGGGGGGGCGTTCGGGAGCACGAAACGGCCCACGTTAATCATCCGGACAGCAGAGACATTAACTGTGCATGAAGCCGAGTCTCTGGACATCCCACCGCAATGTACACTCCTCATATAGAGGGGAAGCCGGGGCAGCATCACTGGGATTCACACACTGCTGCTGCTGCCAGACTCACAGCAAAGCCACTCAGCCACATTTGAAGGAAAAGATCTTCACAGCCCACTGAAAGAGCGTGTTAACTTTTTTTTCTTGTTTTGTCTCCTTCTATCTGTTTTTCGTACGTGTTTGGTGTAAATATGTCTGTTGATACCTTAGGTATACTTATAAAAGGAAGATCAAGGTTCAGTTCAGCCGCTGTGTTAATTCAGGACTTTATAGCTTGAGAGCTGGGTAATAACAAGTTACAGGTATTTCCAGCATCTATTCTCACTCACTCACTCATCTTCTATAGCGCTTTATCCTGTAGTCAGGGTTGCGGGGGCCTGGAGCCTATCACAGGAGGCCAAGGGCACGAGGCGGGGTACACCGTGGACAGGGTGCCAATCCAACGCATGCAAACTCCATCAAACCTGCATCAAACCCTGGAGGTGCAAGGCGACAGTGCTAACCACTACACCGAGGTGCCGTCCCTATTCTATTCTAGCTATTCAATTTCTATGACCTACAGTATATGGAACGCTGGAAAGCAGAGGTCACATGCATCGTTGATTTCTGGGGTGTTGCAAACAATGGTGTTGGTTCTTCAACATACTGTACAATGGTGGCCCTACGGTACGCTTCTCAGTAAAGTTCACTGATTTCGGGTCAAATTCAGGGTCTACAAACCGAGCGGCCTTAATAAGATCGGAGTCCCTTCATTGTATTAGCAGAGCTTTATGATGCTGCCAGGTAGCTGTCAGACTAATGGCACGAGCAAAATCTTCATGATGGATGTCTCACCTGTCATAGCTTTACCTTAGCAGCGTCTTACCCTTTGGTAGAACCTCCTGTGCTTGAAATTCACCTGAAACAAAATGGCTCGCAGTTTTTTTCTATCGCGTCTTGTGAGTTAACCGTTCCCCGCTATGTTGATGTTAGTCAATCAATCGCACTCTTTCATTTTCATCTATATCTCGGTCGTTCTCTCATGCGCCAGGGTTCAATTTCTTCGGTAGATCTGCGGCTGAGGGTTTTCATTTAGCGTCGCATGAAGGTGTACGTGCAGATGCGATTTAACCGTAGCACTCGGCTCTTACAGGGAGGACGAGGAGAGGTATGCTCGTGTTGGCAGATTTGTTTTGGGACTCGGATAATAGACTCTGCAAAGCAGATCCAGTAAAGGAGCATGGAGCGCTGTGATTGTCTCCGCCGCAGCCCACACTCGAATTCAGGTATTGAACTTTGCACATGGTGGGAAATGAATAATTCTCCGACTCAAAGGAATGCAGAGATACTTCCGTATTCAGGGACTAAGAAATGTCAGGAATGTGAGGCTTTTATGCTGTCGTAGCACAGCCAGTAAAATTACATTCGCAGAGTTCAGAGCATTTCCTGGGTTGTTGCTCTTCGTCTGGGTGGGGAGGGGGGGCGGGGGGGGTGACTGTGATATTATTTATTTTTTTTAAATCTCCTTTATAGTCATACCTAATGCATTATACAAACATAGCACCTCACTATTATGAATGCATGTCATATTTATGTGTTGCTTTCATGTTAGCAGCAATTGGGCATCGTCAGACTTATAGACCGGAGAAGGAAGAAAAAAAAAACCTGTGTGAGATCATGAGGAGCAGGAATGATGGTGTTATGTGGCTTTTATGCTTCCTAATGACTCCCTGAGGTGCTAAAACATTACAACCCGCCATTTTACAACTGGCGATTGCCTCAACACAGCGATTCCGGGATTTAAGGCGCAGGAATATCATTATGTGGCATTAACATTTGCCTTTATATCTGATGCTAAGTTGTCCTTTCTGATTCCGTACTGAGATCATTTGTCTGATAAATAGAGAACGTTCCTTTAGTAGCGCCGAGGATGGAGTATGACTGGCATCCTAATGAGACTCTCGGGGTGTTGAGAGTGCGTTATCACCTGCTCTATCTCTGATGAGCTCATGTCTTAATCATGGCAGCCAAGGGTGAAAGATCTGTTCTAAACACACAAGCTATCTATAATCTATACACTTAGGAGTGTACGGATCAGGAGTGGGTGATGGGTTCTCCTGCAGAACAGCTTCGGGTCACATCTGAATTACTCCATTGATTTCTAAGCACCTTTCTTTAACCAGTAGTTTTAATCATGGGAAAACGCAATTGTATTCTCTTTTTTTTTTTGACAGAAGAAAGAAAGTCAAATACGCATTGACACCTTTGAACATGCCTTCCTGGTTACAGCCATACGGATCGTGGAACCTTTGTACTCCATGAGCTGGCGGTTTTCTCTACACATATACACACCTGAAGCTTTGTGTTTAAGGATGGGAAAAACAGAAAGAACACATCTCAGATTGTAGTCAGTCAAGCATACTCATTGACTGGTTGTTCTTCCATGCTGGTAATGAGATGTGTTTTTTGGCGAGTGGCACAGGATGAGTTCATCCTTAATGACTTTCCTTTAAGGAAACCTCCAACCTGAGACACAAAATAAATTTAGATTCAAATATTTGTCATGTGCTTCACAATGGTGGTGCTGCTATGTTTGTGTCACTGGGGCGAAAAAAAAAAACTGATGAAAGGAAAAATAAGATTTTTTCATTATTATTTCAGGAACTAACAAAGAAACCTGACTGTCTCCCTAATGTTTGAAAACTTTTCTCCGATTAAAAACCCTGTGCTAGCTTTTATAATACAGAATACAATTTAGAAACAGTGAAGACTGGATTGGGTTTTCAGAAGGCAATAATGTCTCGGCTATTTGAGAGTCTATGAGGGGACAAACATGATAGTGTTGACGGAAGACAGTAGAATTATCGTGAAAGTTAAAGCTATTGTACCCTTTGTGTTCAAGCACATTGTGCAGATGTAGAAGTGAGAGAGTTGGACAGACTCGATGACTAAAGTGCTGCTGCATCAGCCTGTTTATGTGGAGGCACATTCCTACCATTACATCTATCAATAGCCAATCACAATATAATCATTTGCACCATTGTAGATCACATATTGATTATAAAGATTGACATTCGAGTCAGCAAAGGGTGGATTTTTCCTTCAAGGGCAAAATGTAAAAGTGAAATTGATCAGTTTTCAAGTACTAGACTGGTTACTCGGGTGTCTTCGTATCTCCCAGGAATATGTAGTCACACTTACTTTACCAGTAAGTCCAAACTGTTGCATAGTGGTTACCAATGTGGCCTCGCACCTTCAGATCTTCCTTAGATCTGTGCTCGAGCTGTTTGCATGTTGTTGAGTTTCCTCCAGGTAATCCAGTTTCCTACCATAGGACCGAAGACATACAGACCAGGTTAACTGGTGTTCCCAAATGCCCTTTCTGCGACCCTGTATAGTAGGCATCACTAAATAACTGACTGAGTGACACTTCTAACCAGACCCTAAAGCTTTTTGGTAGATGAGAGTAATTAATATACTGTTTTTTTTCTTCTCATAGTTTACATCTCGAAAACTCTGTGCTAACGAAAATCTGTAATATGAAATAAAACACTAGTTGATTTAGCAAATATACCCACAGCAGTCCAAGGTGACGGCGTATAAAATACCTGACCTGAGAGCCCAGGATGACAGAGCAACCTTTCATAATCATTTTCAGCCCAGTAGCATGCAAATAAAAATAAATTGATTGCAAAGGAAAATGTTTGTATTCTATGCAAATACAAGGCAATCAAAGTTCAAACTGTCCAGGGCCCGTATTCACAAAGCTTCTTAAGCCTAAAAGTTGCTCCTAGTGACGGAATTCTAAGAAAATTCTTAGAATTATGACATTTTCTTAGAATTTCCCCTTAAATTTAGGATTAAATCTTAGTAAAGATAAAAATGATTCACGAAACATCTTAGCCCTAAAAACAGCTCCTAAGGTAAAATTTATTAAGAGTAGAGATGAGGACTTTTAAGAGGTTTAAGAGTTTCTCTAGCAGAGGACAAAATGATGGAAGGAAGAAATATTCTTCAAACACTGGACGTAAAGCTAAAAGTAAAACACTGCTTTTCTATCCATTTTGGTTTTCTCTCTTGGATTGTTGGCTACAGACCATCCAAAAGTGCAAATTAAATAAACTGTCCCGCAATCATGTAAATTGTAAAAGCTGAGATATTTTGCTCCCATCAATCTAAAATGGATTACAAATAATAAAATCAGTACGGTAAATAAATGTGAGACCTTAAATATAGTAATTACTGTATGGAAATTGGTTGCTTCAAAAGCATTTTCAACATTTAGCTGTTTATTTATCTTTAAGACATTCAGCCTAGAACCTTTGCATAAAGTAGCCTGTACTCATGATTATACAATTCCTTCATATACAAAAATTATGATTTCACTGTTGGTTCTATTATGGTTAACATAGTTACTGAAAATGCACAATAAATATTTTCGAAATGCTATGGAAATGTAAAATTCCTTATTTCTAACTCTAAGAGATCTGCGCCCGTATTTACAAAGCTTCTTAAGCCTAAAAGTTGCTCCTAGTGACGAAATTCTAAGAAAACATTTTCTTAGAATTTCCGCTTAAAGTTAGGATTAAATCTCATTTTTAAGTTAAGATAAAAATGATTCACGAAACATCTTAGCCCTAAAAATTCTTAAGAGTAGAGAGGAGGACTTTTAAGAGGCTTAAGAGTTTCTCTAGCAGAGGACAAAATGGTGCAAAGAAGAAATATTCTCCAAACACTAAATGCAAAGCTAAAAGTAAACACTGCTCTTCTGTCCAGTTTGGTTTTCTTTTTGTTTTACTCCCTTCCATCTCTCTTGGATTATTGGCTATATACCATCCAAAAGTGCAACTTAAATATACATTGCAATCATATACATTTTGCTCCCATCAATCTGAAATGGATTGCAAGTAATAAAATCAGTACCTAGCTGCATCATCCCTAGCAACGGGGTCAACCACACCTCCTCACTAAGATACATGTTTTTGTACATTCCTTACTCAGAGTTGCTCTAAGAAGTTTTCTAAATCACTTTTAGTCTAGGACTCCCAGCTAGGACTTTTTTAGCCTAAGATAGGAGCTCTTTGAGAGAATTCTAAGAAGCTTTGTGAATATGGGCCCTGAATCCTAACACAAACAGGAAATTCTGACCTCACTCAAAGAAAATTTTACTGACTGGACCTACTTATGTTTTAATTCAGTACACCAGCAGTATAGAAGATGAATGAATAAAAAAAAGAACTTACTGTTCTACCATACTGTACATACTAATGTTTATTTAAGTTTTTTGTTTTTTTAACATTTTTTGTATTTTTGCCATTACACTGCCACCACCATGTTTGACAAGTCATGTGTTAGGCTTTAGAACACGTGCTTCCTTTCTCCATAGTCATCTCTTCCTCTCATTGGCAATTGGCAAAACTGGGCAATTTTTAAACAGATTTTGCTTTTGCTTTTTAGCCAAATCTAATCTGGAATTTATTTTCTAAAGTAGTTTGCATATTGAAGTAAAACCTCCCTGTTGATATTCAAGAATGTGTCTTTTGATTGTAGATTGAGATAATGATTTGCCTACCCCCTTCAGAGTCTTCTTGACATACAGTAGCCAGATGTTGTCCGTTGTTTTTTCTTCACCAAGGAAACAATTGTTTGACTTTATTTCTCTTTAAGGATGACAAAAGAGTCACTTTGGCCACTTCTGAAGATTCAGCTATTTCTATTCAGTTTTCCCCCACTAGAATGATGGCCTCCTTCTTTTAAATCAACACCTTTTTGGACTGCATAGTGAGAATTCACATGAACTGCAACAAAATGTGAATTTAACACTTGGAACCAACTCCAGACCTTTTATCTGCTTAATTTGTCATAATGTGAATAATGATGAAACAGGCCGCACCTGACTACGATAATCCTTATCCGTTGTACAATTACTTCTGAGGCTGTGAAAACAAAGGGAGCATGAAAAAAATCCTCTAACAAATGAATAGGAGTATTTTATCATAAAATGTAGGTGCAAAATAATTGCCAACCTCTAAATCCTATTCAAAAGAGATGCAAACATTTCATTATGTTGCCTTTGATAATTTTCTGTAACTAGGAGGCTGTGCACATGTCTCTACATCAAAATGATGAAAACAACAAAATTATATACAAAAGAGACAACACAGTGGTGAGATGAATGTCTGGTCATGGATATAAAATAATACACAATATGCATTAAAATACCATTAAGCATGATCATGGCCATAATTTTAATCTACATCTGTAACATATGAAAATCTGATGAAATATTCTTCATTTGCAGGAACTAATGTTCTGCATGAATTAGTGGTCCAAAATCCTTTATATGTCTCTAAACTTGGCCTTGGAGAAAGAGAGTCACTGCTGATATTCTCCCCAGATCTCATGGGAAACGTCAATGTAGTATTAACTGCAGATCTTCTGAGCCTTTTTGAATATACTGAAGAAAAAAACTGATATGAAAACATATTATTGTTGGAAAATATAGTGTGATATTGTCTAATTTTATATACTATATGTTTATGCAGTCATTTTCTTGAAGTATTCATCTTTCTGCAGGTGAGTGACTGTGACCTAGCCACATGCATTCCCTTATATTTTAATATGTAATAGAGATTTAGGTGGCGACACAGTGACCTAGTGGTTAGCATTGTCACCTTGCACCTACAGTACAGACCAAAAGTTTGGACACACCTTCTCATTCAAAGAGTTTTCTTTATTGTGTTCTTTATTGTGTTCTTTAGCCCAAACAAGTCTCTTCTGTTTGTTGCCTGTCCTTAGCAGTGGTTTCCTAGCAGATATTCTACCATGAAGGCCTGATTCACACAGTCTCCTCTTAACAGTTGTTCTAGAGATGTGTCTGCTGCTAGAACTCTGTGTGGCATTGACCTGCTCTCTGATCTGAGCTGCTGTTAACTTGCGATTTCTGAGGCTGGTGACTCGGATGAACTTATCCTCCGCAGCAGAGGTGACTCTCTGTCTTCCTTTCCTGGGGCGGTCCGCATGTGAGCCAGTTTCTTTGTAGCGCTTAATGGTTTTTGTGACTGCACTTGGGGACACTTTCAAAGTTTTCCCAATTTTTCGGACTGACTGACCTTCATTTCTTAAAGTAATGATGGCCACTCGTTTTTCTTTACTTAGCTGCTTTTTTCTTGCCATAGTACAAATTCAAACTCTTTGAATGAGAAGGTGTGTCCAAACTTTTGGTCTGTACTGTACATCACACCTTGAGTCTGTGTGCATGGAATTTGGTTGTTCTCCCCATGCTTGGTGGGTTTCCTCCAGGTACTCTGGTTTCCTCCCACAGTCCAAAGACATGCAGGCCTACTGCCTAAAGACATTAGGTTAATTGGTGTTCCCAAATTGCCTATAGTGTGTGTGAATGAGCCTGTGTGTGTGAGTGTGTGAGTGTGTGTGCGTGTGTGTGTGTGTGTGTGTGTGTGTGTGTGTGTGTGTGTGTGTGTGTGTGTGTGTGTGTGTGTGTGTGTGTGTGAGTGTGTGTGTGTGTGTGTGCACCCTGCAATCAATTGGCACTCCGTCCAGGGTGTACCCCGCCTCATGCCCTTCACAAATCTGTGAAGAATGTATATACTGTAGTTTGGATTTAAAGCTTATCTTGCTGTGTCACTGCAAATGTAACAAACAATTTGTTCTTCAAAATCATTATGTCATCACCACAGCTCAAACTTCAGAAAAATTAATTTGCAGCACATCACCAGCCGGCAGCATTAATATCTGAGCAGACGCATATCAGCAAAGTGTTATCAACTATATCGGCATCAATTATTTGGACAAGGATTATCACAGAGACTAAACACTTTAATTGGGCTTCAGCTTCCTCATAAACACAGAATAAATTCAGGATGGTAATCCCTTATTTATGCGTTTTAATTCTGACTTATTGTAATTCATCATAGTTTTATTAAAAGGTTCCAAAAATCAATTTCTTGCAACTATCATCTGAGCCATTTTAATTTATACCTTTGTGGGCGCACTTCGTGTGCCTTCCTTACTAATTCAGTTCGGTTTGGTTGGATAAAATGGGAAATGTTTATCTGATAAATTAATTTCTAAACTGCTTATCTAATTTTAGATCAGCATTCATTTCTAAATCACTTAAAACTAGATTGTCATAGCTAGAACACTACAAATTTAATGTAATTTGGACATATAAATAAAAAATCCTGACCTTTTAGAAATACAGTGCACAGTGTTGTGTAAAATGCAACATATGACACATAAGTATATCATTTACATTTAGGTATTTGGCAGATGCTCCTATCCAGAGTGACTTACAAGAGTGCTTTGTAGTTTCCATCATTGGATAGATCCTTACACTAGGTTCTCTTTCAAAAGCTACACTCAATGCTGCGTGAAAATGTTATGGGAACATCTCTTTGTTGCCCGGTTGTGAAGCCTGTGCATGTCAAACCCGCCGAATACCTTCGGCTTATAACCTGTGCAGGCATGACGTCACCGAATAAGGTGCACCTGCAGGTTATAAATAGGAGTGAACCGGAAACATCCTCAGATCTTTTTGTCTTCAGGACCGCTTTGTGTTTGCGTGTGCATGTGCAAGCCGTAACGAAAGCAAAAATAAAAATAACAGCATTAACTCACTGTTATGGCGGAGTTGGCTAAGAGATGCGTGCCTCCGTGTGATAGATCTCTTTTGGAGGGCGATCTTCACGAGTTTTGTCTCGAGTGCTTGGGGGAAGAACACGCTCGCCTCGGGCTTCAGGGAGAATTTGAGCACTGTGATCTTCTCCTTATTAAGGTGCTTCGCGCCAGGAATGTGCCGCGGCTCGCGGTTTCTCTTTAAAGGAAGCGAGCCGCGGCGCATTCCTGGGGCTCGCGTGCTGATCTGGCAGACGCGCACGAGATGGAATTTCCGATTTCTCTCTCGCTCTCTCCGGATCAGGAAGTTTTAGCTTCCGCTTCGCAAGCGCGCTCCGGCGCTTCTTGTGAAGGAGCGGAAGAATCTTCCTCTCTCGCTTCCATGGAAGTAGCCTCCTCACAACGCTCCTCCAGTGCTCACAGAGCTTATGAGGAATTATTAGAACACGTGCGGTCGAGCGATTGCATATCGACTGGCCGCAGAAGCGAGATTCCCCTAAGCGTTCAAGATTAGACGACAGGTTTCTGTCGGGTGGCCGGGGGGAGGAGCCTCAACGTCTCTCTCTCCCCTTCTTTGGTGACCTCCATGATGAATTAACTCTTTCATGGAGCAGGCCGTATTCATCGCGTGTTTTTGTACCATCGACTTCGACTTATTCGAATATCGTTGATGCGAAAGCACGCGGTTATATGATGATGCCCCAGATAGAAGAGACGCTTGCGGGCTATCATTCTCCTGGGACATCATCCTCCCTGAAAAAGCCTACTCTCCCCTCCAAGCCGTGCAGATTGACATCTGCTTTGGTGGGTAAAGCTTTTCAGGCAGCAGGACAGGCTGGCGCTTCACTGCACACCATGGCGGTTTTCCAGGCTTACCAGGCTGACCTGCTGAAGGACCTGAGCACCGGCGGGGTTATTGATGACAAGGCGTTTGCAGAGCTGCGCCGAGCCACAGACCTGTCTCTCCATGCAACCAAGCAGACGGCCTGTGCTGTGGGCCGTTCTATGGCTGCCATGGTATCCACGGAGAGGCATCTGTGGCTGAACCTCTCGGGCATCAAGGATAAGGATCGTGCTGTCCTCCTTGATGCCCCCGTCTCGCCTTCCGGCCTCTTTGGCGACGCTGTTAATTCCGTCGCCACTAGGTTTCGGGAGGCGAAGCTATATGAACAGGCGTATGGGAGGTTCCTTCCCCGCCGTGCTCAAGAACCGGGACCGTCGGCCACCCGGCCCCAGCCAGGTCTGGCCCCTATCAGGCGTGAGGTCCAGAAGGAGAGCGTGACCAGCCGCACACCCCCTCGTAAAGACTGGGGTGGGGCTCGCCGCCCTTCTCAGAAATCTGCCTCAAAAAGACCAGATCTGAGGAGCTTTCTCTCTTCGAAGAAGAAGCCCTGAGGTTCGTGCGCCTGGGGCCGTGGGGGTGATCCCCCCAGGGAGGGGCGCCTGGATTTTCATTACAAAACAGGACCTCCTCCCTGGCACTCCTTGGAGGCCGGTGTTCAATCCCCGCCACCACTGGTGTTTCGGGGAGCGCCGGTCTCCAACGAAGAGTTGGGTGTTCGGGTATCTCCTGCTATACTGTATGGATACCCAACACCTAACACACCTCCAGCCAGCCGAAGTGTCAAAGCTCGTGCCCCTTTCGGAGAAGCTGGCAGCGTGGAAACTACTGCCAGGCATATCTCCTTGGGTACAAAAGACTGTAGGCACAGGCTACAGGATTCAGTTTGCACATCGTCCTCCGCATTTCAACGGCGTGGTCTCCACTTCAGTGAAACCGGACCGAGCACATCTGTTGTCCCAGGAGTTAAAGACTCTGCTGGGCAAAAGGGCCATAGAACATGTTCCCCTTCCAGACAGAGAGTCGGGCTACTACAGTCGGTACGTTTTGGTGCCCAAGAGAGGGGGGAGGGGGGGGGGGTTGCGTCCGATCTTGGATCTTCGCGGCTTGAACCGCTATCTCAGGAAATCCAGATTCAAAATCGATCTCAAGGACCCACATTTCCATATAGAAATATTGCCACAGCACAGGAAGTTCCTGAGGTTCACCTTTGGGGGCGAAGCTTACCAGTATCGGGTCCTTCCATTTGGCCTAGCTCTGTCACCCCGCACATATACAAAATGCATGGATGCAGCTCTGGCTCCTTTACGACTCCAGGGCATCCGTATTTTGAATTACATAGACGACTGGCTAATTCTGGCCCAGTCTCAGGAGCTAGCGCTTCGACATCGGGATGTCGTCCTAGCCCATCTTCATTCTTTAGGATTGAGACTCAACGCCACAAAAAGCATTCTCCTTCCTGTTCAGAGGACAACATATTTGGGTGTCACATGGGACTCGGTCACGATGCGGGCACAGTTGTCTCCTGCTCGTGTCGAATCCATTCTCAACACCCTGAAGGAAATCAAGCTAGGCCAGAAGGTCACTGTTCATCACTTTCAGAAATCTTTAGGCCTCATGGCGGCTGCGTCCACGGTGATACCTTTGGGCCTTCTGCACATGAGAGCGTTTCAGCTGTGGCTAAGAGCCAGGGGGTTTCATTCAAGGGCCAACCCCCAGAGGCTAATAAGGGTTACGCGCCGGGTGCTTCATACCCTTTCTATGTGGTTCAGACCCCGGTTTCTGACTTTGGGTCCCACTCTAGGTCTGTCTTGTCGTCGCAAGATGCTAACGACAGACGCTTCCCTCACGGGCTGAGGTGCGGTCTTGGATGGCCGTCCAGCACAAGGGAGCTGGAGAGGTCATCTTCTCGCGTGGCACATCAATTGCCTCGAAATGATGGCTCTGTTTCTGGCCCTGAAACACTTCCTCCAGCAGTTGAGAGGCTACCATGTCCTAGTGCGGGTGGACAGCACTGCGGTAGTCTCGTACATAAATCACCAGAGTGGACTGCGCTCGCGCCGCTTGAACAAGCTAGCGCACCAGGTTCTGCTTTGGGCACAGGACAAGTTCCTGTCCCTCAGGGCGATTTACATTCCAGGGCACATGAATGTAGGAGCAGACTTGCTATCCAGACAAGCTGTAGAACAGGGGGAATGGAAGCTCCACCCCGAAATAGTCAGTCAAATCTGGGAAAGATTTTACGTAACAGAGGTGGACCTCTTTGCCTCACAAGAGACAGCACAATGCCCCCTTTACTACTCTCTGACTCCTCCAGCTCCCCTGGGTCTGGACGCAATGGCCCACACGTGGCCCAGGTTACGCCTTTATGCGTTTCCACCTATAGTCCTGCTCCCGGGAGTCCTGGCGAGGGTCTGTCAACAAGGGTTGCGCCTCTTATTGATAGCGCCCCATTGGCCGACCAGGGTGTGGTTCTCGGATCTAATATCTCTCCTCGACGGCTCACCCTGGGTGATTCCAGTGAGGAGGGATCTTCTGTCTCAGGGACAGGGGACAATACTTCATCCCTGCCCCGAGCTCTGGAACCTTCACGTTTGGCCCCTGAACGGGACCAACTGAGACATGCTGGGCTTTCAGCCAGCGTAATTAAAACCATTTTAAGTGCCAGGGCTCCCTCCACTAGAAGAACTTATGCTCTCAAATGGAGTGTATTTGAAAATTGGTGCATGGCAAGACACATAGACCCAGTTCACTGCCAGATTGTTTCAGTGTTGGAGTTTCTGCAAGAAAAGTTGTCCTCGGGCTTATGCCCTAGTACGCTCAGAACGTACGTAGCCGCTATTTCGGCCTGTCACGCTCTGAATGACTGGGTTTCTGTGGGCAAGCACCATTTAGTTGCCCGTTTTATTCGTAGAGCTAAACGGTTGAAGCCGCCCACTAGAGCGACGGTCCCTTCATGGGACTTAACTATCGTACTCGAAGGCCTGGCCGACACCCATTTCGAACCACTAGAGTCAGCGCCTGTCAGGCTTCTGTCTCTTAAGATGTTTTTTCTTATGGCTATTACTTCTTTGAAGAGGATTGGGGATCTGCAGGCTCTGTCAGTCTCCCCATCCTGCCTAGACTTTGCCCCTGGGCTAGTCAAAGCTATTCTGCATCCTCACCCGAACTATCTTCCCAAGGTTCCATTCTCAACCATGCACCCAGTTGTTCTCGAAGCCTTCTGTCCTCCGCCTTTCACAACTCCGGAGCAGGAAAGACTTCACTTACTGTGTCCAGTACGTGCTCTTCGGATCTACGTCCACCGCACTAGCCAGTGGCGTAAGTCAGAGCAGCTCTTTATTTGCCATGGGGGTCGCAACCGGGGGGGCGGCTGCCACTAGACAGACTCTGTCACACTGGGTGAGAGATGCCAATGCCCTAGCCTATGAGGCGCGTGGTCACACTTTGCCTCTGGGAATCAGGGCTCATCCCAGAGCTAGGTCTGAGACCTCCTCGGCTTGTGCGTACACGCTACACAACCTGGGGGTCCAGACACTTGCAGTGCGGTGGCGTTGGTATTCTCGTTCCCTTAGCGTTTTCACGCAGCATTGAGTGTAGCTTTTGAAAGGGAACGTCTCAGGTTACTTGGCTGTAACCCTGTTCCCTGATAAAGCGGGAACGAGATGCTGCGTTCCGATGCCGCACTGCTGGCGTGCCTGGACGTCCTTCAGACAAAATTGACCTGAGGATGTTTCCGGTTCACTCCTATTTATAACCTGCAGGTGCACCTTATTCGGTGACGTCATGCCTGCACAGGTTATAAGCCGAAGGTATTCGGCGGGTTTGACATGCACAGGCATCACAACCGGGCAACAATTGTTAGTTCCCACTTTATCAGGGAACAAGGTTAAAGCCAAGTAACCCGAGACGTTACTCACTAAGAACAGTCAAATGCTGTTAGGAAGTTGTCTGAACAGAAAAGAGTCTAAATGCATGTCTTCCTCGATCCCTGAGAGTTTGTGGGACCAGTCGAGCAGTGCTGGAGGATCGGAGGGAACATGGTGCGGTGCATGGTGTGATTAAAGCTAAGAGGTAAGTGGGTGCTGGGCCATTTTTGGATTTGTAGGCAAGCATCAGGGTTTTGAATTTGCGAGCAGCTACAGGAAGCCAGTGCAGAGAGTGGCGAAGTGGGGTGGTGTGAGAGAACTTGGGAAGGCTGAAAACGAGACGTGCACCTGCATTCTGGATCGGCTGCAGAGGATGAATGGTGGACAGAGGTATACCTGCCAGGAGTTAGTTGCAGTAGTCCAGTCATGAAATAATAAGGAACTGAACAAGCACCTGAGTAGCCTGTGAACAAAGTAATGGGAGAATTCTTCTAATGTTGTAAAGAAGAAATCGTCAACAGTGAGTAAGGTTACGTAGCAATGTTTGGAGAAAATGACAATTGATTGTCCAGACTTACCACAAGATTGTGGGCAGTTGCTGAAGGGGTGATCTGATTGTTGTCCAGGGAGATCACAAGCTCTTGACAGGAGGATGAATCACAGCAGAAAAAACAGCAGTTTGGTTTTACTGAGATTGAGCTTCAGCTGATGAGCTGCCATCCAGGATGAGATGTCTGCCAGACATGCTGAGATCCGGGTAGAAACCTGAGTGCCTGAGGGAGGAAAGGAGAGAATAAGTTGGGTGTCATCTACAAACCAATGGTATGAAAAGCCATGCGAAGTTATGACCTTACCAAGAGACCGTCTATAGAGGGAGAACAGAAGAGGACCCAGTACTGAGCCCTGTGGGACACCAGTAGGGAGTCTGTGTGGGGCAGATGTTACCTCATATCTTCTATGTAAGAAGCAAACTATTGGGTACATTACTTTAGCTGTTCCACAGATTACAAAGCTTGTGAGAATAGATAATAGAATCTTGTGGTGTCAATGGAGGGCATGAGGGCAAAGGATATAATTGGGATACATCTGGATACAAGCTATATGAATGTGTCAAGGGGTACCCTCCAGTTCTGAAAAATTAAGCCAATGCGGAAGTACCAAAAACATGCAGGTACTCAAATGTCTCCTTGGGTCTGGTTCCAAAAATTTGTCAATCCCCACAATTTTTATTTAACACATCTGTTAAAATTATATTAATCCATAAAGTTATGCATGTCTCTTTTTTGAGTGGCAGTTGTATTGCAGGTGTCAAACCACTAGCTGTCTGCTATGCATTACTTTAGCTAACCAGATTACTGGAATCTCAATGTGAGGGTGGGAGGATGTGAATCATGGCGGTCAATCACATACAATCTACTGTACAGTCTATGGTATAGGCCTATTAAAAACATTAATGATATACTATGACACACTGAAATCCTTTACTAAATCGTTACACTCTTTAGGACCAATGGCAGAAATTACAGTTGATACCAATGGCTTTATTTTGGAATAATAATAAAAAAGCATAATTAAACTACTGTGCTGTTGAAATCTTAAATCTGATTAGTCAGATGTTGACTCTTGCTGGAAGGGTATGAGAAAACAGTTTATTGTGTAAATACACAAAACCAGTTTGAATTTAGATTAAAACAATTATATCTTGAGTATATTTAAAAAATATATTCCTTCCTGTGTAGTGAAAACTAAGTACAGTGGAACTTTGGATTGCGAGCATAATTTGTTCCGGAAGTATGCTTGTATATAAATATCAAAGCAAAATTCCACATTAGAAAAATGCCAATGATTTGTTCCACAACCCATAAATATTCATATAAAAATAATTAATAAAAAATATTAAGTAAAAATAAAACAAATTAACCTATACTTTACATTTGAAAAGAATCGTTGCTGTAATGATTGAGCCCAGAGAGAGGAGAGGAGGAAGGTGGGGAAGACGATTACCCACAATTCCACTGCACGAGACAAAGAATATCCATTGGCTTAGTTGTGATAGCGGGACGCTCTCCGTCAAAACAAGAAGCGCATGCGTACCACATGATACTCGATGATACAGAGTACTCCTATATCAAGACTTGCTTGTTTATCAAGTCAAAATGTGTAAATGTATGTCCTGTGGAACGCTCACAAACCGGGTTACTCAGAGTTGCCAGACACTGATGTATCCATCATGGAATACCTACAGTGTTTTCAAGTTATGAGAGAGTGAGTGAATAGTACAGTTAGAAAGTCAGGCATCAGAAGTGCACAAATACTTGGACAGGGCAAAGTCATTATACTTGCACGTAATCTGAATGTGTCCTCTAGGAGTGGCTGTCCCATGAACCACACCAGAAATTACTTAATTACACACAAAAGAATGAGAATTCCATGTTTCACTGTAATGATAAAAAAATATTGAAGAGAACATGGAAACACAGTAATTTTGTCTAGAAACAAAATTGCTAAGGAAAAAACTAAAAACTTTTTATTCAGCAGTAGTTTACGCAGAGTCGATTTTTTGTATTGAAGCACTGCAATTAAATTAGTGTGTAATCTTCAATTCAATCGATTACAGAATGATGATGCTTTAGATTTTGTTTTTGATTTTTTGTTTTGTTTTGTTTCACAATGGTAGTGTTTTTCAATCAATTTTCATGAAACTCCCAAAGAGGAAGCTCACGGGTGTGCTACTGTGCGCTCATCATCCGTATGCAACAATAAAGGTAAGAAACTACCTACTGTATTTTATTTATAACTTATACAGTATGTGTAGAAAAGAATCACCTATTTAAAATAATCACAATTTGTTGCTTTGCAGCCTGAAATGAACACAGACAGTTTTTGTTTTATCCAGCTGCATTTACTCAGTACAACTTTTGACATCCAAGTGAGAGGTACTGTATAACACCAACATGTCAGAAATATCTAAAAAAAAAAAAAAAAAAAAAAGACTTGTAAACTTATTCAAATGAAGATAATCACCTTCTCAGTTTCACACAAAGCTTTGCAAAATTTGTCCACTCTTCCTTGCAGAACTGGGCAAGTTAAATTTGATAGTAACCGATGTAAATCTTTCCACTGATGGGGTTTAAATTTGGGCTCTGACTAGACCATGCAAGTACATTCACCTTTTTCTCCTTAAACCACTGTAGTCAGTTTTTTGCTGTGTGCCTTGGGTCATTGTCATGTTGGAAGGTAGACCTTTTCCCACTGACAACTTTCTGACAGAGCGCAGCAGATTTTCTTCAAGAATTTGAAGGTATTTTGCCCCATCCTTACAATTGCTCTATCTTGCTTTCTTCCTATCCTTACAAGGGGTGGTGTTTTTCTTGCAACCCTCCCATACAAGGCGCTTTTGTGAAGAATTTGTTATATTGTTGTCAAATGCAGACAATGACCACTCTTTGTCCTACAACTGCTTCAGAGTTGCTGTAGGCCTTTTGGCAGCTTCTCTAACTAGTTTCCTCCTAGTCTGGAGTGATATCCTGATCCAGGAAGGGCCTGTGTAGGAACAAATACCTTCCACTTCTTAAAAAAAAGACTACACTGTGCTTCTATAAGGTGATAAAGTCTTTGAAATTTATATCTTATATATCTGGAATCTTATATTCCAGAGATCTTTTGACAGCGCCTTGCCACCCATAGATGATTGTTAGCTTCACTACCAGGGACTGAAATGCTCCAGCATTCCAAAATGACCAAAACTGATTACATTTGAAAATCAAACTGCTTTGTGTGCCTTTGAGAAAGTTATTAGCGTCATTTTAGAAGGGGGGTGATACTTTTCTATATCGCCGATTCTGTTCCCCCCCCCCCCCCCCCCCCCCCCCCCTCTCCTTGCATGGCCTAGTCAGAACCCAAATTTAAACCCCACTGAAAATCTGTGGAAAGATGTAAAGAAAAGGTTACCAATCTGGCATATTGGTACTGTAGCTTTCATCTATCCTGGATGTTAAAAAATGCACTGAGTAAACAGCTGGATGAAACCAAAAAATTATTTCAGTCTGCAAAGCAACAAAATATGATTATTTTAAAGGGGGGTGATTCTTTTCCATAACGGAAATCCATGCGGTCTTGTTGTACTGATGAATGTCAAGAGTGCTGTTGGAAACAGTGAGCTTTACATCAAGTGCATTGGAATGCAAGGACCTTCTGTATTCCTTCTGCTATTTACTTTTGAAGCGCTGTCCAAGGACTGCTTCATGTCTATGCGTTGTGTGATCAAGGTTGGCAATTTTTTAGAGGATGCCATAGCTTGACTCAGTGCTATTACTGGAATAACATTGTTCTATTGTCAAACTCTAATCACACCAATTTGTTCTGGCTGTTTCTTTAATTACAACTAATTCAGTGGAGCTTGTATGACAGACACTCCACATAACCTAAAGCAAATACACAGATTAAAAAATATATTGCTGCAAAAGAAATATCTGATTTTTAAATTAGAATCTTTCTGTGAGGCATCTTTTTTTCACGATTATTGGAAGAAGTCTCTAAGCTGTTTCTTTAAGTTTTCAGACATCACAACAGAAGACTTTGCAGTTTCTCCATAACCTGTTGAGGAAATAAGTGATTATATATTATCATATATTCAATTCAATTACATTATATTTATATAGCACTTTTAATGGTTTTTAATGATCATTATCGCAAAAGCAGCTTCATAGATTTAAAAGAATATTAAGGAAAAGAGTTTGAAATGTGTGAGAAAGTATGTTCGAATCAAAATGACCAGATTGCCCCTGATGAGCAAGCCAAGCACAATGGTGGCAAGGAACACCTCCCTGAGGTAGCAATAGCAGGAAATCTTGAGAAGAACCAGACTCCCATCCTCATTTGGGTGATAATGGAAATATTGTGATAATACAATTGCTGTGATATACAGTATAAGAAATAAAAAACACTATGCTATGTTGTTATATGAAAATATTCTATGTGACATCACAACAGCCCTCAACTCAGTACACTATCTTTGTTATTTTCTTAATGCAGCACATTCTGTCATGTTTTATTCTTACATATGAGATTAATTATATCACTTAGGCTCATGGTTAGTCTTACATCAGGTGTCTTGTGGTTCTACAGCAAAGCTTACAGACAGCACATCTCTGATCTTAGTAAATCCAATTTCAAATTTCAAATTAAACTAATTTCAAGTAATGACTGAAAATCAGAAAGACAGAAGTGATTTTCTAAAGTCAAAAGTGATTCCAACAGTGAGGTTTTATTGGCTCCCACCTTGACATAATTTTTTTGAGCAGTTTCTTTCTTCACACGCACACACACACACACACACACACACACACACACACACACACACACACACACACACACACACACACACACACACACACACACACACACACACACACACACACACTCTTGTTTTAGCTCTTCTCGGAATACACTGCACCATAAAATCAATTCTCTAAAAATATGTGGACATGTTGGATCAATGAGAGAGATCACTCACATGCCTTTGTGCTCTGCATTCAAAAAATAGCCATGTGACTGACTCCACTGCATTGTGCTGGTGTTTAGCATTTCTGCCTTTGACGATTTAAATTCAGAAAACCTGATCCTGCAGAAACACAGAAACCCTGTTCTGGCAAATCATATGATAACCTTTACAAAGGCAGCAGTTTTCCTCCAGGAGTTTAGAATTCTTGATCCTTATCTGTTACATTTAAAACTGAAAACTTCAAATCTGCTTGAAGTATCCACCGCACATTGATGGCCGGCTCCCAAACCGGGAGAGGGGGACAAACACACGTGCATGATGTACCTCAATGTTGTTTCTGTTTATTCACAGAAAAAAAGAGGTAATATATAAGCACTATTCCGTTTCTTGAGCCTATTTACTTTAAAGCCTATTTGCATATTGTGTAGAAACAAAGGGGTTTTGACAAACCATGGGAAGTACTGCCATATACGCAATGAAGAAAAACAATGAGGGGGTGTTTTAAGGACATATAATATACAGCAAAGAAAGATGTTAGAGAAAAAGGCATGGGAAGGTTCCCACAATGTAAGAAAAACCTAATGTTATATTTTTCAAGCTAATATTTGATAAAACACAAGGAGACGTAGTCAGGTATTGAACGATTACTAAAGTATTCCTGATGGCTGATTGCAGTCATATACACTGATCAGCCATAACATTATAACCACCTATCCTAAATAGTGTAGGTCCCCTTGTGTCACCAAAATAACTCTGACCCCTCTAGGCATGGGCTCCACAAGACCTCCACCACTGTAAGTTATGAGGTGGGCCCTCCATCGATTGGACACATGCTCTAATGGATTGAGATACAGTATGGGGAATTTGGAGGCCAGGCTAAATCCTTGAACTGAAATGTTCAGGTAGGTGTTCTGTGTTAAAATAACATCCACATGAATGCCAGAACCCATGAATTCCAAGCAGAACATCACCAAGAGCATCACTCTACCTCTGCTAGCTTGCTTTCTTCCTACATCGCATGTGGCCATTTCTTCCCAGTCAGGTCACCTTCATCCATTGTTCCATTGTCCATTTTTGGTTCTTACATACACATTGATGGGACTTTCAGTGGACAGGGGTCAGCATGGGCACTCTGACCTGTCTGCAGGCTACACAGCCCCATGCATAGAAAGCTGTGATGCACTGTGTGTTTTGATACCTTTTAATCATAGCCAACTATTTTTAGTGCTAAAGTAGCTGTCCTGTGGTATCAGACCAGACTGGCTAGCCTTTGCTCCCCACTAATATCAACGAGCCCTAAGCATCCCCGACCCCAACCCTAGATTTACAGTTTTTCAAAAATGTACATGCATCTTAGCCAAATATATTTAAACTCAGTTTTTCCTAAATTACTGACATTTGATAGTAGCAAACATCCCCTGTTGTAGTTCATTTGGGATCACAACTTAACTTAAAATGTCAGAATAATCATAGAGAGAACTACTTAATTCAGGTTTTATTTCTTTCATCACATTCCCAGTGGGTCAGAAGTTCTCAATCACTTAGCATTTGGTAGCATTTCCTTAAACTTGTTTAACTTGGGGCTAACATTTGTTAGCCTTTCTTAGCCTTTCACAAGCTTCTGTAAATTTAGCCAATTCCTCATAACAGAACTGGTGTTCTGGTGCTTACACATGCTTTTTCATTTCTGGCTACAATTTTTCTCTTTCTCCATTCCAAGATCTCAACTTTTTTTTTCCTTAAGCCATTTTGCCACACGTTTATTTGAGGTCATTGTCCATTTGTGATTAAGATTTAACTTCCTGGCTGATGTCTTGAGATGTTGCTTCAATATATCTATGTAATCCTCTTTCCTCATGATTCCATCTATTTTGTGAAGTGCACCAGTGCGCCCTAACTAAAACAGAAACCTCTAAAGCTATGACATAACTTTATGGAATTTTTCAAGTTGTTTAAAGGCATAGTCAACTGAGTATATACATTTAGCAGACACCCTTACCCAGAGCGACTTACATTTTTATCTCATTATACAGCTGAGTAGTTGAGGGTTAAGGGCCTTGCTCAAGGGCCCAACAGGGACAACTTGGTGGGCGAGGGATATGAACCTAGGACCTTCCAAACCATGCTCCAATGCCTTAACCACTGAGCTACTCCTAAACATCCATAAACAGTTGTTAGAAATATCACTTGTATCATGCATAAAGTAGATGTCCTAACTGTAGATGTCCTAATATATCCAACTCCTTGCCAGGTGCCACTTTAACAACGCAATCAATTTTCTTCCATTTGTGTTTCTGGTGTTAATATAAGGCTTGTAGACTCTAATGCTAATAATGGCTTTTTGAGTACTTCTGTAGAAAAAAAAAAAGATTTGCCGAGATTAGAGAAGCTTAGTCAGTAATTTACAGAAGAAGTACCACAGTTTTGGACCAATCACACTGAGATTAGAAATGCTGTATTGGTACAGTAAATAAGCACATGTTAATGATAAACAGTATATTTTTATTCTTCTATTAAATTTGTCTCTAAAATGCTGTTCAGAATTGCTGCTAGCTTTTCAGCTGCTCCCATCGAGCCTGGGGTTTGGGCAATGAGTGGGAATTGAACCTGGGTCTTCTACTTGGGCCCCAATGCACCAATTCTTTACCTCTATAATTCTTTATAAAATAAAACTCTTGAAAATATTGCAATTGACAAACATCCAATTGTCGGGTAGGTTTTCTTTTCTTCACAATCTTGCCAATGTGAATTAATAATTTTTATACACAGTATGTTTATATGAATATACTATATATTTATTTACTATATTGTACGGCTAAGTTTTTATATTTTATCTTTTTTTTATACTGTTGTTTTATTTTCAGTAGTTATGTTAATATAGCTAAGTTCCTCTATATGTATTCTATTTCTTTTTTTTTCCATTATGTATTTCTTTTTAATGTAAGGTCACGAGCGGTCATATAAGTGTTTCAATGCATATCATACTGTGGATGACTGTGTATGTGACACATAAAATTGGAATATATATATATATTAAATATCCTGTGCCCTTTTGACAGTCAACACAAACTTTTTTTTTTTATATATAGTACCTTTATTTTAGTACATGGCTGTTACATGTCCTGTAAAAGGTCTCAAGCTTTTTTGATAGAAGTTTACATTATTTTCTTAGAACATTGTTGCAAATTGATATAAACAATTGAGACAGATTAATCACATAGCCACCTCTGTGTGTGTGTGTGTGTCAAATAAATCAATTATTGTCACCTCCTACTTGACTCTGTTCCTATTGTGTTTCACTTAGTGTGCACCTTCCTATCCATGTGTCCCTTTTGGCCTTCCACTTTCCTTCCACGGTCTGTACTTCCTGTTCTTGTTATTTGCTGTCTTAGTGGTTAATTGGCCTCACCTGTTCCTTGTTATTCCTTGACTAATTTGTTTATTTCAATTCTCCGCTTTGGCTTTTGTCTGTCTTAGCTGTACACACTCATTTGCACATATTAGTCTTTGCTTTTTGACCCTGGCTCTCGAAGATATTTAAATTTTTTGATCATAATGTTGGACTGTGACTTTTATAGTTAGACTTCTTTTACTACACTTAGTGTATATGTGTTACAATTCTGAGAATAGGACTAAGGTGATCAAAGGAAAGCTTGGATTGTCTGGTCCTAATGGAAAATGTGTTGAGTTATAGTTTAGTGATCATTTAATGTAATCTATGGTCTTAGAGCGTAAGAGGTTACATTAGTAACCTATAAAAGCAAATGTGCATAAGGTGTAAATGGTCATTTACAATATGCTACAAAATATACAGTACTGAAACTTGCGCATCTTTGACAAGCATTACTTTAAAATGTTGAGTTGAAGGGACGTTATGAGCAGGTATGTGCCACATTGTCACAGCACCTAGCGTTTTTTTTTTTTTTTAACTCATTCTTTTTCTCTCGAGGTGGATGTGGCTATACATGTCACTCAACAAAGCCAATCAACGTACGAGTTTAATGTGTATAGCTAGAGTATGCACTTTAGAGTAACAACCGTAATGCACATACAAGCTGGCACAATCTATATAAATAAAATAAAGGTTTTGTCTGTACTTTGGTCGGAACTCGCGCTTTCAATGATATCTTTACGTTCCATACATTTGAAGACCCGAAAGCAGTCTCAGAAAGACAGACATGTACGTGGGCTTCAACCTGAAATAATATCACTGATTACATCAGCTTATTTTTAGCTTTAACTGTTTCTAAACACTCTATGAATGCTACTATCAAATAAACTTCATAAAGTTAATACATTTATTACAAATAATGTTTTACCTTACCTCATTAGAAATCTTATTGATATGCATCTATGGTGATTGTGATAGTATTCTAGCACAGAATTAGCCTGACTAGTTAATCTGTGAACTAATTACATTTGCCTATATGGAATGTCAGTTAGTAAATTCATTGTATGTATATATGTATTTTGTGGGGATTTTTTCCCCCCATGGAAATGCCATTTTTAATAAAAGTGTAGTGATGCTAATAGACCACTTTGAAAAACTAGAACCTGTACTTCTGGCACCTTTTGTACTTAATAGTGATCTTCGGAGCCCTGCAGAAAGCTTAACACTTAGCATGGTTATTTTGAGCTAGTCACTATGTGGTCCTTGGTGTTCAGACCTGCTTCTGTCACCTCAGGTTTCACAACTGCATAACACAGCAATTTAGCTTCAAAGGGCACCAATCCGGTGTGGGCGATAGGGAGTGTGGACGCAATGCTGTAGGGATTAGCACATAGAGAGTTGACCATTTCTCGGAGCAGGGATTTACTCAGGGCCTGCTGTGTGGATAGACTTCAGTGTGTTGCACCTAAAGGTCATGTGGAGTGACAGCTGAAAGGCACAACCATTCTTTTAAGATCGTGTCTGTGTTTGTTGCTTTATGTTAACAAAATTACAAGTTAGCAAACAGATACATAGCTGTTAATGTGAAGTCATATTCAATAAGTGGGACGACTGTGCAACCTGAGCAAAATATATACAGTAAAATGCTAACAGACGAGGTTGAGAGAGAACAGAGAGAAAGATACAGGTCATGCCCTTCTCTGCCTCTCCCAGTATGATAAACAGACAATTAGCTAGCCAATTCAACTCATGTACATGCGGCTAAAACCAGTGAGCCATACGCCCTATCTGAGGACGGTCATTCAGATCACACACAGCACCTAAGTCTCTCTAAGGCCCCATTCAATAGTCAATGCGTGACTGCATCTTGGCATCCTCCATTATTAAAAGCCTTTTAAATAAGCCAGCTCATTGGCAGTCTGCTTACATGGAGAGGTGACAAGCCACTAAAACTGACTCACCTACTGAAAACATGAACAGTGTGTGATTTGCTGTATTTTGGATCTAAATGTCTCTCGTTTTTTTTTTTTACTATTGCACAATATAACCAATAAAAAAACTGCACATTCTGCAATTTGATGCTTGTAGGTTGAGTGCAGAAATTCAATGACCATCCTGTGCCACACTAAAGAAAACAATGACAAAACAAAACAAAAAAACAGTAAACCCAATCTTTCTGCTTTAGTTTTCCACAACTGTTGGAATTATGAAACTCACTAACTTTATATTTGTTTCATAAATTGCTTACCATGTACCATTGTGTAACACATTCTGATTTGTTGGTGGGAAAGCATAACTGTACTCAAGCACAGCAGAACCAGCATTATTGATCCCTCATTGACATCATCCCCATCTATATCTGACATGATGATAGTTCTTTCGGTGGGTAGTGAAAATGCCTGAAACTGTGTTATGGTCAATATATGGCTAAATTGCACAAATCATCTGGGCCAATGGTTCAATAGCTTTTAACAGCAGAAACAAAACCACTAAATGTTACCTATTCTAGACATACTGGAGCATTTATTCATTCATTCATTCATTCATCAGGATTTAGTGGGAGATCCTGGTCTGGTTGGTGGAGAAATCAGAGACTATCCTGGGTATACAACCTGGATTGATTCCCATGTACTTACATTCATACAAATACCCATTCACTCCTAGTGCAATTTAGTGATGACAATGTTCTCAACCATTATTAATGACCATTATACAACAATCATTCAGGCATTTATAAATAAATACTGTGTAAATGCAACCACAGTATGCTAGTGATAATTTATGGTGTATAATATAACATGCAATATAATGTAATCAAAATGTCATAAAATAATATAATCATTGTATAATATAACATTCATTTCAAGTGTATGTCTGGAGATTTTGCTGACTGAGCAGGTATTGCTCTCTACAGCTTTACTGTTGTTTGCTTCAGCAATCTTGCACATTGGCTTAATAATATTTACCTAATTCTGTCCAACATCTACATTTAAAGTCAAACGTTTGCAGACACATAGGCTGAAGTCAGTGAAAAGTGATTTTTTTTTTAAACACTTCACAAATTTCATGTTAATAAATTATAAGTTTGGCAATTCCGTTAGGTTTATGCATGACACAAGTAATTTTTCCAACAACTGTTTACAGATCTTTTCATATCATTAAATTCCCATAGACCAGACATTTACTGTACATACACTTAATTTACTGTGCCTAAACAGCTTGGAAAATTCCAGAAAATGATGTGATGGTTTTAGAGATTTCTGTTTTGGCTATGGCTCTGGGTTACTGATCAGAAGGTCGGAGGTTCAAGCCCCAGCACCGCCAAGCTGCCATGTTGTTGAGCCGTTGCGCAAGGCCCTTAACCCTATTTGCTCCAGGGGCTCTGTCTCCTGGCTGACCCTGCATTCTGACCCAAGGAAAGAAATATTTTCCTATGCTGTAATGTACATGTGAAGGTACCACATTCATCTGTACAAACAATACTGCGCAAATATAAACACCATGGGACCACACAACCATCATACCACTCAACAAAGAGACACGTACTTTGGTAGAAAAAGTACAGATAAATCCCTCAACAACAGCAAAGGACCTTGTGAAGACACTGGTACAGGTACAAAAGTATCTATATCCATAGACAAACAAGACTGATATCGACGTAACCTGAAAGGCTGCTCAGCAAGGAAAACGCCACTGCTTCAAACCACCATAAAAAGGCCAAACTATGGTTAACAGCTGGACATGCGGACAAATATCAAATTTTCTTGAGAAATGTCTTCAAAAACAAAAATGTAACTGATTAGCCATAATGACCTTTGTTTCCTGGCGGAATAAAGGTAAGGTTTGCTTAAAGAACATCATCCGAACTGTGAAGCATGGGGGTGGCAGCATCATGTTGTTAGGGTGCTCTGCTCCACAAAATATAGCATCATGAGGAAGGAATATTATGTGGATATTTTGAAGCAACATTTCAAGACATCAGCCAGGAAGTTAAGGATTGTTTGCAAATGTTTCTTCCCAGGGGACAAAGCCCCCAAGCAACTTAACATGATGGTTTAAGGACAAAAAAAGTTGAGATATTGGAATGGCCCTGATCTCAATCTAATGGGAAAAAAAAAAATCCAGCAACTTTATTATTATTATGATTATTATTATTATTATTATTAAGAAGCTTTCGGGAGTGTACCTGGAAAAGTGTGACCCAAGTTAATGAAAATTTAATGGCAATGCTACCAACTACTTACTAAGTGTATTTAAACCTCTGACGTGCATGGGAATGTAATGAAAGAAATAAAAGCTGAAATAAATAGTTCTCTCTACTTTTTCTGACATTTTAAATTAAGTAGTGATCCTAAATCACCTAATACTGCAAACGTTTACTAAGAGTAAATCTCAACAATTGTGGAAAAACGAAGTTTAAATGTATTTGACTAAGGTGCACGTGAACTCCAATGGTAAATATTCATTGTAAATTCCAGCAACGTGTGCTATTAATCTCAAACCAGTTTAAGATTTATTGTGTAATTTTAAACACAATAGTTTATAGTAAAACAAGGGACTGTGAATGCTGTTTATGAAATAGATTTTTGCTGCTTTGCACACGAGAAAACCTCCAAACATTCTTCCAACGACTACAAATACTTCTTGTTTAGAAAGAAAATGGCAAAGTGAGGGCTGCTGCATATTGCTGACCACACATCTAAGGATTACTTAGTGTCACCAGTTCACCTAGTGCCAGGTTTAGGGGAGGGGGAAGAAACTTATAGGCATGAAGAGAGCACTTTAGCAGATGAGGGACCATGCAACACTGTGGCAACTGCTCCAAGACGGAAGCTTAGGCAGTCCCTCTAACCTGCATACCTCAGCTGAGTTAGACTAGAACCCATACCGATTAGGAATTACGAATCATAACTAATTCACAATTCAGTGGACAATGTCTAAAGGCCTTCACGAATGCTGTATATAAAGATATTAGTTGATGGAGCAACCCAGTTCAAGGCTAGCAATCTGTACCTGGTCCTACTGGGAGCCATTAGTGAAAGGTGCTTCCTCAGCAGTTGATAAACTGTTCAGGCCTGCTTATTCACAGCATCACAGGGGGATTAGCCTAATGAATGAGATCAAGTCCTTTTGAGCAACTTACGATTTTTTACCGCTGCCGCAGAATGAATCTTCTCAAACCTTTTTTTTTTTTTTTAATCCCCTTAGGAAAGGTATATTTTATGAAATGCGTACACTTTATAAGCGCCATAGTGCTTTGTCTTCCTAAACATTCCACCAACATCACATTCAAGTTGAATGTTTTCAAGAAACTTGAACTGCTCAGAGCATGGCTTTATATAATATGATTTTTGTTTTTCAAACCATAACCCTACATCTAAGTGCATGATCATGACAAGATGCAGCTTATAGTTTATACTAGAATTATCCTGACACCAGCTGTCACTCTTCTTTTAAACAAAGCTAATAAAAAAACCCCACTGCATTTAAGTAAGCTACTGTATATTTCTAGTCATATTGTTGCTGATCTAACCACATGAAAGTGTTCTGATATTCAGGTGCCCTCAGGCAGTCTAATTGTAATTTGACCCAAAGCACAGCTCGTTCTTCTTACATCAAGAATATCATGTTGTTTGTAGCTATAACTAAAACCACAGGGTAATGAAAAGGGGTTGCATAAACATGCTGTAGGAAATACCAAAATACCTTACATAAGAGGTAGAGTAAAAGAAACTCACCCGCAGTGTTGATTAGAGATCGCTTCAGTATGAGTGGACAGCAGCATGTTTCCTGTTTCCAGCGTTCCAGTTTTGGGCAAAGTGGGAACATGTTTAACATAGAAATCTGTTATTTTCTTGTAGCGAATCAAATATTGCTGAGACACAACAAGGTGAGTCATAGCTTCTGCTTCTCAATTGGTCATGCTTCATGCAGCCAATCAAACGTACTCCGCTCAAATCCACAGTGAAATTGAACCTAATCCAGAAATCAGCGCAGTACTTAAGACAAAGGCAGACCGTTTATTGTTCAATTAAAGGGGCTCCATAACCGGACATTCAGAGGGGGGAATGGTTCATCATCATTTGCTATTCAACACATGTAATGCCCGAGATAATTATAGATAATTCATCGCAGGAATCTGGCCTCAGAATCAGTCTGCAGAAAGAGCGAGGGAGAGTCCTTGCACCACAAGTCCTTTACTGTTGTCCCGGGAAGAAAAAGAAGAAAAAAAAAAAGTAAACTCTTTGATTGGCTGGTACACTCCATTGCTCTCTCTGCTCTCCCTCATCAAATCCACTCAGATTCACTCATGTAAGACATGAGGTCTAATTGCTATATTTAATGTGTTAATGATTTAATTATTCTTTTAATTAATTTGTTATGACTAAATGATTGACTTAATTCAAGGGCTTTTGACTTTTCTGGGGGTGATGGAGGACTGAGTAGTGTGTGTGTGTGTGTGTGTGTGTGTGTGTGTGTGTGTGTGTGTGTGTGTGTGTGTGTGAGACATTTATCTTAACGTACATTGTTCGGCAGTTGAATGAAAAACCTCAGAAAGCCTTATTATGCGGCTTAAAAATACACACGTGGACAAAATTGTTGGTACCCTTCGGTCAATGAAAGAAAAACTCACAATGGTCACAGAATTAACTTTAATCTGACAAAAGTAATAATTAAAAAAAATTCTATGAATGTTAACCAATGAAAGTCAGACATTGCTTTTCAACCATGCTTCAACAGAATTATTTAAAAAAATAAACTCATGGAACAGGCCTGGACAAAAATTATGGTACCCCTAGAAATTACTGAAAATAATGTGACCAAAGGGACATGTTAATTCAAGGTGTGTCCACTAATTAGCATCACAGGTGTCTACAATCTTGTAATCAGTCAGTGGGCCTATATTTAGGGCTCCAGGTAGTCACTGTGTTGTTTGGTGACATGGTATGTACCACACTCAACATGGACCAGAGGAAGCGAAGGAAAGAGTTGTCTCAGGAGATTCGAAAGAAAATTATAGACAAGCATGTTAAAGGTAAGGGCTATAAGACCATTTCCAAGCAGCTAGATGTTCCTGTGACTACAGTTGCACATATTATTCAGAAATTTATGATCCATGGGACTGTAGCCAACCTCCCTGGACGTGGCCGCAGGAGGAAAATTGATGACAAATCAAAGAGACGGATAATCCGAATGGTAACAAAAGAGCCCAGAAAGACTTCTAAAGAGATCCAAGGTGAACTTCATGCTCAAGGAACATCAGTGCCAGATCGCACCATCCGTCGTTGTTTGAGCCAAAGTGGACTACATGGGAGACGACCAAGGAGGACACCATTGTTGAAAACAAATCATAAAAAAGCAAGACTGGAATATGCCAAACTACATGTTGACAAGCCACAAAGCTTCTGGGAGAATGTCCTATGGACAGATGAGACAAAAATGGAACTTTTTGCCAAGGCACATCAGCTCTATGTTCACAGACGGAAAAATGAAGCATATCAAGAAAAGAACACTGTCCCTACTGTGAAACATGGAGGAGATGCTTTGCTGCATCTGGCACAGGGTGTCTTGAATCTGTGCAGGGTACAATGAAATCTCAAGACTATCAAGGGATTCTAGAGAGAAATGTGCTGGCCAGTGTCAGAAAGCTGGGTCTCAGTCGCAGGTCATGGGTCTTGCAACAGGACAATGACCCAAAACACACAGCTAAAAACACCCAAGAATGGCTAAGAGGAAAACATTGGACTATTCTAAAGTGGCCTTCTATGAGCCCTGACCTCAATCCTATTGAGCATCTTTGGAAGGAGCTGAAACATGCCTGTCTGGAAAAGGCACCCTTAAAAACCGGAAACAACTGGAGCAGCTTGCTCATGAGGAGTGGGCCAAAATACCTGCAGAGAGGTGCAGAAGTCTCATTGACAGTTACAGGAATCGTTTGATTGCAGTGATTGCCTCAAAAGGTTGTGCAACAAACTATTAAGTTAGGGGTACCATAATTTTTGTCCAGGCCTGTTCCCTGAGTTCATTTTTTTTTTATAATTCCGTTGAAGCATGGTTAAAAAGCAATGTCTGACTTTCATTGGTTAACATTCATAGAATTCTTATTTATTATTACTTTTGTCAGATTAAAGTTATTTCTGTGACCATTGTGAGTTTTTCTTTCATTGACCGAAGGGTACCAACAATTTTGTCCACGTGTGTATTTACAGCCATTCTGTTGTAGATTTACTGGTGTGCTTCAGATCATTGTCCTGCTGCATGATGCACTTTCAAACAAGCTTTAGCTCTTTTCACATTTGCTTCTATACTCTGATATACAGAGGAGTTCATGGTCGACTTTTTGACTGCAAGGTGCCCTGGTCCAGGTCCACATTCCAAAACATGCCCAAATCATCACCGCTCCACCCCTGCGCTTGACAGTGGGATGATGTGTTTCTGCTGAAATACTCTTTGGTTTTCCCCAAACATGGTGCTCCACTTTGGTCTCATTTGACCACAGAAAAAAATTAAAAACTTGAAGTACTTATTCAGTCTTTTTCTAATTGTTGTATCATGGACTCTAACATTTAACATGCTCAGGGTCTGAGATGTAGCTCTTTTGATTTTTTTGTCTGTATTGCTCTCATCTTGGGATGAATGTCCTGGGATCCTGAATATTTTTTCTCACTGTAGAAGTTGAACTATTTTTGGAAATGGTTTTATAATCCTTTCCAGATTGATGTGCATCATCAATTGCTTCTCTAAGACCATTGCTTATGTCTTTTCCTCATGGCATTGTGTTAACACACACCTGAATGTTCCAGCGAACTGCCAAAACTTCTGCTCTTATAGGAGGTCTGCTGATTATCAATTAATCAAGTGCTGATGATAAGCAGCTCCTGGCTGCAAGTTACCCTCTTAGGGTAATGCTCTATTGGACTGAGATCTGGTGACTGTGGAGGCCATTCGACTAGAGTGAACACGAGAATGCAATTTGAGATGATTTTAGCTTTGTTACACGGCACGTTAGCCTGTGGTCATAAAGAGATAGACATGGTCAGTAATAATATTCAGGTACGCTGTGGCATTTAAACAATGTTCAAGGGTTCAGGGACCCACAGTGTGCCAATAAAAATATCCCTAACACCCTTACACCACCAACAGCAGTCTGAGGCGGTGATACAAGGCAGGATGGATCCATCCTTTCACCTTGATTACACCAAATTCTGACCATCGAAATGTTGCAGCAGAAATCAAGACTTATCAAACCAGGCAATGCAACAAGTCATTGTATATATAATGGATAGATATTATTAAATCCATAATCCCTGTCCCTCTCCTAATCTTTGCAAAATATCTAATGATAGAAATGGTTGTTTCATTGACACACCAGCTTCACTTAGACTTTTATCAGTTGTCCATTGCTCTGCTCTTCACGCACGGGAAACATTCATTTTAGAGAGAACGAGGCAGAGTGATTGCTGCTCCAATGAGCCTCTAATAGCATTTGTTGCGGTTCCCATTTCTATCCACTGGTGGCAATAATATCTCTTATGGAGATAAGGAATTGTGCAAAAGTAACAACTCAATTTAACATATCTGGACTTGTGAATGAGGACTTTATGAAGATTAATATTTGTTAAATGGCTGATATATACTGTATGTGTAAGGAAATCTACCATAATGGTTGTTGACATGCTACTGACTTTATCACTAGATTCTTACTGTATATTTCCAGTCAGGAGCTTAGGGTACATCCTAGCCTACACCTTGTCCTTGAAGGATGATATTTTTTTGTGTGAAAACTGACAAGATGGAAAGTAATAGTAGATTAATTATTGGAAGTCAGCATGCTTGGTTTAGTGTGCACAGCTGCATCTGTTGTTGCAGTGTGCTAATCTGGATGAATGTGGATTTAGGAGAAGGATGAACTCACAGGTGTCAGTACCCCCATTTCACCTGCTTACATGCTATCTGGGATACAATTACACCAAAAATACTTGCTCTCTTAAGATTAGTACTAGTTTTAAAAATTATGTATAGCATGTATAGCATGTATGTATGTATGTATGTATGTATGTATGTATGTATGTATGTATGTATGTATGTATGTATGTATGTATAGCAGAATGTAAAACAGTGTGTCGCATGTTTAACAGAACCGCATTTGTCTTGTTGCCCAAATAAATTCATTAGTTCTCCAGTAGATATGAAGACATCACTTAAAATTCGATATTAGAATAAAACAATGAAGTCAGCTACGATAAGTTAGGTCATCTAATAATATGGGACCAGCAGGAGCAGGGTACAAATGCTAATTAGTCTTATTCTTCCGTTTCTACAAAGCATCACTGTTGCAGCTAGACAGGCTCATAAATTCAATACACAAAGCAATACCAGGAAAATGTATTCTCGTAATCGCACAAAACCTCTAAGAAGGTCAATACTCTAAACAGGGCATGTTATGGCAAAAGGCAAGGAAGCATGGCTTCATGCTGCAAAACCATAAACAAGACTTTGCAACCGAATAAAGGAAGATGAGGGCTATACAGACATGCAGTGATCACAACAAACTACAGGCTGGTGAAAGAAATTAAAACAAGGGAAAGAGTACTTGCTGTGCTGCAACGTGAGTAATTCAGTCAGGAGTTGAGGCAGTCCAAAACATTGTGAAGACACTTTCTAAGAATTTGGGAGACATGTACAGTATGTACTGTTTTACATTACTGCTATATAAATATGAAGCATTCCTATTGTATGAGGGCACGTGTGTTGGTTTGCAATTTATGCAGAAGATGATTCACTAGCCTTAATCCTGAATGATCAGCTCCAAAGTGTACAACTGGCATTAATTTACAGTATATACGTGATCAGCTCTTATGCTGTGCTGATTCATTATTAAGTTGTCGTGTTGTTATTTTCCGGTGTTGAAATTGACATGTTTTTATTGAGTGTTTTTTTTTTTTTTTTTTTGGACAGTGCCACTGTACTGTGAATGTGTTTTTCACTTAACGGGCGATTAATTAGCATTCATCAACATACACACATGAGTATTAAAATGTTCACTGGAGCCTAGTTTTCCTCCTAGGCAAATCTAAAAATGTAATCTTGGTGTAATTCCAGTTATAGTGTATGTGTCGAGTATATTCTGCTATTTTTTTAGTTCTTTTAAAAAAAAAAAAATTCAATGGGAGATGTGTTGGGTGATTTGGTGAGGAAACCTGGCAAACATTACAGATTACATCATCTGACTAGCATGATATTGGAAGCAACTGCTGTACTTGTGATTATCACGTACGCCTGCTGTCTCCAAACCTATACATATGTAACTGTCTACCTTGTCTAGGCCAACCTATCTCCTGAGTTTCCATAGTGATGGCTCTTGGCACTATGGGGGGGAAAGCAGCTAGTGTTGGATGCTCTAGTCTTAGCCCTCGAGCCCCTCCTGTGCCTAGCGATGAGCTAAATTATTTTTAATGGATCTTCATAAAACCATCTGTAACTGTGCACCTGCACACTAAAGGGTCTATCGACAGAATGATTAGGGCTGCAGGACCTGCAGGTTGTTCCAAAAAGTGTAATCATTTTGTTTTCATATTTACCACAAGCTTGCTTTTAGACACCATGTGGCTTTTTTCCGTTAAAAAAAAAAAAAAAACCTCTAGTATATTTCAAACAGACAGGAGCTGACAGATTTTTGTGACTTTTTTTCTAACTAAAGTGAATGAGTTCATTTATCCTCATCATGCTAAAGTATCATGCTGTTCTCTTATGTCTCCTAAAAAAGTCCTTTGAGACAATCATCTTAAATGGGCCATTTGACCTGGCTGGAGTTGCTGTATCCATGATGAATAAAGGTTAATTGTATAAGTTAATCTTGTCCACTTTCTAAAGTAATGAAGCACCCAAGGCATCCAGGCTTTATTATAACTCACAAACTGCTGCTACATACAGCCTGCATTGGGTCTGTTAATCTCCTTTTAGCATTCTGCACGCATACCTCATGTTATTAGTCTGAGGTGGATTATCACAATGGAGCGCGCAGGAGGAGAATACTGAGTGATTTTTCTGTTCTTTTTGTGCTAACAACCGGTTCAAGATAGCCATATGACTCTACATGTAGCAATCTGACACCATGTTTTTTTTTTTAATTATAAGAATGACTATTGTTTAAACAGCTTAATATTTAATTAAGTCATTATCAATTACTACAATATGCCTGAAATCCTTTACACCACTTATTGAATATTCCAACATACCGTGCTGTTTTGTGTCCTCTTTTTTATTTATCTAGACTTATTTATTTATTTTCCCCCAGGGACAACCACTAGGTGCCCTTTAAGACTGTGATTTATATAAGAAAGCCATTGTCCTTGCATGCTTGGCAGATAGTTTAACAAAATTGAATGAGATCAAATTTAGTGCAACCTCCATTGGGGCTGGCCACATTATTTTGAAGTGCTTCATTACAGTGGCAGTGGGGGCTGGATATCTTCATTTGGGATGCTGCATGCCCTCATTCATCATGCTAGATAAAGAACCAGGGAAAACGCCACAACAAACAAGAGCCACAGCAGCGAGCATGAACGCAACGCCTCACCTGAGTCTTCATTGCATTAGCCAGACTAACAAGAGGGCTACATCAGATACCGTGTCTGGATGCACTAGGTCATGTGTAGTGGTGTCGAAAAAAGAAGCCCTTTACTAGATGAAGTGGAGTAATAGAGTGAGATGTGAATAAAAAGTACACATTTCCTTCTGTATTACAGTGCCTGTGGAATTGTTTGATTTAAGCCACGCTTTTAAAGTACAACTGCACCAGTAATATTCTGCCCCCCAATTGCCACTCAAATATTTGGAGCATATGGAAGTCAATGCAAACTATGAAGTCCTGGTAAAAAATATCTAGTGTAAAATAAGCCATAAGCAGATGCCAGGATTGACGAAGTTCTCGTTAATTAGAATGTGATTGGTGTTTGGTTGCTGAGAGGAATAAAGTTACAATCCACATGTGAAATCTGAACAATAACATTTTACAGATTTGCTTAATTTACACACTGCTTCAATTAAACTAAGCTCAGTCGAGCTCTGTTGCATTGAGACCAAAACTGCAGAAGAGCTGGATGAAGCATTTGGTCTGACCACATGTGTCCCTCAAAAAGGCGCCATTTTGTTCCTGAGCCAGATGTGCCTATGATGCCAGCTCTGGGACTCATAGCCCATCTCTCACTATATTTTTATTCATAGTCTTCACTCATCTCTGTTCTCTTTTTGTTGTTTTTCCTTTTGCATTTCCTTTATTCTTTCTTCCTCTAATTATATGCACTCTGGCTTGAGCCAAACCCACTTCACTCTTGTTCTTTTTTCCTTGTTTTTATCCTCTCCAATTAGACCTCTCAGTATTACTCTTATCTTTTCTATCTGATTTTGCAGGCAGATGTGCGAATACCCCAGAGAGAGTGTGTCTGTAAAATAAAACCTTAATGAGTCACCACAACTGTTTAGGTGTTCAGAGCCAAGTGGCACATCTGCAAATCTCTTTAGTGGTCCAAACGCAGACTTCATCCCAAAGGACAGCATTCAGAGTTGGTATTTCCTCATATTCTGAGTCATGTCTCACAGATGCTTAAGTAATTTTATAATATATTAACAACTGCCTTTAAAAACAAGCAACATTACGGCTGAAATCGTTACGGATAGATCATGTTTACTAAAGCAGATTGAATTTGTTATCTTTTCTGTAAAATGTACAACGCTTAAACAAAAAGTCACCTTTGAATTTAAATAAGCAAAAACTTTAGAGCCTTTGATTGGAAGATTACCGCATTGATTTAAATGGTTTAGCTGGCAACAATATATTTAACCCTAACTGATGCAGTGTGCAATGTTGCTCATTTCTTGAACAATAATGTCAGAAGGTGCATCTCATGGTCATGGCAAAGATGTTACTGTGTTTCATAAGGGTCAAATTATTGGCCTGCATCATGCAGGGGGAGACGACTGCACTTGTGTTAAGACTTGTCAAACACATCATTAAGACTTTGAATGATAGTGCGGCACCATCTTCACAATAGAAATGCGGTCAGAAAGAAATACGAATGACCATAATTAAAGAGCGGCTAAATGCTTGGCGAGGTTGCATCATAAAAAAAAACGTCAGTACAAATCACAGCAATTTTTTCACAATGAAAGTACAGTAGTTAAGTAAGTTAAATGTACAGAATGAGCAGGTTATCACATCAATTTTTTTTTCTTACCTGATAGCCTGAAGTGAAATGTAACTAAGGTTTACTTAATGCATGTATGTACGTAAGTACACTTATCACATATCTGCATATGTGTTATCACTGGATACGTTTGACTTTTATTCCACTGCCTCCTACAATAAAAATCTTTACTTGATTATGTTTTTGCATGTCATTTTTTATGCATTTATGCAATTCTTCATAGGTCATATGTGTGACTTAACAAATAAACAAACAAACAAAATCATGGTTCTGAAAATGGACTGGACTGAAAATGAGATGCAAAATCCTGCCAAAAATGAGATTCAAAAAGGTTTTTCAGGATGACTGGGGAACCTTTACTCAAGACTATATTAAAAATACAATACAGTCTGGCTTTTTACAAGCAAGAAATAAAGGAATAAGGGGTAACACAAAACTGTACTTGTCTGCAATAAAATATGTCCTTCATTTATAAGTATACTTTGTATAGAATGTATAAGTATATTCTGACTCAGCATTTATCTTCTATACTTACAGCCAAAGTTGTTTCACTATTTTATTCATGTAAAATTTGATATGATTCTAGGTTTCTTTTGGTATCCTTTTTGTGTTGCATCTGATATCTGAATACTGATGTGCACAACATTGATATAAAATCCTCACTCTACACACATCTCTTCGATCCTGACGGAATGACAGCATTGCACTAAATGAGCAACTTTGAAAATAAAGAAGCAATCCTTCATAAAGTGTCTCATTCCTGTTGCAGTTTGAGGCTGAACAGAGACTACACTGTACACTGCTTAATTTTGATCCCCCCCCCCCCCCTTTCCCCTTTATTACCTGCTTAGTTACTGACATTTAAAGGGTTTAAGGCTAATGACAGTGAGGCTATAATGTTTTGCTCTATATGGTAAGGTAGCCAGCGGCAAATGAGTAATTAATGCATATGTTTATGTGCTCTCAAACTGTAAAGCAAAAAATCATTCCAATTTATTGACTTGGTGATTGATGCCTTCTCGAAAGATTTCACTGGTGCTGTGTTTATTTCATTACATTAAGTGCATTTATGAGTGTAACTTAAGAAACAGGTGATGAGCTTAATTAGTCATGGGTGAAGACTCTTAGGGATCAAATGACAAGTACATACTTTACAAGGTCATAATTTGATTAAAGCACCTGGCAGTGATTGGACAGACCCTGTAGACATGATTAACTTGGCTCTCTTGTCTCCCCAAACTCATTGTTATACACAACTTACAGCATCATCTGTGCTTGGCCACACGTCTTTGTCAGCATGCATCACTTTGGTGAACAACTTACACGTCAACAGGCCACCTGAGAATCTGACACCACATTTATGTCCAATAATACTACAGATGTTGGAAATGGTTATGCTCTATATATACTTAAGAAAAGACCATGGTTGTACTTTATGGGTGATGTCATCAATTATTTTTGGGGAGCTGTGGCTTTCAAATCCACAGACCATCAGTGTGATTGCCTGCCTTAAGTTTGGTGGCACGGCGAAGCCTCTGCCAACATGGTGAACCATCTTTTTGACACAAAAGGGCTGAGAGTGGATGCAGAGAAATGAGAACGCAGAGGGGGGGGAGTGTACTTTGCTAAAAGAGAGAGCAGTGATGTATGACTCGCACTCAATCAACAAACAGCTGCAGCCAGGCTCTATTCTCTCCTGACCTCGCCTCACTTCTCTCTTGCCATCCTTACAACACTTGTGACTGTCAGAGTGAATGGCTGAGATTTATGTTTTGAGATAGAGAAAAAACTGGGAGGTTTGAACGACAGGTGTCAGAATCAGTACCCATGAGGCACAGGAACTTATAAAAAATGATGATGACATGTCTCATTGAGCAGCACTGCTTGCTTTTACATTAAAACAGTGTTATGCTGTACTTGATTTGAACTTGCTACATGTAATTCCCAAACAAATACCAAGACAAATGGAAAAATTCTCCTTAACTTGATATTCCTTACCAATTTAGGGTAGTCATCTCGGCTACAAGTTTTTTCCCTTTTAGAAGTGACATCAAATAAACATAGCTGCTCAGAGCATTAGATACAAAGTAGAACTCCTTACCTTTAAACGAGTTACACACGTGGACAAAATTGTTGGTACTCTTCGGTCAATGAAAGAAAAGCTCACAATGGTGACAGAAATAACTTTAATTTGACAAAATTAATAATAAATAAGAATTCTATGAATGTTAACCAATGAAAGTCAGACATTGCTTTTCAACCATGCTTCAACGGAATTATAAAAAAAATGAACTCATGGAACAGGCCTGGACAAAAATGATGGTACCCCTAACTTAATAGTTTGTTGCACAACCTTTTGAGGCAATCACTGCAATCAAACGATTCCTGTAACTGTCAATGAGACTTCTCCACCTCTCTGCAGGTATTTTGGCCCACTCCTCATGAGCAAGCTGCTCTACTTGTTTCCGGTTTGAAGGGTGCCTTTTCCAGACAGCATGTTTTAGCTCCTTCCAAAGATGCTCAATAGGATTGAGGTCAGGGCTCATAGAAGGCCACTTTAGAATAGTCCAATGTTTTCCTCTTAGCCATTCTTGGGTGTTTTTAGCTGTGTGTTTTGGGTCATTGTCCTGTTGCAAGATCCATGACCTGCGACTGAGACCCAGCTTTCTGACACTGGCCAGCACATTTCTCTCTAGAATCCCTTGATAGTCTTGAGATTTCATTGTACCCTGCACAGATTCAAGACACCCTGTGCCAGATGCAGCAAAGCAGCCCCAGAACATAACAGAGCCTCCTCCATCTTTCACAGTAGGGACAGTGTTCTTTTCTTGATATGCTTCAAGTATAATTAGCCAAATTTGCCTTGGCAAAAAGTTCCATTTTTGTCTCATCTGTCCATAGGACATTCTCCCAGAAGCTTTGTAGCTTGTCAACATGTAGTTTGGCATATTCCAGTCTGGATTTTTTATGATTTGTTTTCAACAATGGTGTCCTCCTTGGTTGTCTCCCATGTAGTCCACTTTGGCTCAAACAACGACGGATGGTGCGATCTGACACAGATGTTCCTTGAGCATGAAGTTCACCTTGGATCTCTTTAGAAGTCTTTCTGGGCTCTTTTGTTACCATTCGGATTATCCGTCTCTTTGATTTGTCATCAATTTTCCTCTTGCGGCCACGTCCAGTGAGGTTGGCTACAGTCCCATGGATCTTAAATTTCTGAATAATATGTGCAACTGTAGTCACAGGAATATCTAGCTGCTTGGAAATGGTCTTATAGCCTTTACCTTTAACATGCTTGTCTATAATTTTCTTTCGAACGTCCTGAGACAACTCTTTCCTTCACTTCCTCTGGTCCATGTTGAGTGTGGTACATACCATGTCACCAAACAACACAGTGACTACCTGGAGCCCTATATATAGGCCCACTGACTGATTACAAGATTGTAGACACCTGTGATGCTAATTAGTGGACACACCTTGAATTAACATGTCCCTTTGGTCACATTATTTTCAGTATTTTCTAAGGGTACCATCATTTTTGTCCAGGCCTGTTCCATGAGTTTATTTTTTTAAATAATTCTGTTGAAGCATGGTTGAAAAGCAATGTCTGACTTTCATTGGTTAACATTCATAAAAAAATTTTAAATTATGACTTTTGTCAGATTAAAGTTATTTATGTGACCATTGTGAGTTTTTCTTTCATTGACCGAAGGGTACCAACAATTTTGTCCACGTGTGTATACTTTGTATTTGTATGTATTGTATGCAGTGCTTTATGTATTTGATCTGCCCTTGATCAATTAACATACAGACATAATCAACTGCTAAATCTGTTACCTAAAGTCTATAATTTTTTTCAATCCATATGTTAAATTCAAATTGTTAAATATCAAGCTGAAAGGCAAGCCATGATCATTATTAGCCTGGACTGCATATTCTCAAAATAACAGTTATGTCAAGTCGTAATGCTTGTTGAAAGTCTGTCTAGATTTTTTATGCATTAGGGTTAATTTATTTAGTAAATGAGTGTAATAAACATGACATGGATTATTCTCCCAATTTTCATTTGGTCCAATCCCCAGGCTCGAACATGCAACTGTAATAGCATCGTAATAGTTATCCTGGATTTGTGATCTGATTAGAGTAATATAATTTAATTCCAAAATGCATGGAATTTCTACATTCCAAAATGCACATGAGCAACAGGCCTCACCCTAGTGCATTTTAAACGATCATACATTTTCAGATTCTGCTGGTCAGGGTTGCAGTGAATCAGGAGCATCATTCAGGTTACCCAGGAGATGAAGTACCATGCAGGAATACATTCACACTTAAGGACAATTTAGCGCTGGTATGCCTTGGAGAAGACAGATTGAAGATTTCCATGTCAGTTAAGAAGCAATACAATGTACCTTACCATATGATACGAGTATGGTAACCTGATTCACTACCAAACACAGCTTGATATAGGAGAATTATAAACGGCCTTTACACACAGCGGGGTGTGTTTATAGCAGCACAGAAATAGACAACAGTGTGAGCAAGATTTTTTCCCCCCCTTCTGAACAGATAAAGGGAAATAAAGTAGGATATCGGAGCTCAAATTAATTATCCATTCATCTTTAGTAAGCACTTGCTAAAATACCCAGCAGTGGACACATACCAAGGACAATTAAGTGTAGCAATACACTTCCCAGCATGTTTTTGGGAAGTGTGAGGAGACATAAACAGGCAGAAGATGAGAAACTCTGCACAGACAGTAACCTGAGCTCAGGATCGGTCCCTGGAGCTAGGAGATGGCAATGCTACCTCCTGCACCACTGGGACTCTAGAGCTCTGAGACAGCAACACTACCTACTGGTCCACCATGCTGTCCATCATATTTTAATGAGTTATTTTTTCAAAAGTCTAGTATAATGGCAATCTAACGCACTCTCAATGTTTATAACAGTTTTAGAAATGCAGTAACATTTG
This sequence comes from Clarias fuscus, assembly GCA_030347435.1. NCBI lineage: Eukaryota > Metazoa > Chordata > Actinopteri > Siluriformes > Clariidae > Clarias > Clarias fuscus. The sequence goes on from CM059205.1 coordinate 17,507,510, forward strand.
TTCGAGTCAAACCAGGACTTTAGAATAACAGAACTCAGTTATGAGAGTATATATATATATATATTTTTTTTAATTAATATTAATAATTTATAATATTTCTATATATAATCCCTTGTTACACTATTGCACTTATCCCATTGGTCCACTAGTGCTTGGATACCACCAGGCAAGGAAGATGTGTCAGTATGAAAGAGCCATGATTGGACTCCCTAATATGCCACCTCCCAGGAACTCCCTTAATTGCCCGAACACGTGGAAATGACGTGTAGCTCAGAACTGTACAGGGATGTGGCAATAATTCCTAGCCAAGTTCCTGTAATGTGCAAGTGGTGCCTGTGAATGTCTGTGTGTAATGTGTCTGACAGATGCATCTATTCCACAAGTTATCTGTAAATTTTCAAGAACAAGGTGTTCCTCTTTTGCTGAATGAGACATTTTACTGCAGCTAAGAGTCTCATCGTTGTTGTCATGGGTCTAGCTGGTGGTGCTGGCTAGACCCGGCTGATGATGTTGCCGTGGGCATGGAGGTAGGCATGAAGGCAGAGGGGTGTTGCAAACAGAAAAAGTCTTTATTTAACAGAACTCAAAAACAGACACAAAAACAAAGGAACCAAAACAACAAACTCAAACTAAAACTAGGGCTCAGGAAAAACAGGGACGGCGCGCCAACACAGGGACAAGAGCTGACATGGGAGCCAGGAACCAACAGGGAACGGCGCGCCAACACAGGGACAAGAGCTGACATGGGAGCCAGGAGCTGACACAGGGGACCGACAAAGAGAACTGGGGATGAGGAAACATGGAGCTGAGCTAACTAAGACACATAAGGGAACTAGAGACTGGAGAGACAGGAGACAGGGCTAGACAGGACTGGAGAGACTAGAGACAGGAGATGGAACAGGCTGGGTTAGTGGTTAGTTGGGTTAGTAGCTACATGGAATGCTGGGGACACTGGATGCTGACCTAACCAGGTTAGTATCTAAAGGGGTTAGTGGCTAACCGGGTTAGTACTGAACTAATGGTGGGGAAGTGAACACAAAGGCAAAGCACACATGAGGCTACTCCAAACTAGCGGCTAACCTACTAGCGACCAGAACCACTAGCAGTCAATTCCCCTAGAGGCTAGCCTACAGGAGGCTAACCCTACTAAGGGCTAACCCTACTAGCAATTAAGGCCTACTAGCGGCTAACCCTGCTAGCAGCTAGGCCTGCATGTGGCTACACAAAACTAAACCAGAGGACAGAACAGTACTTACACAGGATACAGGAGGAGACAGCCTAGCTAAACATGAAACAGGATAGCTCCATGAATCCAGCAACACAAGGAACATAAGGAGAACAAACAGTAGAGCCCTAGACAAACAAAGGTAAAACAATATAACTGAAATATAAACTTAAACAAAAAGGAGTGCCCACATGACGGTAGTTACAAAAACAACCATAACAAACCAAACAGACAAACCTACTGACAAACAGGCAAATAGACAAACAATGCTCGACCCAGTTTCCCAGAACAGACTGCTATTTATAGAAGCTTTAATGAGGCACCTCAGTCCAGGTGAGCACTCATCACCTGACTGAGGTGCCTTCTGGGAAACTGAGTCAACCAACATGAACTACACAAGACCGACAGACATAAACAGTGACCTCTAGTGGAGGTTCCTAACAGTTGTACTGTGCTTTAAGTTTTCTGTAAATGTCATAAATTTTGCTCTTTCATTCATGACATACAGTAGTTCTCCACAAATCCCAGTTTGAAATGAACACCCCCAGCCCCCACTTAAAAAAGATGTTTTTTTTTGTTTTGTTTTTACATTAATTAATTCATTAATAGGGCAAAACTTTATTTTTGGCATTGCCATGTTCTGTGTTAAATGATTCTGGGAAAATCTTGATTCGTACAATTTAAAATATTACATTGAAAGCTATATTGGAATTGAATACAACTGCTAGGTATTTTAGTCTGTATGTGTATTCACAATTCAACATTCACATCATTCAAGGAAAAAGATTTGATCCTAGTACTTAGTACTCTTGGTAAACTCTTTGGCAATTCCTTATGACTATCCAGGATATTGCATGTACTCTGAACATATTTTATGTTCATAGATTTATGAGCACTACGGACTGAATGTTGTTATTATTACTTGTAAGGTAAATCTAGACCGGATAATCTCTCAGGTATTTTCTTTTTTTTTTCTTTGTCTCAAACCGTTGACTTTCTCTCTCTTACACACACACACACACACACACACACACACTACAGAGCACTGGAGCCAAAAAAGTTTGTATTCCTTTACCTCTCCAGGATCTGTGTATCAAAAAAAGGAGAAAAGATGTCTATCCCTCCTCTTGTGTGACATGCAAATTTTAGCTCCTCAAATTTGCAAATTGCCCCTCTCTTGTGATTGTGGGTAATTTAAGAAAATGTGCCAATCGATCTAAGAGGAGCCATTTTTAGGAGGTTGGAGTCCCACTGAAGAACAGGGGTCTCTCTTTTTCTTTCCCTCTCTCCCTCCCTCCTGCTCCTCCTCCTTCTCCTCAGGCAGCTCCTCGTTTATATTCATGCTTCTCCACAGGACGTAACGGCTCCTTGAGGATGTCACTCTGTGCCACTTTAACAGATGAACATATCTAGAATGAGCTATGGTGCCGAAGCACTCAAACAGATGTGGAGTTGGCATTTTAATTTCCACACACGTGCGCGCATGCACACACACACACACACGCGCACACACACACACACACACACACACACACACACACACACACACACACACACACACACACACACACACACACACACACACACACACACACACACACACCTTAGAGACTATGACTCTGCACACATAAGGAGACTCTTCAGATACATCATGTGAGGACATACAGTGACACATGCACACCTCAACTTTTGCTTTAACACGATTTATGTACAGGTCAAATCACAACATTTAAGTGTTATCACCTCTGTCGCAAAATAGATCCAGGTACAGTTCTCCAGTCAGCAAGCCAGAGAAAACATTATCAAGGAAAAACTACATGAGACAAAATGAGGATGAAACCTTGAGAAGAGCCAGATTCAAAAGGGAACTCATTCTATTCTAGGTAATGCCAGATTATGAGATTAAAATTGAACAGTACTTTTTTTTTCTTTGTTCAAAGGAGTATGAGTATATTATGAATACAAAATATTTAAATCCTGGATAAATACAGGAATCACTTTATGATTACTGGAGCTGCTCTTATCTACAAGTCTACAACAACCATGTGATATTATCCACTTTAAGCATAAACTCTTTTTAAAACGTGAAAATCTTTAGGGTAGCAATGCACGACATTCACTTAATCAATAACTGATGTTAAATGTATACCAACTACTTATGATCTAGAATTCAGCTAAAAGAGTGAGCATTTTCCTATGTGGTTTAGCATGTGTCTAATTAACATATTTTATGTACTACTTGATATGAACTGGATGGAAGCAATAACAGAGTTCATTTTTTACTTAGGCCCCTTCGCCCTTCCATATTATTCCCATCTAAGCTACACGATTTCTATAAAAAGTTCTCATGTCTCAAGTAGGAGCTCTCGCCTTTAAGGATGTAGGCCTAGAGACCGGTCATTTTAGGCTCCAGTCTCCTTCACTAATTAAAATCCCTTATTCAGCAAGAGATACTACAGGCTTCTAGAATATGTGACATCGGTCAGTGCCACTCAGACGAGATGGCTATAGAGCTTAGCCTAATCCGGGCAGCAATTAATATTCAACAACTCAGCATCATGCTCACAGCTTTTGAATGTAAATAATTAAGTGGCAAAACAGCAAACCTTGAGCATAAGTTACTGCTCATGTGCAAATCTGCTTTTAAGTTGTGATTAAGCAATATCACATGACAGAGAGAGTTCTGTTATGCTGGTTATCAGCTGTGATGTGGTCATAGGTCTGAGGGTGCAAAGGCATGACGGCCGTGCTGTAACCTCAAGTGTGATATTGATTTTATACAACAGTTCCACAAACACTATTTATTATCAAAGGTTTATGATTTATTTGTTTATTTAACCAGCTATTTTTTTCTCTTGCCAACAATTCAATTCAATTCAATTCAATTTTATTTCTTTAACAATGGTCATTGTCTCAAAGCAGCTTCACAGAAATGAAAAGAAAATGAAAAGAAGACTTATGGAAATGTATATATGTGTAAGAAAAATGTGTCTAGATAATGAGATTGTCCCTGATGAGCAAGCGAAGGGGTGACGGTGACAGTGGCAAGGAAAAACTCCCTGAGATGGCAATAGGAAGAAACCTTGAGAGGAACCAGACTCAACAGGGAACCCATCCTCATCTGGGTGATAACAGATAACAGAAATTGTAGAACATCATGTGTGTTATGCAGCTGAAAGTTCGATATAACAGAAGTTATTTAAATTAACACAAAGTTCAGTTCAGCTCAAGGATGAGTCAGCAGGTGCAGAGGGCAGATGGGGGTCTGGATCACTGGGAGCTCAGAAGCAGCATGTGTAGTTCCAAACCACCATGAAGAAGAATCCAGCTGGAGCAGGTCCTTCTCTGGATGCCTCAGGAACCTCGCAGGGTTGGCCTCTGTCTACTGAAGCTGGCACAATCTCCAGATGCCTCGCAATGGGTGGAAAAATAAAGAGCAGGTGAAAAGAATTAGCATGATTGCCATTCAGGATAGAAGTACTGGAGTATGAGGTAAATAAATAAATTATGTGTATGCCAGATTAAAGAGATGCGTCTTGAGTCTACTTTTAAATCTGAGCCCCGAACACTATCAGGAAGGCTATTCCAAAGTTTTGGAGATAAATATGACAAAGCCCTACCTCCTTTTGTAGATTTTGATATTCTGGGAACTACCAGTAGTCCGGAGTTTTCTGATCTTAAGGAGCGTGGTGGATTGTAACGTATCAGAAGACTGGTTAGGTATGTGGAAGCTAGACCGTTTAGAGCCTTGTACGTAAGTAATGCTATTTTGTAATTAATTCTAAACTGAACAGGTAGCCAGTGCAGGGATGATAATATTGGGGTTATATGATCATATTTTCTGGATCTAGTGAGAACCCTGGCGGCTGCATTTTGGAATAATTGTAGCTTGTTAATTGAGGATGCAGGACAGCCACCCAGTAATGCATTACAGTAGTCCAGTCTGGAGGTCATGAATGCATGAACCAGCTTTTCTGCATCAGATACAGATAAAATGTTCCTAAGCTTGGCAATATTTCTAAGGTGGAAAAAGGCTGTTTTTGTGATGTTGGAGATATGATTTTCAAAGGATAAGTTACTGTCTAATATTACATCCAGGTCTTTCACTGTCGAGCTGGCGGTAACAGTACATCCTTCTAAACGCAGGCTGAATTGTGAGAGCTGGTGTGTACTGGTTTTTGGGCCAATAAGTAATATCTCTGTCTTATCTGAATTTAGTAAAAGAAAATTACCGGTCATCCAATCTTTTATATCTTGAATACACTCAGTTAGTCTAGACAATTTGGGTATTTCGTCTGGTTTTGTGGAAATGTATAACTGAGTATCATCAGCATAACAATGGAAACTAATCCCATGTCTTCTAATGATGTTACCCAAGGGAAGCATGTATATTGAGAACAGCAGAGGTCCTAAAACTGACCCCTGTGGCACCCCATATTTCACTGGCATTACACCAGACTGTTCTTCATTCAGATCTACAAAATGGAATCGATCAGATAGGTAGAATCTAAACCATTTTAACACCTGTCCCTGAATACCAATGTGATTTTGTAAGCGATCTTTGAGAATATCATGATCTATAGTGTCGAATGCAGCACTAAGATCAAGTAAGACAAGAATTGAGATGCAGCCTTGGTCCGAAGCTAAAAACAAGTCATTTGCAATTTTAACTAGTGCAGTTTCTGTACTATGATGGGGCCTGAAACCTGACTGAAATCCCTCGCATGTTGTTGATTTAGCCGAGGTGATACGTTTATACAGCTCTTCCTGTCCTACACCTGTAAAGCACTGAAAATCTAATTGTGAAGCTTTAGACTGGACTGGATCATGAGATGTTGTTAGAGGTTGAATTTCCATTATTTTCTTCCTGATACTATCAATGTTTTCATTGAAGAAGTTTATGAAGTGTTCACTTCTAAGCTGTGATGGGATACTCCCTGCAGGCATCTTAGGGTTTGTTAGGCTAGCCACTGTACTAAATAGGAACCTGGGATTGTTTTGGTTTCTTGCTATCAGTTGGCTCAGATGCTCGGCCCTAGCCGCTTTTAGAGCCTGTCTATAGCTGCACATACTACCTTTATACGCGATTCTAAAAACTTCTAATTTAGTTTTTCTCCATTTTCGTTCGAGGTTACGGGTTGCTCTCTTTAGGGCGCGAGTATGACTATTGTACAATGGTGCAAGTGTTTTATCTCTGACTTTTTTTAATCTGATGGGAGCAACAGTGTCTAATGTACTGGTAAAAATAGTGCCCATGCTGCTAGTCACTTCATCTAGATCGTCTGCATTTCTGATAAGAAATTGGGACAGACCGGCAGATTATTGGTGAATTTGTCTTTAGTAGTCGGATTAATATTTCTACTGAATTGATAACGTGGGGAGGCACAGCTACGCTGTTCTACAGGTAGAGTATATACTAAGAGATGATGATCTGTGATATCATCACTTTGAGGTAGAATGTCTATATTAGAGACATCTATACCATGGGATATAATTAAATCTAGCGTATGATTAAAGCGGTGAGTTGGTCTATTTATATTTTGTTTAACCCCAAAGGAATTTAGCAAATCTATAAATGCGAGTGCTGAAGCGTTGTTAGCATCGTCTACATGAATGTTAAAGTCTCCTGCTATCAGCACTTTGTCAGAGTTAACCAATAGGTCTGATAGCAGATGTCCAAACTCTTTAAGAAAATCGACATATGGCCCTGGGGGTCTGTACACGGTGGCCAGAACAAAATGTAGCAAGGGTTTATTATGTATTTCGCTGAGTGCAACATTAATGATAAGCACTTCAAACGAGTTGAACTTGGGCCTTGTTTTCTGAGTAACAGTGAGAACATCACTGTAGATAGTTGCGACACCACCACCACGACCAGTTTGAAAAGGTTCGTGCTTATAGAAATATCCTGACGGAGTAGACTCATTTAAACCAATATATTCATTTGGTCTGAGCCAGGTTTCAGTAAGGCAGTGTGCGTCAAGACAGGAATCTGAGATAATTTCATTAACAATCAGTGCTTTAGGCGCAAGGGATCTGATGTTGGGAAGCCCAAACTTTAGAGGTATATTTTGATTACTTATTTGGCCTTTTTCTGGTTTTATAGTTATTAGATTGTTTCGAGCGATTTTAACAAATTTATTCTTTTTTCTCACTATTCGGGGAACAGACACAGTTTCTATAGGACAAGCTATGTGTGCGCATCTATCAGTATGGTGAGTTGCAATGTGGCTATTATGTTTGGAATCTAAGACACGACTTACCGCCAGTCAGATGGTTCGTAGTGTCCTGGAGATGTTGTCTGAGAGGACTGCTGCTACAGCTCTGCTAGGGTGCAGTCCATCGGTGTGGTAGAGCCTAGAAAACATTCCAATTATCAACAAAGGGTAATCTCTGTTGTTGACACCAAGATTGTAACCATTCATTAATGGTCAGTTAATTCAAAAGCAAACAATCTACTGAACCTCTCGATTCCTCGCTGGAATGTGGGAACCGGTCCGGATACGATGATCCTTGTCGTGGGTGATGTGCTGCGGACCTTCTCAACCAGCCTCCTGAAGTCCTTCTTCAGGATCTCCATCTGCCTCAGCCTGGTGTCGTTCGTGCCAGCATGAAGGACCACAGCTCCAAAGTTCTCCCTCAAGGCCGCAGGCATCTGTGCAGCAACATCAAGAACACGAGCACCAGGTAAACAGCGAGTGCGAACCTTACCTTTAGCCGTGGTAGCAAATCCTTCCCTAATTGCGGAACTAACTATCTGTGAATGCCGGAGCAGGCGACTGACAGTTAGTGACCAGACGTTAGTGTGTCTGTTAGTGTTAAATTCTTACTGGTACATACTATGTATGCAATTTGAAGTAGACAAATTGATGTTTAAAATGGCATAACATGATCAGATGTGTTTCCTTACTATAATGTCTAAGTGACTGGTTGTGAATGTGCATTTTGCTTCAGTTGGGGTCTAGACTCATCAACATTATGTGTTAAGTTGGCTGATGACTTGAATGTACTGAATGACCAGATTATCTCATCAATGGAGTTTTTCATCCATGATGGCACAGGCAACTACCAGGACTCAAGTTGTGAAAGAGTGGTTTTGGGAGCATAAGGATCATTTTCTCACATGAGCTGACCACCACATTGTGTGCGATAATCAAATCTAAATTTTATTATTATTGCCTGAATGAAGTCTTAGAGTTTGTGAGGTTTTTTTTGTTTGTTTTTTGGCCAGACAGGAACTGTTAAACATTATAAATATATGTTTACATGTGTTTATGTTAATTATATTGTAAACATTAATGCTACCCGATTCTTAAATTGATGCTAAGAATGCTAGCTACAGTAGCTCAAAAAGATACACAAACACCTTAACAACTAGCTAACAACATGTTTATTTAAACTCTTCTTGGTATTTAGCATGCTAATATTTAAAATTCTGTGGATACCCTTAACAGTCTGCTGTTAGAAAAAAAGTTTTTCTTTTTCTTTTTTCTTTTTTTCTTTTAGCAATGCTAAGAAAGCTGTCTAGGTTTAAAATATATAAAGCATCCATTTTAATGGCTTTTGATTGCTAGCTAGTTTAATATCTAGCTGGCTAATTACCATTCTAGCAAATTATTTAATCTTTTATGGTAGAAATAGAAAGGTAAAAAAATAACAGTGATCTGTTGATGTGTGTTCATATTGTACTCATGGCCTCAATGATATAAAAAACATGAGTTACTGGGTTGCAGTCACTGAATTGTGGTGGTGTTATAATTAACTATATTTACAATATTGCTTATAAGCAAATATTGCACTAGATACTGCAAAAGTCCCAACTGTTAGGAATAGAGAGAAATATACAAAACTAGTCTTTATACAAAAGGTCAGTCAGAGTTGTATTGGAAAAAATGAAATGGGAACAAAATGAAAAACAAAACAATTTCTATCCATTTGACCAGCCAAAGAAGCATCAACTATTTTTCCTCACCCCTGAACACAATCATTTCAGAATTGATTTTCATGGCTGAAGGAGAAATAATGGGAACTCTTCTAATGTAGAAAATGTATGTGTTCCTTTTGGTTAACCAGGATAGACCATATTTCAGGCTTGTCAGAGAGGGTAGTTGAGAAATCTCTCATCCCAGCCTCAGCTTCATCCCCATGAGTGTGTGGCAACTCATCGCCTGCCCAAATCAATCTTATAAATTTTGCTGTTCAGCCCACAAAAGAGCCACAGATCTTACAGGAACTATTTTATTTATTTATTTATTTATTTATTTATTTATTTATTCCCCATATTTCCCCCCCCATTTTTATCAGCATGGCATTCCAGGCTCTGCACAAACAGAAACATACAGTATAATGTGAGACAGGTTCATTCTGAATGTACAGTAGACATAAATGAGATGTGTTAAGTAGAACAATACTGTAGCATCTACTTACCAATCACGTACTGGTACATCCTGTAACTTATCACAACATAAACTCTGTACAATACTAGCATTTTTATTGTACTTGCTACACAATGACATGCTGTGTGTTTCTACAGGTGTTCGAAACAACATTTGAAGTGTTCGAAGTTTTTTGTCACCGCTGCACTGTAAGAGCCGAGATTCTGTGGCTTATTATCAGTACAGACATGTCATATGTTATTAATGATATCAGCCTTTGGAGAGAATGAAAATATTGATTGATGATGGATGCTATAGTATTGGATTTAGTCTTGGAGTCCAAATTACACTGCATGTGATTGGAAATAGAAAAGTAGAACAGAATTCCAATGTTTAGTGTTATCTCAGGTGGCTGTCATGAACCTTTCTGACAAACCTTAAAAGAGGTTTCTGAAATGTTATTTGTATAGTTAGGAGTGGGGATGCATCAAAATTAATTAACCAGAACAAATATAAGTATTGTACATGGTTTTAGTACTTGCTTATAAGAATATTGGAGTTATAATTATAATTGGAGTATTTAGTATTAATCAGACTTGGCATGGAATATTTATGTTCCTCTGGTTTAGTTGGTGGCAATGAAACGTCTCTTCCTTAGGAGTCTCATTGTTCAATAACATTCGCTAGCTCATTGAAATATGAGCACAGTTTGCAGTCTGCTTTGATTGCCATCATTAACCATAAAATACATCCAAATTGCTATGTTGTAATCTGTTCATTAGCACTGCAACATGCACTAGCCCTATATTTTACATGGTATTGAATATTGGTTTCTGATCATTTATTAGTGCAAGTGGGTGAGGTGTGGTATTCAGCAAATAACGCATATAATATAACAAAACAATATCACTACCATTGCATCTCAGTGAGATAATTAGTGTAGCAAAATTGTTTTCACTGAAACAGTCTCACAAATGGGTAACCCTTAGATATACAGTATACTGATTAGTGATAACAGTACAACGCAAAACATTGTGTATACAATGCAAAGTATTGTGATAAGTTCTACTTGGAACCCCTGGGCAGCTCTGGAGATAACTCCACAAGACCTCTGGGGTAAGAGGCCTGGTTAGCAATCTTGCACTCTTTTGGCCTGCTGTGCCCCATGCATGGAGTGATGTGGTCCACTCGATGTTCTGGTGCCTTCCTGTCATGGTCAGCATTGACTTTTTTTGGTGGAGTTGTGTTGCATTGGCTTTTCTGTGAGATCAGACCAGATGGGCAGCATTTGCTCCCCACAGGCATAAAAAAAGCCTTGGGTACCTTTTGATCCTGTCACCAGTTTACTGGTATATAATTAATAATCAGGGTTAATTTGATAATGTTAGATTGCATTAATGTTATGGCTGATTGGTATAGGGTTGTACACAGACTAACTGAAAGACAAAACAAAGGACTTTTTGTATGTGGGGAAAATTGGAGAAAAATACTATATAAATGTATTAGTTTCAAGAAAAAAATAACTATTTCTTTTCATTAAAATTTCATTATTGTCCTTGCCTTTCCTACATTTAATGTCCATAAATAAGGTTTTGAACACATTTAAACAAGAGAATATAATGTGAATTAAAAAAAAAAACTGTGTGCTTCTTAACTATCTGAAATAATTTCTATTAAAAAGTAGACTATAACCTGATATGCTGTAATATTATATAAAATCACAGCACAACTTGCTTTATAGGACAGGCAATAAGGCGAACAGACAACTTAGAGCTTCTATGTCACTTCAAAAGGTCGACTGGGACTTAAATTGACCAAATAAATATTAGTCAGTGATGAAAATGGTGCATTTTTAGACTGCAGCTAAAGCATATTTTGTTGCATAGTCTGGCAGAACTCATTCTGTTGCTGTGGTACAGATTTAGGAAGATGATGATGATTATGTCTGTAAAGGTGATGTCCACATCTGAGCAAGAAGTTGGATGACAACTGTGCCATTTAAGTTTCATATGGAATTGAAGCAGCGATTAAAGTGTAAGTAGTCATATTCTGGATATAGACACATGCATGCTGCTAAAAGGAAGGAATGCTAGTCCTTGTCTGATTCACATCCCCTTCATTTCATTTTTATTTTTGAACAAGTATCAGAACAGTTCAATGGCACAACCCCAAAAGGTTACTCCAACAGATATTTATTCTTAAAGTATCCTGTCAAACTCGAGAAATGCATTTACTTAGTTGCATAGCTCCATATCGGAACTGACAAGTTGAAGTCACCATAATTGCTTGCCTTGAGAATGATCTGAGAATGCTCCTTGAGCCAGTGTATTTCAGGGACATTCTTATCTCCACCAGTGCTCCTTTTAAGGCAGATGATGGTGCTTCCAGTGATAGTGTTATAGCTGTCAGAGTTAAGTTCATTTTGAGACCTTGTGCAATGAATATTTTAATGTTACATGTTGCAATTACACTGTTGCACAAAAAAATGAAATAAAACATCTGAATATATGAACCGTTCTGTTGCAGAATAGAAAATGCTAGCTACACTCTTGTAGTGCTTATCAATATTCAGATCTGATGGTGTTGTTTTATATCTTAGTCTGTGAATATTAAATGTTTTTGGATAACTAAGATTCTCCCAGATACAGTATGTTGCTATTTATCTTTTTGTAATTTTGTAATTTGTAAAAAATTTGGCTATTAATTTAGCTATAAATTTTTAGTATAGTTAAAAATGTACACAACATTTTTAGACAGTTAGTATCTTTTTACTTTAGTTAGTTTTTTTTTTTTTTTTACATTACCACCATGACACCCTACTACCTAGACCACTACAGTTACACCAATGGGGCTTGACCCTTACTTTTACTAGAGAGCAATGCAGTTTAGCTGTTTAGTCTGTCTGGCTACCCTGCCACCACATGTGTATACTCTGCTCAAATATATTACGCTAAAAATATTCATCCTAATATTGCAGTCAAGGGCATTATGCTTGTTCTCTCATAGATCCCTAACTAGTTCCAATTCCAAATCCAGATCCATTTCTGCATTGTATAGCTGCATTGCAAATTTATGTACAACCTTTGTGGTTTCCTCACTATTTCCCATTTATATGAATTTGAATGTCACTGGAAGATTGTGTATCGGAAATTACATGCTTTTTCTTTCCTTTTTATGGGGTAGTGACAAAATTGGACCATTATGACTTATGTTTGCAATCACTGAAGTTTTGTAGCTGCACTAGCAATACATCCTGGAGACATTCCACCAGCACACAAGATCTTCTCATGGCAATGACAAAAATACAGCACCTACAACCAAATTATGACCAGAAACAATAAACACATTAATGTATACAGGATGGGTGAAAATGAACTAGGCAATATTTAATGGCTATTGAACTTGTAGTTTCTTGGCTCTCCATGGTGCACAATCATGGTGTGATTATTATTATTATTTTTATTTTTTCCTGTGGGGTAAAGGAAGAGGTGAACAGGAAAAAGCCTCGCACACTGAAGCATTTGGCGGCATGGATTCAGGAGGTTCTCAGCAATATCTCAAATGACTTCATTCTGTTTAAAGAAACTGGTTGTCTCCACCAGCTTGTCTATGTTGAAATTTCAAGATTTGCTTTCATTTTCCTTTGTAATAAAGTACATGTACAATTTGTTTCAATACATTTTTATTAGAAATATTGGATTTATTACCAATATTTAAAGCCTAGTTACCTTTCCCCCACCCTGTAGTACATTAAGTATTTCAATATGAATAGATTTAATGTACTTCAGGATTGAATTCTGGTTTAAGAATAAGTGTTAATTTTGCTCAGACACTGATGTTTAGAAACTTTCCCAACAGTTCTACTGTGAATGGGGAAGGTGTACATGAATTGATGAGGTCACACAGAGGTGGAGCATTGCTCATGTTGTTACTAAGACATATATTTTCACCTGACAAGCTTTCTCTTATGTTCTGACACATGGGGCACAGTTTGAGAGCCTATTGCAGGTTCATTTAAATTTTAAATGGGTATCAATTATTCACTTATGAGTAATACGGTCTAATTTTCTTGTTTTCAAGCCAAGGTTGGAGAGAATGCAGAAAACCACAGCCAAGACACTGAACCGGTTGAGCAATTTGAACTTTCTATGATTCACTTTCTATGATGAATTTTCACAAATATTAACGAAGATGCACTGACTGCTCACTTTTTCAAAAGGGTCTGAAATAGGCAAAGCAAACAACAAAGGAACTTACTAAAATTGGGTTAAGAACTGTCCTAAGCACAAGTGCTGAACCATTAAATTTGCAGAATAAATATGGTTAAAACAAACAAACAAATAAATAAATAAATGCACGACTTATCTACGACATTTTTAAAAAATGTAAAGTTGCATAATAAAAAAGTAGAAATCGCAGCTTTGTTTATTAGTGACAGTAGGAAAATTTCTACACACAATGTGACAAGAACTCACTGGTCTGGGACTTAACGTCCATAAGAAAACCACTTGTTAGTGAGACTAATTAGATACAAGGATTCTATTTGCTAGGAGGCTTAAAGATTGGATTTTGGAGCAATGGTATAAGGTGATGTGGTCTAATGAGTCCAGACTCATGCATAGTGATGCACCCATCATGCATATTGGCCATTGTACAAGCCTCTGTAGGCAATGCTATGATCTGGGATCGCTGTTGTTTATGTGGCAAAAAACAATTAAGCTGACTACCAAAATGGACTGAATGACCAGTTTAAGATGAACACATTTTTGTTCTTCCCTGAAGGCCAGGGCATAGAACAGGACTCATATTGTGAAAGAACGTTCCTAGGAACATCATTTTCACGCATTAATTAGTTACCAATCACACATGGTCAAACTACATTTTTTGCAAAATTTTTGACCAGTCAGTGTATATACAGATATTTGGAAGAAGTATTATGCTATTATATTAGTTCTTTTCTAATGAAAATTCTCCTGTAGTATGCTCATCTTAGTACTTTGGAAGGTATTTTCTACTACATATCATGATATTCCCAAATAAAAACTCTGATACAGTACATGCATTCAGTTAATGTAACTACAGCTTTCATCTCAGGAACATGGGCGATGATATGACAATATCTCAGACGAAGCAGATGGTCCTAGGTGTTGAGAGTGATGGGTTGTCATCAAATGGCCAACCTTTAGAGAGTGAGAGAAAAAAAAGAGTGAGACTGGTTACACGAGGAGCTTGAAAAACGAGTGGCGTCTGGACGATCTGCTCTCCTGCTCCTCCCTTAATTGCACTTCTCTCTCTGAGGACAGGAATTCATCCTTCCTTCTCTCCGCTTGAGGAAATGTAACATTGAGATAGTGCCCAAAGGCCCTGTACTGTGTCATCTTTAAATCATATAACTGTACGCGCACATGTGTGTATGTGTGTGTGGACACGCACCTTCTTGTATCTGCGTTACTAGATGCCAACTGTTATGGACTGTGATGCATTATTCAATCTGGATATGATATTATTACATTGTATCCAAAAACTGCATGCAAGTATGCAAAGAAGTATTTATTTTAATGAGCATTTACCCTTAGGTGTGCGTGTGTGTGGTTGTGGTGACAAAGAGAGGGAGAGAGAGAGAGAGAGAGAGAGAGAGAGAAACAGCTCTATCTAAAATGGCAGGCACAGGTGTACGTGCACAGTGCATGGTGCTCCTGCTGGTATGTGGCCAGGCAGATGGTGCAGAATGTGGAGGACTGGGATCAATCTGTTGGGAAGAGAGAGAGAGAGTAGTGATAGGGCATCGCTCTGTCCAGAGATGTACTGCATTTTAGGTTTCACTCCAGATCCCCTGGAGAATATTACTCAACACTCAGCTCACTGTTCAGGTTCTAGATAACTCTGCCTATTTATACTGGCCTTTAGAACCAGATAAACTCTGGCATCTTAATGTCCAAGAGCAACATATAACTCATTTTGTCTTTCTATTAAAGGGAACATGCCGTGCTATACTATACTATACTATACTATACTATACTATACTATACTATACTATACTATACAGTCACTCACCCACTTCCATCTTCTATACCGCTTTATCCTGTATTCAGGGTCATGGGGTGCCTGGAGCCTATCCCAGGAGGCTTAGGGGACAGGGTGCCAATTGGACTGTGGGAGGAAACCGGAGTAATTATACTATACATTCCATCTAAACAAAAATGAATGCTGTTTTTTTTTTTTTTTTTTAGATTTAGTATTAAAAAAATGAAACTTTCATATATTCTAGATTCGATATGTGAAACGTGAAATATTTCAAGGCTTTTTAAATATAAATTTTTATTGATAAAAATATTATAATGTTTCCTAAGATCATTCAAAAAATTATTGAGAATATAGACATGCACATCTTCTGAAAAGTATGTTCATTTATGCACTCAGTACTTGGGCAGGGCTTGGTCAGCATGAATTACTGCATTAATGAAGCATAGCATGGAGGTGATCAGCCTATATCAATGCTGAGCCGTTACTGAAGACTAGGTTGCATTTATTGCAGTCTTCAGCTCATTTGTATTGTCAGGGCAGATGTTTCTCATCTTCCTCTTGACTGATTCTTGACTGATTCTTTGTGGGGTTCATGCCAGGCTGGCCAGTCAAGCACATTAATATAATAGTCAGCAAACCAGTTAGTGGTAGTTTTGGCACTGTGGTAAGATGCAAAGTCCAGCTGGAAAAGGAAATCGGCATCTCCATAAAGCTTGTCAACTGATGGAAGCATGAAGAGCTCTAAAATCCTGGTAGATGGCTGCATTGGTAGGTGGCACCAGTAGCTCATACAGCACCCCAACTCATCACAGACTGTGGAAACTTCACAAAAGCCTTTGCCTTCTGTGCCTCTCCACTCTTCATCCAGACTCTAGAACTTTGATTTCCAAAAGAGATCAAAAATTTCCTTTAATCTGAAAAGTGCACTTTGGACTACTGAACAACAGTTCAGTTCTTTTTCTCATTAGCCCAGGTATAAAACTTCTGATGCTGTCTGTGGTTCAGGAGTGACCTGATACTAAGAATGCAGTAGTTGCAGTTCATGAATCTGCTTGAAAATCATTTTAGGACTGTGGTCATCCCTGTTGCTTGTACCTTATCCTACCATACTTTTCCTTGCAGTCAACTTTCCATGAATATTCTTTTATACAGAACTCTGTGAACAGCCAATCCTTTCAACGATGACCTTCTGTAGCTTATCAATGCCGTCTTCTGAACAACTGCGAAGTCAACAGTCTTCCCCACCATCAGGTCTGTGTGTGGAGTTTTCACCTTTTCCTGTGCTTGATGGGTTTTCTTTGAGCACTCCGGCTTCCTCCCATAGTCCAAAGACATGATATTGCAACATGAGTTTGACATGGTTACAGACACTACGTTTTTTTTTTTTTTTTTTTACGCTTTCACCAATAATGGGAATGCTTTAATTTAAGCAACAATATTTACAGGTCATATGCTTACCTTACATCAATTTTAGTATCAGCACTTATAAGTAATATGAATAAGTTGCATTTTAAAACATTATTGTTTGAAGCGGGACATGATGATGACAACAATGAAAATTGGCTATTTTGGCGCACATATAAATTCATCTCTTCAAAATGGCTTAAGTAAGCAACTTGAAATTTTCATTAAAGCAAGATTGGTCATTCCAATCATGAACTTCAGAAGAAGTTTCTTTGACACACACATTTTTTGTATTATATGCATAATATCAAAAAATTAAACCAGCACCAATACTGTGTTTTGGATAATTGTTTATGCTAGCAAAGTTATAGCAAATTGAAGTGTTTTGTTCCTAATAGCTTCACTGATGAGTGCTTTTCTTTTGATTTCACCAAACGTTTAAGTGGTCTCCGATCACAATCATTCAAACCATTCTTAACGCAATTTAAGTAGTTTCACCAGTCTCCTTTGTTTTCTTTGCTTGATGCAGGCCAATAGTTTGACCTTTCTGAAACATTTACATCAAAGACCACAGGACCACAAGACCATATGTCTTCTGACATGGTTGTTTAAGAAATGATAAGCTACTCACTGCATCACTTAGGTTTAAATACATTCTTGCCAGTTGATACATATTATGCACTGCAGTATTTAACCAATGAAAGTCTTTTTTTTTTTTTTGGCCAGGCTTTGTACAATATTAATATAGAGTATACACTTATACTATTAATAGACAGTGTAATTTTCTAACGGTTTTGATTCGCTCTTAAAAAAAAAAAAGTATAGCTGTCTTTTAAATATATTGCACATTTAAAATGTGTAACATTTTAGTATAAGAATAGTGAAGGTTCTCTGTTGTTACAGTTTTGTTTTTCAGAAAATGGCCTGCTTTATATTTCTTGCGTTAAATTTGCAATATAAAATCAACAGCTATTACTCTAATAGTATTTTTATTTATTTTATTTATTTTTTTTAAAAATTGTTAATATTAATTTTATTACCACTTCAAAAACCTTTTTCATATTTGACCCATTTACTGGAACTAATGTTGTAGTCAAGACAAAAATACAGGTCACATAAATTACATAATTATTATGAAAACGCTTAATCGTGATCAGGACACTTGAGTCAGTGAGTGTGTTTTTAATGATGTTTGCTTCTCAAGCTCATCTATAACTCATTAATATTAATGCCAGTCCTGAACAGAGAGAAGGAGGAACAGTGTCCTCACATTGGAAAATTAGAACTGATTGAGTTGCTGCAGCCTCTCCATAACACTCATATATTCTGTTAATCCTCGCCACATGAATACTAATCACTCAGCCTGTTTAATGACCTCTAGCATCGCTTATTTGATTTCCATTTTTAAATTGATCCTTTCCGTGCTAAAAGCCTCACCTGTGCTATATCACACCATTGTTACAGTGGCTTTACAATAAGGTCTCTTCCCTCGTGCGTGTGTGTACATATATAATATGTATAAATAATGTGTGTGTGTGTGTGTGTGTGTGTGTGTGTGTGTGTGTGTGTGTGTGTGTGTGTGTGTGTGTGTGTGTGTTTGTATATATATATATATTTGCATTAGGATCCTGAAGAACAGTAATGGATGGAATCCACCTTTTATCTCAGTAAGCAAACAGTGTTAGAAAAGCGAACTGCAAGAATGGCACCATCCACTATAAGCTATAAATGTAAGCCTACGGGCACTTGACAGTCATGGATTATCACCTCGACAGAATCTAACTGATTAGCAGTGCTGATGGAAATGGGTAGTCACTCAGTCTAGCCTTATTTGGGAAGTTATGGCATCTTTCACATCAAACATATTGTTAGCCTTTATATGTCATATCAAAATGTCAGATCAGTCCAGTCTGGTGTTGCAAAGAGGGGAAAAACTGTGCCCCTATTACATGCAGTAGTTTGTATACGCAAAGCAAAATGTCAGGATGGTTTGATTTTTTCCAGATACAAAGATTTTACATGTATTAAAAATCATTTCTGATGCCAAATGATGAGCAGCGTGTCTGATGTCAAAATGCCATTCATACCCCATTATCTTAACTGTGACACATAAAGTGGGAATCCTGTGATGTCTTGGCTGGCGTCTCTCTCTCTCTCTCTCTCTCTCTCTCTCTCTCTCTCTCTCTCTCTCTCTCTCTCTCTTGCACTCTCTCTTTGAGCAATAGGAGCTCTATCCAGGTTCCACAGCATTTTTTTGTGTCTTTTATTTATGCTATCATGACCTACCATTGTTCTTCTGCATATGCAAACAGGCTAGTTTATTTGTTTGTGTAAAGTGTAAATAGTCATTAGATGTGGAGGAACATGCTGAGCAAACAGAGTCTAAGTGCTCCTGTAAATACTAATCAGCTCCTTATTTTCCCATGGTGTAGATATGATGCTGTTGTAAAACATTAACCTCAAACTAATCTGGGTTACACAGACCTAGTACAATGGAATTAGTGTTTGTTCTTGAGTGACAGACATTTTTAATCCTCCAACCTGCACAAGATTGGAGTTGATTTAAAAAATAGTGTTTATGTGGGGTTTGGTAAATACAGTAGGTCTTCTAATATGAGCAGAAGCCCATCCTAAGTTCCATTATAAAATCTGACCTCACTCACTCATTGTCTGAGAAAAAAAAAAGACACCAAACACGGGGAGAACATGCAAACTCCAGGCACACAGACCTATTCCGGGAATCGAACCCAGACCCTGGAGGTGCAAGGTGACACTGCAAACCACTAACCTAATGTGCCGCCATTAAAATCTGACCCGACCTATGATTTGTTATTTGTTAGAATAGGGTGAGTTCAGTTTCACCCTTCTCCAGTTCAGTTTCTTCTTCTTCAAGCATAATCTTTGGCAAGTGCGTATATAAATAGATCTGATATAGATCTGTCATTAATACAGAAGGTTGCATAGAAGATTGGGTTCTGTCTTTTTACTTGCATGGTTCATGCCATTCTTCTTTAGCATCTCCAGCTGCTTTTGTACATGTAATCACACATAGATGTTTTTTGTTTGTTTGTTTGTTTGTTTTACATTTCTATCATACTAAACCCTACAAATGGTTATGTGTGAAAAGCATTGGATAACAAACGTTTGAGAATTGTTGGTCAATTTTCAGACAGACAATGGTCTGCCTGATTTATATCACGTGACACGTCACACATCACAATAAAACATTATAAACAAGCTGAAATACACTCACCTAAAGGATTATTAGGAACACCATACTAATACGGTGTTTGACCCCCTTTCGCCTTCAGAACTGCCTTAATTCTACGTAGCATTGATAGAACAAGGTGCTGAAAGCATTCTTTAGAAACGTTGGTCGATATTGATAGGATAGCATCTTACAGTTGATGGAGATTTGTGGGATGCACATCCAGGGCACGAAGCTCCCATTCCACCACATCCCAAAGATGCTCTATTGGGTTCAGATCTTGTGACTGTGGGGGCCATTTTAGTACAGTGAACTCATTGTCATGTTCAAGAAACCAATTTGAAATGATTCGAGCTTTGTGACATGGTGCATTATCCTGCTGGAAGTAGCCATCAGAGGACGGGTACATGGTGGTCATAAAGGGATGGACATGGTCAGAAACAATGCTCAGGTAGGCATTGTTTAAACGATGCCCAATTGGCACTAAGGGGCCTAAAGTGTGCCAAGAAAAGATCCCCCACACCATTACACCACCACCAGCAGCCTGCACAGTGGTAACAAGGCATGATGGATCCATGTTCTCATTCTGTTTACGCCAAATTCTGACTCTACCATTTGAATGTCTCAACAGAAATCGAGACTCATCAGACCAGGCAACATTTTTCCAGTCTTCTCTCGTGCAAATTGTAGCCTCTTTTTCCTATTTGTAGTGGAGATGAGTGGTACCCGGTGGGGTCTTTTGCTGTTGTAGCCCATCCGCCTCAAGGTTGTGCATGTTGTAGCTTCACAAATGCTTTGCTGCATACCTCGGTTGTAACGAGTGGTTATTTCAGTCAAAGTTGCTCTTCTATCAGCTCGAATCAGTTGGCCCATTGTCCTCTGACCTCTAGCATCAACAAGGCATTTTTGCCCACAGGACTGCCGCATACTGGATGTTTTTCCCTTTTCACATCATTCTTTGTAAACCCTAGAAATGGTTGTGCGTGAAAATCCCAGTAACTGAGCAGATTGTGAAATACTCAGACCGGCCCGTCTGGCACCAACAACCATGCCACGCTCAAAATTGCTTAAATCACCTTTCTTTCCCATTCTGACATTCAGTTTGGAGTTCAGGAGATTGTCTTGACCAGGACCACACCCCTAAATGCATTGAAGCAACTGCCATGTGATTGGTTGATTAGATAATTGCTTTTAATGAGAAATTAATGAGAAATTGAACAGGTGTTCCTAATAATCCTTTAGGTGCGTGTAGATTATAATGATTTGTGTTCTGTGACATGACACAATTTTTATACCATGATGTAACCATTATAAATTGTGGCCATAATACAGCACCATTAGATGTATACAGTATACACTTGACACCATCACCAGCCTGAGCTGTTGACACAAAGCTGACTTTTGGTTTTTACAGATTCATGCTGTTCACCACAAAATCTCTCTGACTAGCATGACCCAGTAGAAATCAAGTTTCATCAGACCAGGTAACAGAGAGTCCAGTCTTCAACTGTTTGGTTTTGGTAAGTCTGTGACCACTGTAGCCTCAGATTAATTTCCTTGGCTGACAGGTTGTGTTTTCTTTTCTGTTGTAGTCTATCCCGCTGAAGATTTAGTATTGTGGTCTCTGAGTTGCTTTTCTGTTCCTAACAGTTGCGAGTTATTTGAATCACTGTAGCCTTCCTGTCAGCCTAAATCAATCCATCCATTCTCCTTTGTCATTTCTCATCAACAGAGCATTTCTGCCAATACAACATCCTCTTACCGGACGCTTTTTGTTCGCTCGGTTTTCACATTTTCCTCTGTAGACTCCAGAGACACTTATACGTATGAAAATCTCAGGAGATCAACAGTTTCTAAAATTCTCACACAAGTCTCTCTGGCGCCAACACTTCTGCCACAGATGCATCTTCCTCATTGTGATGTTTGATGAATAACTGCTAACACTTCTTAAGGCCTTATAAGAATCCAGTGGTTATAGCCTGGTCAGAAGTTCGTGGCCAGGTCTGTGGTCTTGTCCAAGATTTTCTCAGAATGCACCATAAAATGCACTCTTTGTAGAGCCACCTTAGACGTGAAGAACCTTAGAAGAACCTAACAACAACGTACAATGTTCGTGGATCATTTAGATTCAGAAGACACCTTCAGAAGCCCATTTTCCTAGGGTGGCTGTAGATATGCCACAAGAACACATAAAGTCCTTTTGTAAACACCGTATGAACCGATATTTCTACGGCATTCATACAATCATTCATAGGGCATTTTAAAGGTAAAAAGTAAGGTGCTCACAAGTTAGCAATACCTCATTTGTGCATTGTTTGTGACGCGCTTACGGGGGCCGTTTAAAAGCCGCAAGTGCGCTGTACGTTTCCTCCTTTTTTGTTGCGAGATTTCAAAAGCTAACAGCCCGTTTCATTACAATTTCTAGATTGTTACATCTGGACATTTCTGCATATTTTGCTGGTAAGGTTGTATGTTTTTAATCTGCAATATTTGCATAGATCATTATCTGATCTCTCGTGCTCTTCCTACTGCAGCTGAACCAAAGCAGCAGCTACAACTACTAGATCTTCTTCTTGTGCAATTGCAGGCTTCTCTGCATTATTGCCATCTCAAAAATGAATAGTTTTTTACAAATGTAAAGAGAGAGTGGATAGCCTCCACATTATATACCACGACAAAATGTGCCAACAGACAAATGTTGTTCCTACGAACTACTTGAGTTGCACATATGGGTGCCGTACAACCACCTCAAGACAAAAATGTTCGTA
The DNA here is from genome assembly GCA_030347435.1 of Clarias fuscus. Lineage (NCBI taxonomy): Eukaryota > Metazoa > Chordata > Actinopteri > Siluriformes > Clariidae > Clarias > Clarias fuscus. Next base: position 17,530,514 of record CM059205.1, read on the forward strand.
AGATCGACTTGTGTTTTTCTCAAAAATGCCTTAAATTATTCTTAAAAATTTACTCTGTCTCTGTCACGAATTTCTGAATTCATAGTAACAGGGAGATTCGTTCCAACCTGCCGTTCATAACAATATTTGGTTTAAGGTGTAGCACTCTGTTTGCTACAGTTTTGTTCGGATAAAACTTTGTGGCAAAGGCTTGGACCCCAAGAGGTACATCACAGACCGTACAGGCCTCACTGATTATGTTAAATGTTAACGTCCTTGACACCAAAATTAGAAGAAGACTGAACAAGTATAGTTTGTTTGGAAGGGTACCAGGAGAACCTCTTCTGTCTAAAAGCAACACGGTAGCACGACTGATATTCTCAACACTGCATCTGAACTATTGAATTACGGTATGCGCCAAAATACGGTTCGAATGAAATTTCTTGGCAAAGGCTTGGAACCCGAGGGGCACATCACAGACCGTACAGGCCTCAGATTAAGTTAAATGTGAACATCCATGACTGACAGCACAATTAGAGGCATGTGCATTTGTCGATGCGACATACTGTAGCTCCAGACACACATATTCCCAGTAGTGAAAAGGAAGTTGTGTTGTGCAGTTGTTGTTGAAAATGGGTCTCTTGATGGAGGAAAAAGGAGTCATAGTTGAGTATTATTTTCTCTCATATGGAAGTGGTAATGAATGGGGACTGAGTTTGAAAAAAAGTGGATGACGGCACCAAGTATCACAGTTATGCTGTCTATTGTTAAGTTATGTCACTCTGGTAGCATACTGTGTCAACATTATGCAAGCAAATTGTCTCCTTCTGCAGGAGTCTGTAGCAACCTCTGTTCTATGTTTGAGAATCTGTGTGAACTATATGAACCTTTTCTACAGCAAGCCAGCGGTGCACACTTTGAACATTTACATTATGCATACCATGTGTACGTTTAGAAAATTTATAAATTCATAGATGACAACAAGGGAATATTGTTCATGTTTTCCTTTCAGTACTGTATATTTCATGTACTGTAGATGTCACATGTTTTTTTTTTTCTTTTTAGCTTCATTTTTGTTAAAAAAAAAAAGTAATGGCATCATGAAAAAAGTTATATATTGTTGTTCGTCTAAGGTTGTATTTGACTCATACTGAGACCTGTTATGATGAGATGATCTTTGTTAAATTTTACTGCAAATTTTACTACAGTACTGTATATACAGTATGTTGGTTGAATTACAAAACATTTGAATCCCTTTAGAATTAGCTGAAATGAATAACATTAGAATTAATACATTAAAATTAAAGCTGTCGTTTGTATTACAGATGGTGCTGTTGGAGCCGTGCTGTTACAGAAAGCTCTTGTGTACCTTATGATTAATATGATTTGAGAATCCAACAGCACTTTGGTGTAAAGGTATAGAGAAGACAAAGGAACATCATAAGAGTAAACTCTCATGGAAAGAAAGAGAAAATATGTGACAGATATTAATGAAAATTGTGTGTCCATATTATAGTAAATTCTATAATACTGTGTGTTTCTATTTATATTATTTGTTAATCACAGTTACACTCTGAGTTTGTTAAACTATATGAATCATATCGGAAGTGGTGAAGAATACAGGACATCCTAACATTTACAGATGAAAGTAAAGGCAAGAGCAAAGAAGCACACCTTACCTAGAAAAAGGAAGGCTCAAAAAGCAATAGGATTAAGAGGAAGGCAACAGCTGAGGGCAAATGTGTTCTGGAAAAAAAGCACAGACCCCCCCAAAAGCAGCTTTGATTGATGTGAGGAGATGAGATTGTAGCAGAGGGACAGCAGTGTGGGACAGAGCACTGTGGGCCAGATGGGCCGATAAGATGGCCAGTTTCCATGCGCTCCTGGGTGCCGAAGCCCTGGTGAAAACAGACTGTCTCCACTGATAGATGTTTGTGAAGGAGCCCTGTCCAGAGAACAGTGAGTAAACGCTGACAATCACTTAAACCCCTTCTTCTTATGTTTTCCCCTGTCCTCCTCTTACCAGTGCTGGCAGGGTTGAGCTCAGCGTTTGAAAGGTGGCCACTTGGAGGAGGAGAACGAAGGTTAAATTAAATGGATCTGTGGAGCGGTGGAGGAGGAGAGAGGGGTGTACCACTGGTGAGAGGAGCAGGTGGGGTCCATGTTAGCCTAACTCATCTGGACTGCACCACAATCTCTCTCAATTCAACAGAGGGAGAAGCAAAGAGAGCTGGCTCATTCAGTCATGCCAGACTGTGGGCACCATGAGGTCAGTTGTTCTGCACTGGTTCACATTCTGAAAACAGTTTATCTCACTAAGCAGTTCTTCGAATGGAACTGCTCAGAGGATAAATTGAAGGAGATATCCGTTCCAAGGTGTTTGGTCTACTACAAATGCTTACCTCACTCAAGGGTTAACCCCTTGTTGGGTCAGACCTTGATCACTCACATAATACATAATATACTTTCCTATTAGCTTTAGTCATTCATGGATTTACAGTAATTGCATTATTCTGGTTATCCTGGTTTCAATTATCACCTGGTTGTGGAATCTGAACCTTCTTTAAGAATATGGGGAACAAAAAAACAAATAAAACCCAGACAGACAGAAACAGGAAAACGTTAAATTCTAGTAACCTGAGCGTAGGATCGAACTCAAACATCAGCACCACTTGCTGTGCTATTGGGCAACCTAGTTTGAAGCAGATGAACACCCAAGAAATAATCTAATAATTTATGGTATTGAGAACATCTTCTGACACATAGAATACTTATAGAATAAATCTGCTCAGTGTATGTACTCTGTTTACTAATCAAATCTTCAATATGCAGGCAGAAGCACTAGCAGTGAAATGCTAGAAACCCCTACGCTAAACTCTGCATAGAGTAGATGGCAATGTAATTGGGTATATAACTCTTTCTCTCCCGTTCCTCTCACTTTTTAAAAATTTTTTTTTTTATCAGGGATACAAAATGAATGGTGGCTGGGCAGAGAACATGCTACAGTTTTATAGATTTTTGATGGTAATCGACTGAATTAATGATATGATTTATGTCCCTTGTTAAGATAATCGCACTGGGGTAAATACGATGCATGAACTTTGATAACGAACTGGCAGCTAGGTCCCTAGCCTCCTGAATCACTTCAGTTCTCCAAATCATTTACACCATTGCCTCGCACACAGACGTACTGTATACACACCCCACTGCACAAGATGCACATTTGGTAAGCCATAAGATAAACGGTTGTTGATAATTTACGAGTAATGATTTTTTTTTTTTTGAGGAAGATGTCATCCAGTGTACAGCACCTTACTATGACTATATGGAATGAAAGGTACAGTAGATGGACATTGATTTAACCATATATGATAAATTGTCCTGTTCAGATTTAAACCAAATTTATGTAAATCAAATTTAGATTTTATTTGGGGCGGAAAGAAACAGGTAAGAAGGTTGAGCTGCAAGAAAATGCATGAACAATGCCCTGCCAATCTTTTTAGTGGGAAGAATGCCTCTTCCAACCAAAGGAGTTAGAGAGGTAAACAATCCCTCGCCACAAGGCCATAGAGGAGCCACTTCCCTTCACACATAATAAATGGTTGAGGACAGACTGAGCTGCAAGTTCTTTTCCCCATCCTGTGGCATGATCCCCCTACCCCAAGCACAGCAGGGGAGTGATTTATTCATTGAGGAGTGCAGTGTGTGGCGTGGACCTCCATGCCGCTGCAATAAAAGCTGTAAACAGGTTCCCCGCAGGGTTGCTGAATGGAAAACACCTCCTCCAAGTACTGGCACACATCCCTCTGTCTGTGTGTGTGGGTGTGTGAGTATACAGTAGGACTCTACCCTCCTTTACTCTGACACTATGAGATATCACATGGCTAGTGCAATATACACTTGCAGGAGCTATGTTCTACCTGTATGTGAGATGAAGAATTGATTTATGTTACCTTTTAACAAAATTAACATTAGCACTAGTGGCATCACATCTCAAATCAGTGGCTGCGTCGTTGTGTGCGTAGACAAAACAAAGCCCCTGGTTGATTACTGTTGTTATGGGATCTGGTACTTGAAGCATAGTGATTTAGACATATGATATATCAAAAATAAATCCCACACTGATGAAGGTAAAAGACATGAACATAAAAAGAAGTTTTTTTTTGTTTGATTAATGAAATAAAACGGTGACAAATTAGGGTGGCACAGCGGCTTAGTGGTTAGCACAGCTCCAGGGTCCGGGTTCAATTCCTGCCTCGGTTAAGGTTTCCTCCGGGTACTCCGGTTTCCTCCAACTCCATTCCCAGTTTGCAGTGTGAGCGTGTGAGTTTGCAGTGTGTGCCCTGTGATGGATTGGCACCCCGTCCAGGGTGTACCCCACCTCGTGCCCTAAGTCTCCTAGGATAGGCTCCGGGAACCCTGTAGACACTGTAGGATAAAGCGGTATAGACGATGAGTGAGTGAGGTGAAAAGTTTTAGATGAATTGCTATTTAGGTAAAGAGCACTTGATCTTGATAACATGCATTTTGATAATGGTAAATTATAGATTCATAAATGTAAAAGCGTGTTTAGTAAGATTTTGGTCATGCCTTTTTTCTTTACATTAATATATTTGTTAGATGGCTGTGGTGGATTTGGAGCTTCTTCTGGGATACATCCTAGATGAGATTAGTGTCACTTACAGGGAACCATGCACACAAACTGTACATTAGCACATTCATTCATATGTAGCTATTTCCACCATGTATGAGAAGATATTACACAGGTTTCACTTGAAATTGTGGCTTTTTATTGCTTAATTGTGAGTTAGTGTGACTTCATGCTTCCCCTTATTAGGCTATTCCAAGGCTAATAAGCCACCAAGCCACACCAGCACCCCAGGCATGCTATCATGTGCAGCATAAATCATTTACCCAGGATGGCTGGTTATATTGCTTGCTGGGTTTTGTTGAGGTTTGATTGCTGAAAAGGGAAGTCATAATCATTTTATATTTATAAGCATGTGCAAGACCAAAAGTTGCAATTATCAAATACAGTACTAACTTTCAGGTGTAAAAGATGTGAAGTCAGAATTAATGTGATATCGGATAAAAACCTGTAAATAAAATCTGCCATGAGGATGAAATAAGGGAAAAAAAAAAAAGAATAAACTGACTACTATATATTAACTTGTTTGATATTATGCAGTAATTGCAAGAATTGAAAAAAAAATATTGTGATATTTTCTAATATGTTGTAAAAACAAGCCTCCATACTTGGCCCACGTACCATGCCAACATACCCTTTCATGTTTCACACATTGTTTATATTTTACATGCATCTTACACACTCAAATAGATTTTTTCTCATAATTCTACAAACAATAATGAAGTAAAACATGTGTATGAAGTGTTTTGTTAATATATACAGTATATACAGTATACTATAATATTTTATTATACCGTATAGAGAGAGATATTATAATCTTAGACTGTAAATATCACATTTAAATAAGTATTCAGATCCTTTGCTATGACACTTGCAGTTTTAGCTTTGGTGCATTCTACTCCTATCAATGGTCCTTGGGTTGCTTCTACAACTTGACTGGAATCCACCTTCGCCTAACTATACTCATTGGACATAATTAAGAAAGGCACACACCTGTCTATACAAAGTTTCACAGTAGATTGTGGATGTCAGAGTGAAAACAAAGTTATGAGGGTAATTATGTCACGTTGTCAATTAGACACCGACCTGGGGAAGGATACAAGAACAAGTACTACAGCATTGTAGCTTCCATCCTCATAAAATGGAAGATATTTGGAACAACCAACAATCTTCCCAGATCTGACTACCCAGCAAATCTGAGGCAGGAAGGGACTTGGTCAGAGAGGTAACCAAGAACCCAAAGGTCACTATTAAAGAGGCTTACAGAAGAACAGTACAACCATTAGTACAGCACTCAACCAGTCAGGCTTGTATGGTACTGTAGAGTGGCCAGATAGAAGCCATTCCTCTCTAATAGGCCATTAAAAAAATGCTATGTATATTAAATCCTAGCGTGCCAAAGCATACTTTAGTGTACTTGCTCCAGACTAATGACTAGTATACTTGAAGTTTGCTATTTTGGAACAACTAATTTTGTACTAAGTGCATTTAAGTTGTAATTAAATTGTACAAAAGCACAATTTTAAGTTTTGTGTGCCAAAGTGGAACAACTTTAATTATACTCGGTACACTTAAAGTATATGGCTTTGTGTGTACTAACGTACATACCTGTAATTAATTAGTTAATTAATTTAATTAAAGTGTATACTTTATGTATTATAAATACATTTCAGCAATTTTATTGTGTTACAAATAAATGAGTAATATCCTATGAGTATATTCTTATTGCAGCAGTAACCTGCTGTTATACTTGGCCATTCCAAATACTAAAAAAAAGTACACCTTGTGGTTAATACAAATATACTTTATTATATCATACAGTACACACAGTCTTCTATAATACTGTATTGCAAATGTGTAACCAGTACACTACAGGTGTTTAGGATAATTTACAAATACTGAATGCATTTTCTACTCTATATCATATTTGTGAAACACGTTACATCAGTAATTATGAGGAAAAGTTTATTCATGAGTTCAACAGATTTTATCCCATTTCCTTGATGCACATAATCAATGATGCACACAATCAATTGATGCACATAAGTCACTTTAAATATTGTCACTTTCAGGAATATTTGCACACCCCTCTGGACATTCCTATCTATATTCAACTTCATTCCACACAAAATTTCCACAAATTCGATAGATTTTCTATATTGTACAACTAGGTTTTTCTTATATTTTTCTTATATTGAATATGTTGTATTGTATACATATATTATTTTCCCTTAGCTAAATTTACTTTGTATTTTCTGTTTCATGTTTATTTCCTATCAATAATCTTTTATTTTAAGGTCAAGGGCAGTCGTCTAAGCATTTCACTGCATATCGTACTGTGTATGACTGTGTATGTGACTAATAAAATTTTAATTTGAGATTTTATGTACTATAGTTTATTTGTGCAACAAAACATCAGATTGTCTCAAGCACACAAACAAAAATTTTAACTGTTGTCTAAACAAAGACAGACATTAGTATTAGAATATACAGGTACATTTATTAGTTAAAACCTGATGTGTTGATTCTAGCTGTTACACAGAGACTGAAAACAGACCGAGAGCTACAGAGCATCATACCAGAGGCAAAGTACATAAGATGTAGCAATAACACATTAGACAATACATTCTATAGTTTAATTTGGAATTTTTAAAATAACAATGAAAATTAAATAATTAAATGCACGCAGTGATGCAGCTTGCAGCCGTGAATTCAAACTAGGAGCCAGTGGCGGCCAGTCAATATGGGGCGCCGGCCCCCTTAAAGTTAGGCAGAGAAGAATGCTCCTTTAACATGTGATTATTTAACATAATAATTATTTATTTTAATAATGAAATAAAGTAATTTAGTCACAATATTCCGCTGTTTTTCTTAATATAATTTATTTGCAATAAAAAAAAAATCTAAACCGTATTACGTTCACTTGTGTTCGTGTACTCGGGGCGCCGGACAAATGAGTGTCTATGTAGGCGCGTACATTTTTGAAAAGCATGTGACTTGAGGCTGAGCTCTGATTGGATTTTGTCAAATCATCCTGGGTCGCAGCTCTGTGCGCCCCGAACCCTCCCACTTTTGTTCTTAGCGAATCAATATCGTTTTCAAATATTTGGGCTCATGTGATTGGACCATTCTCAACGAGTCTTCCAGCACTTCTTATGGCAAGCGGAGCTGGCTGACGTGAGTCATGTGAGTCATGCCTTTATTTTATGCTAGTAGTAATGATGCTTACTCACCTGATAAATGCCTATTTACAGACGAGCATTAAAAGTTTAATTAAAATTTTGTTTGCGCCCCCCTAAAAATCTTTTGCACCATCCGCCACTGCTAGGAGCGGAAGAACTGGGGAGCCAATCAGAAATCAGACATTTTGAATCTGCCCGCCTCCAGTTTCTGATTGGCTGGTGTTGCGCTGATTCTACTCTCTGGTTGGCTGGAATAGTTGCAGAGCTCCAACGCTGCTGCAGTTCGTGCCAGAGTAGCTTTATGATAGTGAGCGTGCAGAAGAGACAGAGTTTCACATATATTATCTTGAACGCGCAAAAACGAGTCTGAAGTAGTGCACTACATATAAGCATAAATAAGTACATATGAATAAGTACATTTTAAATTTAACTGAAAAAATACTGAGGTTACCATATATTTAAATTTGTATTGTAATATATACGTTCTGTACATTTCTACAATGATTATTGTGAGCATATATTTTATTTAAATATACCAAAAATAAATTGAACAACAAAGTTTAAATTAGGCCAACCCTTCACTTAAAGTATATTTTCATATAATATATTTTTGGATAGTGTACTATAATACAATTATTTTGAAGTATGTTTAAAGTTTAATTCAAAAATTTGGTAAAAGAATGATGTTAGTATACTTTTTTATATATTAACTGATAGTACAACTTTTTCTTAGTATATTTGCAATGTACTGTCAAAGATTTCAATATATTTGTAATACATTAAAGTGTTTTTTTTTTTTTTTTTTTTTACTGGGGAGGCACATGACAGCTTGCAGGGAGTTACCCAAAAAGCACCTAAAACACTCTCAGATCACAAGAAGCAAAATCTTCTGGGCTGACAAAACAAAGATTGACCTATTTAGACACAATTCCCCAATCCATGTGTGAAGGAAATCAGGCACTGTGCGCCACATTATTGATACCATCCTTATAGCCAAACACATTGGTGGCAGTATTATGCTGTGGGGATTTTTTTTGTGATGGAACGGAAGACAGGTTCGTTTAGAGGGACAAACAGATACAGAAAAAATAGAGAGCAATCCTGAGTGAAAATCAGATTCCCATTTTTTCAAGTCTGAAAACTTCAGCACTGTATAGTCAAGAGTTAGCTCATACACCTATGGAATCCTATCAGGTTGGTGGTTTTAGACTAGGGAAACTTTAAAATAGTTCAAACAAAAAAAATTAGCTAAAAACCTCGTATAGAGATATGGCATTTTTATTGGGTGAAATCAACTCAAGACCCAGATACCATCTTGGCAAGCAAAAGGACCTTTTTGCAATTTCGTTATTTTTAAATTATTCTAAAATGCTTGAAGCTCTTGTGCCAGACATTTAATTGTTGAAGAAATGATTGTTTAAAAATGATCCAGTCACACACTGGCTCTAGCACTTGGTGGTGGTTGATATTCCAGCTCTGACTAACCGGCTTTTTTTTTTTTTTTTTTGACCTGAAGGCCATGATCCCAGAGGTCCAACCAAACACTTGCCACCCCTGCCAGACTGTCTGTCTTATCAGTGAAGAACTTGCCCCAGCCACCCCAGTCTCTGCCAGCGCTGATGCCCCATTGTCCTGTATTAATAAGCTATTGATCCATGGAGACATGTTTTTGTAGCAACGCGCTCTGCTGCACACACTCCCTCTGGCCTGCTTGTGCTGGACTGTATCGATGTATGAGCTGCAAAAAGCAGTCGTAATGGATGCACAACGACTGAGGGAACCTCTGGGTATAGGAAAGGCATGGGATATTTTTATGTTTTGCCTCTCGTAAGCCCCCTTTTCAACAAGCGAGGGCCTCTGGGACAAGTGGAAGTGCAGCCCAAATCACCCCTAACATCAGCACTGAGGTCCACAGAGGAGACAGCTAGAATTTCTGCTGCTGCTACTGCTCACGGTGACATGATGAATTGTTTGGGTCTACTGTCTCCAGCCATGCATTTCACCCATGCTAAATGGAAAACCACAAATGTATATATTTATATTTAGCAGTTGAGTTATAAATACAGATTTGCTTTATTTCAGCATTTGTTCCTCTTGAAGCAGCACTTTATCTGAAGAGAGCTCTGGTATGTTTTTTTGGTCAAGGTGACGCCTGGTGCTTTGCTGTTTCAAGTTTGAGTAATTCAAAATGTTTTTATTGTCATTCCAACCATATACAGTTAGTACATAGTGAAACGAAACAACGTTCCTCCAGGACCAAGGTGCTACATACATGCAACAACACAAATTTACAACACACATTTTTACATTTTTAAATTAATCTAAAAGAACTATCAAACTTCTATACAAAAATACACAATAGACAAAGTGCACGTGCAAATGTGCAAACAAAGAGGTACATGACAGACACACCAATGTAACACATAACAGTACTTTTTTTGATGAAGTATGAGTTGAGGTAGTGGGAAGAGCAGCAGTAAACAGTTTACATTTTGACAAGAGTATCGTGTGCAAATGGCAGTCAAATAAATATTGTGCAAAAAATTGCGAAGAGCAGCACAGGTAGGTAGGTATGAGCAGATTGAGATGGATGTACATCAGTGTGATTGTGCATGTGTGTTTATCAGTTCAGTCCAGATGTTATTTAGTTCGTCTGAGTGATTGGTGTGTGTGTGTGTGTGTGTGTGTGTGTGTGTGTGTGTGTGTGTGTGTGTGTGTGTGTGTGTGTGTGTGTGTGTGTGTGTGTGTGTGTGTGTGTGTGTGTGTTTATCCGTCCAGTCTCTTTGTGTTGAGGAGACGGATGGCTTGCGGGTAAAAACTGTTTCTCAGTCTGGATGTGAGTGCCCGAATGCTTCGGTAGCTTTTTCCAGATTGCAGGAGGGTGAAGAGTGAGTGTGAGGGGTGTGTCCGATCAGCCACAATGCTGGTGGCTTTGCGGATGCAGCGTGTGATGTAAATGTCTTCGATAGAAGGGAGAGAGACCCCGATGATCTTCTCAGCTGTCCTCACTATCCGCTGTAGGGTCTTGCGGTCTGATATGGTACAATTCCCAAACCAGACAGTGATGCAGCTGCTGAGGATGCTCTCAATAGTTCCTCTATAGAAGGTGGTGAGGATCGGTGGTGGAAGCTGTGTCTTTCTCAGCCTTCTCAGGAAGAAAAGATGTTCAGTTCAGTGTTTCTCTGTGAAAAAATTTAATGTGTCGTACCTCTAAAAGAAGGAATATACAGTAATTGATTTGTTTTAATTGGGGCGGGGGACAATGCATACAACTGGACCTCACAGCTCAACTAGCTATCATTAGCTCCTGAGCCCAGGTTACTGTCTTCTTTTGTCTACACGGGTTTGCTCTGAATTATGATTGATAATTATGATTGTTTGGTTAGTTGACCTGAACTAACTAACTAAACACAACTGGTTGACTGTTAGATGTAGACACTCAGAATTCCCTGTGTAGGATGAGGAGACTGAGGAGAGTCCACTTTGTTATTTCTTCTGTTTGATCATTTCAGGTTTCAGAGAGAATTGCATATGTAAGAAATAAAGCACAACTGGATGTGTTGTTATAATACAATAATAGACATCAGGATGGTGTGACCTGACATGATGAAGTTACTCTAAACAATATGCATTTAAAGTACTTTTTGTAGGTGGCATATTGGCTTAGTGGTTAGCAATGTTGCCTTCCACCTCCAGGGTCTTGGTTCGATTCCCGTCTTGGGATCTGTGTGCATGGAGTGTGCATGTACTCCCTGTGCTTGGTGGGTTTTCTTCCCAAGTAGAGTATAGCCGATGAATAAGAGTCTGCCGCAATTTGCCAACAATTAAATTTTTGGTTGTCAACGCTTGCTGTGATGTTAATTAACTAAATTTATAGATGTTGGGACAAAGTTCAATGTTGCACAGTGTTGGATGGTGAATGTTGCAAAAATGACTTTAAAGCAATAATAATACCGAATCCCGCCAGCCTGAGCGGGAGTAAAACTTCATGGTAACCACTGAACCACAAGGTGATATGCTGATGATGCTTATAAAGGGGCGTACATAACAACAAGCCCCACAAACACCATATTGCAGTAGAGCAATTTGGGAGCTAAGATGCACCCCATGAGTGAGTTAATGTTAAAACACTTAAAGATGTATGACATAAGATCCACACGATGTGTATGGAGGGGCTGATGTGTCTGTCCCAATCTCTAGAGTTCTACACCCTGATAGAATCTTAAGGGACCATGGATGTGGTCGGACAGGAAGACATTAGATACACAGTAGATGCAAGCAGACTGATCCTGAACGTTGACATCCATTAATATTGCAATGAGCATAATAACACTTACTAGTTCATAGTTTGAACTCACATATACTGTAGGTGCACAATTCATAGTTTATGAAAAGGGTTTCTAAAGTCATGCAGAGTTTTCTTCTGTTTTCCACATTATCAAGCATTGCAGAGCATTGATTTTGTGTTCCTACAACCATGTCTGTCTTAATATTGATGTATGTTTGGGGTCATTATCTATCTGATTTTGGACTGAATGTCCTGCTATCAGAATTTACGACGGCATAAATCTTCACAAGAGCCCCTGAACCACTAGCTGCAAAAAAACCTTAAAGTATAAATAATCCATCACCAGATGTTAGAGTGGGTATTTGGGGCTTGCTCTTTGGTGCTCTAGCTCTGGCGGTTCCTCAACCTAATCACTTGAGTTCATAATTTGTCTCATTTAGAGGTGTGTCCAAGACTTTATTTTTTAATTTTTAATAATCATTATTGTTCTTTGTACCTACTCGCAGTTTTTTTTTTCTTCAACCGTGCAGTTACTGAGGACTATGTGCTGTATGATTGTGCTATAATAAAAGCAGTCTTTTATCATATCTGACAAATTGCCTATGCTTCTGTGGAAGTACAAAAAATTTTTTTTTTAATTAATTAATTAATTAACCACCGGTCATTAAATGGCATGGGATTCCAGTCCTTCTACACACCCTTAATCTCAACCAGATGTCCTGTGACTTTTCTAAGAATCTTAAAAAAAAAAAAAAATTTATATATATATATATATATATATATATATATATTTTTTTTTTTTTTTTAATGTTGTTGTTGTTGTTGTTGTTGTTGTTAGTTTTATTATTATTATTATTATTATTATTATTATTGTTAATTGAATTAATTGAAGTATTTGCCTAATGGATAATGAGAACAAATTATATTTTTTCCCAAATTAAAGGTGCATTGTACATATATATATTTTTTTTGGTTTAGTGGCATTGTTTATTTTGACAAAATGTCTGAGAAAAATAATTATTGTATGAATGTATAGGTGGAGCACTGATGCTAGGTGACTGGGTGTGTGAAGGTGTCTGTTCTGTCTTTGTCCATTCGGGCTTCCTGCAGGTTCTCAGGTTTTCTGCCACCTTCCAAAAACATTACATTAAATTGATGCTTAAGATAAATTGCTCATGTGTGTGTGTGTGTGTGTGTGTGTGTGTGTGTGTGTGTGTGTGTGTGTGTGTGTGTGTGTATTTTCTCCAACCGCTGATTAGAAAACTCTAATGATTACATGGAATTTGTATTATTAATCTTATGGTTTACCATTTTTATAACTTCAAAGTTCACTATAAGCGCATAAGATATAATATACTGCTTCCCTAAAGTGTTCTTTTCCATGATTGACATTTACTCCAGCAGTGAACGTTCACTGATAAACAGGGTTACCATACTTTTAGTGCTCAGCTGCTTGATCATACGATGCTTTCCATTATGTTGTCTTTAAAACACATTTACCCCAACAGAGCAGTATTTCAAAGGGAGGAGACAGATGTGGTGCGAAGCACAGGAAAGACAATGATATTAGGGAAAGTTGTGTGCCTGAGGTTTAGAGGTGAGAGAGACAAGCCGGCGCAGGCCTTCCTGCACTCCAAACCAGTGCAATCCATTTAATGTAATAATTTCCAGCATTGAAGCTTCATTACCATAAAGGCAGATTGATTCACCGTCATTTCGGAAACACCAGCCACGCGAGGGAATAAAGTAACGCAAATGGACAGCTCATTAATTCCTTTACACTCCTGCACCCAGAACGACGTTTTTATACGCTTGGAATTTACAGCGTTGACAGACTAACCGAGCACACTCCTAATTTGTAGCATCTCAGATTTGTTTTTGTTTTCGCGTCATCTTTATTCTTTACTGCAAATTACAGAGCGCCTTGAGTAATCTGGCAGGTCCCCTGGAATGTTGATGAGCAGACCACAGGGATTTACCGAGGCGGAGTGTGTGGGCCCGGATGTTTATGATAATTGAGGCTTTTCTTTCTGCTTAGTCAATGTTTCGGTGTTTTCCCCACCTCTCTCCATCTTCTTTAGCACCTCTGGGCTCTGGCATAGAGTCCCCAAGGCACACAGACAGACTTACATGTCTCATGACTTCATATATCACGAAGCCGGAGAGATGTTTTCATTGCACTGATGTTGCTCCTTGCAATAGGCTTACTTTATCAACATAACTGTAGTCCGATGAATAACAACATTATGCCCTATCAGAATATACATGAGCAGAACAAATACTGAGATGATCGAGAACAAGAAAAGGCACAATCCTGGCTTAAGATGCCTTATTAAACATCAACTCTAATTCTAGGACCATACAAGACAGGGTGAAATATGCCATGACGTACAGCCAGGCGGCGAGAAAGCTTCCTACTGTGAGGAGGAGGAGGCATATTTTAGAAGCAGCACAATCCTATTAAACTGATCGAGCAGGTTTAGTGGAAAACTAATCAAGTGATTCAAAACTTCAGTCAAGGTTATATGGCAATGTAAATTGAATTTGATACCGGGGCTGCGTCATGGACATTTGAGAGCCACTGAGTGTAAAGTTCACCCCACTGGCTTAACGCGGCTTTAAAGGCATTGTTGAGTAAATCACAAGCATGCAAATTATGGGTATTAGTGTACAGTATGTGCAATGTAAAGTAGCAGTCAAAAATTCTGTATTGCTCAGTAAAGCAAAATAATATTCTATACTGCTTATTATTCAGTTATGTATTTTAAAGAACGTGATTCAGTACGTACTGTAAATTATTCAGCTTATTGGGATCCTGAGCATTTAAGTGGTTAACACACTTCCAAAGTAACAGATGTGAAATTATGATTTATATTAAGCTTTACTATGCTCTCTCTCTCTCTCTCTGTTTACTCTCACACATTACCATGGCTTCACTTTCTCCCCCATATTAAAATGCTGCGCTAAAGCACTACCATTATCTAACCCTGTTAAAGATTCATGCTCAGTTGTTATCAATAATGCTGTCATCAGAAGGAGCATATGTCTCTGGGATGATTAGGCTAATCAAAATAAGAATGTAAATACAGTATATGAACATAAACTCCTTTAATAATGCAGAATAACATATAGCAAGGTGATTCCTAAAATTGAGTTTTTAATAACTAACAATATGTTCGGTTGATTAACATATCAAAATTCAAAAAGATTCATGATGAGCATAATAGATTTTTTTTTTTTTCCTCAGACTGATGTGTGTGCATGTGTGTGTGTGTGAGTGTGTCCGGGGAGAGGGGGAGGAGGAGTCTCAGCTGATGCATGTGAAGCGAACACTGCAGGATTGTAATGGTGTTTTTACAGTTTTTGAAGGTTGACTGTAGCTCATAAAGCTGCAGAACGCACAGCAGTGCCACATGTTTGTTTTGCAAAGTGCTCATTGCAATTTGTAGTGTGCTGTAATTTGCAGTGTAGTCTGCTGTAAACTTATTGGCAGGCGCAGTGCTTATACTTAAGGAAAAATGATCCAGAATTTCCAGGAATTGCACGACAATGCCAACGTGTGGAAAAAAAAGAAAAGCGGAGTCAAACAGGACACACAGACCTGGCACGATTTGTGTGGCGGAGCATGCATGAGACATCACTGTGGCTGATTGTCTGTGACTAGTTTTTATGAAATAAATAATAATAAATAAATAAATAAATAAATAGCAAAACAACAATAGAAAAACTTGACTAAAACTGTAGATACATAGAAACAAACAAAAAAAACTGCTAATAAATCAATGTTGTTAGTGTAGAATATGTTTGAGCTACAGTACGGCTGGCACTCGGTAATACCTACTGTACTCTGGACTTTGTGAAACACTGTGTACCTTTTTAACTCTGCAGTATTCATTACTGTACTTCACTAATGTCAATAGGAGACGTACAGTACAGATGTCCATTTGGTGGTAACGGAGAGAAATCCTAGCCTCTGAAGGTGTCGTGTTTCACTTTAAGCTTGCTCAGTACCCTCTAGCCCTGCTGCCGTGATTTTAGTGCTCAGCATTGTTCCAAAATGCCTTGTTAACTTTGGTCGTCCTCTATTAGTTCTGCAGACATGCAGTACCAATAAGCCTGAGGGGCTTTGGGAGACGTCCAGCAACTACCTGACATAACAAAAGGATTTTTGAAGTGCACAGGGAACGGGGCTGAAGGAATGTAGGTCACAGCAGCATGCTCATACAGTTCTTACGCTTTTTTTTTTCCCGCATACGAGCCCTTTATATACTGTACATACATTTATGTCGATGTACAAAATGTAAAATACTCTTTGACTGTAGCTCTGTCGATAAAAACAGTTGATGATTTGGGGCAAGAGTTTTTTTTTTTTTCTTTTCTGCAATCGTGTATTCAGATAGCATGCATTTTCCTCACAATTATAGCTCACCACCAAAGCACAAGGCGAAGACGTTCCAGTTGAATTCAAATTCCAAACAGGCACATTTTAAAAGAAAAGCAATTTTTGAGAACTCTGTTTTTGGAAAATAAATTGGCAGAGACCATTAATATGTATAATTACTTTTTGTTGTTATCCACATATTTGAGCGTGAAAGAAAGTGGATTTAGAAAGCCCTACATGCACCATTTAAATTTCATCTCATTTTGTTTGCCATTCAATATCAGCATCCTTCTGAGCAGATTAATTCAATTTTTTTTTTCTTACTATTTCTTAACTCTAATGAGTGTTTGGTTACCACACTGTGTATTCCAGCACTCAATGAAACTTATTTTTAGGATGTAGAGACTGGCGTTTACATTCACTTTCAGATACACCCATTAGTCTTTTGAATACTAAACTAAGCCTTATCACTCCATGGCTTGGCATGCTACCAAACAGCACTGCTGTGCATCATTAGGCTAATCTTAGGGGGTGAGAAAATAAACGAGATATTTATGTAGCTCTTTACCTTGATGTGTTCTTTCTATTTTTCCACCATAAACATACCCAACGGACAGCAGGAAAAGAACTTCAGCACTCCATCTGCTACATTTTCTGTTCTCTACTGAAGTTAATTTGACACCTGCCCGTGTCTGGCTATGAAACGGAGAGGCCTAAATACTCATTTTTCATTCCCTTTGCCAGTTGCTCCTGTAGCACAGTACTAGTGGGGGGTTTTAGCACTAGCCACTACATTAGCGACATTTAACATTGATAGTACAAAGCCACCATCATTTTCAAAAGTTAGTACCCCTCTTTTAATTCTAGGTCTGTTTGTTTTTTGGTGCAAACAATTATAATGATCTAATTGTAAAAGTGAAAAAAAAAGGTTTGGACAACTAATTTTGTACTAAGTGCAAAAAGCACCATTGTAAGTGTACTGTATTAAGTATACTTTTGTGTGCTAAAGTGGAACAACATTAAGTATACTTAGTACACTGAAAGTATATGGCTGTGTATGAACTAATGTATATACTGGACCTGACATTAATTAGTGAAATTAAATTATATCTGTAATGTATTATAAGTACTTTATATCAATTTTTACTGTGTTACACATACACGAGTAATATACCATAAATATATTCTTCTTGCAGCAGTATCATGCTGTTATACATCTGGGCAATTCCAAATACTAAAAAAAGTGCATGTTGTGGTTAATTAAAATATACTTTTATTATATCATACAGTACACAGTCTTCTATAATATAATGTATACTTTCTGTACATTGTTAGATTGTATATTTTTAAAAATATGCCAAAAATAAATTGAAAAACAAAGTTTAAATAAGTGTGCTTTGGAAATTACACTGACCTTTCACTTTAAGTATATTTTCCTATAACATATTTTTGAAAAGTGTACTATAATACAATTCTTTTGAAGTATGTTTAAAGTTTAATTGCAACAATCGGTAACAGCATGATTTTAGTATACTTTCTATATATTAACGTGCACTTTTTTGTTAGTATACTGTATATGCAATGTACTATAGAAGATTTCAGTATATTTGAAATCCACAAAAGTGTACTTTTTTTTCACTTGGGGCGGGTCTTAGTATTAGGTAAACACATCCTCAGACGCAGAACATGTAACTTTTTTCACTGGTCAGGAGCATTCAGGTGTGTGTTAACACGATGCCAGAAGGGAAAGACATAATCAATATTTTTTAGAGAAGCAATTGTTGCACATTAATCTGGAGAGTTATAAAGAGTTATAAAAACCATTAGCAAACAGTTTAGAGTTCAACATTCCACAATGGGAATGATTATTCACAAGTGGAAAGCATTCAAGACAGCCGCCAATCTTCCGAAGGGATGGACGTCCCAGCACATTCACCCCAAGGTCAGACCATGCAATGCTCAGAGATATACAAAAAGCTCAAGAGCCACATCTCAGATCCTACAGACTGCACTGAGCATGCTAAGGAGGAACCTCTTCTGTCTTAAAAGAACACAGAGGCATGACCGAGGTTTACAAAACTGCATCTGAATATACCACAAACCCAAAGGCTTTTGGAATAATGTCCTATAGATAAATGAGACCAAAGTGTAATTGTTTGGCCTTAATGTCCAGCGCCATGTTTGGGGAAATCTAACAGCATTTCAGTAGAAACACCTCTTACCCCCTGTCAAACCTGGGCACCTTGCAGCCAGTAAGTCGACCATGAATGTCTTTGTATAGGAGAGTATTCTCTGCTATACAAAGGCCATCAGAATAGCTGAAACAGAAAAGAATCAAGGTTTTGGAATGGGCTAGTCAAGGTCCAGAGCTCAACTCAATTGAAATGCTTTAGCAGGACCTTAAGGGAGCTGTACAGATGCAAATTCCTCACTGAACCTGAACCTCAATGAACTGGAGCAACTAAGGAAGAATGGATTAAATTTCCTCCACAATGAATTGAGAGACAGATAAAGTCATACAGGAACAATGATTTCAAATTATTGATGCTAAAGGTGGAACTACAATAAGTTATTGAAGCATGGGGTACTTTATTGCCATTATTGTTTTGTTTTGTTTTTTTATTGCCATTTTTAATGTTTTTGCACAAAAACACATAGAATGTAAAAGAGTGGGTAGTAACTTCTGAACCTGTATTGTATGTCTTTAGTGTGAGCATGATGCAAGTGGCAGGTTTGTGTGTTAGGTGAGGAGTGAAATCTTACTTGGGGCCACGGGTATCTAGTTTCCACCCTCTCATTAGCTTAATTAGTCCCTTTCAAAACCTCACATGTGAATCGGCGATTGAGCCAGCCTCTTAAAGATGTCGGGGTACTTTGCAAATTGCCTGTGATTCACAACCAGATTGTGCGATGCTGTCAATGCATGTTGTGATTAGAAAGACATGCATTTGCCGGTGTGCATTAGCAGATGTCGTAACTCACGTAATGTTGAGTGTTTCTAATTTGGTGCCGCTCATGAGACACTCACTGACTTCATTCGGGAGCATTGTGCAAGTTGTAAAATGTATGATTTACAGGTAAATGTTGAGTGTCGTTATTGTCTATCTATCTATCTATCTATCTATCTATCTATCTATCTATCTATCTATCTATCTATCTATCTATCTCTTTTTCTATCTATCTTATCTACTCTAAAGCCACTATCCTATGTTTTTTTTTTCTTTTCATTTATTAGCAGAGCTACAATGTACTTTAAAAAAGTACAAAAACAAGTTTGGATGCAGCCGCATCTGCTTAATGGTCCACCAGTTGTTATAGTGATCTGGTCTTATGCTTTACTCTGTAATAAATATGGGCACAGATCTACAGTATTTTTTCTGTGAAACATCTTTCAGAGCCTGTGCATTCCTGGAAATGAGTAAGTATTCCAAGTACCTTCAAGGTAAACTCAAGGAAAAATTCCACAAACTAATTCTCTGAAAAGTCCATCAGCACACTTCCTAGTACTGTTCTCACGTTTCAAACACACACACACACACACACGCACGCACGCACACTCCAAGTGTCAGCTGATATCCCACAAACTAAAATAATGGTCCCTTGTTTTCTAACCATCATAGGAAAGTTTCTTATGCCAAAACATCAGACCTACTCTACTCTTTTACACCATTCCCCTCTTTTTTAAGTAACTCTATAAAAGAGTTTGTTTAAAATTATGATTTTCCCTTCTCGTTGTTCTCGCTGTTAATGTACATGTGTGTGTGTGTGGCAATCTGGGAAAACCAGTTGCTGAAGCCTGGCAAGAAACCAAAAAACTATTATTATTATTATTATTATTATTTAATTAATTAATTAATAGTGCCTACACTGACCAGCCATAATTTTAAAACTATCTAGGTTTTGGGTTCCCCTTGTGTCAGCTCTGTGCTCCTTGGATATTTTTACAGATTGGGATCTAGAGATTTTGGGGGCGGGGTTGGTGGCCTTGGGTTCTTTGCCTACTGGGTTGGGGTGTACTGGTATTTCATTGTCTATCTATTATGGCCAACATTGATTTGTGTAGTGATTTGTGCTGCACGGACTTTTCTGTGGGATTGGACTGGCCTTCGGTCCCTGCGGGCAGGGGTGATCAGTATTGATCAGTTCACCTGGCAGTGGCCATAATGTCATAGCTGACTGGTGTATAATATAGTCTTTGCTTTAAGATATCATATTATATAGAATATTTCACTGGAACAATGTGGATTAACTTTTTGAACATATTGTTTAAGAAGTTAGTTTAACAAATGCAGTCAAAACCTGTCATTATGATGATAATAGTCAAAATGTCTAAAACCTTGCTAGCTCACATTAATCAAACCACTGGATAGCTGTGTGCCATAGAGAAATGGACATAAGCCTAATCAATTTAGTTTATCAGATGTTGCCACTCAAAGCACCCACAATGCAGCTGTGCCACAGGAGTTGGAGTGAAATCTTTAAATGCAATTTTCTCTCTTTCACTCTCTTTCAATCACACTTTGCTTGTGGTCAGGGTAACAAACAGCCTTCAGAACTCTGTATTTGAGACCTAATCTAAAGGGTTTTTTTTTTTGGTCATTTCTCAAACAGCTGAACAAGGACTTCAGTGGCTTTTTTAACCTCTTGCTAACCTCAGAGGGAGGTAAAAAGCCCACAAGAAAAGGTGTTGTGGTCAACTAAAGCCCACTTACCCACTTTTTTGATTTTTTGTTGTTGTTGTTGTTGTTGTTGTTCTACAAATCACCGCAGTGTCATAATTGTGGCTTGCTGTGGCTGTAACATGCTATGATGTTGTTAGCTTCATAGCAATGAGAAGGTGGAGCTAAAGCAAAAAATACAATGGCACTACACAAGGACACTGAAAAACCCTGACAATTTGGAATAGTAAAGCCATGGATAAAGAGGATTACAAATAACTCTACAGTGCTCTGTGTGGGTCTACGGATACCTACAGAGAGACCTGCCATAACTGTCTAAAAGCTACAGGTGGTATGAATCAATACCAGTCAAATGCTTGGACACACCTTCTAATCCCATGATCTTTCCTGATTTTAATTTCTTTCTACATTGTAAAACAATGCTGAAGGCATCCAAAATATGCAATAATCCAATAATCTCCTTTAATAATATCCTATGATATTGAGATGTGTCTCTTACTCATGATCTGTAAAGCCTCCATAACAGCCCCAATCTGAGGTTCTGTTTGTTAATTTGTGATTTATGAAGCCGGTAACTCTAAATGAACTTCTCCTCTGCATCGAAGGTAAGTTTTGCTCTTGCCTTACTGGGATGGTCTTCATGAGGCCAGGTTCATCATGGTGTTTGATGGGTTTTGCAAATGCACTTGACGATCCTGTTCTACCTGCTCTAAGAACTATTCCAGAACATCTGGACGCCTAGACACCTTCGTGTCTTAAAATAAAAACTGACTGTTGTTGCTGTTGTTACTTAATTAACTAATGCCATATGTGTTATTTCATAGTTTAAAAAAAATCCAGAATCTAAATATATATATATTAAATTTATATATACTAATATATATATATATATATATATATATATATATATATATATATATATATATAAAATTATGAATTGAACTGTTCATTAACTTGTGGACGGTGCTGGATTTAATATGCACTTTTCACCGTTGTCACTAAAAATATAGAAAGAAAATGTTAAAGTTCACTCAACAGGGATACAATCCTCATGATTAAAAGTCCTTGTCGTCGTCTCACGCTGCACCTTACTGAAATTTGACATGGAGTCTGAGCAGAAAGTAAATATCTATACACTTCAGAGCTCATCCTGTAACTTCTGTCTGCAGTCACATCATCAGTAAACACTAGTGACCCAGTTCCATTGGCGGCTGTACATGTCCATGTCATAACATGCCAATATACCTACAGTACCTGCTTCAGAGTGTTTGATAGTAAATGGATTTTTTTTTCAACAAGAAAAAGAAAAGGAATCTCCAGTCATACACATTAATTGTCTTTCATAAGCTTCCAGGACTTTCTGCATTGGCAAGCTCACCAGTGCATATTCTTTTAAAGAATTAACCAAATTGTTGATTTGCCCACACCTTAAGTTTCTGCTTTTTTCTTTCTGTTTTTTTTTGCAAGCTTCACTTGCATCACCACCTTGTTGGACCACATATTAAGAGATCCCATGTAACACTCACATCCATCTATATCTTTAAATTCATGATATACTATATTGCCAACAGTATTCGCTCGCCTGCCTTTAACTTGCATATGAACTTGAGTAACATCCTATTTTAATCCATAGGGTTTAATATGATGTTGGGCCACCCCTTTGCAGCTTTAACAGCTGCAACTCTTCTGTGAAGGCTTTCTACAAAGTTTAGGAGTGTGTTTATTGGAATTTATGACCATTCTTTCAGAAGCACATTTGTGAGGTCAGACACTGATGTTGGACGAGAAGGACTTCCTCGCAGTCTCCGCTCTAATTCATCACAAAGGTGTTCTATTAGGTTGAGGTCAGGACTCTGTGCAGGCCAGTCAAGTTCTTCCACACCAAACCCACTCATTCGTGTCTTTATGGATCTACAGTAGCTTTGTGCACAGGTGCGCAGTCATGTTGGAACTGGTGTGGGGTTGTTTTTCATTCATTGGGCTCGGCCCCTTTTTTACAATGAAAGAACCTCTTCATGCCTCAGCATACCAAGAAATTTAGGGCAATTTCATGCTCTCAACTTTGTGGGAACATTTTGGGGATGGCCCCTTCCTGTTTCAACATGACACAATACTTTTGAAAATATAATGTATAGTAGGAAAACAGTCCATATCTGCCAATCCAACTGTTTATCAATCAGTTTACCATTTGCTTTTGAGCCTGTGAAAATGGAGGAAGTGTGTAAAAAAAAGATTGCACACACAATTAACACTGAACCTCTGGAGATCAATCACATCTTGTTGCCTCCTTTGTAATTCATTATAATAGTGAACAGAGGCAAAAATACAAAAATGTGCGTCACTGTAGAACTACTTTCAGACCCTACTGTGTACATGTGCACTATATATAGTATATAGTTAAAAAACAAACTTTAAAATAACATTCTAAGTCGTTCTCCAAACTAACAAACAGTATGGTCTCTTACTATTCTTGAGAACTTTGCGGGCATTTGTGACATTATCTTATTATCCCTACTGTTTGTGGCACATCAGGATTATTATCCCCACTGGTTGTCACACCTATGGAATTCTGTCTTCTTTGTTTTTAAACTTCTTCATATATTAAATTTATATATTTGTATTTCTGTTACCAAATCTGAGCACAGCAGCATCTTGGTCAAATCAGGACAGACTCCCTCTAAGTGTGAAGAAAACTCCCCCTTATTATGCAAATGATAAATATTGATTTAGTGACAATGCAGAGTACTCTGTGGAGTCATATGGTGATGTCTAGTGCCTTTTTCAGCATGCATTACTTACGTTCCACTAAAAAGAGCTGGCAACACTTGTGACCGTAATATTTTACCAAAGCAACCAAGGGAAACCTCAGATATTCATATTTCAAGTTTTTTAAATTGCAGGGAGCATGCAAATTAAGAAATGTCTTTAAATATTAGAAATCCAATTTAACTACAACCTGTACATTATTACCTTGTTGTTGTTGTTGTTGTTGTTGTTGTTGTTGTTGTCGTCGTCGTCGTCACACGTAAAATCATAACAGGAGAAAGGCAAAGATATTGACACCCTATCATGGAAACTGGTTGTAATAATAATCTTGTTATAAAAAAACATTTTATGCTTTTTGAGTCCCTTATGGAAAGGAGATATATGGCAATATGTTGTAAAATATAATGCAATATATTAAATAATACATTTCCATATACAGTATAGGAAACTAGTGCTTATATGTATTAATATATTGCAATATATGAATGGACCATGTATGGATAAACATACTGTATTGCAGTGAAGACAAAAAACATCATATTTATACTTATAATTGTTTTATTTAAACATTATTGAAACTTTGTGCATGTTTAAGAATTATACACACACTTTTACTTTGCGTGCTCTGATTAATGTCTATGAAGTCAATTTTGGTTAACTACATTAACATATAAGCATATTGTAAATATATATATATATATATATATATATATATATATATATATATATATATATATATATATATATATATATGAAGTACTTTGTATATTGTTGAATATAAAATTACATAAATTAAGATTTTGAATATATTTGATTTTTGAATAACATTTGAATATATTTGAATATATTTTTCAATATATGAAAAGAGACAATTTCTTATGTATTTTTCAATATATTGTAATATAATAATATATTATTAGTTAGTACCAGTTAGTGGCTCAGTGTGGAATATTAACAACATAAAATCTTTTCAAGTTACCAGTAGATCAGAACACTAAATCATTTCATATATTGATAGTTAATATATAGAGAAATATATTTTCTTTGTGTAAGGGGTTTCCCCACAGCACCGCTTATACTGCTTACATACCGTATGTATTCAGTTTTGAATAATAGTAATGTACGAAACACTATAACTACAGACATAAATTTATTGAAAATGTGATTTTTCTCTCACACTCATTGTTCAAGTAGTAATTCTCATTCACATCTATCCAATAAATCATATTACACAAACATGCCTACAGTTCAAATGTGAAGACATGCCTCAACTCTGTCACATGGCTGAGTGTTCTTATGTACAGTACGTGATATAAATCTTATCTGGAACATACGCCTTAAACAGAAAGGCACCTTTTTGTTTTTCTATTTGTGAGATTGCTGTGTCTGGTAAGTGTGTGCACTACTCACTGATGGGGTAAAAAGCATCACTCCTTTCAGACAGCTTACTAGGCAGTGTCGCTCATTTTGCTAAATTATCCATCACACCAATCGAATACCTTCGATACCTTAAAAAAATTGTATGAAACTGGTTTGTGATTCTTTAAATGACAATAAAGACTCTTAGCGGTCATGTGGTAGAATTTCAATTCTTTCAATCTTAGAATTAAGCTCAATCATACTGTAGCTGTGGTTTTACCAGGGTCCCTATGATATAAGTAAATAAAAAAGAAATTGATGTATGAAGACTGTTATTTAAATTATCGTTGTGTAAGTTGATTTAAAATTAAATAAATCATTCAAATGTAAAATCTAGTTTAATGGTAACTGGTAACAACAATGCGCACACTTTATCTATGCACACCACTGTGTACTTCTCATTGAAGAGAGAGCGTAAAGCTCATCGGAGTGGAACAGGCTCAGTAAACACCTCAGCTAATGAATAGTGTGTTGGCGGCCGGCTGCTATGACGATGCTGCTTGTTGCTTTCGGGGGCGATTCCTGGCAAGCACATCATGGATTTCCCATAGGCCTTCCTGCCTCGTATGCCAAGGTGCTCCCCCAAGAGCTTCAGCGCACATGGTGAAATTAAATGGTTTTGAAGAATTCCAATCATTACATCAGAGCAAAGCATTTGTTCACTGCTGATGGGTAAAAGCAGACGGAGAGAAAAGCAACAGAGGCCAGTAAAGGGAAGAGGAATAAAGGCTAAAGCAGAACAGGCTGGATTGCTCATAAGAATTATTCAAGGAGAAATGGCACCTGGCCTAAGGGGAAATCAAAGCTGCCTTCAGCGGGATTGGTCTTGGCACAATACGGACACAGTCTTGTTTGATGTCCCCCTCCCATCTGTCTTGTATGTAGTCTTTTATCTCCCTCTAAAGTAATATAGTCCTCACTGCAATTCAATAATGGCCCAACCGAGCCTGTCACCCCATGTTTGCTGCTTATCTCACACGCTAGGCCCACACCACTGTAAGTCTCTCTCTCTCTCTCTCTCTCTCTCTCTCTATGTGTGTGCGTGTGTGTGTGCGTGTATGTGTGCATGCTATCCTCCAATGTAGGGCGGATGTGCAATAGAAGCAGATAAGTGAGCGTGGAGAGTGTGTTCCTGTGCTATCCCATCTGGGATCTAAATGGGAGTCAGTACTAGTGATTGGGCCGTCTGTCTGTGTTGGCATTCCTCAGTCCTGTGTGGACTTTCTAAAGTGAACTCATATCCTAATTGGATAAAAGAGGCAGATAAACTCTAGCCTGATGCTAAAAGTCAAGCCTGACACTTCCCTGGAAATGGGAGCAATTTACCTTGAGATTGACAGCGGCGGTACCCTTCGGAGACTCTCTCTCACTGTGAAAAGAAAAAGAAGCCTTGACTGATCCATCGAGTCATATACAGTAGGAACACCTTCTTCTTTTCATCTGCCCTCTCTCTGTGATATAGATGCTATATAGTAATATTTAATGGTGGTTGATCATTTGGATATGAAAAGCAATACAGTAACTATCATGGCACTCGCTGCTCTTACACCTGTGATACTTCTCATCTCTAATCCAATCAAATGCTACTTGTCATTCAATGCATGCGCCTTATTTGTTAGTCAGTCAGTGTGGCTCTACAGTCCTTGTATTTCTCTTGTGACTTTGTGAAGTCTTGCCAACCCTTACACACTCTAAGTAATTTATTAATATATTGTTATTTCCTAGTCTATATTCTCTTTTCCCTACTAAGAACACACACCAATCCCTGTTTTCTGCCTATATGTGCACTGTCTATGACTTGCTTTTTCTTTCGAATAAATGTACACACAACTTGGCTAATTTCCAGTAAATACACACGTGGACAAAATTGTTGGTACCCTTCAGTCAATGAAAGAAAAACTCACAATGGTCACAGAAATAACTTTAATCTGACAAAAGTAATAATAAATAAGAATTCTATGAATGTTAACCAATGAAAGTCAGACATTGCTTTTCAACCATGCTTCAACAGAATTATTTAAAAAAATAAACTCATGGAACAGGCCTGGACAAAAATTATGGTACCCCTAGAAATTACTGAAAATAATGTGACCAAAGGGACATGTTAATTCAAGGTGTGTCCACTAATTAGCATCACAGGTGTCTACAATCTTGTAATCAGTCAGTGGGCCTATATATAGGGCTCCAGGTAGTCACTGTGTTGTTTGGTGACATGGTATGTACCACACTCAACATGGACCAGAGGAAGCGAAGGAAAGAGTTGTCTCAGGAGATTCGAAAGAAAATTATAGACAAGCATGTTAAAGGTAAAGGCTATAAGACCATTTCCAAGCAGCTAGATGTTCCTGTGACTACAGTTGCACATATTATTCAGAAATTTAAGATCCATGGGACTGTAGCCAACCTCCCTGGACGTGGCCGCAGGAGGAAAATTGATGACAAATCAAAGAGACGGATAATCCAAATGGTAACAAAAGAGCCCAGAAAGACTTCTAAAGAGATCCAAGGTGAACTTCATGCTCAAGGAACATCAGTGTCAGATCGCACCATCCGTCGTTGTTTGAGCCAAATTGGACTACATGGGAGACGACCAAGGAGGACACCATTGTTGAAAACATCATAAAAAAGCCAGACTGGAATATGCCAAACTACATATTGACAAGCCACAAAGCTTCAGGGAGAATGTCCTATGGACAGATGAGACAAAAATGGAACTTTTTGCCAAGGCACATCAGCTCTATGTTCACAGATGGAAAAATGAAGCATATGAAGAAAAGA
The DNA here is from genome assembly GCA_030347435.1 of Clarias fuscus. Lineage (NCBI taxonomy): Eukaryota > Metazoa > Chordata > Actinopteri > Siluriformes > Clariidae > Clarias > Clarias fuscus. Next base: position 17,558,634 of record CM059205.1, read on the forward strand.
ACACTGTCCCTACTGTGAAAGATGGAGGAGGCTCTGTTATGTTCTGGGGCTGCTTTGCTGCATCTGGCACAGGGTGTCTTGAATCTGTGAAGGGTACAATGAAATCTCAAGACTATCAAGGGATTCTAGAGAGAAATGTGCTGGCCAGTGTCAGAAAGCTGGGTCTCAGTCGCAGGTCATGGGTCTTGCATCAGGACAATGACCCAAAACACACAGCTAAAAACACCCAAGAATTGCTAAAAGGAAAACATTGGACTATTCTAAAGTGGCCTTCTATGAGCCCTGACCTCAATCCTATTGAGCATCTTTGGAAGGAGCTGAAACATGCCATCTGGAAAAGGCACCCTTCAAACCGGAAACAAGTGGAGCAGCTTGCTCATGAGGAGTGGGGCAAAATACCTGCAGAGAGGTGTAGAAGTCTCATTGACAGTTACAGGAATCGTTTGATTGCAGTGATTGCCTCAAAAGGTTGTGCAACAAACTATTAAGTTAGGGGTACCATAATTTTTGTCCAGGCCTGTTCCATGAGTTTATTATTTTTTTATAATTCCGTTGAAGCATGGTTGAAAAGCAATGTCTGACTTTCATTGGTTAACATTCATAGAATTTTTTTAAATTATTACTTTTGTCAGATTAAAGTTATTTATGTGACCATTGTGAGTTTTTCTTTCATTGACCGAAGGGTACCAACAATTTTGTCCACGTGTGTATGTTGGTTGAATTACAAAACATTTGAATCCCTTTAGAATTAGCTGAAATGAATAACATTAGAATTAATACATTAAAATTAAAGCTGTCGTTTGTATTACAGATGGTGCTGTTGGAGCCGTGCTGTTACAGAAAGCTATTGTGTACCTTATGATTAATATGATTTGAGAATCCAACAGCACTTTGGTATAAAGGTATAAAGAAGACAAAGGAACATCATAAGAGTAAACTCTCATGGAAAGAAAGAGAAAATATGTGACAGATATTAATGAAAATTATGTGTCCATATTATGGTAAATTCTATAATACTGTGTGTTTCTATTTATATTATTTGTTAATCACAGTTACACTCTGAGTTTGTTAAACTATATGAATCATATCGGAAGTGGTGAAGAATACAGGACATCCTCACATTTACAGATGAAAGTAAAGGCAAGAGCAAAGAAGCACACCTTACCTAGAAAAAGGAAGGCTCAAAAAGCAATAGGATTAAGAGGAAGGCAACAGCTGAGGGCAAATGTGTTCTGGAAAAAAAGCACAGACCCCCCAAAAAGAGTTTTTCTTTCATTGACCGAAGGGTACCAACAATTTTGTCCACGTGTGTACATGCAGTACGATAACCGCATCGGCTTCCTTCCTTCAAAGTTTCAGACATTTATTCTAAAATGGCAACAAATGCAACAACTCTGGCCCGTGCTTTATAATTACTCAATGTCACTTCATGGGAGGGTTCAGCAGGGATGTCACATCTGTTATCATGTACACCACCATTTAAAAGTTTGCAAACATTAGGCCTCATTTATCAAACTGGAAATTAACAAATTTATTCATGAAAAACAGTCACAGGGGCATTTACACAGGAAGTGTGGTGTTTGGAAAAACGTCATCTTTAGAAAGCTGCTAAGTCGGTCTAAACTTCCATATAAGGACACTCACTAGTACACTGTTCATGCTGACTGAGAGGCTTCAACAATTATTTGTTTATTACACTTTGTACTTTAATGACTTTATAGAAAAAGTACAAATAGGTTGAGTAATTCAGTTAAGACAAAAGCAATAGTTGCTCATAAACAGAGAACCTTTTATAGGTGACATGCTGCAGTGATTTAGCTGCATTAGTGGGAGGTTTAAAAAAAGAATCTAAGTTTAAGGTTCTTATTGAATAATTAGTCATCATTGTCCTTTTTAGCTCTCAGTGAGCTTGGTTTTTCATGGAGTTTTGTGGATTTATTGTATATATACTATTGAAGACGGTATCGCACCCCCAGGGTTGAGGGTTGAAGGCTCAGGTCCCACCTTGGTGTCTATGTGCATGGAGTTTACATGTTCTCCCTGTGCTTAATGGCTTTCATTCCGGTACTCCGGTTTCCTCACACAGTCCAAAGACATGCAAAATAAGCCATTGCCAAATTACCCATTGTGTGTGTGTGTGTGTGTGTGTGTGTGTGTGTGCCCTGCCATGGATTGAATGAATTACTGTTTGTTGTTAATGTTAACTAAATGAGTCTAATATGATGCCTATGATCTTTTAAAATGTTTCGATATTCAGATATTCATATAAAATATCATAGTAGATTTATGTTTTATAGTTTTTTTTGTGATCAAGGCAAAAATTGCAATTACTGATAACATTTGTTTAGGAATATTTACTATATTTCTACATTATACAGCCTACATGGAAAAACGTGAAGCGTATGTACAGTACCTGCATGAGCATAGTCACCACAAAAATACATATACATCCATTTATAATGTGAAAGATTGGAAGACACTCTTACACCGCATCTCCAAGATCATGTAATTTGGCTTGTGTTCAGAAGAGGCCTTCCTAGATCAGTTATAAGCATCATACTTGGTCTACATGGAAGACCATATGTGCACAGTATGAGCAAACTAATTAAGTTCGGTGAAGGTGTTAGCATGGGCTGAAGAATCACCCTGCTGTCATTTTGACACCTGGTGGAGGCAAGTAGATCTAGTGTGTGTGTGTGTGTGTGTGTGTGTGTGTGTGTGTGTGTGTGTGTACTTTTAGTTTCATAGTGTTTGATAAGTCTGGTAAAGGGTTCTCAAATCATGTCTAGTCAATGGAGACCTTCACCATCTGCCAGACCAGGGTCACAGCGGAGACAATTCTCTTCATCTTCTTTCCTGCTCCTCAGGTTCTAACTCTCGAATGGTTCTTCTGCTGCTTGTCATATCCCCTGCTGCTTCTACACTGGCCTATCACAGCTCTACTTCTAATTGATTGGGGCTTGCCACTGGGTACACCTGTGCCTTGTTTGTTAACCAATCAGTATTGCTTTTTTGTGGACCTTCTACAGTATCTTAACATTCTGCCAGTTCTGTCAGCTGTTTTGTAAGATCTTTGCTTGTCCCAATCATTTCTGTCTATGGTTCTTGGCTTAGCATTAGACATCTATTTACTGTACAGTATGACTTTTTCTGCTTTCGTTTTGTTTTGCCTTAATAAATCCCGTACAATAAACACAATCATTCTGGTTATTAGTCCTGGTGAATTTGAGTGCATATTAGAGCCAATTATTCAACATTCTTTTAAACAGTTTTCATGCACCTTTTATATTCCTTTTTAAGATCTAGACATACAGTACTTCTTTTGACCATGTGATCACTGCCCTGTTGGGTTTATCTATAACTGTTGTGCTTTGTTGACTTTGGCCTGTTCCATTACATAGAGCGCAAGCTTGCAAAGTAAAGGACAAATGTACTTCAGTGTTAATCACAAACTAAACATTCCAAAAACGTAATGTGGTTACGGACCTGCACCCATACACCGTGACTTTCTCACTTAAAAAATTTATAGACAAGTGTTGCTTTCGGCTCTTTGATCATTCTTGTGTTGGTGCTATGTTCAATGCATGTTCTGAACTTCAAAAAAAGGAGGCATCAATCTCATATCTCATATAATAAATGAATGCTGAAAACTCATCGAAGGACTTCAAAGTATGGTGCAGTAGTAAGTAAGCCCACTGACACTGACGCTGCTTTCATTCCAGAATTTTAGAAAAATATTTTCTAAGCTGTAGAATCTGCCAGTAATACTTTTATTACTGAAGATCTTCTTTCATTGCTATTCCAGTGCAGTGGAGCACTCTGTCATTCCCTATTTTATCTGGCCTTTACAGTCTTTTAGGTAAAACTATCAAGGCAAAGCTTTAGCCTAACCGCTTGTATGAACACCAAAATGGAGACTATAAACTCAGCAGCCCTTGAGGGTAATGGCTCCCTCCTAAAGGAGGGGCATAAAATGGAGGATTCTTGCGCATTATTTTTCCAACACGCACACACTCACTTACACACACGCGCGCGCACACACACACACACACACACACACTCACACACAAATGCATGTTTGACTGACCTAGTAAGAACCTTCCATAGACATATTATTGCAGCTAAATAGTGCTATGCCACACCTAAATCTAAGCCAAGTCCAAGCCGTTGCAAAACCAAAAGTACGATTTTTCTCTCTTTTGTGTGTTTGCTTGTTTTGTTTTGAAATGTTTGTTTTTATTCCTGAACGTTTCCATTATGGAAGTCAAATGTCCTCACAAGATAAAAACTCTCAGATATTCTTACAAAGTTTGTTTGTATATGTTACATGGACTAAAAGGACATACAGAAAATCACTTGGATATGAGGAGATTGTTCAGGATAACTTAAAGATGGACTTGTATTCACTGACAGTTTTCTCTAAAAAAAAAAAAAAAAAAAAAAAGTTTTTTTTAGAACTTAAATGAGTTATGTCCAGTGAATGATTTAAAGACAGGCTTTGCTATCTATTGTTTTCAAATGATCAGATCAGAATTTCAGCTCCTAAACCATACATGCATAATTGCAAAAAAAAAAAAAAAAAAAAAGCAATAATTATGTATCATCTGAAGTCTAGTATTTAATGTGCATGAATATTAGCATGAATATGATATTCATAGACACCAAACTTGATTGTCTTTAACTCGGGTCTAGACTAACAAAAACTGTTAAGGTTACTAAATGCTTAACAATCATCAAATCAGTCTGCTCTAGAATTGATTCTCAGCTCTCTTCTTATAGCCATTAATGAAAAGGTGTTCTGGCTACTGAGTTTTATCATGATCTATGAATCTATGATTTTGATGCAATAGAAAAGCAATCACTTGCGGCACCATGCCAGGCAGAGCATTAGTCATCATGTCTTTGACACTGCCGAATTGGGTCGTTTGTTTGAATTAAAAGCACTCATTTGTAAATATAAAGTTAAATAAAAAAAGATATACCTTCCCCTTCTTTTTTCCAATATGAATGGATAAAGTAATGTTACCTTTATAGTAAAGGGATAGGAAGAAATATGGCTTTTATGATCACAAGAAAAAGTACATTTTAGCTCAAGGTCACTGTGCACACGTTTTTTTTTTTTTTTCTTTTTCTTTTTCAACTATTATTTCGGCTTTTTGACATAATTGTCATTGTCATACATTAATTAAAGTGCTCAAAGGTTTTTGAATGAAACTGCATTTGCGAGACTTGGGTCCTCCCCTTTTCGAAAGGTCTCTGCATGTAAATCTTTTGGCTCATTATATCGCTGTCACACACTAATTCAAGTAAGCCAATCTGAGGAAAGGTGACTTTCAGTAGCTCACCTCACAACTCACAAAATCATAACGGCTGGAATTTCTTTTAGCTTTCAAACCAGCTGCTTGGTTTTGCACTCAGTGCTCATGTTTTATTCAATCCGATTCAGGGTTATTTGCTTTTATCAGTGGACATTGTCACAAAGAGGCTTTATAGAAATATTAAAGTGTAAATCCAAATGTAAAATGAATGAATGTGTTCTTAATGAGCAAGCCAGAGGTAACAGTAACAAGGAAAAACTACCTAAGACGACAAGAGGATTAAACCTTGGGAGGGACCAGACTCGCACTAGAACCCTTACTGATACCAGAGAGCAAGGTTATAAATAATTTCCCTTCAATAACTGTATACTGTAGTCAAAATCTGTAACTGTGTTAGCAGGAACTCATGAGCTTATGAGCAATTTATAGGTATGTTGAAAGCTTTTTTCTCGAAGTGGTAACTTGATTCTTCTATTGTATGAAAAATTATCAAAATCAGAGGAGACGCGTTTTAGAAGAAGTTAATAAGAGTATCCGGTGTACAACTCCAATATAGGAATATGCTGACTAAGGAGTTTTGATGTATATCATAATCAGAAAAGTAATGAATTAATCCAACTTTTGAAGTTCCTCATAGTTCTACTTTGTATACGTATATATAAAAGGCAGATGCTGTAGCAGCAGGGTATGATCCATTTTTTATGTCTCTCTCTCTCTCTCTCTCTCTCTTTCTATCGTGTTTATCTAGGAGTTGAGCAAGTTACAATCAATTGAAAATGATTCACTTATGTTTGTTAAAGTTTTACAAATGTTCCTGCCTGATGACCATGCCAAAGGACAAGTCTGATGCTTACAAAGTATGAAAGGATAAAAGCTCATGTGTCCCGAGTGAGAGAGAGAATGGCAGTGATTCTATCCTGTCTGTAGAAACAACATTCTCTGCTCAAGTGTTTCTTGTCTAGAGAACCAAAGAGTAACCGTTTTACACACTGGTTACACCAATCAACCATAATATTAAAAGCACTGACAGGTGAAGTGAATAACATTGATTGTCCCCTTATATTGACACCTGGGTTGGGATATATTAGGCAGCAAGTGAACAGTCAGGTCTCAAAGTTGATGTTCTAGAAGCAGGGAAAATGTGCATGGATCTGAGAGACTTAAAGGGCTACACTGCGATGGCTAAAAATCTGGGTTAGGATAAGAACAGCTCCAAAACGACAGGTCTTCTGAGGGATTCCTGGTATGATTCCTGGTATGAGGTGGTTACTACCTACAGTACAAAAATAGTCCAAGGAAGGACAACTGGTGAACTGGTTACAGAGTCATGGGTCATCCAAGTCTCATTAATGTACATGGGAAGCAAAGGCTAGGCTGTTTGGGCCAATCCCTCCGTTAGAGCAATTTGATGAAAAAATTTCTGGATATGATATGAAGGCATCAGAACTGACCTCCTGTCCACTGTTAAAAGCTCTGACATTGGGTATGTGAACTTCAGAAATAGACCAGAGAGCGATGGAAAAAGGTAGCCTGATTCACATCACTTTTTTTTTTTTACATCATGTACTGTAGATGTTTGGGTGTGTGCCTCCAGGAGGCACTATGTGAGGAAGACCTGTTGTGTTAGCCATGCTGGTTAAGTGTGCTCTCTATTTTGACTAAGTCACCAAAGGTTTCACAGCAAAGCACCCCACACCATCACACCTCCTCCTTTCTCCTCTATGCTTAACAGTGGAGCTTCCACACATTCATGAACCTTCTCTACGTCTAACAAAGACATGGTGGTTAGAACCAAAAATCTCACATTTGGACTCATCAGACAAGAGGACAGTTTTCCACTGATCTGATGTCTATTCTTTGTGTTTCTTGGACCAAGCAAGTCTCTTCTGCTTGTTGTTCTTCCAACTGCTGTAATTTGACCATAAAGGCCTGATTCACACAGTCTTTTCTGAACAGTAGATGTTGAGATATGTCTGCTGCTTAAACTCCAGGAAGCATTTATGTGGTCTCTAATCTGAGGTGCTGTAAATCGGCAGTTTCTCGGGCTGGTCATTCTAATAAATAAAGAGGTAGGTGTTGGTCTTTCTTTTCTGGGATTTTCCTCATGAGAGCCAGTTTCATCATAGCGTCTGGCGTTTTGGCGACTGCACTTGGGGATACATTTAAAGATCTTGAGATTTTTCAGACTGACTGACCTCGATTTCTTAAAGTAATGATAGACTTTCTTTTCTCTATACTTAACTAAGTTAAGTGTTTCTTGCCATAATATGAATTTGTACAGTAGTCCTATTAGCACCAATAAGGGTATGGACTCACCATCAATACTCACCATTATTATGCACAAGACGGATGGTCTAAAGCACATTAAGAAGGCTAGAAATGTCACAAATTAACTTTGTGGAAAGGCACACTTGTGAATTAAAAAGTATTCCTGGTGACCACCTCATGAACTGTATGACAGAATACCATGAGTTGTCATTACCAAGCTGTCATTAAAGCTAAATGTAGCTGTTTCAGACACTCTGAAACATATTCTTTTTTTGTTTACTACATAATTCCATACATGTTCTTTCATAGTTTGGATGTCTTCAGTATTCGTGTACAATGTTGAAAAGAATAAAAAATAAAGAAGAAAACTTTTATATAAAAAGTGTTTTGTAAAAAAAATTCTAAATATTTGTTGTGGCCTTTTTTCATTTTTTATTTTTTTTTTTTTCATTTTTTTTTTTTTTTAATTTGGTTTAATGACAATGTGTATTTCAGCTGGAATGGACAAATTTGTTCAAAATCTTAGATCCATTTTAGATCAAATTCTAGTAGAGTTTTGTCTGAACACATATTTAATAGAAGAGAGAAATCTGGTTACTCTGTGGTTGACATGGTCAGTATCACATGTTTGCTTACATTCAAGATATTAAACATTTACTTTCTTGATTTTAAATAATTCAAAAAATCTAAATTCTAAAATATTTATATATTTTTTTTCCTATTTTTAATGGGGAAAAAAAATCCCAGATTATCTCTTTTGGACTTTGGGACCCTGCTGTATACTGCATGTTTAAAAAGAGAAAAAGAGTCATGCTGAGGTCAGTAATTAATGCCAGCACTTTGGATTTGTGTCTGTAGTCAACAGAATAGATTAAGTACCAAATAAAAGGTGGTTACAGCATTATAAGTAGCATTATAGGCATTACTGCATTAGAGCTATTAGAGAAAGTGAGGACAGTAGTGGAGGAGGAATATGATAATATGCAGACTGAGTTTACATGCAGAAAAGATGCACAAGCAAAAGTGAAATATAGATACACATACAGTAGGTACAATATAGATTAAGTTAGATGCATAAAATGGATTTATGCACATAGTATGGGATAAACATTAACCAGAATTAGGTGAAAAGCTCTGCTAAAGTATTGCTCATATTCGGATCTATAAGCCCCGAAATTCATTTTGACATTTTATTATTTCACGATGGAACAATTTCACTTTCCCAAACATGCATTCCTAGGAGATCTGTGCTAACCTCCGTTCAGCAGGTGAGTCAGTCAATGCTAGCGAGTAGGTAACGGTCCACTGGGATTTAGGCAACATTATCATTCTTGCCCTGTAAAGTTCAAACTGTTTACAGCAAAGAACTCAGTGTAAACAACTTTGACACTTTAGCTTTGCAACATAGTGAGAGAGCATAGCAGAGATCTGCAGAATAATGAAATGCATAAATGCAACATGTAGCATCATTTTCTGAGACGATTCGGTTCCCTAACATTTTCAGAAAAACTAAATAGCATAAGATATAGAACATATTAATGATTTTGAACGCTTTTCAAATATGATAATGAAAACCCTCCTGAGAGGAGTGGTAGTCTGGTGTAGACAACAACCTGTCTCTGAATGCTGATAAAACCAAAGAGATGGTTGTTGACTTCAGGAGTGACCGCTCTCCGCTGAACATCAAGGGCTCTTCTGTGGAGATCGTCAAGAGCACCAAATTCCTTGGTGTCCACCAATTTCAGCTCTTTAAACAAGAAAGCCCAGCAGCGTTTCTTCTTCCTGAGGAGGCTGAGGAGGGCCCAGCTTCCATTGCCGATTCTCACCATTTTCTATAGAGGGACTATCGAGAGCATCCTGAGCAGCTGCATCACTGTCTGCTTTGGGAATTCTGCCATCGTGGACCGCAAGACCCTACAGCGGATATAGAGGACAGCTGAGAAGATCATCGAGGTCTTTCGTTCCTGTACCATGGGCAGCTATACCACGCAACTCATCCGCAAAGCCACCAGCGTTGTGGCTGATCATACACACCCCTCACACACACTGGAAAAAGAAATACCAAAGCATTTAAACTGTGTAACAGTTTCTTCCCACAAGCCATCCGACTCCTTGATACAATGGGACTGGACTGAAAAACACACACCCTCATTCACTTACCAGTTCCACACACCAACCTGCAGAATTTTTTTTTTTTTTTTTTTTTTGCACAATATTTACTGCTGCTATTTGCACAAGAGCTTTTTCTTCGCCTCTATTACAACATGAAATGTTTACTGCATTTACCATCTCATGGACAATTTATGTGCACCACCTCAATTCCGCTCTGTGTACTGGGTTACTGTTTGCACATTTGCACAAGTGCACTTTATATTGTCTTTTCTGTATAGTTCTTAGCTAGTTTTGTGTTTATGAAGCATCTTGGTCGTGGAGGAACGTTGTTTTGTTTTACTGTGTCTTGAATTGCATATGGTTAAAATGGCAATAAAAGCCTACTAGGTCTTGACCTTGATCTACATGATTTTATGCATTACACTGCTGATGGTTTGGGTTGATATTAAATAAATGCATGAAAGAGCATAGGTATGTTCATAATAAAGTGGCTGATGAGTAGACATACTTTTTACTAAAAGTAAAATGCTGACTAATTCATAGTTATTAATAAATAAAATGCTTCAAGTTGAATAACTGAATAATATTGGACTTCAAGAGGTCAAGAATCACAGCTGTGTAAATCGTACTTTCATTGTTGATAGTCTGTGCCTCTGAAGATAACTTTAGTCTGTATATTCACACGAGCAGTTCTGCCAGGATGCCTTGCTGTGTGCTGATCTCAGTATGCCTTCCATCAAATTCCATTTTTTGAGGTCTGCTTTTGCATTTTCGAGAGGGTTAGTTGTCTTACTCCACTGCTCTAAAGACAAGTGATGATTCATAGGCAGTGACACTTTGACAGATGGACAGATTTGAGGTATTTTGGAGACTTCATCCTTGATGCAGGTGGCAAAATGGAAAACATTTTTCATTGTGTTTGTGGCAGAGTTGCTATGGGTGTGTGTGGGAGGGAGGCACATCTTTGCTCCACTGTCAAGTACACGAGACATAAAGCTCTTTCATAGGACATATATTTAAATATTGTTAGAGCAGCGATCTATCCCAGCATAGATCTGTATGTTCCTTTATAAGATTTAGACATATACAGTCCTCAGAATATTTACCCCTGCTTGCTCATTTAAATGGCTGTATTCCATCACACACTCCTGTTCTGTGACGTGTGAGGTGCTACTGCTGATACTACAGTATACTGAAACAAATGTACAGAACAGTTCATTTGAAGAAAAATGTTAATAAAAAAATAAGACATAACCAAGAATGAATTAGGATATCCAATTGGAGAATTTTAGCTAGTATCTAGCCTCAATATGATTATATGATCATTCCAAAACCTAATCATTTTATCACATCACTGTATCATAGATTTTTATACACATCAGTGTACATTTATTGCTTATACACTGACGAGTGTTAATTAAGTGAATTGAATTTATGATGAGGTAACCAAGGATTCCCTCAATTTTTTTTTTTTTTTTTACCTCAGTTTTGGGTCAAAGATCATTGTAAACTGTAAGTTCAGGTATCAGAACCATACACTTGATTCAGGCTTATGACTTTATCATCTATATTGGTGACATATATGATTGTCATAGATTTCTTTTTTCAGACTAAATCTGTATACCGCATATCTATCTATATCTATCAAGTTTTTTTTATTTATTTTTTTACTTTGGTACATTCATTTGCCATTCATTGGGACAAGCTGTTCCTTTTAAAAGTGCCGATTGTGGACAAAACGTCCACTCCGTCTGCATAAGCAAATAATTACTCAAATTAATTAAGCAAGCTGTGGATGCCTGGAGGCACAATTTGTGTCTGACGTTGGAAAGTGGCTGCATAAAGATCAGATAACCACTAGAGGGCAATGCCAAATGACCCAAAGTGAAGAAAATAAGGATTGTCAGGTCCTGTGAGAGCTGCCAGTGTGCACTGGAATATGATGGTTGGTTTCAGTGTTTTCAGCATGGAGCTTGAATGCATCTTTTAAAAGCTTAGCATTCTGGCTTGTTGGTTTTATAAGCTGGTGTAGTCTCATCACACACTGAGTAACTAATGGCTTGTGACAATGTGTGTTTGCAAAATATGCGAGAGCATGTGTGTGGCTGTGTGCGTGTGTGTGTGTGTGTGTGTGTGTGTGTGTGCAGTATGCACTGAAGAGACATTTTCTGAGTTGAGAGATTTAAAAACAGTGTATGAGAAGCATATCAATATATATTTAAAAGTGTACTATACTGTCCCTCTATCTTTCTCCCACATACACCACAAACAGTGTGCAATGTACCAAATCAAAATCTGAGCAGAGGAGGATGAAGCTTACAGTTGCACCCCCCCGAAACACTCTTCTAAAGGATTAGAGCTGGACTCAGCCTTAAAGGCTGTATACAAAACCCCCTCTAGTGGCATCTGTCAGGACATTCGCTATACTGTAGTAACCCTATACTGTACTGTATTCCCTGTTCATGCTAATGTCGCATTCTAGATTCTGTATACTTTCTGCATTTATTTGTTAAAACATAGGAGTGCAACCATGAAAATTGCCTGCCATTTTAAATATATCTCATTGTAAGTGGAGGGATTTTTTTTAGATGGATTGAACTAGATGACTGATCTACTTTATTAGGCTGCTTTGAGAGAGATCAGATGTCCCTGTCACACTCCATATCTACAAGCTGATTCACTATCTGCAAACTTTATGCATTTCAACAGATCACTTTTTGAGCATTTGATCTGTAGTTTCAGATGCACTCCAGAAGGTTCCCTTTCATATTCATGCCTATTGAGTTTGATATAGCATTCGCATATAGCATTTTTCAATACAATTCCGTATTGAATTAATGCTTGGAGTGTTCAGTTAACACCCAGCAGTGTTTATATGAGTCCAGTTGGAGCTCTTAAAGTGTTCAATTATTACTGGGGATTTCCCATTTTCCCATCTCCCAGGTTGTATGGAATATAATGTAAAAGGTCTTGCCTAGCGATGGTGGGACTCAAACCCCGGAACCTCGAATCATCCAATCAGCAACCCAGAGCCTCAACCGCCTGATCAACCCCTGCTATCTCCTTTAAGCAGTTATATTTCAGTGCAAGGTATTTCCAGAATCTAAATTGTATTTCTATTTGTCATTTGTCCTCATTTATTCAGTTTATCGATTGCCACTATAACTTTCCTCTGTGAGGCACTTAAAATATAATCTTGGACATTTTTTAAATGTAGGCTATGCACATTCTTTTCGGGAAAAAAAGAAGCTTTTTTCACTGAAAAGCAAAATTTATCCTATCAGTTGACATGGTTAGAATATTGGTGTGCTGTTGTGATGCATAAATAAACTTCAAGGGAATTGTGCAGGAATGGAGAGCAGTGTGTTTATCAGAAGAGCTGCTCTCTCTCTCTCTCTCTCTCTCTCTCTCTCTCTCTCTCTCTCTCTCTCTCTCTCTCTAGCCTGAGGCTGGAAAGAATTTCTGCTTAAATAAATTAACTTAGGCTGTTTGGATTTTTAAAAATCGGTTTAGTTTTATCATCTCTTTATTAACCTACATAGAATCTGCCTTCTGAGTCAGTTTTGTTTGATGCCGATGCAGCATTTTATCCACTGAAACCTGGAGCCTAATGGTACCCAAATATATGCAGCTTGTTTCTGATGCGTGGAGATGCTGGTAGAAGGTAATTTCCAGCTCTAACAGGTATGACTGCTGTGAAGCGGAGAAAGGAAAGGCCACAGGTAAACCGGCACTCCGATATCAACTCAATTCCTGCAAGCCCTGAAAAAATCAGTGAGTTGGAAGAGTAGGCCTGGGTAGATAAACATTAGCTTAAGCTTAGGTTGTCCTTTCCAGCTTGCATACTATTGCATCTTCTCATCTACACCTTCCTCCAAGGCTCACAAGAATGTTCCTGCTATGTTATCCCTCATGTGAGGGTGTGAGTGTGTGTGTGTGTGTGTGTGTGTGTGTGTGTGTGTGTGTGTGTGTGTGTGTGTGTGTGTGTGTGTGTGTGTGCATGTGTGATTCCAGCCGGAAGAATGAAACCTTGTGGATGGAAGAATCTCTCCCCAAACTGTAAGGGCGACCCCAGGAAGGGCCATCATATTTATTTCCACCTTTCCAGTGCTAAATCCATTAGTGACACAATTTCCGCCACCCTATCCGCACCGCCCTTGATAACACCCACCATCTATTTTATTTTATTCTTATTTTCAATTTTGTGGATGGGAAAAGGTTAGGATTAGTTATCGACAGGCTCTGTCTGAACAAGCTGAGGAAGCAGGCAGCACGCGAATAGATTCCGTAAGCCCATTTTCCGCATGCCTGACTGGCTGTGTGGATGCACGTGTGTGGAAAAGACAAAGTTGTTCTGTGGGGATTTGTAAAAAAAAAGAAAAAAAATTATAAACCAGGTATTATACACTAATGCATATCTTATGTACTGTTGTAAATGTTGTACAATTTTTATCTCAGCTGATAGATGATAAGGTGTAATAAAATCTAGTCTCTGTTATGTGGTTACTGTTATGTCCACACATACAGTAAGGACGTAAATAAAGCTGGTAAAGTTGGTTCAACTGATCATGTTCTTAAAACATACTAAATTTATTCCTTTGGCTTATCAAAGTGGAATTCCTAAATTCCCGTCAGTAATGGCACCACCTCACAGCTTAAGGTTCCTCAGCTCAGCTTACTGTCTGTAGCTGTTTTTATTTTCATTTCTCCAAATTTTCTGGTTTCTCCCATTGTACAAATACATGCATTACAGGTAAGACGATTGCCTACAATAAATGGCCTCTAGTTTTTAATGATGTGCAAATATGCATGTGCATGAGGCTTTGAGATGGACTGGTGTTCTTTTCAGGGTGAATTCTCCCACATAGTGCTCAGTGCCCCTGTCATAGTCTCTGGAACTAACCAAGATAAAGTGTGAAGAATTGCCATACTGTAGCTCCAGGGTCCCTGGTTCTATCCTGCCCTTGGGTTCCTGTCTGTATGGGTTTACTCTAAGTTCCGTATACCTTACCAAAGCTTTCATATCATTTAAAAAGCTGGGTTATGATCAATTCTTCAACAGTTAGTGCTGACAAGAGGCTTTATACAAGTGAGGACAATAGATGGTAACAACACTGAACGTTTATCTATATGAATCACACTGCATCACAGGTGTTCTCATAATAATTATACTAACTGTTATCCACAGCGTGGGTGAAACTAGTCGGTACAGTCTGCAGTACTGAGGGGAGACCAGCTGCCCATTCAAAACCAGTCATGGAAGTACATTCAGCAATAAAACACATCTGATAACGTTATGTCATCTTAAACAACACTTGCTTCCTGTCACGGATAACTAAAGGTGGGTGAACCCAATAGCAGATAACTTTTCTCAGAGTGCTTATAAAGCTGGGGGAATGATTAGTGATCAGGTTCAGGTGTGCAGGAGGAAGAGCTGGAGTGGAGTCTTAGGATCTGGATGTGCTAGGTTGATCTAGCTGGTTCGTGACACTTCCATGTCATTCTGAATGGCCTCCATGTTGTTTTATTTGTTTAACACTAACTACAAGGATAACAAGTTTTCAACACAAGGCCGAATGTCGAATCCCTTCCTAACCACTAATCAAGGGCACTATTTGGTGTGTGTGGCAGGTGACTGTACACCCTACATAGCACACTAGCTTTCAATTTAACGGCATTTGGGATTAAACCGTTGAATCCGGAAATTAAAGGAGCTGATATGCTAAAATGAGTGAAAATATAAAGAAAAAAAAATAATAACATTTACAGGACTGTCCAGCACCTGCATGGTTTATCTCCTCACTTAAACTACTTTCACTCCTGTTAATTTCACTCCTGTCACACCAGCTCCACCATTCGCAGATACTTACAGTTCTGCTAGTCGTGATTGGATATGTACTGGCAGAACTAAACCACTGGTTAAATAAACAAACATATCGTAATCTGTTGAAAAGGCACCAGATCCACCATGAACCTAAAGATGAATTAATTAACATTAAAAACATTAAATATTACACAATATAATATAATAAACAGTAAACTATATACATTATGGTACGCGTATAGGGCTATACTGAAAGCTATGCAAAAGTGGGCATAACCTTTTTATTAAATGACATTTGATAAAATGTCAAAATTGTTGCACCATTTTGAACCCAACTCTCAAAGCTTCTTTGAAAATCTCCTTTGTCATGTTGATCGTTCAATGTTTTTGGAGATGACGCCATTGACCGATGGATGAAGAAATTTAAAGAATCGGAAACCAAGGGAAATTTCAAAGAGGATTTGAGAGTTGGGTTTAACAAATGCTTTGGTTGTGTTAAGGACAACAAAAAAAGAAAAATTACTCTACCAACATGTGCAATTTGAATGGCCTGTGTCAGTTAATGAAGAAACTGACTTTCAACACAGCCCTTTTATTTATTACATAGGATTTGAAACCGTGAAATATTGTTTACAATTTTTGTTCATATAATTAAAAGATAAAGCAGAAAAATGTTTGAAATTGTATTTTATTTTATTTTACTGCTAATACAAAGAGCCTGGCAAATATTAAGCAGCAGTGAGTTCCAGGTCTTTGGAGTAAAGACTGCAATAAATAAATAATCTCTCTCTCTCTCTCTCTCTCTCTCTCTCTCTCTCTCTCTCTCTCTCCTCTCTCTCTCACACGCTCTCTCTCGCTCTCTCTCTAGGTCTTCCACTCACAATTACACACACACACCTGGATGATGATGGAGGAGTAGTGTCCATCTAACCATCCATCTTGTTGTGTCCGCTCTCCTCCTCCAGTCTCTCCAACCGGTGCAGAGCCAAAGCTCATTTCATCTGTGTGATCTATTCACATGTTCATCGCTCTGACTCAGACCCATTCAAACAAGCCAAAAACTTTCTTTATCTCAAGAGACAAATGAGTTTCTTTCTGTTGCTTTTTCAGGTAAAAAACTAATTCGTAGAGCTATGTAGTAATTTGAAAAATTAATTGCACTACCTGTATATACAGTAACTCCTTCGCTGTGTACTGTTTACATATGCAAATTATTTTCCAATGCGACAAATGCACATCTGGTTAGATGCTAAATGTATTTTGTACCATATATGGGGAGTGAGAATAAAGTTGAATCTAATCGTATCTAAAAAATAAAGCATTCATTGTATTTCTGATTATTTAATCTTACATATAATCTTCAAGTTGCTTTTTAATGTCATTTTAACAAGCCTGTGTAGTACACAGTAAATGATTATCCAGGACCATTTAGGTTTGCATTTATACTCAGGTAGAGCTTAAAAGCCAGTGGAAAACTGTATTATGGCATCTCTGCATTTCTTGTTTTCATTTTTATAATAAATAAATCTAACAAAATCATTACTAGCCATATTACTTCTCATAGCCCGTTTATGAAGATCGATCTCATGGCTGCATAATAAATCTTAATGAAACTTACCATAACAGAAATTAAAACACGCTACATTTGTTATGCCAGGCCCAAGGGCTACATTTCCATATAAAGTAATAGAGGGGTGTATTATTCAACCATTACTGACTTCCATTCCACTTCTGCATGAAATATTGTAAGATGAATGACTTTGGTATATTTTGGGATGGTGTTGACTGGAGTGTTATTTATGGCCACTGTATTATAGCTCTCTATACACCTTTGGCTCACGTGGTCATGTGTGGAGAGACAGTGTTTTTACTCATTAGATGCCACCCATATCTGACCTTTAAGCAGTTACTCCATGTTCATGTAGTTCAAAGAACTAAATTTAGCTTTAAGGTCATCACATACTGTATGTTCTGGATCTGGTTATCGGTACCATATCTTCACTTTACTATATATTTATCATGGTGTAATATTACCATCACCAGCCATTACATTGCCTAGTATGGAACATTGCATACTGAGCTAGTAAACACATTGTGTTTGTCCCTCATGCATATTGAAAAGGCAGGAAACTGACAGCGTTTTGTGTCACACTGCATTCACATATTAAAGCAAAGGTATACATGTATACTTGTAAAAGCTAGGAGATTTTTCCTACCCTTTGGTATTAAAGTTACCTATTCATTTACAAATGTAAAATTGTAATGGTGTTTTCCTTCTTAGTTGTGCTAGTTTATACTGTACATACACTGATCACACGTAACACTAATACCAACGCCAGTTGAATTGCATAACATTGATTATCAATTATATACCAGGCATCCAAAAACCATATTTGCTTGTGGGGACCAAAGACAAACCCATCCAGTCTGTGCCCCAAGAAAAGCCATTGCAGCAAAAACCGCCACACAAAGGTAACATTTGCCTTGAGAGGAGACACCAGAACACCGAGTACAAAACAGTCCAATGTGCGGGCGGCCAGCAGGAGCCATTACATTTACATTTAGGCATTTAGACACATAAGACACCCTATGCAGAGCGACGTACATTTTTATCTCATTATGCATCTGAGCAGTTGAGGGTTAAGGGCCTTGCTCTAGGGCCCAACAGGGACAACTTGGTGGGCATGGGATTTGAACCATTCCACTCCTGCATGAAATATTGTATAAGATGAATGGCATTGGTATATTTTCGGGATGGTGATAACTTAAATGTTATTTATCGTCACTGTATTATAGCTCTCTTAACACCTTTGGTTCACCCTTCAGGCCCCACCCTTTAACCTATTGCACCTCAAGGACCACCGCTAATGTTGCATTACCAGACTCCACAGCACACCCCAGAGATTGTGTGGAGTCATGCCAGATCTGCTCTGGTGGCACAAGATGAACCTAAAACCTAGGTGATTTTATTGTTAATGGTTTTAAAGTGTGTGTGTGTGTGTGTGCGTGCGTGCGTGCGTGCGTGCGTGTGTGTGCGTGCGTGCGTGCGTGCGTGCGTGCGTGCGTGGTGTGTGTGTGTGAGAGAGAGAGAGAGAGAGAGAGAGAATTGAACCCTTGATAGCTCCCAACCGGTTTGACCAATCATATCCAATAAAAGGTTAAACAAAGAAGGAGAC
Organism: Clarias fuscus; assembly: GCA_030347435.1. Lineage (NCBI taxonomy): Eukaryota > Metazoa > Chordata > Actinopteri > Siluriformes > Clariidae > Clarias > Clarias fuscus. The sequence continues at coordinate 17,577,332 of CM059205.1, forward strand.
CTGCCTCTCCATAGTGATATAAGGTTTGTTCGGTGTGTGCAAAAGTGGGCATGCACCAGGGAGAGAGATTCAGATGTAGTTTTCTGCAGAATCAGAGTGCATGTGTGTGTCCACTGTAGAAACCCCATTGTAGCATATGCAGTGATTTCTGCAGTGAATTCAGGCCTATATTTGAGTTTTTCGAGCACTTTGAAGTCCTTAGAGAAGTCAATATGGTCGCCTAGACAAGAAACTGTCAGTTTTACCAAAATCCTTAGACAATATTTTTCAAGTCCATGAATGTTATATAGATATATATACTATAAGAATCTTTCTTGACCATAGCTATTATTCTCCAGACAGGGCTATACTAATTAGAATATTTAAACCTGATCTCTCACAGATAAAACAATTTGTTTCGATTTGTTTAATTCAAAAACAATGTTGAATTGTACATCTGAATAGGGAAGGGCAGTTTACAATTTCTTGTGCTACATCAAAAAAAGTAGACTGCTCTTGTCTGTCTGTGGTCTTTGAATTGTGCCCTATGCCCAACCCGAGATATTCTGCCTGTATGTGACCTGACTTTCTGCCTGTTGTGACCATGCTCTTACTCACTGTATTACTGATTGTTTGCCTTGATTTGAACTGTAATGGAATGCTGATTAAATGTCATTTTCTGACAGATTATCTCAGCGGTTCTTGGGTGGAGCAGGAGAGGCTCACTGGTGTATTGCCAAGGCTACCCCGGGAAAGCTAGTGGGAGACCACTTCCAACAAATAAATGAGGTGAATAACAAAATTGAGCCTAATGCCCTCATCAATGCATTAGGCTCACTGCTTCTCTGCTCATGCTTTACAGAGACAGCCACCAGTAACCTTCACACCAAGAGGGACTGACTGAGCAACACAGTCACATCTTGGTGCTACTCACCAGTAATGGACTCTGCTTGGCAACAATGGTCTGAGAACAAGATTTTCATGAAGTCGGATTTCCACAGTGTGTACAGTCTCAATCGTGACAAAAATTGAGATGAAGACCACACCACTTTCGGTCACTTTGAATGTTGTATTATGCTGTGTGGTATTTCTGGCGTCCTGATGTTCTGTCTGTTTTGACCACACGCTACTCAGTGTTTGAATTATTTTAAACCTACACTATATGGACAAAAGTCTTTGAACAAACCTGTTAATATTTTTCAATTTCAATTTGTTTCAATCAGGGCTCTTATCAATCTTAATGCTTCAGCATACTGAGACATTTTGGACAATGCTATGCTTCCAACTTTGTGACAACAGTTTCGGGAAGGCCCTTTTCTATTCCAACATGACAGTGCCCCAGTGCACAAAGCAAGGACTATAAAGACATGATGTTTGATGAGTTTGATGAGGATGAACTTGACTGGCCCGTATCGAACCCTGACCTCAACACTATTGATCAACTTTGACATGAACTGGAATGAAAATTGTGAGCCAGACCTTCTCATCCAACATTAGTGTCTGACCTCATAAAAGCTCTACAGAATGAATGGGCACGAATTCCCACAGAAACACTCCAAAATCCAAAATATGTTATAGCTGCAAAAAGGGGACCGACTCCATATCTGGATACAATGGAATTGCATGTTTGACCAAATACTTTTCTGCATATAGTCTATATATTCATTATAATTTTCTTTAAACACTACTATTCTGTATAAATATAAAATAAAATTAAAATTAAAAAAAAAAAACCCTAAAGAAACAGTTAAGTCTCTTTTTATGTAATCATTTCTACACTGTAAAAAAGCCAACTTATGAAAAGTTATCTAAATAAAGTATAAAAAGTAAACTGAACTAAGATATTTTTATTTGGAATGTTCAGAAATAATACTTAGTTTATTCAACAAATATGCTGCTTCAATGTTAAAAACTGTATAATACTAAAAATGTTTTGTAGAACTTACATTAAAATGTTCGTTTTTGCGTTAAAGCGTGCGTTTCTTGTTGGTACATGCGCATATGGAGCGCATATGGAGCATGATAATTTGAAACTAGACCTGGGCGATTTAATCGTTATTTTTGATTAATTCGAATTCATGGTTTATGTCGATTTTGAAAAATGAACATCAATTTTACAGTTTCACTTTGGTGCGGCACCGCGAGCTTCTGCAGTTCTGCAACGCCCCTCTGTGACTCACACGTGAGAAATATGAGTTACAACATGGCAGCGCGCGCTGATGAAACCAAAGAGCCTGTTTCCAACAGAGGCGCGGTTTTCTTCAGTCATATGGAAATTGTTCGGGTTCGCAACTTTACACATTGAACAAGCCAAAGCCGGGTGTAAAATTTGTCTGAAGTTTGTGGCAACTAAAGGAAGCTAATTTGCTCGAGCACCTCAAACAGAGCCACACTGTTATATGCTTTTAATCCAAATAAGAAGGTCATGTTTGTTATATCGTTTTGCTTAAATAAATAATAATAATAACCCTATACTGTCTGTTTTTTTTTTGTTGTTTTTTTTTAAAGCAAAAAAAAAATTCCTTTTAAAATCGAATTTGGTCAAAAAAAAAATTGAGACAGACTGTATTGTAATGTGTACGGACAAACTATTTGAAAAAAAAGAGACATTTGTTTGGGTGCAGTGGTGGCTCAGTGTGTTAAGGCTCTGAGTTACAGATCAGAAGATCGGTGGTTCGAGCCCCAGCTCCGCCAGGTTGCTGCTGTTGGGCCCTTGAGCAAGGCGCTTAAACCTGTCTGCTCCAGGGGTGCCGTAAAAATGGCTGACCCTGCGCTCTGACCCCTGCCTACTAACAAGAAGCTGGGATATGTGAAGAATAAAGAATTTCACTGTGCAGTAATGTATGTGTGACCAATAAAGACTGACTTAAAAAAAAGAGACATTTGTTTTGTGGTTTATTACATTTTAATAATGAAAATAATCATGAATACATAATGGATCAAACTGTCATAATTGCCTTCAGCAAACAATTTTTTTTTGTTTTGTTATTTGTTAGGTAAACAAATATATTTATTTTGTGAGAACTAAGGATTTTAAGAAAATACTTTGAGTTGCTTTGTCTTCAGACCCTGTTTGTTCAGTTAACTCATAAAAGTGCTTGTGATAGGTTGCCTTACGTATTATTTTAAGTTAACTCAACTTTTTTTTTTACAGTGTAGTTCCAAAAGCACATTTCTTTTCCAAATCTAATTACAAACATTGCTCTTGGTTACACAGATCTGATATGTTTTCTCTGCTATCCGTTCATCCGTTCATTGTTTGCTGGCATTGGCAAGACACTAACTGTGTATTGGAGCCATCTCTAGCTTAGTAATAGCTTTGTTACTAGTAACTGCTACTTCCTAATATGGGCAGAAAGCTTTCATTTTGTTATTAGAATCAAGTACTGCATAAGATGTCCAGACAGCACTGACTCATTATTCTCATTTGTTATGTTATGAATGAAAGAACAGACTATGGGCTCCAAATAACAATATTGTTTATTTGAGATAAAAGTGTATGCTTTGTCAAGGATTGTTAGAATCACGGCTACATTAATAAAACAGACATTAAGACATTAATGTGACATTGTGCTGTAGCATGAGGTTAACTTTGGCAGGTGAACACAGAGCAAGGTTTAGACATCAGTAAACTGATGATGAAGTTAAAGTCCAGTGGAATAGGAAACATAGCAGGAGCTGAATGTCAACCCATCCTTCAAATGGGAAACAGAATGGGAAAGGACAAAGAAAGCCAAAAGGCTATTTAAAGCCTGATCATTCATTTCCACTTGCTCTCTTAATCCATCTCTCTTGGGGAATGGGCCTTCTTTCACCTACCTAAGGCTAGCAATCTATTCCTACCCTTATGTTTTAAATCCATCCAAAGATGGCCGGCTAGAACAAAATGCTATGAACTTTGACATGATTTATTTATTACAAACTGATATGTTCTGTAATCTTTTGCCTTCTAAGAGGGAGCCATAAGGCATAGTTTGACAATGTAGATATGAGCACAACTTGTAGTTTTGTGTCTAATAAAAGCAATAAGGCAAAGAAACAAGGACACACCAGATGGGAATTTTACAGACTATTTTGTATTTAATTTAATGAAATGTTAGTACGGATGAAAATCTCGACGTGTCTCCTCCTTAGCACCGAGGGTAGCAGACTGAAAGTGGTTCCCCATATCTTTTTGACTGCACTGTACAACAATATCACATTTACAGAAAACTGCAAAGCTGAGCTGAATATAAGTTATAAAGTAAGAAAAGAGATGGTTTAAGGGCTGGGGTAGAAGTCTTCAAGCTAAAAAGCTCCATGTTGATTTAAAGGAGTACGATGACAAACAAGCCATTTTCACACAAGCCGAACCCCAAGCTAAAAACTTAAAAGATTGTTTAATGTTTAATAATGAATTTTCCTCCATCAGTCAGTGTAATGAACTGTGCAAGTCTTAGACATGTCTATAGAAAAACTGTAAAGCAAATATAATTAAAACTAAAACTGTAAAGCAACCAATAAACAGTGAAATCATAGAATAATTGCCCTTTGTGGTTAAAACATTTAGGTGACCTTAGACGCACTGCGGCACAATTATGGCAGGAAAAAGTGCTGGGAAGGTTGCTCAAGGCTTTTAACGGAATTTTGCTACAATTCGTTTGTTTCTGTTTTAGTTCAGAAATTATTACTGGTACATTATGTCTCTGCAACATAGAATAAAAAAAACAGTAATAATAGTAATAATAATAATAATAATAATAATAATAATAATAATAATAATAATAATAATTTTTTTTTTTTTTTTATTGGCATCTGCAGTACATACACCAAAATAGGAATGTATTGTTTCCCAACTTTTGCACAGTACATGAATCAAATTATTTAACAAAGTTCCACATTTGACCAGGATAGCACTAATATATAAATGGCATTTTGTAGAATCGGGTCAGCTAGATGCATTTTTCCCCATTTGTTCCCCCCAAGTTAGTCTTCTCTGGGTCACTTCTCACCCACTATCCAGCTCTCTTCTCATATAGCAGCTACCAACCATGTAAGGCTAACACATGCTTCTCCTGAGGCTTCCTAAATCTTCCCTTCTTAAATCTTCCTTTTCTTATACCCTTCTGTGACAGTACTTTATTGTTCCTATTGTCCTCCATTACATTTTCAATATGCCTCAGTACTCCATTAATTCAAACTAAAGTGTTGGATGTATTGAGATAAAGTTGGTTCTTAGGCTGTAGTTCTTTAAAGTGATGAGTGGCCCCTTGGTGGCCCCTTAGAGTTATGGGCGTGCTAAGGACCGAAACCGAAGGTGCCATTAAAGATTCTGTCTCATTCAAGTCTTGCAACTTAATTGCTGTAATCGTTTGATAAATTGCAGCCATTTAGACCTCATCTATATGCTTCAGCAATTTTTTATAGGCATTGTAAAGCACCATGCTTTCATCCTGCATCTTTCCGTCATCAAGTGGGAATGAACCCAAAAATGTTAAATATGTACAATTGGGCCAGTAATGAGATTAATAAGTTCTAAATGAGTGCCAAAGTAGAGAAAGAGACTGACAATCCCTCATCCTTTGAGGCACTGCCAGTGGAACGCATTATCTGTTTTAAGTGTAAATGGAGATTAGAAGTTTTGCGCTGCACTTTCTCAGCTCTTTGTCTGGTTTCAGATCCGTTGTTCCAGGTGTATTGTTTTTAAGGCAAGAGAAGCCGAGCTAAAAATGGGAGCAGGTAGGTAGTTCTTGTGTTTGAAATAAGGTCACGGTAACACCTGTGCAGAAAAAAAAAAAAAACGTCAAGAAAATAAAACCCTCAGGGAATCTATCAGTATATTCCTGCTAATTTAAAATTCCCTTTCAGAACTTGTGTGTGGATTGTGTATGTTTTGGGTAGAATCCCTAAAGGCTTCTCTGAGCGACTAAAGAATGGAGTGATGCATGGTGTCATTTTATTTCATTATCTGGGTAGAAACACGATGCAAAAACTGCAGCTGGTTCTAGATTAAACGTCCACGACCTCATATATTTCTGGATTTGAACAGCCCTTTCTATATATATATATATATATATATATATATATATAGTAAAAGTTAAGACAAATTTCAGTTCGGTGTGTTTTGGTATGTTGCTTTTCTATGACACACTGAATGCGGCCATCTGAAAATAGTCACCTGAATAATTCTTCAATTTCTAGCACATACCATATCTCAGAATACGACACCTGTGAGTTAACCTATAGCATAACTCCCTATAAAAGGAAATGCAGTTATGCACAATGTCACATTAAAAATGTCAGAAGTCAACACTATAACTGTAGCCTTTTCTGCAATTATAGAGTGTTCATATCTTGCTTTAGTGGGTATCAGAAACTTGAAAGCACAGAAGAAATGGCTTCCTAAGGGCTTACGCATTTCACTTTGAAGGCCAAACAATGCACAGGATGGCGGAGAGAATAAAAAGTCATTGCATCATCAAAGGTAGCTTAAATCAGCTTTTTTTTTTTTGGCTGACGTGGATTAATTATACAGAGGTGTAATTTAGCTTCGCTGCTTCAGCTGGAATGTGAAAAGAAAAGGCTTGAAATTTGTTTTTAACATCAGGGAATAAGAATATGGAGAAATAGCACTAGGGGTTCTATCATATTTCTTTTCATATGTTTTATGAAAGAATGCTATGATTTTCATTGTATGTGCAAAGCATCGCCCATAGGGTATCACCCATGACTAATGTTAATGTAACATTAACCCCAATAGAAAAGTGCATTGATCAAGCTCACTAGGAAATATATTTTCTCTATTCTGTTCTACACATTGCCGAGCTTCTTTGAATATAAACTAAATTCACATTCAATTGAACCATGTTGTCTTGAGGTTTAAGTTAAATAAAATATCTTTATTTTTTTAGAAAAAAATACTTTACTAACTTTATTTAAATAAACAACTCCCATTAATATAATGCTTCACTGAGAGGTTCAGTATATAAGGTAAAATATATATATTTTTTTAAATCTGCTTTGGGGATATTAATGCACTATTTCACAATTTTGAAAAATTTAATAAAGCATTCTAGATAAATAACGATTTTTATTGTAGCACTGTGCCATGGTGGTGTAATGGTTAGCACAGTCTCCTTGCACCTCCAGGGTCGGGGTTGATGGGTTTCGTCCGGGTGCTCCAGTTTCCTCCCACAGTCCAAAAACATGTAGGTCAATTGGCATTTCCAAATTGGCCATAGTGTCTGAGAGTGATATGTGTGCCTTGCGATGGATTGGCACCCTATCCAGGGTGTACGCCACCTAGTGCCCTAAGTCTCCTGGGATAGGCTCCAGGCCCCCTGTGACCCTGTGAATACAGAATTAAGCAGTATAGAAGATGAGTGAGTGAGTGAGTGAGTGAGTGAGCACCGTGCCACATCAATACTTCCTCACAACTCAGCAATCCTGACTTTGAGTTCTGAGTCCAGAGTTCTGTCTAATGTTGAATAGGTTTCCTCTGGGTTCTCCAGTTTCTTTCCAGTGTCCAAAACATGCTTGTATTCTATGTTGTAATGTAACAAAGGAGAAATATTTTATTACTGTACTTCTTTCATTTTTACTAAAAATGCATGCGTTTACTCTCTGTCACATTTTCTCCAAACATCATTGTTACATAGAAGATATTGTAACTAAGAAATTTGGTAGAATGCAAGAAATCAGTGAAAGTGAAAGTAGTGCACCAGTTCTAGTTGGTGAACGTTGTGGTCGGATGTTACACAACATAATATATATTATACAAGATAAGATGTTACACACTTGTGGCTTTATTTGCAAAAAAAACTTTTTTTTTCTACCAGATGAGTTGCCTCTTATGCCTACCGAACATCACTAAAATATAGAGATTCCAAACTCCCCATCCAACCTGAAAGGGTTTTGAGGAAAGTTAATATTTCAGTATTGATTTAGTTGAACCAGTCAATGTTATTAATGTTAGTTACTTAGCTATTTAGTTATCATTAGCCTATTACAATATCTGGCTAATGTGGTGGCCAGGCTAATGTGTGCTAGCTAATGTTGCTGATTAAAGAAATTATGCTTTTACTTTACTATAAGAAAGACAAGATAAAGTTCATAATCAAAATTCTAGGTACTCACTTTTTTTTTTTTTTGCTTTTACTCCTATTTCCAATGCCTAAGTATATTTATTATGAAAAAATTACTTTTTACAGTATAGTACTCTATACAAGACTGCTTGTAGGTGAACTGACTACACTAAATTGCCTGTAGTGAATCCATGTGAACGTGTTTAAGCTTGGTGTGTTTTTTTTTTCTTTTATTCCCATAATTCTTTTTACAAGGCAGACAACAAAGATATCGAACATGTGAACCTTTCACTTTTTACACTTTGTAAATTTGTATACAGTGGAACCTCGGATTGCGAGTAACGTGGTTTACGAGTGTTCCGCAAACCGAGCAAAGATTTTTAATAAATTTTTATTCGGAAACCGAGCAAGTATTAGTTTACGAGCGCCGAGTATCATGTATCACACATGCGACTCTTATTTTGACACTGAGCGTCACTCTCTCACCTTCCCCCTCCCCCCCTCCCTCCACGGCTTCGCAAACACACAGAAACTCTGCTCGTCTCTTATGAGTGTGCGCGCGCACAGACGCTCTCACCTTTTCACCCCCTCCCTGGCTTCACAAACACACAGAAACTCTGCTCTGTCGCGATTCTTTTCAAAGGTAAGGTGCTGGTTCATTTGTTTGTTTGTTTGTTTGTTTTTTTACTTTACAGCAGTGATTCCCTTAGTATGCGCTCACGCCAGGTCAGAGAGATTTCTTTTTTCCCTGTTAAAACAGTGTTTCCGTGTTTGTGTGTGTCCATTTGTTGTGAAACTTAAGTGATTCCGTTAGTATGCGCTCATGCCAGTCTCACTTTTTTCCCGTTAAAAACGGTGTTTCCGCTGTGTTTATGTGTTTGTTGTGAAACTTAAACAGTGATTCCGTTAGTATGCGGTCATGCCAGTCTCAGTGAGATTTCTTTTTTTCCTGTTAAAACGGTGTTTCCGATGTGTGTGTGTGTGTTTGTTTGTTGTGAGTCTTAAAAAACGAGGTGGGGAGAGGGAGGAGGAGTGTTACTGTGTAAAACGAGGCGAGGGAAGGGGCTAATTCCACACACACACACACACACACACACACACACACACACACACACACACTGCGCGCACCAACGGAAACACTTATCTGTCAGGATTTATTTGTACTGTTTTTTTAATGTAAAGTGCAGATTAATTTGTTTTATTTTCATTTTATAGATTGTATTAATTATTTTTATGTATTTATTTTTTGGGGCTGTGGAACGAATAATTTGAGTTTTCATTATTTCTTATGGGAAATGATGATTTGGTTTACAAGTGTTTTGTAATACGAGCCCACTTCCTGAACGAATTATGCTCGTAATCCAAGGTTCCACTGTACTTAATTCGGCTATACCTTTTTGTGCAGTAGTTGCATTGCTTCCTGATTCAACAGTAGCTTTACAGCAGTGTTAATTCTCACATACCCTATGAGAATTCCTAATTTAAATTTTTTTCCATGATGATGTTGGAAGAAACTGTTGACATATGAATGTACCACAAAAGTGTCTTTCCATCGCATATGCAGAGGGCAATAGAGACGCTAAAATGATCACCAACTATATTTAGTTTGTGCAGCCCTGCTGACTAATACAGACTAGCATTTTCCCCAGCCTTGTTTTTTTTTTTTTTAATACAGTGACAGTGATTTAATGTGTAATAAATCTTATGAGCTTGGATTGCGACTGGATGAAAGGTGTGAGTGTGAGTGTGTGAGTGTGTAAGTGTGTGTGTGCGTGTGTGTGTGTGTGTGTGTGAGGGCAGTATAGCTAAGTGACCTAGTGTTTGTGAAGCTCTTTTAAAGTCATGGGGTTAAGTGGTCAGATCAGAGGGCATTCAGGCTCTACTAACTGACAGAACAATCAATGATATAGGTGACAATGGCAAAGGTTAGGATGTTCAGTAAATACTCTGGATCAACACTGGTCATTGTTCTCGCATGGCAGGAAAAAAGCATTTAAGCATGAGTAAAATAATGAACTCTCCAAGTGGTTTTCTCATAAATGCCATATTCTATACAGAATTTTCTCTCTCTCTCTCTCTCTCTCTCTCTCTCTCTTCACTATTTCCTTTATATACCTTTCTAGACACAACAACTCTATCTGAGCTACAATTAAGGGCACATTTTCTAGAAGACCTAGGATCACCTTATCAGTTTGCATATTAATTTAATCACGTAGCAGCAGTGAATCTTCCCGTTCAACCTCCTTGGTGTTGCAGCATTTTCAGTTTTCTGCAAGTTTTCTGTTCCAGCACTATTCCGACAGCTATCAAACTGCCACTTTATGCAAACGAGTGACAGTAGATCAGGGAAGAGGAGGAGAGGAACAATAGCGAAATCTAAACCCTTGCTCCATGCTGATGAAGTCCAGATGCATGCTGTGCATTCAAATTGCCCAGCGCTGCTTGACAGACAACCACGGTGCCTGTCTGAAGATCTGAGTGTGGATTACTGTTTATTTGTGCCAGGCTATCTCCTGTCTGTCTTCAAACAACTGTCTACGGTGCTGTGCTTGTGTCTAAACAAGAAGCAAAGTCCCTGTCAAGGCTCTCTGTAAAACATTATTAATTTATGAAGGTAATAGTATTCATAGTTATCATAGTCAAAAAAGCATGACTTTTTTCTATTTAGCAAAAGAGCTCCAGCAGCCTTAGTTTGCTCCACAGTAGCTCAGGTTAATGTCTTTTGTTGGTTCCTTCTGGTGGTTAAAATTCCTCTCACCTCTCAAAAGATGCTGGTAGGAGGACTGATCATGCTAAAATGCCTCTAGGTGTGATTGAGTGTGTGAGTATGTGTGTATGGTTTATTGCAATGACGAGTGCCGCATACTTGTGCTCAACGTTCCCAGGAAAGGCTCAGGATCCAGGGCATATCCCTGATTAGGATAAAGAATTAACTTGCCCTATTAACACTCCCATTTTACCTAAATACAGCCTGATTCATTAACATAAAGACAGTACTAGGTAATTCTCAACCCTGATAAGTGAATTACTGTTAATGAATTTGAGACAATGCAGCACACGTTTTCCAAAGGTTTAACCATAAGACTTCATATCATGATGGATTTCTTCCCAACACATGATGAAATACACGGTGCCGGACAACGCCGACTTATCCTGCAATCCTTCAAATCCTTTTCCCAGCATGAGTGAGGGGTGTGAGGCAGATAAATTGAAGTGTAACATGATTCCTCTGAGGTTCCTTTGAGGTTCTTTCCCATCACGTACAGATGGAAACATTAACTACCCACCACCGAAGCAACAGGCTCACTGAGGTCACAGCTATACCACATCCTCAGAGCTTATATGTGATGCTCTAATGTGCCTTCTCAGATGTGCTAAGAATGGGAAAGTTTAATGATTAATGCCTGCTTCTGTCCTATATTAAAGTTATTATCGTCCCTTTTCTCCTCGATAGTTTAATCGCATCCGTGTGGTACCTGAAGTCTTGTAATGCACTTGTTAAAGAGGTGTCTTAATAATGTATATCATACCTCTGACTATTTACTGTTTAATGGCATGTGCTCTAGTAGAAAGGAACCATACTATTCTTCCATCCCAGTAAAATCCAGCCATTTGAGGCCAAAACTGAGAATTAAACTGAGATTCAATTCTCAGAACCTGTCTTCAGGTAAGCAGTGCTGTATATTAACTACTCTGAGCCACCATTTCATTCCTCTGTTATAATTATTCATGTATGTATGTTATATTGTCTGAGTTGAACCTAAGTTAGAACAGTAAGCTTCTTAATGATTATAAAAATGGGAACAGTCAGCAGAAAACGCTTCACATTCTGTAACACATTAAAAGCGCTCTGCTGTGAATCACAGGGTAGCAGAATCTATATGCTGTCATGGGCGGAATACAGAAAGTGACTCATGAAATTGCACGATTTTATTCAAACAACACTGCATTTTGCATGTTAAATAAAATTGCCCTAACTACCTGCCTTTTGCCACAGTTAAACTATCCACAACAATGCAATAGATGCAACATCGCTGACTGTTAGGAGAAGGGGAACAACATAGTTTGCCCTTTAAAATACTGATCGGAAGCGACAAACCCAGGCAGAAACAAAAGCTTTCCAGATTGCAGTTGACAGAAAAATGAACAGTGTCACATCCACTAGTGGAGGAGGACTGTGTGGTGATTCCTCAAGCGGTCGGCAAATGACATGGTGGAGAAGACAACGGATTCAAAAATAGCCTCTCAGCAGGGAGGGACGGGAGGTTTTGAAGATATTATCCTCAAAATCGAGGCAGCAGCTTTGAGTGAGGCTGGAAGTGAGGAAATGCTGTCTCTGGTAAAATATGAAAGGCCCACACTCGGTGACAGCCCATGGCTTTTCTCGATACCACTAACACCAGCTGACTGCAATGATCCATTGGCGCTTTGTGGAGACTTGTGATACAAATGCTAAGGGCGAGATGCTAGAGATACAAGTCCGCTTCCCCTCCTCTCGCTGCTTCCTCGCCTCCTCCCTTCACCAGGCGGCGCGCTGTCACACAGGGGTAATTTGTTATGTTCCCTCATCTCTCCGTTTCCAGGCATGGAATGACACGAGTGCCGCTCGTCCTTGTGCCTTTTCAATTTGACAAGCACGTGGCCTTGGGGACATTGGACTCCATTTTCAAATTGACCATTTGTAATCAGTGCACTAAAGAGAGTTAGAGAGGAGCAGGTGGCAAGGGATAGGAAGAAAGAAATTCAAGCGAAAAACTGTTTTGCACATGGTGGATTTATTTAGGAAGTAGCTCTATAAATGGAACATGAGCAAATCCCCACTCTACTCATACTGACACTACACCAAGTATTTGAACCCTAAATTGAAAGCATCCAATAATAGATTTTTGGGAAAGAAAACAGATGTTTTGGAATGTAGGAGGAAACTGGAAAACCCAGAGGAAGCCTGTCTGGACACAGGAAGATCAGGTGATGATGCACAGTCGCACACAGTAATCTGGGAGCCTGCGGCTATGAGGCAGCAATGCTCTCTGCTGTGCTTCAAAAAAAATGTGTTGCTCGTAAAAGAAGTGAGAGGTCATTTTATGCTCTACAGTTTGTTTCAGCTTCACTTCAGCATCAATTCACACAGACATCACATAGAGCTTTAACCGTCAATAATGTTTCTCTTTATTTCAGGAACAGGAATGTGTGACAAGCATGTTCACTTCTAACTGAGAAACACATACATGTACATAACAAAAGTGACAAAATACACACTGCTTCAAATCAAATGATTATCAAATGATAAGTTATGCCTCGAATTATCAACGCACTAAAAAATGTCAAATGCATTCACATCAATGGAAAATAAAGTGAGTAAAAGGATTAAAAATGACAGTATGTAACTAGAAAATAGACCATAGAAGACATAGAAGTTATGTTTTACACCGATCGGATGTAACATAAAGACCATTTACATTGAAAGCACATAGGTTCCCTTTTTGCCATCGAGGCGGCTCTGGCTCGACTCCCCAAGATCTAAGGGGGAGTGCTGTGGTGTTTGCCATCCTTTGGGTGCTGTAGGTAGCGTGGTGGGGCCTCCATTGATCTGACTTTTTCGTCTGACGTATCCAATGGGTGCTTATTCAGGTTGGAATGTGTGGAGTTTAGGGGCTGGGTTCTTTGCCATGTGTTCTTAGCCTTTTGGGGCCCTTGTGCTGCATTGGCTTTTCAGTAGGATCAAACCACATTCAATTCAATTCAATTCAATTTTATTTGTATAACGCTTTTAACAATTGTCATCATCGCAAAGCAGCTTTACACAATCAAAATTATTTAAGTTTGTAGCACCACATGGGCTGCCCTTCGGGGCCCCCGGACATGGGTGAGCCTTGGATGCCCATGATCCTGTCACCAGGTTTCTCGCGTACAGTACAGACCAAAAGTTTGGACACACCTTCTCATTCAAAGAGGTTGAATTTGTATTATGGCAAGAAAAAAACAGCTAAGTCAAGAAAAACGAGTGGCCATTAATACTTTAAGAAATGAAGGTCAGTCAGTCCGAAAAATTGGGAAAACTTTGAAAGTGTCCCCAAGTGCAGTCACAAAAACCATCAAGCGCTGCAAAGAAACACATGCTGACCGCCCCTGGAAAGGAAGACCAAGAGTCACCTCTGCTGCGGAGGATAAGTTCATCCGAGTCACCAGCCTCAGAAATCGCAGTGAGAGAGGTCAGGTCAATGCCACACAGTGTTCTAGCAGCAGACACATCTCTAGAACAACTGTTAAGAGGAGACTGTGTGAATCAGGCCTTCATGGTAGAATATCTGCTAGGAAACCACTGCTAAGGACAGGCAACAAGCAGAAGAGACGCGTTTGGGCTAAAGAACACAATAAAGAACACAATAAAGAAAACTCTTTGAATGAGAAGGTGTGTCCAAACTTTTGGTCTGTACTGTATAGTAGGTGATGTATAGTCACTCCACTTTCCAGTGGTCATAATTTTATGAATGACCTGCGTATTTACCTGGTTTTGATATTCCTTCTGTAAAGAGTCTGTTACCGAACATGATTCATAAAAACAAATGTTATTCACAGAACAACAATTAAAACATGCGAAGATGAAACATATTGAATATCAGTGTTACACAATGACAACTGTGATGTCATATACTGTAAGATCATAAGATCAGCTAAATAAGTTCTTCCAGGGGATCGTTTCTCCCTGTCCATAAGCTCATACTGCCTCACAAGGAGTTCTTAGAATACAAGAACCAGTGGTGGCTTGCCTAAGTGAATCCCCAGTCTGGGGCACTGACCAGGATACAGCTTTGCTCCTGGAAGTCCTTAAAGATTATAATTATAAGAAAAGCTAGCTGAAAGGGGAGGGATTTCTAAAAGGGTGAGAGCAAAAGGGCAGATGTCCATGCCCCCTTGGGTTTATCTGCACACATGCCTGACATTTTCACAAAGCAGTTTGTTTGGGTGCTCATGTTGCCGCAATCCTGAAGACACGCATGTTTTCATTAGCCTGTCATACACAGCACACCAAAGAAGCATGACAGTAATAGGAACATTTGCAGCCTACATGTTGCTCTTGTGCTGAAGGAGAGAGACAAACATAACTTTAAACCTGAGCCTTTAGCTTCGAATTAATGTCAGTGTCAAAAACAGCAGGTTTAATACTCAAGTCACTTGATGCATGCTCTTTCGACTGAGAATAACTCTAATACCATGTTTGCTTACAAAGGTCATTTTATGTGTTATGGGCTGCGCTCCCCAGTCTCAGGTGAGTTTGTGTTGTGTTTATACATAGACCATTAGATGGAGTGGTCTGAAGTGTCAAATGACAGATATAGTGGCAATTTGGAGGTCACACACACTGTGAGGTGACCCTGTATTTTTTTCCCTCGCTTAGTATTGATTCTCTACATTGCTCAATGCACGCTTAGGATCAATCAGGGTGACAGAAAAAAAAAAATCAAAATGGTACGACATAGAACCTTAAATCCAGCACTTTGAAATAGACTAACTTACATTTATTTTATTTATTTATTTATTTTAAGATAATATTCAAAATACACTACTTATTTAATACATGCAATATTTATCAGGAAGCTCTTTCCATCCTGGACGACCATAAAATCAAAGGGATACCCCAGCACTTCACGTTGACATGCTGTCATCTTTAATGCGTCCTCTCAGGTTTCAGCATGCCATTTTCCATGTCAGAGACCTCATAAAACATACGGGGCTTACCTGCAAGCTAGGGCTTTTCATTACATTAAAAGGAATGCATGAAAAATATGTACGGACGCTGCGCGGGCCCGGAATCAGAGATTCGGAAAAGGAGGGTTAATTATGATAACAAGGGGTCGGACAAAAAATATGCAGCTTAAGTGGTGAACCCCTATTCGTTTCAATAAGGGAAATTGATTCCCGTGTCCTCTGGTGAACAGGCGCTCCTCTCTCCAGTGTTTGCATGAGGCGAGTGAGACAAAAGCGTTGGGTAGGGGGGGGTGCATTGATTTCTGAGTAGCTTGCACCGCAGAGGCTTGTCGAAGCAGAAAAGTAGTGTGATAGATTTAAACATTGACGGGCAGGTACAGTATATATCAGATCACTCGAATTATTTGCAGGCCCATTTACAATTGACATTTATTTCTGCTTTTGTACACAGTAGTTATAGCATGCATCCTGATACAAATAGGCTGTAAACCAATTTTATACTCCATGTATAATGTGAAGTCTGAATGAAAGTAATTACTTTCGTAAACTACGGTCATTATTTCATTCTTCACATACAGAAAAATAAAACTGTAAACAGCAAATAAATATGTGACGTACATATATGGAAAGCAATTACGTCCAGAGTCCGTTGACTTGCATGTGTGCGGGAGAAACAACGCCAACACGCTGTGCATTAGCAGGCCGGTGAAGTATTATAAAATACTGTCTGCCAGCAGGGCCAGGATGTAAAGGACAAAGAGGATGCTTATAGCTTGCTGTCCCTGGGGCTTAGCCCTGCTTCACCGCTACAGGGGCAGCTTAGTGGGCTGATGTAGAACGTCAACTAGTTACTTCAGCTCCATGGTAAAGCAGGCCTGAATCTGCTCACCTTTCTGGCCATCTGCTAGTCCTTGAAAAAACTTTTGTTTAAATGGATTTGTGCCTGATCCGACGACAAAGTTTTTCGACCAGTATTTGCTCATTGCTCACTCAATCACTCATCTTCTATACCGCTTTATCCTGTATTGTAGGGTCATGGGGGGCCTGTAGCCTATGCCAGGAGACTCGAGGTGGAGTACACCCCGGACAGGATGCCAATCCATTGCAGGGCACACATACTCACATGCTCATTCACACACTATGGGCAATTTCCACCAATCAGCCTAATCTGCATGCCTTTGGATTGTGGGAGGAAACCAGAGTACATGGAAGAAACCAAGAACAGGGAGAACATGCAAACTCCACGCAAACTCAGTCGGAGGTGGGAAACAAACCTAGAACCTGGAGGTGTAAGCGACAATGCTAACCGCTAAGCCACCATGCCACCTCCAGTATTTAGTCTATATTAAAAATCCAAAAATGTACTACCTTTACTAGTATAGATCAAAAAGTTAATTCTAGGGGTGATAAGCTACATCTTATATGTTATCATCATCGTCTATACCGCCTTATCCTGTATTCAGGGTCGCAAGGGGACTGGAGCCTATCTCAGGAGACTTAGGGCATGAGGCGGGGTACACTCTGGACAGGGTGCCAATTTACACACATAACTCACTCACACACACTATGGGCAATAGGGATCACCAATTAGCCTAATCTGCATGCTAATTGGACTGTGGGAGGAAACCCACCAAACACGGGGAGAACATGCAAACTCCATGCACACAGAGTCAGGAATCAAGCCTGGCCGGGAATCGAACCTGGACCACTACACCACCGTGTCACCTACATCTTATATGTAGGTTACAAAAATAGAATAACTGTAGAACAGCTTATAATAGTTTTCTGCACTCAAGGCTCGGAAGGTAGGTAGATTATATTACCTATTCTAAATTGGCTCAGGTGTGGATAAGTATGTATGATGTCCTGCAGTGGGATGGTGTCCCACCCAGGGTGTATTATTTAGGTGTTCCCAGGATAGGCTCTGGATACACCATTACCCTGACCAGGATAAAAAGGTTAATGAAGATGAATTAATAAATGTTTTGTAAAAAAATATTCTATTCTAGTAGTGCTTGCAAGGCTGGTAATTAAAGTGCAGTGTGACATCTTTTGTTGATTATCTGCACCTATAAAACATTTCTAAAAATAGTGATGTCCTGATTCAGTTTAACTTTGGAAAAGACATCCAACCGAGTACTTTGAATGTAAAAATGAATAGTCATGCTATTATGGGTGTGAATATTATTGGTAACACACACCGACGAGCATGCGCTATGCTGCTTGACACATCTCATCAAACAGTATATCCCGTCTGGAGCCATTTACAGCCTCTCTGCCCATTCTTCTTGTCTGAGTTTGGAGATTGAGCCTCACTCCTCCTCTGTGTCGGCCACCCCAGAGCTCCCAATGCAGGGTGGCATTCATCTCTTCTGAACTGCAGCAGGCTCCAGGACACCCCCGCTGGCATGGCACCTTCCTCCATAAATCAGCATGTGTCTCTGCTGATAGCACATCGCCTCAGCTGTATGGATGACTGTCACTTACCTGTGAGGACCTGAATGCGAATGAACTCCCCATTACACATAACGACACAGTCACACTGCTTTAATATTTTCGAGGTGCAACAGTACCACTTTCTGATATTGGTTATAATCTTTATGTATATTGGTTCCACTGCAAATAATTCAAAGTGAATTAAAGTATCACTATCATACTTCAGCTGACATTTTGCTTACCAGTGTCTACATCTGTCTCTTCCCTGACTCCGCAATGAGATTTGCTGCATGCCTTGAAAGATCAGATTTTTAATTTTTTTTATTTCTAAAAATCAATGTATTTGGAATGATAGCATTTAATGTTGTCATGTAGCAGAGTCTGATGAGGGATTTTAGCATGGTTCAAAAAAGTCCTCATATAAACAAAGGCAGTAACCGTGTGAGAGTATAATTCTGTGATTACCAGGACCCCAGGGAGGCCTCTTTCACTCTCTTCAGTGGGGCTCGTTCACAGCAAGGGGCCATTATTCTGATTTAAATGGGATGAAAATGTACATTCAACACTGATCCGGCTGCTAAAAATACACACCATTCCATTGTAATCCCCATAATTGTGTCATTACTACGTTATTCACTACATTTCAAACACTCAGTAGTGAAGCCGCGAAATATACTTGTGTATTTTGTGTGATGTTTTGTGCTGCATACGTTAGCTTTGATTCTACTAAATAGGTTGACACACCTCTAATGCAACCACCAGCAAACACCGCTCTTGGCAAAAAAAAAAAATAAGTCGAGGAAATGTAACAGAGAAAACACATTTCTGAGGAGCCTTGAACTCTAGGGTTAATGCACTGTTTAGCAAGGGAAAAGACAACACTGCAGTATCAGAATGAGGTTACAGTTGAAAGTAGGGAAGTTCAAGGCTGCTCCAAATGCAACATAAGAAGACCTGGCTAATTCTGCCATGTTGTGGCAAAAACTACTTTGCAGTCATATTTAGACGATGCTTCAACTTCCAGTTTAAAAGATTTTAGTGCTGAGATGAATGTTTATGCCCATTGCTGTTGTTTACTTCGACATAGACACTTTATCCTGCTTTATTTAATAGCCACAACAGATAGATAAAAAAGGGGGGCACTGTGTATTTCGTCACAGAAGTTCTCTCTCTTATACACACACATACATACACAGTTATGTATTAAGTATATATCATCCGATCGTCTCATTCATTCACCATCTAATTATTTAGTTATTGATTTAACCAAACATGAAGATCCAAAAAGAAAAAAACTTATGTGGGTAATGCTATGTACCCACTTTTTTGCAGTAATAACTTTCCTGTAAGTAATCATTTCCTGTATGACTGTATCAGTCTCACATTATTTTAGCCCATTCTTCTTTAAAACATTGCTTCAGTTCATTAGGATTATTAGCTTGTCATTTGCTTAGACACAGTTCTCTTAATGTCCCACCAAAGCATTTAAATTCAGTTGAGGTCTGGACTTTGAATAGGCCATTCCAAAACCTTGATTCCTTAATGTTTCAGCCATTCTAATATAGATGTATTGTCCTGTTGCATGACCAAGCTTCAGGTGTCGGACAGAGGAGTTCATGGTCAACTCAGTGACTGCAAGGATACCAGGTCCTGTGGCTGCAGAAACAAGCCCAAATCATCTTCATCACCATGCTTGACAGTGGGTATGAGGTGTTTCTGCCGAAATGGTGTTTTGTTTTTCACCAAAACTGGTGCTGGCTATTAAGGCTAAACCACTTTACTTTGGTCTCATTTGTCCCATTTGTGAACACACATCTGAGTGAACTGCTATTATAGTGGTCTGCACAGCTGATGATTAATTAATCAAGGACTGATGATTAGCAGCACCTGGTTTCATGTTATTATGGCACTTGGGAAAAGGAATCTAGTCTGTGATTGTTTTCCATAGATGACAACAAATTCAGCAATTTTCATGTTAGACCACAGTTGGATCCAGTAGCAATATAACTCACTAGGCAGCGAGTAGAATTCTAATTAATGGTAAATAATGCAAACTTACAAAAACGGAATGATGTTTTCACGCAAAACTAAATAGTTGTTAAAGAACAAAATCACCAATCACAACAATTTCAGATAAAAATTAACACAACGTTTCACTTTTTTTTTTAAATGACATCAGCTTAATTTCATCAGTTAAAGACACTTACCTTTTCGTTTTTATATAGTTTTAGTGTTAAATATAATAAACAGTATCAACTTTCTTTACTTTCACTTGAGTAACATTGGCAGCATGCTGGCTTAATGGTTAGCACTACAGCATTGTACCTACAGGATGCAGGTTTGATTCCTTTCTTGGGGTCTGTCTGCATGGAATTTGCATGTTTTTCCCTTGTGCATGGTGGGGTTTTTTCCTCCCACAGTCCAAAGACAGGCAGATTAGGCTAACTGGCATTCCCAAAATGCTCGTAGTGTACGGATACTGACTGGAGGTCCTACAGTGGTCATAAAAAGGGGAATAAATACAATCGTTACCATTGGCCTCCACTGTCCCTAGATGGAGTACAGAGGTTAGATGGATAAATGGATGGATGAGTTGTACTTTCATTTATTAGTATTTTTTACACATTATCTACTGTATACCCATATTTATATAAAGTCTGCCATTGTTAATTTCAGCAATAATGTTATATACTATTTGTTAAAGAGAGAGGACGACTATCAGCACTGGAGGCACATAACGTTTCTCTCTGATCTGTCTATACAGTACATCCCCCAACATACAAACGAGTTCCCTTCTCAGAGCTTGTTTGAAAGTCCAAAAAGTCCAACGAACATTGTCTAGGTAACAGGACACTAACACAGTATAAAACTAGCATGTTCCATAATCTTGTCCTTGATCTTTAGAATCGTGCCAATGGTAGAATGATACATGCTACAAGAATGAGCATGTCTGCAATCTTTTCACCTCACTCTATTCTTTAAATTATTTTGACTTTTGTCTCCATTGTTATCACTTGACCCTGCTTAGCAGTACCAGCTTCATCACTGCTGCTTTTACACTTGCTTCCAGACATCCTGAGATGCACACTGCACGCACGTGACAATGGACACCTGACATGTGATCTAACATTCCCATGATTGAACATGTGTGGGACTGCATGTTCGTATCTTTGAAAGTTTGTAACTCGAATGTTCATATGTAGGGGACTTGCTGTACTTATTGTTGAATGTAATTAAGGAGTTTGCCGACCATCATAGTACTCAGACACCAATCCCTGAGCCAGAGGATGCATGGGTCTTCGTCAATTATCTGCATGGTATAGTTAGATGCTGATGACTCAACGGACAACGCCATCTCCACCACACTACATCTCTTGCCCTCACACACTTGGACAATAAGGATACCTACGTTGGAATGCTGTACATAAATTTCAACTCAGCATTCAACACTATCATCCACCAACACCTGATCAGGAAGCTGAGCCTGTTGGGCCTGAACACCTCCCTCTGTAACTGGATCCTGGACTTTCTGAGCGGAAGGCCTCAGTCAGTACAGATCGGGAACTGCACCTCCAGCACCACCACACTGAGTACTGGGCCCCCCCGCAAGACTGTGTACTCAGTTCCCTGCTGTTCACACTGCTGACTCACGACTGTGCAGCGACACACAGTTCGAACAATATCATCAAGTTTGCTGAAGACACGACCATGGTGGGTCTCATTAGCAAGAACGATGAGTCAGCGTGCTGAGAGGAAGTGCAGAGGCTAACGGACTGGTGTAAAGACTACAACCTGTCTCTGAATGTCTGAACAAGACAAAGCAGATGGTTGAGGACACGGAGCGACCACTCTCCGCTGAGCATCAACGGCTCCTCTGTGGAGATCGTCTGACAGAACCAAATTCCTGGTCGTCCATCTGAAGACGAACCTCACCTGGTCCCTCAACACCAGCTCTCTGCACAAGAAAACCCAACAGCGTCTCTTCTTCTTAAGAAGGCTGAGAAAGGCACAGCTTCCACCACCAATCCTGATCACCTTCTATAGAGGGACTATCGAGAGCATCCTGAGCAGCTGCATCACTGTCTGGTTTGGAAATTGTACCATATCAGACCGCAAGACCCTACAGCGGATAGTGAGGACAGCTGAGAAGATCATCGGGGTCTCTCTCCCCTCTATCGAAGACATTTACATCACACGCTGCATCCGCAAAGCCACCAGCATTGTGGCTGACCGGACACACCCCTCACACTCACTCTTCACCCTCCTGCCATCTGGAAAAAGGTCCCGAAGCATTCAGGCACTCACATCCAGACTATGTAACAGCTTTTTTCCACAAGCCATCCGTCTCCTCAACACAAAGAGACTGGACTGATAAAACACACACACACACACACACACATTATCACTCAGATTAACTCAACTACCTCAAAACATTGAGACTGGACTGATTAACCAACACACGCGCAGACACACTGATCTACACTACCAAACTATTGTACACACCAACCTTTACCTCAACTCATCACCTCATTTCCACAGAGTTTTGTAATGTTATGTTTGTCGCACTGTCACTTTATCGCTCTTATTTGCACATTTGCACGTGCACTTTATGTTGTCTTTTTCTGTATAAAAATGTAGACAGTTCCCAGCTAATTAGGTCTCTAAGTTAGCTAGAGAGTTTTTTTGTTCATTTATGTTGTTATTATGTTGTCATGTCAATCTGTATTGTCTCAGCTATCCAGCTAATTAGGCTTCTTAGTTAGCTAGTTAGTTTTCTGTTAATTTATGTTGTAAATTTATGTTGCATGTAGCACCTTGGTCCTGGAGGAACGTTGTTTCGTTTCACTGTGTTCTAACTGTATATGGTTGAAGTGACAATAAAGTTGATTTGACTTGACTTGACTCTTTGCATGATCTTCAAGGTCATTCAATGCATTATTAATGTATATGACATGTTACCATAAAACCAATTTCCACTATTCACTTCTTAAGGCTTTATTTCCTGCACATAGTTCATTTATAATTGACACCACATCTAGACATCAATTGGCAACCAGCTTACACTGTCAGAACCATCAAAGAGAAAGACACCACTATCTCAAGATTTAAGAGGGATATGGATCTGAGGAACACTGCTGCATCTCAATATTGGATGTTCTGGACCCAGGCCTACATCAGGAAACTTCACACATGCTTCAACCATTAGTATATACCTTCATAATTTGTAAATGTTTATGTAGTTTATTGTCATTACAATAGGGTGTTGGGATTTATCCACTAAAATAGTTTTTGACTATTGCATAATAATGTAATTTTCCTGTTAATAAAGTTAGATCTGCATTCTCTAGTGAATTGGGCCAGTGATTTTTTTTTTTTTTTACTCAACCTTTTTCACAATATATTGTTTTGCATTTATATAATTTCCAGTCAATCAAACAAATGACTTAAATGCAAAATCACTGAATCATAGGGGAGCTTTGGGAACTGTGTAAAATTTACCACCAAAGCCATTTCAGAGAGAGAGAGAGAGAGAGAGAGAGAGAGAGAGAGAGAGAGACCTATCTGTATTTATGTATGTATCATGTAGAAAAACTCTCATTAAACAATGCCATTACAACAATCAGCATGGTGTGCAAGCAATATCAGTCAACTCGAC
This sequence comes from Clarias fuscus, assembly GCA_030347435.1. Classification (NCBI taxonomy): domain Eukaryota; kingdom Metazoa; phylum Chordata; class Actinopteri; order Siluriformes; family Clariidae; genus Clarias; species Clarias fuscus. The sequence continues at coordinate 17,601,176 of CM059205.1, forward strand.
CCCTTTAAATTTTAAATCACTTTTCCATAATGTCTAATAGAGTTACAGGGCAAGTTAGACACTTTACCGCTTTTCTTCAGTGGCCTTGATGTTTCTGTAATCAGTATCAGATAGGCAGTAGTTCACCAGTCTTATGTGACTACCCTATTTGATTACCAATCTCACCAGATACCAGCAAGTTTAAACTTGAAATCCTTCTTGAAATCCTCTGGCTTAAAGGGTTTTAAACATGTGTGAAGGTTCATAGTATGCAGTGTTGACTGAGTTTTTGTTCAGCACACACTAGATTAGTAACGAAAACCTAGTTTATTTTTTGTTTTTTGTTTTGTTTTTTGTAAACTGAGCTAAAATAGTAATGCCAAGATGAGGATCCAGTACTTGTTTTGCTTTTTAGTAAATAGGAACAAAACTGTGTGTATGTATAGTGCAAACATCAATACCCACAATAATCAGAAACCATGCACAGAATGGCTGGAAGATTTCAAAGTCAAATAAGACTTATTAATGTTAAGTGCCTGCTCAAGTCTATCATATTGTTAAGATACAAACAGTTGCCCGATGTTAAAATAAGACATAGCCAGTAAACTTGCAATTAACTATCTTGCCACAGTTTCCTTAAATATTTGGGGGTGCCATAGTATTTGTGGTGTAAAATGGACAACAGGATATCATGTATGAGGTCACTGAGGCATAGGGTGAATCATAAACATTACAGTCTGCAGCACATTGAAATCTCTGGCTGTTCAATATGAGCTGTGAGAATACCTTTCTGGGGAAACTGAGATTTAAATCAATGTTGCTTCTTGAGCTAATTTGAATGAAAAAAGACATTTAGACTGTCATTAATTATATATGGATATGGTGGCCAAGAAGTGCAAGAAGAAAAAAAAACAAAAGCAAAATAACAAATCCGAAAACAAAATAACAAAACAAAAAAATGCAAAAAAAAAAAAAAAAGAAAACAAAATAACAAATATAACAAAATAAATCTGCAGCAAAATAACAAATCTAAAAAAAAAACATAAAATAAAAAAAAAAATTCAAAATCAAAATAACAAAAACCAAAACAAAATAGCAAATTCAGTACCAAAATAACAAAGCCAAAAACAAAATAATAAAACCGGAACCAAATAACTAATTTAAAAACAAAATGCAAAAAAATTTTTTTTTACAAAATAACAAAACTGGGAAGAAAGTAACAAAACCAAAACACACACACACACACACACACACACACACACACACACACACACACACACACACACACACAAAATAACAAAACCAAAAACAGATTAAACAAATCCAAAACAACATAACAATTCTGTAAACAAAATAACACATCATAAAACACAACAACAATTCAGACAAACTGAAAAACATAGGTGTAGTCTGCGAATGAAATTCTTACCGCTGAACAAATGTGACTCTATCTGTCACTCAAGATAATTGGAATAAGAAATTGTGTCTATATCTTCATTTATCTATTTAGAGTGTGACCTTGGATTACGAGCATAATTCATTTGTGTTCCAAAACACTCGTAAACCAAATCATTGTTTCCCATAAGAAATTATGAAAACGCAAATTATTCGTTCCGCAGCCCCAAAAAATAAATACATCAAATTACGCGCGCACATGCATAAGAGACTAAAAGAAAGAGGGAGATGTTGATTATAGAGACGAGCAGAGTTTCTGTGTTTGTGTGTGTGTGTGGGGGGGGGGAGGTGAGAGAGTGACGCTCGGTGTCAAAATAAGAGTCGCATGTGTGATACGTGATACTCGGCGCTCGTAAACTAATGCTTGCACGGTTTCCGATTAAAAAATTATTAAAAATCTTTGCTCGGTTTGCGGAACAATCGTAAACTACGTTACTCGCAATCCGAGGTTCTACTGTATTTGTCTTTTGTTATTTTTATTTTGCGATACTTCATGTGATGGTTCAAGTTGCCAGCAGATTATGGGTTCTAAATAACTTACAGTACTTATTTTACTAAAGCAATAAAGACATGTATGATGCACAATAAGTATAAGCTCAATAGGTAACTATCCTCGTTTTGAATGAATTCACAATTAGACATTTGTGAACTTGTAAATTTATTATAACTACTAATTATGAATTGCAAAAAAAAAAGCTTTAGTATTAAAAAAAAGCTTTAGTATAAGATACTAAATACTAAGATACTCATACTAAGATGAGATGGCACTTTGAATGATTAGGCTGCTTGTAGTTTGTTATCTCATTAAAACCCACATTGTTCATCGAGATTTTTAATTTTATAGAAAAAAAAAAAATATATATATATATATATATATATATATATATATATATATATGCTTTTGCACAGTGGGTATGGGTAAACCTTATACATTGTAAAAAATAACTTAATATCTCAATAACTACAAAATAAATGAGAGTTTTTAGCTCGCTTTTACAAATATGTTTAAAACAGCCAGATTTGTTGTGAAAAAGAAAAGGATGAGACCAGATGCTTTTTTATTTTTTGCCTTCACTTTCTCTCCTGAGAATTAGGAAGAAAGAATATAGAAAGGAAAGGTGATGGAATGATGGCCCTCTCAACCTTGTGTATCCTTTCTTTCTTTAAATGATGAGCAGAAGAGAGAACACAGTGTTCAAGGGTAAAGAAAGACCATATACGTCCTCTCGCAGCCTGATTATCAACAAAACTATTTCATTTCAAACTTACTTATGAGAATATGCAAATGAAGGAGTTCAGTAATAGACAAGATAATTATTCACCACACGTTAATCCCCCTGTACTTATGTGCAATATATAAGCCCAAAACAGAATCTGTATACTTTGTAAACATTACATAATTGAGAGTATTAATGTAATTAGTTAATTACATCAGCTTAATAATTCTGTTCATGTATATGAAGGGAATGATGTTGTCTTGTCACAAAACATTTTATTGTGCCTGTCAAAACATAACAAGTTAACTCTGGTCAACTACAAATAAACCTCCTGTGCTATTCTACTTATAGGATAATCTGTATAGATGTTCACTGCAATGTATGATTAAATGTAACAATTAAAATTACTAACGTGTCCTCAGAAGGGCTGTACCTGCTCACATGATGTATCTGCAGATGTAACTGGAGTGGAAGGTTTCCGGTGGCTCAACAATCTAGTTATGAGAAACCTTTTTGCCTTAATTGCATTATCTTTTTTGCCTTAGCATTAATTCTCAGGCAATTACAACATTGTACTGTAACTGAGGGCACCACTGTGGCTTAGTGGTTAGCACTGTCACATTGCACCTCCAGGTTGCGGGTCTGATTCTAGCCCCGGGTCCCAAAGACATGCAGATTGGCATTCAGAAATTGCCTGTAGTGTGTTAATGAGCATGACTGTGTGTATGTGTGTGCCCTGCAATGGACTGGCACCCGTCCAGGGTTCATTTATTTTTCCTGCCTCGGCCCTACATCTCCTGGGACATGAGTGAGTGATCGTAACCCATAGATGGGGTAACACTTCAGCTGAACTGTATGGTATGTGTGGTGTAAACATTTCATGGAACATAATACCTTTGCTAGCAATACCACACTCAATACACTACATTTTGAGTAAGAGTCTACCAACCTGCATTTCTTGGGTCATAATCACGCTAGAAGGTGTTTTTTGATTTCTTCAGCTGTCTAACAGGGATCTGCAATTTTTGTGTCAAAATTATTTGGAATTTAGAGCTGCCTATGATTCCATAGCTGAGGCCTAGATCCAGCTAAAGAGAAGCAGACACATAGCATAATGCTGCCACCACTATGCTTCACCAGGGACAAGGGCGCTGGATGTTTTTTTGTTTTTTAAATATGATAAGCTGTTACTTTTGGGCTAAACAAATGGTAGTGTTAAATTATGCCAAAACTAAGGTTATACCCTGGTCTCAGACCTGAAAACATTTTGCCACATGGTTTGGTATGATAAGGTGTATTTGTGATATTTAAGGAAGCTTTTTTCTTCCTTTCTTGGCAGCCTCACTGATATATTTACTTCTTGTCCTTTTGTCATTTTTGACAAATGGTACTGCATGTCCCATATTTTCTGACTTGTTAATAACAGATTCCCCTTGATTCAAAGTTACTATAATAATAATTATTATCATTTTTTTTATTTATTTAGTTATATTTTTATTTATTTTAACAGTCCAGTCTTAATACAATGAGATCCCAGACTTGCATTCAAGGCTTGTTTTGTTGCTCTGGACCATGACTTCAGCAGTCATATAGAAGCAAGAAGATCTCAAGAAAATCCTACAGAAGCAACAATATGTAACTTAATTGGAATATAAAAGCTGTTATGATAAGTTATAAAAACCATCAAAACACTACAGTACACATAAAACGTGTATCTTATTTATAGCTGAGCTTCATATTAAAAAAAAATAAAATAAAAAGCAGGTCTACATTGGGACTTAAACAAAAATATTGCAGGACTGGAAGGTTTTTACTTCTACGCAGAGGAGAGCAGGTGGTCAGATATGATGCTTGTAGGACAAAGCAAGGGTATACTCATTAGCATAGGATCAAGTTGAACATGGATGCTTGTGCGGCACTGTGGAACACAATTACCACATTCATTCATTTTTCATTAAATGCTTTATTGTTTAAGTCGCTTTCATTTAATGTATAGTTTTTTCAAAGTTTCTTCCCAGGACTGAATGCGTTTGTGTGAAAATATCAGGACAGACACAAATAAAAATAATAACTGTGGGAGCAGGTTGGACTTTGTACATGTCTGCTGGGATTAGTCAGATTTCTTTTGAGAAAACGTGATACTGGGATTAAAATATCAGTCTGGTATTATAAGAGCCTCTATAGCAGAGCTGGCTTAAAATGAAGCCACAGTTCTAATTTATTCTTACAAAGTCTGTATAACAATGATGCTTATTATAAATAACTAAACTAAGCTTAACTAAAAACTATATACACAAATCAGCCGCAACACTACCACCCCCAGGTGAATTGAGTCACATTGATTATCAATTATATAACAGTAAACTGGTGACAGGATCATGGGCTCCCAAGGCTCATCTATGTCTGTGGGTAGCAAGGGCTTGCCTGTATGGCCCGATGCCACAGAAAAGCAAATGTAGCACAAACTACTGAGAAAGGTCAATGCTGTCTACAATAGAAAGGCACCAGAACGCCTAGTGCACCACAGAACACAGGGTATGGGGCTTAACAGGCAAAGAGTTCAAGCTTGTTCATCCGGCTTCCAAACTCCCCAGATCCCAGTCCGATTGAGTACCCATGTAATGTGCCAAACAAACATGTTGGTCCACAGAGGCTCCTCCTCACATCCTATAGCACCCATATCAGCCACAGACTATAGCATAGCCCTAGAGGTGTTGTGGAGTCATTCCCTAAGGAGACAGAGCTGCCCATGTGGCACAAGTGGAACCTACACAATACAAGGCATAATGTTTTCCATTTTAAACAGAACAATAAAATGGCTTCCAAACTGCAACCATAATAACATCTAAAAAACAAAATGTTAATCTTCTGATACATAACACAGTTAAGAATTTTTTTTTATCCCTGCTATAAATTTAACAATGTCGTTTTAGTCGAATGCATAACACTTTATGAATAATGGCCTTGGTAAAGTAATATTTCCTATGAGGTCAGAATGGTTGTAACATTTCATCAGGCATTTTGACACATGGCATTACGTGCCACACATATGATACAAACACATGCACACAACGTAACCCGTCATGACAGCAACCATCATGGCATCTATTATACAACTTAATTAAGAAATGTTAATATTCCACTGCATCAATATAACTCTTATGCCGGGCCATGGTATGCTAAGTTTATGACACGGTTAGTAATATTTATTATGAAATAGGGTTCAAGGACAGAGGTATTTAAATAGTAAACAGCATCAATAGCCATCAATCACATTTTTATAACTGACTGGCATTACGCTTTATCTGTGCCATCACATGGATAAGAGACATTCAGTTCTTAGGTTTTAATAATATTACATTAAAACTATCCGACATCTTGTTAAGAGATTTCAAACAAAAATGGCATAAACATTGTTTGGGATGTAATTGTTATGGGACTCATTATTAAATTTTCTAAATGAATTCATGAAATTTCCAGAATTAAATAAGCTCTTACAGAGGTCATAAGAGTCAGCTCTCTCAGATTCTTATGTATGATTGAATCGATTCCAGATTCATCAAGACTAGGAGTAATCAAGATAAATGAACCAATGATTTTATTATTTTTTTTCTTTTACCAATCCTTATTATATATTCAACTCATTATATATATATTCTAAAATTTCATTTGGGAATTTTAACATGACAAGCAGGAAAAGGAGGTTAATTAAAGTTATATGGGGGAAAACAGTAATTATTTCTACTGTAAGAAGAGAATAGCATTAAGTTATAACTTAAAAGAATCCATGTTTAGGAGCTTGCATTTACACCTAAAGAGAACTCCATTTCTTGAAATGAATAAACTTCTACAGTAATAAAGAAAATCTAAATATTGAATTAGAATAATGCATTAACAACAGCCACTTTACATTATTCAAAGTGATATTTGTGTACTCTGCTGTAACTGAAATCACATGTACATGCAATACCTTACTGCACCACAAAGTGGCAGTACTCATCAACTAAACAAAAACACAGTAGCTCTGGCATTTCTCAGACTCATTCATATTTATTGAGTAGATTAAATCCAAACAATAAAAAAGCTATAATTTTTTTACACTTTTCAAACTGGATTCCTTAATTTATACAGCAGGTTGTTGTAAATATGTAAGTGATGATTTTTTTAAACCGTCACCTGTTTTCCCTTAAAGCTGTAGACTGCTACAGTTCTACCATCACTGATTTCTGCTTCCTGCACTTTACGTTATGTGATGACTTTCTTGTTATTTAAAGTATAGCAAATATACATGTATGTAAAAATGAAAGCTAGAAATTCAGAGCTTCTCTAAAAAAAACATACTACAAAGTGCTTCAATAGTAAACAAACACATTTTTTTACTGAGCATCTTGGAGAATATGGCCCAGTTCTTCGAGGAGCTCATGATTTCTTCTCATTGTTTTTTTGATTGTCATATTGCTTTCTTTATGGGAATTTTTTTTTTTTATATAAAAATAAACATGATTCAACCATACATACACTACTCACGGTGCATTAACACTGTATATGTCTACACATGTCTATAGTCAGACATATTTCATATTTAATTTTGTTTGTTCTCAAATATTAAAATTAGTGTCTAGTATAAATCTCAGTGCTGATTTCAGTTGGCCGGCTTGGTACAGTCTCTGTGTCTTTTTATAACAGCTGCATACTCTCTACCAGAGCGGTACATGGTACGCTTCAGCTCAGCGCTGGAGAAATCCACATGGAAGAGACCAAATCTCACGCTGAAGCCGTCTGCCCATTCAAAGTTATCCATAAGTGACCAGGAAAAATATCCTTTCAGGTTCACGCCATCATCTTTGATCGCTAGAAAACAGGGCAAGACACTGCATTCATGGCATGAAAACAATTTAATATCATGTCTAAGCTTCAGGGTACTGTGTAGGAAAACAGGTGCAAACATACTACACCGGTACATATGCATCAGCCTAAAACAATATATACTATGATTAATACTATATATATGTAGTACGTTACATTTTGTACACTACACTGCATATGAGACCTATTTATTACTGCAAGTGAAAGTATAAAGTACACTGAAATTGCAAAACCTTTTGATACTTCCTGAAGTGTGTCCTGATAAAACCGACAGCGATCAACGTCTTCCAATTCCACAGGTCCCATCTGAGAGAAACCATTTTCGGTGATGTAAATGGCTGGGTTGTTGCACGTATCCTGAGGAATACAACATGAATAAGAATAACGTTGTGACTTTGTAAATGTAACATGTTGTCAATAATAATAATAATAATAATAATAATAAATCAGGTCTCATAAGTATACCTTTATGTATTTTAATAGCTTTCGCAGTCCTTCAGGTACGACAGCGAGCCAGGACACACCGCTCACTGGCCATGATGGATCTGTTATAGCCTCCGCTCCTTGGTCCCCTGTGAAACTGAGCTCACTGGGACGAGAGCTTGTGTCCTTCACTTTGCGTGATGTATAGTAGTTCAGTGCAAAAAAATCTGCTGTGCCTAAGGGCTTGGGCTCGTCATCTGAGAACTTGGGCAAACGAGGCCCCTCAGTAAATCCTAGTTTCTGAATCTCGATCCTTGACCTCATGGACTTTGGATAGTCCCCTGTGCCAAAGATTGGGCACGCAAACCAACCCAGGTTAAAGTCTATGTATCGCTGAGTGGCAGCCACATCTTCAGAACAGCATGGGTCTAAAGGTTCAGCCCAGTCACTGTTAAGAGCTATGGAAACTTTTCCTCCCTGCAGGCGTCTGAAGTGGGCATTATAGCTATGCCAGGCTCTAGCATGGGCACGCAGAATGTTGTGACCTACAAGGTAGACTGAGGTCCCTGGCTCTTTAATGCCTGGGGCAAAAAGGCCAGTCTCATACCCAAGTTTAGCACAAATATAAGGCTCATTGACTGTAATCCAAAGCTTCACCCTGTCCCCAAAGGTTTTAAAGCAAAACTGAGCATAGGAGTCAAAAAGTTCTGCAATCTCAGGAGATTTCCATCCACCACAGTCCTCCAGAACCTGAGGTAAGTCAAAGTGGTTCAGGGTGACCATGGGCACAATAGTGTTTGCTATTAGGTCATCAATCACTTTGTTATAGTACGCTACACCTGGGGAATAAAACGGAGCAAAACAGAATGAGTTCTGGAAAGTGATATGCAGAAAACATATCATAAGTGTTTATAAGTACAATAACATAATGTGGTCTGAAGATTAAATGTACTATTGAGCATGTATAGTAAGAAATGCATTTTAAACAGGTTTTAGAAGACTTGGTCATTTGGCACAAATTACAGTCTAGGGTTATATATTGAGATTTTGGATCTCATTACCAAATACGTAGGGGGGTAAAATTTGTCACTGAAATTTCAGTGACACTGAAATAAATCATGTGTCACTCTCCAGACAGATCACCTTTTGGGTTGACAAAACGTGTCGTCCCGTCAGGAAGCAACCGTGACCAGGAGAATGACAGGCGGTAGTGTGTGAGGCCTAACTTCTGGATACACTTCAGGTCTTGGTCCCATAGCTGGTAACTGTTGCAGGCCACGTCTCCGGTTTGATCCTCATACACTCTGCCTTTGCTGTGGCAAAAAGTGTCCCATATACTGGGGCTTCTTCCATCCATACCCCAGCCCCCTGCACAAGTACACAAAGATTAGAGCAAACATTTGTAAACAGAATTCGTATAAGTATGATTGTCACAGCACGTAGCATCGCTGCTTCACAGCTCCAGGTTTAATCCTGAACTTGGGGGACATGATTTTCTTTGGGTTCACTGGTTTCCTCCCACCTCAGGACAACATTGACTGTCTATATTAAACCGCAACACTATGTGTTAGCACATGCTCTCATGCTCAGTGTTCCTGAGATCCACCACTACTCCTAGTACTGTAGGTTAAGTGTTATTGAAGACTTTTATTATTCATTTACTTTGAAACAGAACATGTATTTATTATTATTATTATTAATATTATTATTGTTGCAAACTTACATTGGACTGCACCTGTGAATACATTCCGAAAAAGTACGCAAAGTTTAAACATTACACGACACGAGGACAGGCAGTAGTAATTAGAAACTATCTAGTACCGTAGTATAAGTGTATATGCTTTTAAACAGCAGGTAAAGAACTACTGCCAGATATATTAAGCACCGAGTTCAGTTAATCTACCTTCGATTTGGTAAGCGGCTGTTGCAGCTCCCCATGCAAAGTCACTGGGAAAATCTTCCACTCGTGGATTTTTAGAAAAAGCCATCCCGGGTGCGCGTTCACCTGTCACTCAGAGTTACACTGCAACTTTAATTGCCACCGCGTTCGCAGCACCAGGAAATTCAGCCTGTCGAGCGTAAGCACGTACTGCGTGTGCGTAACGACGTCATCGCGTACGGAAGGAAACAAGCAAAAAAAAAAAACAACCCCTAAAAGAGTAGAGGTTCTCAAACGTTTCGTAGCCAGGTTGTGTTTAAACTGTAAAATAAACCCCACAAAACAACTTAGAACAGATTTATTTCATGACTATTATTTTAATACATGGCTGAAACATTTATTAGAGTTTAGACTTGGATTAGTTTTGTATTTGTTACACAGAAATAACACTTTAGGTACATGTTGACATTATTGAGAGTATTACATGGTTATGAGTTATTGTGTTTTAGACGGAACCTATTTAAATCAAGAAAGGGGTAACAATGTTTAATAATAATAATAATAATAATTTTGATCCGGCACATCGCACACGGGATACTCCCCACCCTGGAGACATAAACCTTGTTTCTGTGGCAGTTACTTAAAGGGTCTGGTTACCATTCACACACTACAGGCAATTTGGGAACATCAATTAATGTAATCTGCATGTCTTTGGACTGTGGGAGGAAAAAAGAGAACCTAGAGGAAGAGAGACCTGAGGCGGGAATCAAACCTTTGTCCATGGAGGTGCAAGGTGACAGTGCTAACTACTAAGGCTCTTCCCGTGCTTGGTTGGGTTCTTCCCACAGCCCAAAAACTGTGCAGATTAGGCTAACTGGCATTCCCAAATTGCCCCTAGTATGTGAATGAGCATGTAAGTGTGTGTATGTGCAATGGATTGGTACGCCATCTAGGGTGTACCCTGCCTCATACCCTAAGTATCCTGGGATTGGCTCCAGGCCACCCACGACCCTGTACACTGGATAAAACGGTATAGACAATGAGTGAGAGTGAATAATAATAATAATAATAATAATAATAATAATAATAATAAAACAACTTGGATGTCTGGAGGTCCCCAGACTTCCTCGCTGACTACTGGGATGCTATGCTGAAGGAAAAGATTACAAAAAGCTCACTGCTGCTCTTAAGCCCCACATATGGTATGAAGTAATGCCTTTATACCCTTTGGAGTGTACTGAATGCACTTTGAAGTGCACTGAATGCCCTCCCTGATTCCAAATGCCTACATATCAATTGTTTTGTCAGTAAAGTAAAGGACTGTCAAAACTTGCACAAATACAGCAAAAACAAGTCTTGTCTCTGACTTTATATAGTTGCATGCAATGTCTGCTCCCCCCTCTGTTGTAGGCCACCCACAGCTACGGGTCTGAACTTGCCTGAACTCTTTAGACCCACAATGAATACAATGCATCCAGGATTGTGGAAGATTGTTGTTATGTTGGCAGATAATTTGCTTTGACAGTTACATCAAGAATTCAGCAATTTGCCTTAAATTGCTAGTTAATTTGTAGACTATGATTATGTTTTGACGTAAAATAAAATAAAATAAAATAAAGATTAAAAGATTCACTTTTAAAATAGATGTGTTTCTTTTTTTAGGCAATAAGCAATGTACAATAAATAAATAAAAAATACAAATTCACAAACATAATTTAAGAAGAAAGCATTAAGCAGTTAAAGAATTCGCTTAAATTATTGTATATTTAGATTTACTTCAAGTTATTTTTGCACATAAAATACACTTATATATACTCATTAATTAAATATTAGTATACTTGCTAGTTAAATATAATTTTTATGAAACCATTTAAATGTATCTGTGTGTAGAATTTTTATTTTACAGTGTACAAATAATTCCACAGGTTTCTTTGAATACTTAATAGGCTGTTGCTGGGTTTTACATAGAGGATTTTACATACATAGAGACGCAGAGACTGAAAGTGCGCATAGACAGGAAAAAAACAGGATTCAAATTTCAGGATTTCAGGATTTCAAATTTCTCCAAAGATTCATTCTTAAAATTCTAACTTTTTTTTCCTCCATATTCTTTACCTATGAAATATTTTTTCTTGCTTTTTCTTGTTTCTTTTTGTGTTTTAAACGCAAAAAAAATAAAACAAATATGGAAAGAAAATGAAAAAAAATGCATGTCTTACAATACACTGATCAGTTATAACATTTGAATAACACTATTTTTCCTGTTAAGGTTAAGCTATATTAGGGATCAAGTGAACAGTTTTCATAGTTGATATTTTAAAACCAGGGAAAACGGGCAAGCATAAGAACCTGAGCAACTTCAACAAGGGCCAAATTGTGATGGACAGAAGACTGGGTCAGGATACACAGTGCTTCACAGCTTGCTATGCAATTGCTAAGCTATGCTTGCCCTGTAAAAGTGCCCAAAAGTGGTCATGTGAGCATAAGAACTGGACAATGGAGCAATAGAAAAAATGTGCCTTAGGTGAAGAAGCATGTATTATTTTGCCTTACTGTAAGCGAACAGCCAGGTATGTGTACATTGCATACCTGGGAAAGAGATAACCAAGACAGGATGCAAGTAAGATGGCGCAGGCAGTGTGATAACCTCAGCGATGTTTTGGGTCCTGGAATTAATTTGGATATTACTTTGACATGTACCACAAATGGCCTCTTTAAGTGCAAAAATGTAAAAATCATTCCTGGTGTTAGCTTGACCTATAAATACCCCAAATCTCAATCCAATTGACTGTATGTGTGTGATGTGCTGCACAAACAAGTCTCAATTGAAGAAGGTCTCAATTCATAACTGAGTGGATCTGTTATCTTGGTGCTGGATATCACAATGCATATTCAGAGGTCTTGTGGAGGCCATGCCTCGTTGGGTCGGAGCTGTTGGGGACCAGCAATATATTATTCAGCTGGTTGGTGGCACCGTGGCTTAGTGGTTAGCTCTATCGCATTGCAATCCAGGTTCCGGGTTCGATTCCTGCATCTGGGTCTGAGTGCATGGAGTTTGCATGTTCTCCCTGTGCTTGGTGGGTTTCCTCCAGGTACTGTGGTTTCCTCAAATTTCTCACAGAGTGTGAGAGTGCATGTGAATGTTGCTCGGAAGGGTGTCAAATAGGAATAAATACAATGGTCACCGTCGGCCTCCCCGATCCCTAGTTGGACTACAGAGATTCCTAAATGAATGGTTTTAATGTTATGGCTGATCTGTTGTGTATTTAAGTACTGTAGATGTTTTTTTGTTTGTATTTGTTTTTGCGGTTGTTCTGAGTGTGTGCGTGTGTGTGATTCTGGACACATGGGTCGTTTTCTCAGTGAAACCTGAGCACTTTGTAATCAGTTGGTCCTTTTTTTTTTTTTTTTAAGGAAAAGGTAGCCGACCCGCGCTGACGTCACCGGCGGAAGTGGAGCACTCGGATTCACGCGGAGTTTAACGAGTTGAACAAACTGGGAGCTGCTCTGTCCGGACCTCCGCTGCTTTACGGGTTTAAATTTACGCTATTAAGCTTTTTTCGTTTTTATTATTTTTTTAGAAATACGAAGAAGACCTGTGGCTATCCATGAAAGATATCGTAGGAACCGGAGTATCCCTGTGTACCGCGCTGAGACCTGTATGTGTGTGTGTGTGTGTGTGTGTGTTGCGGTGCGGAGCTGTTCACTCGGCGTGGGTTTAACTTTTGTTCTTGGGACGTTTGTGAGGCAGACTGGCACTCGTGTTTTTCTTATTTTTGATAAGCTGGGAGTCTGTGCGCAGCGTGAAAAGCAAAGTTGACCGAAGCGTGCTCAGATTTCCTGAAGTTGTGTGTGTGTGTGTGTGTGTGTGTGGTTCCAGCTGTCTCCGTGTGAAGCCTAGATATAAATATAAACAACAACACGATATGGATTACAGGCAGCAAATCCAGCTGGTATACTTAAATGTACACCGGAGTTAAAGACTCTTTAAAAAAATATACATTATTCTTTCCAGCATAATCGACTTCGGTATAATCGTGATCCGTGACCGACTCAATGGCACCGAGTCGTAAACCGAGCCGAGTGGAAAACAAAGGAAGGCTCCCGGAGCGCGTCCCTGCACTGCTGCATGTGGAGCACACAAAGCCCTCGCGCATCCACATCTAACCACCAAGCTTCCACTATGACCTAAAACATACTATCGAGCGTCTTTGTTTTTTTTTCTTCTCCCAAATCTATTTATGTGCGAATATCTAGTGAGACATTTATATGTCATCGTTTATATGCGTGTGGGCGTGTGTGCACACATAACAAACAAACATTGCGAGCAACAACCCAGCATTTGAATGCTCCACTAACTTCACCCAGTTGGAAATGTCGCTCAGCAGCTGGTGTGGGCTTTTCCTAGCTTTTGTCCTGCTCGGATCTGCAAACTCTGCAGCCTCTAATGAATGTAAATCCTACGATGAACGCTCGAAAGTGGGAGGTCGGCCAGGGACGGCGGACAGGAAGGTGGTGTGTAGCAACATGGAGCTCCAGCAGGTGCTGCCTGTCACCTCTTTCCCCAACAGGACAGTTACACTGTAAGTAAGACCCTTCATGATTGTAGTTTCCCTGTTTTACCTTCTTGTAGTCGAGTGACACAGTCAGGTTTAGAGCTCCTGGTGGAAGGAATGAAGGCGAGGTTCCTGGGTGTATGAGGTACACATCTGGCATGCATTCAGATGTACATCTTAAACAACCTAGGTTTGACAAATAGAGCTGTTATACAAACTCCACACATCTTTTGTAATCTTTTTGTAAAGGCTTGTGTTCTGCCAGTCCATGCTGCCTATCGTTTTCAGCTAGTTTGTGGTTCTGTGCATGCAAATCTGGACAAACTTGGGAATTGTTTAATTCATTTTTGTTCCTTATGTTCTGTGAGCATTATTTGATGGGAATGTCAGTCTATCAGATCGCACTACTGCTAAATACTCATATATATATATATATATATATAGATAGATAGATAGATATATTTTTTTGGTCTGCGGACAAGCCAGCTGGCACAACGGGCAATGGATACTTCCCACTCTGGAGGTATATCTGTCGTTTCTGTTGCAGTGACTTAAGGATGTCAGGTTGCCAGCTCAATGGCCGATTGTCATTCACACACTACTGGCAATTTGGAAATGCCAGTTCGCCTAATCTGCATGTCTTTAGACTGTGGGAGGAAACCCACCAAGCACACGGAGAACCCCATGCACACAAGACCCAAGACAGGATTCGAATCCTTGACCCTGGACGTGCAAGGCGTCAGTGTTAACCACTAAGCCACCGTCTCTCCATACAAAAAAATAAAGTTGAAAAGCATGCTCCACTTACTGGTATACTGAATTTACAACTTCAGCATGCAACATTTTTGATAAGGTAGTAAGAATGTGTCAATTCACGTTGTAGCATTTTTTTTTAATGGTAGCATATTTTAACACCTGACTCCGTAGGTGGCATGGTGGCGGAGTGGTTAGCACTGTGGCTTTACACCTTCATGGTTGAGGGTCCATGGTTGACCTTCCTGCCTTTGGTCTGTGTGCATGGAGTTTGCATGTTCTCCCAGTGCTTGGTGGGTTTCTTTCAGGTGCTCCAGTTTCCTCCGCAATTAGCCAATTAGGCTAATTGCCCACTCTGTGTTTGTTTGTGTGTGGGCGTGCGTGCCCTATGACGGACTGTCACCCTGTTCAGGGTGTTCCATGCCTCATTCCCCAAGTCTATGATGAATAAATTAACCCAGATTTATATAAAACCCGGACATGCTACAGATTAATTCTCATATAACATGTTTTGATATACTGATATCCCTATCAAATAATGCTAACAGTACATAATCACAAAAAAAGAATTAAATTAGTTCCCTAACTTGTGAGTCTCTGCATGCACAAAACCATTAAGTACTTTTTATTAAATATTTATGCTGGAAATTCAGTATTCAAAACCACAGATTCAAAATGAGTTTTTTTTTTTTTTTCCAATAAAATCTCATGATTGGCAACCAGGAAAACCAGATGTGTTAACAGGAGATCATCATGATTAACATGATTGTTTTTTACATTTTTTAATTTTTTTTACCAGGGTAGTCATCTAGTTGTCATGCACACTCTTGTCTCTAGCAAGCATTTTCCATCTCTGTGTGTTTTACCATACATTTTTACCATACACTTTGGGTCTGACAGATTGCTTCTGATGAATTTCTAAGACCTGGAACTGTACTTTTGACCCTCCATTTGAGTTTACAGTTCTTATCTATAGTTCTAAAAGTCTTTATCTTCTACATTGAGTCTGCCTTGATTTTAACATAAAAGTGAATTGTAGGTGTGATAAATAGATATAGGCTTCATGTAAACATAACATTATACTCTCAGAAAAATGGTCTTTTCTTGTCAATAGGACCTTGCCCTCACGGATATATGTTTTGTATCTTCATTATGTATATTTCTTGGAAACTGGCTATAGTGTACATTGAAAAAGGATTTGAGATACGTAAAGCATAGTATTTATATTGTTTAATAGTGAACCACATGCATCTTTCTAGGTTAAAGATACATACCAAATATACAAAAGATGTACTGTATTTAAAGGTGATGGTTGCATCACAGACATCAAGGAAAGGTACGATGTAGTACTCTTTTATCTGTGTTTATACTTAGGTTGTCAGTAATAGTATAATATTAGTGCCATCATTTTCCGATTGATTCTGTTAATTTTACATTTACATTTAGGCATTTGGTAGATACGTTTATCTGCAAAAAAAAAAAAAGCACTGAGAAACAAGCGTGTGAAAAATGGATAAAGAAGTTAATAAGGATATTAATTTGCAAACATGTAATTTGTTATCATGGCATGATTACAATAATAGGCATTCCAAGTTTATAATTATTATCCTAAATAGCATTAAATGGGCAGCTAGTGCAGTATGTGAGGTGTAAAATCACTTGTTCCACACAAAAAGTAGTGCCCTTGATTAGGAGTTTGGGATTCTCCCTTGTGTTAGAAGCTAGTTAACTTTATCTCTCACATTAGCTGACATGGAAGGTTAAGAGGTAAATAAAAGCAGTTATTAAGGAGACAAAGTGTTGTTTAAGATGACTTCACATGATCGGATGTGATTTTTGCTAAAAGGTGTTCTGTGACTCGTTTTGTATTTGGTGCTGGCATTTGATAGGAAATGTCCCTTTGTCCATGCAGAAGTGACCAAGAGATGCATGAATCCTCCCTAAAAAGGCAAAAACTCTGTTTTAAGATGTTCTCTCAGAGGTACAAAGCAAACACCTTAAAATATTTTATATGGAACCTTTTTTCCCTAAAAAGACATGGTTTGTACTCTGATTTTGTATCACAGTCGTTGTTAAGGAATGCCAAAAAAATAACTCATATTATTTTCATGTGTGTTACACAGCATATTTGAATTTGGAGGATTTGTCTAATCTGTATTTCAAACAACTTTGCTAATATCTGCAGTATTGTGCCAAAGTCTTAAACACTCTGTGATTTTTAGTCAAAGTTTTTTTTTCTTTTAATGTGATGAGGTGCAATACTCTGATGCTACATAAAGGCACAGAAAAGCCAACAAAAGGTACAGTTAGTACACAGATGAAGCAGATCACATAGAAATTACTCAGAGGTGCACTGTGGGGGAGTACAGTGTTACACGTGGTCTTATGTAAATATAATGTTGTGACTAAAATTATTAATCCCACTGATGTTTAACTCATATATAATACTTGTTGATGGGTTTAAAGTTTACAAACGGTCACTCTCATTAACAAAAATTACAGGAAAATTATTAAAGTTCAGTTACCAGTGATACCATCCTGGCACTTAAGTCCTTGGCATCATGTCATTATGGTACTTAAGATTGTTTGCAGAAATCAGTACCTACAGCGGCCCTATCAACCATAAAAAGACCCGTAGCTTTGTTCAGTACTCATGCTGGCTTACTATAGGTCACACCAACCCCCCCTGCTGTAAACATGAAGCAACATGTTTACTTGTCTAATGGAAATGAGGTACTGGGGGGTGGTGTTTAAAGCTGCTGTTTATCACCCATGGTGGGTCGTAGCACTGAATTCTTTTTTTAATATCAAAGATAAACTCAGCAGTACAAGGGGTCTTCAAGTCAGTGTGCAGTAGACAGTGCGATCATAGCCCCATCGTTCTGAGAAAACTTTCTACCTTGATGTGCATTAGTGTAGCAGGGGAATATATAGATGGGATATAAATAAACGTAGTGTTTACTCTCAGAACTGTGGTGTTATTCTCCGCAATCAAAAGTCCCGTTTTGAATTGAACGGTCCTTGTATTTAAACCTCCGCCTATATACAGGTATTGCTCTGTTTATAAATCGTTTTGGTGTTTCACTGAGCATGGAGTATGTGACTGTCTATCCTGGTCCAAATGATTTAGTTCATATTAAAGTGTGAGACATTTTATGTGCACAAACTTATAGAACGGTGCCGTGTGATTTCATCTGTGGTGAAGTTGGTATAGTTGCTGAATCCTCGCTGGAACACCGCTGAATGTAGAAGTTAGGTTCTTTCCACGGATTTAGATTATAGCCTACTCACACAAAAACACACAATGATGTCATCAGGTTTCGTCTTCTGTCCTCAGCAATTAAATGGGAAAAGGTATACTTTTTCTTGGGTAGTGTTACCAGAAAGTCAAGATAACCAAGATATTTTCACGTTTCTTAGTTAAGTATTAACTAATAATATACTTTTAAAATTAAATTGAAACATGTCTGTATTTTAGGGGAACATCATAATCTGTCCACTGCATCTGTTATTATTGTAATTAGCAGACATGCATTAAATTTTTTTTAATTCTCCCTGTATTAGCCTGTAGAAAGAAGCGACAATAGTGCATCCTGTGTGCGTGAGTGTATGAATGTGAGTGCACACACCTGTGCTTGTTGTTCAGTATGAGTATAATAACTCTTGTGGAGCTCACCATTTCTCTCTCTTTCTGACACACACCTGGCACTTGCAGCAAAGCAATGTGGGACACAAGATTTCCCCTACTGCAGGAAATGCTGCTTCGGTTTGAAAGTTCAGCAGAGTCCTATTAAATGTTGTGGTTCACAGAGAGACCGGATCAGTTCGCTTCAGGGGAACACGAATCAGTTCCAGACCAATCCAAGTCACATTTCTGTCCAACTACAACAGGAAATGTCCCTTTGTTTCTGCTGTTTTATTACCTCAATTTCTCAACCTGGCATAGTTATGGCGGTTTCTGAGCATGTGTGCTTTCTCCTCGAGTAGGTGTTTCTTCAGGTGGTAGAATACTTTACTTGCTGGGTTTGATTTGTGTAGCTGATGTCTCATAAAAAGCTGAACTTGGGATCATCTCAAATGTTGGTGAAAGCGGCACTCAGAAAAACATACACTGCTGCAGCTGCTTTTCACTCCTTGCATACTGATGTGTTTGGTTTGGGTGATTTCTTTGTACTGCCTCATTCTTGGAGATATAAGCAAATATCCACAGATATTCAAATCTTTCTTCTCTTATTTGAATTAAAAGATACGTCACCACTATGAAATGAGCAATGTGTTATATTAAGATAAGGAGTTGTAGGTTATGTTCTGTAGATAGGGGTAGGAGACATAGGATGGTACCATTCCAGCGGGATGTAATTGGTTTACCTAAACTTAGTTTGTTAGGAGATGATGCTACTTAAACGTTATGTAATGTAACGTTAACACTGTTGGCCAGTTAGAACGTACAGCCATGTAGTAATGGATATGTGGAAGCTTACTGATGAAGTCTTTTTGTTTATACTTCCAGCTTGACACTAGCTCATTCAGTTTGGATTTATCCAAAGATGTGTGTATGAGATCTGCTTTGCATGCTAAACGCTGAATGTTTGTCAGTGAGAAGTGTTTAATATTGAATAGCACTTTTTTAAGTTTGACATGAAAATATCGAGACATGGTAATACTTTCCAGATTTTATATAACACACTTCCATTTTGGGTGTAGACGCTCTCATCCAGGGCGACTTACGCTTTTATCTCATTTTGCATCTGAGCAGTTGAGGGTTAAGGGCCTTGCTGCAGGGCCTAACAGGGGCAACTTGGTGGTGTTGGGGTTTGAACCTTGGACCTGCCGAACCGTGTTCAAATGCCTTAACCACTGAGCTACCTCTGACCCTGATAGTAATAATAAGAGTGTGTGAATTCGATGTTTAATTTGAACACTGCACCAGAAAATATAGTTTTGTGCAGTTTTATGTATCTAGGTGCCTATTTGATATATATATTGTGAAGAATCACAATTTTATAAATATCAATTTTATCAATATTCAACAATATTTATAAAAAGAACCTTTAAAAAGAGTTGATTCATAACATGTAGTTTTAACGCGGACTAACTGTAGCTGCTAACTTGCACCACGTGGTTTCTAATGCATACTAGCATACGAGCACAAATTAGTCTAGACTAATTTGTGCTCACAATGTTTTGAGACTAGTGTAAGTGTGTGTCATGAGTGGGTTCAAGACAAATTATCTTTGGTTTCGATAAAAAGGCAGATTGGGGGGCTTTTTAACACACAACCTTTGCTAATGTAAATGCTTAAAAATGTGTTTCTGTTGTACCACTTGGAAGCTTGTGTGCTCGGCACAGAATCAGTTATTCATCAGTCATGGCTGATCAAACTGAGAACCAGCCAATTCCAGTCATTGGCTTATCAAACAGGACTTGGACTTGGACTTGGAATCCTTATTTTAGTGCCACTGTGAACATAGACGGGGTCAACAAATTTTGACAATGACACACAATTTTGGTTAAAATTTGAGTGTGAGCGCATGTGTAATGCATGTCTAGAAGGATGACTGGATTACATGAAATGCATTGGACTTGTACAAATTCAGCAATGTCACAGATAAAACAAGTGAAATATGCTGATGGATGGAATTTAATTCCCTTACTACTAGGGATGCTCCGATTGATCGTCCGCCGATAATAATCGGCCGATAATAGCTATGGGAAATTTGATCGGCAGTTTCTAGAACGACCGATATAGAAAAGCCGATCAGATGACGCAAAACTTGTGAGATTTTTTTTGCGCGCTGCTAAAATGGCTTCACCGGTCTGGCAATTCTACGTGTTGTGTGAAAAGATCAATACATTAGCAATCTGCAACCTGTGTAACAAGACAATTCCACGAGGCAGGAAGCACCCAAAGCATTTTAACACCACAAACCTCATCAGACATTTCAAGGTTAGTCACTTAAAGGAACATGAGCAGTTTTCAAAGTTGGCTCGCGCTAAGAGCTCAGCAACTCGCGCGCCGCCACTCACTCAGCTGTCGGTAATTCCCACCTACGCGCTTTCGCTCGGTGGCCGTAAGTACGGTTCATCATGATTCACTGTGAGTTTTGGTGCTGTGATTACATTTCCATCTTTCCGCTCGAAAAAATAAACATGTTTAATATTTTGGTGGTCCTCGCGGATGCTTGCGGACCTTACAGAACTTCCGGCGACTCTCGTCCCACTTGTCTGTTATTTTATTTCATTTTATACAATCTACAGGAAAGTTGTATTTGTCAAGCTCTAAGCTGTTCCCAGTTATTAAGCAAACACAGGCTGCTATGTTTTAAGTTGACGTGTTGCACATGTTGCTTGCCAATAAGTACAGTTGTCAATTTATGATATTCCTCTTCTTGTAATTTCAATACTTAATTTACACTGTTGTTGGATATAGTTTAAGAAATAATGCTACATAATAAGGCTTCAAGTAGACCCTGTGATCGTAATCGGTATCGGCCGATACAGCTTCTAGTGATCCGAGATCGGTGATCGGCCCAAAAAAATCCTGATCGGAGCACCCCTACTTACTACTTATTTTTATTTATTTGTATACAGTATGTTTACATTTGAGGTGGTAAAATGTTGCCATTTCTATATTATTATATTTATAAAATTACGATTACTTGATTACTTAAAGAATCACAATATGAACTCAATCAGCACCTCGGTATCATGACTTCATATGAGGTGGTCCATGGTGATTCCCACCCTGGTGTTGTAGGCATAATGTAGGAATTTCAATTGTTACATGAGCCTCACTGTATAATCTGAAATGGAGAAGAACAGTTATTCTAGAATCCAAACGAATTGTCATACAGTGTGATGAGTAATAATCTTTTGTCCATTGTAATCGAATTGGCTTTTGTTATTTTGTCCTTAAGCAAAGGTCTTACTGTACCTATAACACAAGCTTAAACCAACACAATCTAAAGCAAAGATACCACTAGTTCTTTTCCCTCTTAGTCTCATCACTTCTTTTTGACAAAAGCCACCTGAGCAAGTTTAATGAGTCTTGCAAGAGGCGCCTTGAGCACCTGTCAAGCACCAACAGGATGAAACGTACATGCAAGTATTCCACTGGTTTCACACTGTGTCTCGTCAATCCTCTGCTGTCTTTTAGCTGGATGTTTTTAGTAAAAGCTGGGACTTAAAGTGGGCTTGTTTTGTCTATGATAGACATCTGAAGTGAACAAGTCTCGACTAGGTATTGTTTACTTTTTCCTGGGCCTCCAGAAAGCTTGAAGTGCCTCATTTAAAAGCTTTGGTCTAACACTGTAAAAGTTCTCTAGCTTTTTCATTTTTTATGAGTTCAACCAATATTTGTTAAGTAAAGTTAAAAGTAAAAAAAAAAATAGAAAATTATTAAACGGGGTGTTAACCCATCAGCCGTCTGCCATGATTGGTAATGTGCAGCCTATTAGTTATTCTTACAGATGATTGCTTGGTTAATTTGATTGTATTCCTTGAAATGGTTTTGCTAAAGTGGGGTACCAAATCTCTTTAAAATGTCAAGATAAGAAAGATACCGAAGATTCGTGTCTCCAGGATTGTGAAGCCCTCAGGCACCAAAGCAAAGGATCATTTACATGCTAATTGCTACAAGCGAGGCCTGAATTCAGAGTTGCCCTCCCCTGCACTTCATTATTCCTGCAGTCTCCCCATTTACGCTACTATTGTCTTGACCCATCATTAAAGCAAGCCCACAGAGCCTTAGACAGAGATGCCCAAGACCAGTTCTTGGGATCCCCATCCCTGTAGTGTTTAGTCCCAATACGAATGTAACAAACCTGAGCTCGGATCAGGGCTTTTAGAAGAACCTGAAAGTTTGAGGCAGGTACGTTGGAACGTGAAGGAGTGTAGCGTCTGAAGGTGTCTGAAAGTTTGTGGAGCTGTGTGTGTGCTAAAAAAAAAAGGCACACAGATTGGGTAGTGACGTCTCTAAAACCGGCTCAGCTTTGATGGATCGCTCGTGCTGCAAACTGCTTCCACGGCATATGATCTTTTAATATCTGACCTACACCTTCACTACATTAAAAAAATCAGCCTTACTTTCATCTGGAGTTTATTTGTAATCTTGACAACAAAGCTGGCAAAACTAAATGCATTGCTGAAAAGGTTTGCAAAGATATGTTGCCCAGCTAGAAAAAAGAAAAAGAAAAAAAGGTGTACACTGCCTTAGCTTTAATTACACACTCATTGTGGTGGCCAATTCATGAGTGAAAATGATTCCTCATGCCAAACTCTTTCATAGTTTGAGTCCTGGAATATCCCAATATCCCTGAGCCACCGGAAAACAATGCATTGATAGGATAACATTGTCATTCAGTACATTCAGGTCTTCATTTTGTTTCCACATAACATTGCTAAGTCTAGACCTGACCAACTGAAGCAACCCCAGATCATAACACTGCCTCCAGAGGCCTGCACAGTGGCTACTTTGCATGATTGGTACATTGCATCATGTGCTCCCCTTCTAACCCTGATGCACCCATCAGTCTGGAATAGGACCTGGTCAGGAATCATCAGACCATATGACCTTTTTCTATTGCTCCAAAGTCTAATCTTTATGCTTCCTAGCAAACTGAAGTCTTTTTGTCTGATTAGTCTAACTAACAATTTGTTTTCTTATGGCCACACAGCTGTAAGTCCCAATACAAGTTCTCCTTGGGTTGTGTATGTACGGGAATGCTCTTACTTTCACTGTTAAATATAGCTGTGAATTTTACCCAAGTATTTTAGTTATCTCCATTACTTTCAGCACCATCCTTCCAGGTATTTATAATGCTTTGGATAAATCTACTTAGTTTTTTATTATTATATTTTTTTAAAACTATTCTAAGGCGAAACTACTGGTCAATTTAAGTGCTATATTAAGAACAGTATCAGTACAACTTTTTATTACACTTAAATTCTGAAGTGGGTTGGTGGCTAAACTTTTTAGAAAATTCCTAATTAAGACACATTCACACTTGCATCCCCACGCTCCCCTTCTTCCACTCTCACTGTTACACAAAATCCCCACTTATGATGCTAACATTGAAATCACTGATAATTTATCGTAATCAGGAGTGGACATGTCACTTCTCTGGGCCTAGGAGAGTGAATTTCTGTCTGTATTTCGTATGTTTCAAGTAAAACAAAAATATATACATCTTTTTTACAACAAGTTTTCAATTGGTAAAGTATTTAAGCATAACTTGCATTGCAGTGTGATGCACAACACGATCATCTGAAGCGTTCTGTAATAAAGACTGGATGAGCATTTTAATCAGAATTGATTGACACGAATTATTTACATCTTATAAATGTTAAATATTTTAAAACCTAAGAGTTGATAAATATACCATAACGTTTGCAAAATCAACAAACCACTTTCATCCTCAGCAAATACTTGTATTTTGTAAGAGTAGCACTTCTTCTTTTGGATTTATGGGCGGTTGGTGCATTACTGCCATCTACTGGACTGGAATACGAAGCAGAAAATTGCTAATTCTATCGCATTGTATGAGACATGACCTTTAAACAGTCACAAGATACACATAATTTCACTGTGTATTCAATACGTTTAGCAGTTCTTAGTCATAGTAGGTTAGTCATAGCATTAGATAGTCATGGGCATCTGTCAGCCCATGCTTTTGTACAGTATGTGGAAGAGGACTGATTGCACTTTTCTGTGTGGTTATGTGGCCCTGTGACTCTGTATGACCAGCAGTGGTTATCTGGCTTCCCATGACTTGAAAGAAACATGTTATCACATTTTCTGAACGACAAAAATAGCTCACCACAAGTTTATATATACAGTATGTTAGCTACCACCTTTAAGCTTAGTCACGTTCGTGGAATATTGGAACTCCTGGAATATTTGTGTGGCTGGTGGTCTAGACAGATCATTTGTCCACCTCTGGATTATTCCACTCATTTAAAAAAAAAAAACCTGCAGTTTTTTTTGTGCTTTGCCGGGTTTCCCTTGCTATGAAGAAAAATAGGTTCTGAATTTGAGGAAGAAAAAAAGATTTGCCACCAATATTGTCTCAAGCCTCATGTTCTAAAGGCTCTCCTACTAGCTCTATTAATCCCAAATGTAGTTTTAGAAAGTGTCAACCAAGCCTCAATAAATGTGGGTTATTCATTTTGTTATTTTACGCCATCATTGATTTTTTGTGCAACTGTACTACACTTAAAATGGGCATGTTAATCACTACCTACTAAAACTGATCTTTGATTTGTCAGTAGCAGTCTTTCTTTTCTTTTTCGCCTCACTATTATATGATATATTATCATATTTTAATTCTGCTGCATGTGAAGCAGCCATAACATGTCAGCTAAACCATTTTCTAACACAGACAGAAGCAAGAAGCAAGTCATGTTGAGGTGAGGTGATTGTATATCCCATATCTTGCACTATGTAGTGTTTGAAATGCTAATGTCTCCTATAGTGTGAATGGAAGTGTGTGGGATCATTGACGCTCTTAACTCTTATAAGGTCTTGGAATGGAGGTGGGGTGAGGGTTTAAATCCTGTGCTCGCCTGTAATAAAAACCAGCCCTCAGCACCACGTAATAAAAGTATGTCTATGAGTAAAGTGTGAGTGTGTGAGCAACTACATCCTGTAACTGGGACTGGGAATGTTTTGACCGAGAAAGACTTCGCTGTAGGCTATGTTGCTTTCTTAATAGCACTTTCTTATGAAATGTCGAACTAGTAACTGCAGTCGAACTGCTTTGTATGCAGCGGGGTCTTCCTAGTGCTTGAAGGAGATATTGCCACAAATGTCAAAAGAATACATTTCACCACATGGTTGTTAAATGCTTAAAACATTAGTTTCAGTGCCAGTGGAAAAATTCACTGATCTTGTATGTGTTTACTTAGCACTGTGTGTGTGGTATTTGTGGAAAATATCCCGTTTACTTAGGCTAGGTTTTGGAAACTAAATCTTTCAATTGCGCAGCATGAAGTCTGATACTGTAAAAGTATGTGGATTTTCTGTGCTCTTCTTGAATTGAATGATGCTTTCAGTACATTCTGCATATAAATGTTGGTTTCAACTTTGGTCATTGATGCAACCTAGTGTTTACACATTTATTAACAACGTGTTTGCTTTTCTTTACAGAAATCTAAGCACCAATAAAATCCAGGAACTCCTAAACGGCTCCTTCGTTGGTCTGTCCATGCTTGAGAAGCTGTAAGTTGAACTTGATTTCCTTTTCTCTCATTAAAGAAGATTATCATGCTCAAAGAAATTGATGAAAATATCCTGCATGAACAAACACTTTGTGTATTTAAGAAAATAGTTGCAGGTTTGTGTAGACTCAGTGACTGTTGTATACAGGAGAAACTTGTATACTATATTTGCCAGTCAGCTGCCAGAGGATGGACTTCAGTAAAAGTGTGTGTCATGAGGAGGTGGTGAAAGAGGGGAGGTTAATTTTAGACCTAACCTTTACGGAATGCAAATATCTGACTTGCTTTATGATGTGCATGCTTAAGCAATAAGTTAACTAAAGGTAAAAAAAAAAAACTGCGTACATGCTATTATTTTTTTTATTATGAACAATAAAAAAAGTAGATTTGCTTCTTGTAGGCTCATGAAATACGTGTGTGTCTGATTTGCCCCTAAAGCAGAAAAGACCTGTGTATATTTACTGCTTTGTAGTTCTTAGGGTGATTTATTTCTTGAAAATGGCTTTGTGCAGAAGAAAACAGCCCATTAGCAGTCCTTGTGTTTCAATAAGGGCTAAAATAACATGACGCCATCAGACTGGAATTCCAAGGGCAATTTTTTTGTCATTATATGGAATCCTGGGTGAGAGCAGGAAAAATAGACAAGGCAAGGGGCCTTTCTGGGGTATTTTTCTGGCAGTGCTTAGGCAACACTGGCATGCCAAGTCCTTTTTCCTTTTTTCCCTTTGACCCTTGTGTGCCCTTAAAGTCAAGCTGAATGAGTTCCCTATTTCAAATGCGTTTCTGCCAGTTTTAAGATAATAAAAAAAAAAAAAGAGTTTCATTTATTTAAAAAGTTTTGTGTTGGTTGAGACATACTATGTAGATTGGTTAAGAGTAATTTCTTGCTAATAATGTTCACTGGTTCCCTCATATCTGACTATTTTCTTTATAAACCTGCTGGCTTCCAGGTGCAGATTTGCATCTTGAAAACTTTGAACCTGAGACTACACATGTACATTCATGTTTCTATTCTAGGCTCTTTTTCCTGTTCTAAAGCAGATAAAAAATGCACAGTTCCTAAGCATAAGCTAAACAACTGTCTTTTAGGAGCCATTAAAAGTGTAAACACTTCCATCCTCCTCTGCCCTAGGAGCAGGGGGAAATGAGCTGTGCTTTTCTGGTTAAATCTGTGACTCAGCCAGGCTCTGAATGTGTTCTCCTTTTGGCGTTTCACTCCTGCTGTTCATCCGTGCGTTTATCTTGGGGCACATAAAACTGTTTGTATAAAGATGCAGAGAAAAAGTTTATGGGTTGTTGCCAGGTCTATCTTCACCATTGTCCAGTTTTTCAGACTTTCTAGAAACACACTAATATTTAAAGATTTTCATTTTCTGCTGATGCAGTTTAGTTCAATTAGTTTTATTGATTGTATAGAAAGACAAAGAGCAGCTTTACAGAAATTGGAGTATATGGTCAGCCCACTATGAGCAATCATGAGGGGATTGTAGCATGACATGAGGAAACTTTGGGCCTACTTGATTCAAGAAATGATACAACTCTACATCAGAGATGTGCAAATAGAACCATTCCTGAGTTGAGGTGTACAATCACAGACCTGCTTCAATATAGGACAGGCTTCAGGTCTTGAACTGTATTTAAAACCGGTTCCATTTGTGTATCTACGAATTCCAGCTTAGAAATTCTCTAATCATATATGCTCCTTGAGTCAACCTTAAAAAACAGACTGCATTGTTTTCACACTGATGTTGGATAAGAGAATTATTAATCATTGTAATAAATACAGTAACAGAGTTATTTTCTACATTCTAGAATAATACTGTTTTTATTTCTTCAGATCTATGAAATAACAGATATGACATTAGATAATTAAGTAATAACAACAGCAACTGTCAGTTGTTATTTTAAGACTCGACGGTCGGCTGTTCTGGAATAGTTCTTGCAAGATCAGTATTGTGTCGAGTGCATTTGCAAAACCCATCAAGCATCATGATGAAACTGGCTCTCATGAAGTCCATCCCAGGAAAGCAAGACCAAAATGTACCTCTGTTGTAGAGGAGAAGTTCATTTAGAGTTACCAGCCTCAAAAATCACCAATTAACAAACAGCACCTCAGATTAAAGCCATTATGAAGGCTTTAAAGAGGACACATATCAATATCAACTGTTGAGGAGATTATTGCATATATTAGATAGCTCCAGCATTATGCTACGATGGAGAAAGAAATAAAAATCAGGAAAGGCCATGGGATTAGAAGGTGTGTCTGGTAGTCTGGTGACTGGTAGTGGATGTTGATGAATTTACAAAATGCTACATATGAGTCTTTTACAGTTGTTCTTGAGGCCTTAATCTGCATTCAACTCAAGTGTTTAGATCAAATTTTCCAACTTAAAAAAAACAAACATGTACTTAAATTGGAATTTCTGCTTTAGTTCTAGAGATGCAAGAAAATCAATTCAGCTATATATCAGTTATTTGTTGTGGTTCTTTTGTGGTGTCTTTTGTATTTGGAAGATATACACAATTTAACTTTATATGCGCATACACTTGTGTGAAATGGTGTGCACAAAGCCAGTGCTTGTGTAGATTCTCACAGCGCATTTGTAGATTCTCACATTATATTCGGAAGTATAATTTGGGCCTCACTTTCCCTTAACAGTGTGCGACACTTTGCCTTTCTTATGCTAATAATGCTAGCAGGGGACAGAGGTGTCACAGAAAGATTCCCCCGAAACGTTGTGCCTCTGGCAGCTTTTTTTGTGCTGGAAAGAAGGCGTGAGTGCCGAGTTACCGTCCCTTTTCATGACAAATAAAGCCTCTCTGCAGTCTCCAGCTCACACCACAGCAAAGCTCATTGGCGTTGCAGCTGTTCTCTGCTCTGAGAGTGACAGGCATGGGAGAATCAATAAAAGCCCATCTTTCACCTTAAACTCCGAGCCATGAAATTGTAGCTTGACTGTGGCCACTTTAGTGTTTTTACTCAGGATCCATCCAAAGCCATTCTTTCTTTGTTGCTGCCGGTATTCAAATGCGTGCGCACCCTTTCGGTTTTATGTTGCCACTTAACCCTCCTGACTGTTCTCCTTGGAGGAACAGTACCTCCAAGAAGGAACTAGTTTGTAATTGATTTCAGTATGCAGTAGCAACACATTGGTTAAGATGTGAGTTCGATTCCCTGTGCTGCCGAGCTGCCACTCTTGGGAAGTCTATAACCCTTCAAATGCTCAATGCTATAAATGATATGAGATCAATTGAATTTGCTCTGGATAAGTGTCTTTACCAAATGACACAAATGTAAATACAATGATGCTTTTACTAAAAATAAATGTAAAAAAGTTTCGTTGCAGTTAAAGCCTTTCAACGGAACTGTTTTTGTGCTAGATGCAAGAAAATCATTCCTGAGCAAAAAGGCTTGTTTTAAGTCTAAAAAAATTTGGTAAAGTGAACCACTGGAATCTTTGTCTTTCTTTGTACTCCAGAAAGACCAGCTTCACAAAGGGTTGTTGGAGAATTTAAGGAACCTTTATGGCTGGTCTGATGAAAGAAAGACCAAGACAAATGTGAAATAAGAACTCGCTTGTTTGCTTTAGCAGCCCTGGCGAACAGGTTGCCAAGTAGTCCATGTGCTTAGCTCTTTTTGGTAAGAAGAAATGTGGAATGCATTAGCACAACGAAGAAGGAACCAATTTGTCTTTAACGGCCCCAGTAATTTTTATTTGCTAAAGAACACCGCAAACAGAATGGTTTCTGGACTGTAATTCTTTGTTTTTAGTCGTGTAGTTTATTAAGATGAAACTAAGCAGACTTTCTCATTGTAGCCGCCGTCTGCTGGCCCGCACCCTAGTGTCCTACTGAAACTCTTTATTATTTTCCTTTTTGTTCGATTCGAAACTCATCGCGCTTACTGCCTGATGGAGTCATTTCCTGTCAGTGATTACAAACTGACACATCCTGACTGCCAGGTGGAGAAGAGGTGGACAAATTCCGCAAAGACAATAGCTTGAACAGTTGATCAGACTATGCTGACAACACTATCATGTGCTAATAAATCTAAACTGATAATATCACAATAATTGTGTTTCAGTTTTTTCCTTGAACAGATTTGATAAAAATGACAAAGCATTATCTTTAAACGGTGTTATGGAGGTTGGATAATAAATCCATTTCTGTTTGTAGCAACCAGGGCTTCGGTAGTGTCATTTGTACTGCTATTATTTTCCCTCTTATTGTTTAAGTATATAATGTCACACTCTGTGGCCATATTAATACAACCAGGTCATTACAGATGTATTGCAGCATCGTTGCAGTTTGGCGTTCTGTAT
Source organism: Clarias fuscus (assembly GCA_030347435.1). Taxonomy (NCBI): domain Eukaryota; kingdom Metazoa; phylum Chordata; class Actinopteri; order Siluriformes; family Clariidae; genus Clarias; species Clarias fuscus. Next base: position 17,631,843 of record CM059205.1, read on the forward strand.
GACTGAGAGATGAGATCTGTGCGAAATACGAGGAACACCCAAAAAAATGTTGAATCAGGGTCTGTGAAAGGGGGTTATTGCCTTTATAGTGTGATTTCTGTGTGAAATGGGCTTTTGTGGCAAAGTGGGTTTAACCAATCAGTAAGAAACTGCAGCATTAGTTCTTGAACCATCATACACTAGCTCAAATCCAGTTTCTTGGAATGGTCCTGAAAAGTTCATTGATATCAGACACAAGGAATGTTTGAGGGTTTTCTTTTTGTTTTTTGTTTTGGGAAAAAAATGCAAAAAGGACATAAGCAGATCCACATAAGCAGATGCACAACAAAAAACATTTATTTTGGTCTGAAGCCCTAATTTGAAATTATATCTTGTGTGCCTTTTTTATGCAGCTAATGTGAAATGGCTGCCTAAAAAACCCAAAGCATTCCATTCTGCTCACCTTTCCACAACATGCCCACCTCGTCCTTCATCATGTTTTCCTCAGCACATCAAAACCATTCTTGTGAAGAGCCCGGCCTTCTCTCTATCCTCCACTCTAACCACAGTGTGCGGACTTCAAAAGGCTTTGGGCCTTTGAGCTATTGAGACAGCGGTGTGTTTGTTGAGGCTTTTGAACAGGACTAGCTGTTGGCTGAGTAGCGCAGGTGTGGCCTGTAAGCATGACATTGCTGCCATGTGAGCTCTGAGGGTTAGTGCGTGTCATCACGTATTGTGTATGGGTTTGCTGCTTGTTTGGCTGTACTGGGAATGGGGGGTGGGTGTGGATGGTAGTGTTTAACTCTACAGTATTTTAGATCACAGAAAACTGACCTTTTGGATATTTAGAAACAATAAAAGAACCGCGTTTCTGGTCATGACAGAGTATACATCGCATGCACTGTATCTCCTGCATTTGACATCATAGCGTGATGGTCTCGGCGAGAGCTGTTTTCAGACGTCTGGTTGGCCAGCATGACTGTAGGCTTATAGTTATATCACCCCCTGCTAGCTTGGCATGCTGTGACAACCTATTTCTGTGTTTTCATTTGGATAAGGTTTTTTTCTTTTTCTTTCCTCTTTTTCGAGAACGGAGGAAAAAACAAGTTTTTAAAAATACATGTGGACTATTTCTAGGGTTATAAAAGCTGTCCCTATTGTTGTCTTGTTCAAGTGTTTGACTGTCTTAAAAAAAACATCTCTCACACACACTTCTATTTAGGCTCTGTATAGACTTATGGAAAATGAGAGATATTTCTGTGTTTTTTTTTTTTCCCCTACTGGATTATTTTCTTAAATTGTCCGTTTTCATCTATCCTCCTGTTTGTCCATCTGAAATCCTCATTATTCCTGGCAGAGTGTCTAATAAATGTGGGCTTAAATGTTTAAAGGATTTATTTTTTAAAATATTTTTCCCCAATGGTTTTCTTTTTGTTATACGTGTACGTTAAGGGCATTTCTGGCATTATGAATGACTAGTAAATAAACGGCTAGATGTTTTTTTGCCAGTATTTTATTTATTTATTATTTACCGTTACTGTATCTTTTCAACTGCAGCATCCGTGCGTGTTGTAAACAAGAATTTTATTTTACACAGAAGCTTTGGCATTACTGAAAAGATCATGTGCAAAAATCAGGTTTTGCGATTATATGTCATTTAAAACTATTTGTTTCTGAGCCTTTTATATAAATTCGTTATAAATATCTAGTGTGTTGTCATAATAATGTGCTCTATTACAGGTTGCACACTGAAGATTATATATTTTTTAAATTAATTTTACTAATTGCTTAGGTAAATTTTGGAAGGAATAATAATGTTTACTGTATCCTGCATGCTGCTTTGTTTTCTAGGGACATAAAGAATAACCTTATCACCCGCATCGAGCCAGGAGCCTTCCTCGGACTTACTGCTCTTAAAAGGCTGTGAGTAAACCTTGTATCTTTATGCAGTTTAGCCTCAGTCAATTAGTGATTTATACTGTTTATTGTCTGGAGGTTTGGCCAGGTCTGTGAGGTCGTGGACATCGTCCGTTTGCATCGTCCGTTTGTTTTTTTAGTATAAATATTTTCATAAAATAAAAAAAAAGAACTACAGTATAGGTTTTGCCTTTGTATTAATTTTAAGCTGAAGCAGATTAAAAGCAAAGTCAGAATGTGTTTGTTAAATCTTTTACTTACTATGTATGTCCATGTAGCCTGGGCAAGATTAGAAAATATGTTCATCTTGTTTTGGTGAAATGTTTTGATGATTACTTAATACTGAGGCAGAAAAAAATCTATGTCTATGACATAAACTCGAGTTTATTTATCCTTTCTGGCAATGTGCCAACCACAGGAACATAGCCACTGGGGTTTTTAAGATAAATTCAGGTTTCATGTATGTCTTTCAGTGATATATTTTAAAAGTGAGATCTTGCACAGTGTATTGGAGAAGTTTATATGGTATGTGTGGGGCAGAAAAAGAAGAGACGTAGGCGGGGCAAGGTGAGGGGGGAGAGTGAGAGAGGTAACAACAGGGGTTTTGATCAGTTAGAATATATGTGTGGTGAGACTGTGAATGTACACATACACACTTGTGTGCACAGAGAGACTGCTAGCACGTCGGGTATCCAGCCAAAATAAAGTACTTCTTGGCTGCCTAAATGGAGAACTATGCATCTGCTCCAAGATAGCGTTCTAATATACAAGAGAGAGAGAGCATTCAGTGAATTACTCCATTTATGTCCCATTGTTCTATTCCATTGAATTATTGGCGCTAAAAGTTTAATTTAAAATGTTGGATAGAAATTAGCTGGGCATATTGCAAAGCAAATGAATAGAAATGGTGCAGAAACCATTTGCTGTTGAGCAAGTTCTGATTTATTTATTTATTTATTTACTATTTGTATGTCTTTTTAAATAGATCAAGCATACAGTGTTGAATATACTGTATTTACATAGATAAACATATATACACATTAATGCACCATTGAGATACGATTCACATCAGTGTATTTTTGTTTTAAAGAATGCTAATGCTTCAAGTTATTTATCTGAAACATTCACATATGTTCACACATGATTTTTTGCAAATAATATCAGTGCTAATTTGCCTAATCACGAATAATAACAAAGAATTTGGATTTTGGAAAGCAGAGATCTTGTCACATGTTGAAAACGAAAAGCACACAGGCCGGTTAAATTCAACCAGTAGCGCTGTCCGTTAACAAAAGAGTCACTGTGCGCAAATGCTTCTCAGTCTAAACTTTACATTTTTCCATCTGCATTTAATTTTTTCTGTCTCAAAACGGCTAATTACATTTCCCCCGTGACATACGAGACAAGTCACTGGCCTTGGGATAGAGGGCTAGGCATGGAGTTTAGAGGAGAAGTGTAGATGAAAAGATTAAAGAGATGAAGGAAAGTTGAGTCAGGACTGGAGAAGGAAGATGAAACGATAATTAAAGGAATGAATCAGGAGAAAGAGGGCTTTAAAGACGTGCAGGTGAGGAGAAAGGGGCCAGTGTAGGTAGTATTGCGACTGGGAATTAGGCCGCTGAAAAAAGAACTGGTAAAGGAATGGTCTTTTGCAAGGGCAGCTTATCATACTTTGTGATGTGTCACAGAGAAAAACTTGAAGTAAAGGTAAAGGCAGGTCACATGGTCTTTAACGTTAGATTTTTTTAACATTGATATTAGTCACTTACTATCATATTGTTGGTAGACTAATAGACTTGAATCAGAAACTGACTGGTTTATTAAGAGCTATGTTTCCCCCCTCCTACTAGCCCCTGTATCACTGCTCTCATTTTATTCAAAACAAAAATTAAAATAGTTCCCTAGTGTGTGTTTCTTGCTACACCACACTATTGGCTTCTTGTCTGCATGGAATTTTCTCACCATAAATTCCTAGACTCTTCCCTAAAAACCACAATAGTAAAGGGCAGCTACTGTTCACCCAGTCAACAAGCTGACATCAGCTGAACAAGAAGCTAACATGTGATTCTGGCAGTTGCCTTTGAGTTACACTGGCTGTCTGTAGGGCGTAGTAAATCCATTCTGATGCCAACATGTCATGTTTAGCAGGAGAAGCTCAACACCAAGCCTTATCCAATTTGGCTTGTAGGAATTGTTAAAGCTAGATAAAAGAGCACTTTGACTTAAATACGTAACATGTTCATGTCCATTTTCTTCCCTTAGAGCTGGGATCAGATTTCTCATTCCACTTAAATAATCTAGAGAATTTTTCCTACGACTAAAAAGCAGCCTGAAGTCATTATTCAGCAGCAGAATGCTAAAGTAGCACCGAGACACCTTTAGGTGTTCTCAGTCAACTTCAGATTTTGGAGCAGCAAGTAATAAATCACAGAATCTTTCATGTTGACTTTTTTCGTGGTGATTTATGCAGGGCAAACGTTTTCATCATGTATATATGGCATGCCAAAACTGCATTACTACATGTAAGAACTATACAGAAAAATTCATTAAATGTACAGATTTTTTTTTAAATCCCACCTTCATTTAGATTTGTAACAAATGCTTGCGATGTTGGATAAGAAATGTGTATTATAGATTTTAAAATGTAATCAAGTAAAAGTAGAAGTGTTGGTTCTCATACTTAGATGGAAGTTTAAAACACCTAAACAGTGCTTCTCAGACATGACACAAGATTGATGCACCACTGGATGCTTAAAACCTTGAATTACACAAAATTACACTGTGAATCTCTTTTGATGTGAAGAAGCTGAAGGCAAAATGCAACTTTAGCTAACTTGTGCTAGCTGCTATATGTAACATCGGATTGGTTTTATGGATTTTTTGAAATGATAGAGGTGCTTGCTTGCACTGTACAAAAAGCACTACGATCAAAAAACATACATGCATATGAACCCAAAAATGTTGCATTAAAGATACAGGGTGTCTTTGTATACTGTAATATGTCAACGCCCCTTCACTTGATCTAAGAAGACCAAGACTGTTCCAGGACTTCCATGGAGTCATGCTTACCCTCACTGTACAAACCGGAACACTCACTTCACCCAACATCAGTTCCTGACGTTACTAATGCTCCTAAATGAACGGGATGCTGGAGTATGGCTGTGGGGATTTTGGAGGTTGTTATAATCGCATTTGGAACAGAAACAGTGGAGGAAGGTTCAACAAGTACAAATGGTCATTATGGTCCGAAGTCCACAAACCTTTCTCCATGGAGTGCATCTGTGTTTCTATAGCGTACTATTGATAAGCAGAAATAACCACTGATTAGTTAAACTCAAGGGTAACCTCCAGTTTTGAAAAAAGTAAGTCCAATACCCAAGTGCCAAAAAAATATGTGTTAAGCCATAAAATCCGGCATAATTCGGGCGTGGCCGATTTGAGTGACCGCTGCATCGCAGGTATCAAATCACTAACTGTCTGTTATGCATCGCCTTAGCTAACCAGCTACAACTAGACTCATTGTAGTTTAACTTGCCACATGAAATGTAGGACTTGCGGGCCGATCCAACCACCAGCAGGCTCTGCCCATTTTCCCATTTATAGATGGAGTGTAGGTTCATTCCTGCCAAGATTTTAAGAACTTGATCACAGATTGTTTTTCCAGTTCTTATACAATCAGATTTGTGAAGAAAGAAAAAAAAAGTCAAAAATGGGTATGCTATATGCGTCTTCTACAGTGACTCATATGATGGATTCTATCAGTAATAAACTTTTTCAATTCATCGGCCTAGAGCTTAATGTGTATTAATCTGTCTTTGTAATTGATGTATCTTCTTTTGTTCCCATTGCTTTAGAGATCTGTCCAATAATCGTATTGGCTGCCTCAATGTGGATATATTCAAAGGCCTCACAAGTCTGGTTAAACTGTAAGTAAACCTTACTGCATGTCTCTCAATCAGCCTCATGTGGGTGGCTGGTAGGTTTTCTTTATTTGTGTTTAGGGCTCCCTGATGAGGGTATTAAAGTGTTGTAGGCGTTTGGCTAGTAATGGAGAACGTAATTGCCCTTCACTGGGCTCTAAATTGAGGAACAGATGTTGTAAGGTTAGTTTTTGCCTCCCTCGAGTATAGCAACAGCAGTGCACACACCTGTGTCCTCTCCACCTTGTGAAGGTGATGTTAATGCTATCCATGTGAAAATAAAGCTGTCGTTCTGATTAGAACTCGCAGATGAGTATAGATTACGCTCTTCTATGGAATGGATGTCTGTTGAGATAAATACCACCAGCTATGAGGAATCAGAAGGAAGTCAGTGTCATTTTTGAATGATACATGATGTATATTATGATGTATATTTCTTCAATATCAAAGCAATAATATGGCATATTTTTAGACATACATTATTTTTTATTTTTATGGCTACACTGTGTTTTTTTTTTCAAGTGCATTAAACTGCAAAACCTAAAATATTTTACTCTTTTTAATAATAAATGTATTTTACAGTGGCGGCTGGTGCAAAAATTTTTTTGGGGGTGGGCGCAAACAAAATAAAAATTAAACTTTTAATACTCGCCTGTAAATAGTCATTTATCAGGTGATTATGCGGTGATCATTATTACTAGTATAAAATAAAGGCGCATGACTCACATCGCATCCAGTCAGCAGCTCTGCTTGCTGTAAGAAGTGCTGGAAGACGCGTTGAGAACGGTCCAATCACATGAGCCCAAATATTTAAAAACAATATTGATTCGCTAAGAACAAAAGTGGGAGGGTTCAGGGCGCACAGTGCTGCGCCAAAAGGATGATTTGACCAATCAGAGCTCAGCCTCAAGTCACATGCTTTTCAAAAATGTACGTGCCTACATAGACACTCGTTTGTCCATCGCCCCACGTACACGAACACAAATGAACGTAATACAGTTTAGATTTTTTAAATTGTAAATAAATTATATTAAGAAATACAGCGGAATATTGTGACTAAAGGACTTTATTTCATTATTAAAATTAGTAATTATTATGTTAAATAGTTACATGTTAAAGGAGCATTCTTTTCTGCCTAACTTTAAGGGGGGCGGCGCCCCGTATTGACCGGCCGACACTGTTATTTTACAATGATAAATGTTTTAAATGTTTTTTTTTTTTTCAGTTCCTTCTAATCAGACTTTGTAACTGCAGTGATGCATTAACATCGACCAAACTAAGATTCCTCAGATGTTAGATTTGACACATCCTGATTCTCATATGCAATTTAGCAATTCACCTGTGATGTCATTTCAGCAACCTTTCAGGAAACATGTTTTCATCTCTTTCTCAAGGGACCTTCGACAGCCTCGTCTCTCTGAAAACACTGTAAGTAAACTGATTTTATATTCCCTTCTTTCAGTATAGGCACATTAAAAACCCTTTTTATAAAAAAATTTAAAAAATGCCCTAGGTGACTTTACCCCAGATACCATGTGACATAAGTTAATCTTTGTTTATGATGGTAGTTTCGGTGCATATATATATTAATAAGTTAATTCAAATTCTTTCTACAGCCGGAGTACGGATAATTTTTTACTTACCCTCGTAGTTGCATTTAATGTTAATGGATGTCTATGGTAATTTAGTTCTATAAAATATTCTATATAAAATTCCAGGTTATCTTTTTTTTCTCTTTTGATGTCAAAACAACACAAAACCCTACAGCTTGTCATGCTACATAGAAGACAGGAAGAGCTAATTTATTTTTTCTGAAAAGCTTCCCATGGCAGAAAACCTCCTTTTACAAAGCGCTGACACTCAAGACACAGTCCTTAAATATAACAAACAACTTCCTAAAAGGAGCTTCACCATATCAGCAAGCACATGTTTACGATTTTAATAATCAGTCTTAGATTATGTGACATGCCTGTCACTGTGTCGTCGTGTATTAGTTGTTGCTGTAGAATTAATAACACATTAGAATGAACATGTTTATATAAATCTGTGATTTGCCTTGAAGCCAGCATTGCTGTCATTGCCGTTATACGAAATAAATCTGGCCAGTCACATTTAATAACTCAACCAAACTGTGTTATGAAAAGTGGTTATTGTTAGTTTTGCATGCATAACTGATTTTACACTCTGTGTGTGTGTATGTGCGTGTGTGTGTGTTTCAGGGAGTTTCAAAGCCCTTATCTACTGTGTGACTGTAACCTACAATGGCTGGTGCGCTGGATTAAAGAAAAGGGTATAGCAGTGAAGGACACACAGTGCTCCTACCCTCGCTCACTACAGGGCAAGCTCATAAGCTCCATCAAACCTGAACTGTTCACCTGTGGTAAGAAGATGTATTACACTTAAAAAAAAAGTGGGAACCTGTTCAAAAAGGGGGCAACTGTTCTGGCTTTCGGGTTTCAAATGAAGATAATAGCCAGTTTTGTCAGATTTTTAATCATGATATACATGATATCAAGATATCAAGGTTGTATTAGCATTTGACACAGTGGTATTTTTTGTGCAAACATTCACACACAATTACATGTTTGTTTTCTATACTAATTGCTTATTATTTTCAACTGTGACATAAAATAGTCCATGTCCTGTTGACTACAAATGCACCAAATTTCTCTTGTCTTTCCTGTCATCTCTATAGATGCACCTCTGGAGCTTCCCTCTTTCCAAATGACTCCTTCGCAACATCAGGTAGTTTTCCAGGGAGACAGCCTGCCTTTCCAGTGCATGGCCTCATTTGTGGACGAGGACATGCAGGTCCTCTGGTATCAGGATGGCAAGATGGTGGAGTCGGATGCCACGCAGGGAATCTCTATAGAGAAGAGCATTGTGCAGAACTGCTCTCTTATTGCCAGGTATTGCAGCATAAAGGATTCAGTAATCACTAATACAGTAATCAGGCAAGAGAGAGAAGCTGAAAGCTGTCATAACATAAGCATACCAGTCTTTATACAATATATCAAGTCCAGTGTCTACTTGTGTCATGTGTTTGAATGTTTTACTAAACTACAACTCTTAATGTGTTTTGTCTCTCCTCTCCTTTCCAAGTGCTCTGACCATCTCCAACATCCAGCCTGGCTTCACGGGAGACTGGGAGTGTCGAGTGCGCACTAGCCGAGGCAACAACACACGCACGGTGCACATCGTTGTTCTGGAGAGCTCTGCCAAATACTGCACTCCTGAAAGGGTGTCCAACAATAAAGGAGATTATAGGTGAGTTTAGCAAAATTCTTACATCACCAATACTTGGAATATAACATATGACATACATAGATTAAAGTGTAGTGGACCAGCTTGGGAACTGTAGCTCATCGATGCTCTCTAGTGGCTGGAAAATTCTTGTACAGCGTATGGGTATGTAATGGAATGATACTCTATACATCTATATTTGAGTTTTTACTAAGTAAGTTTTTAATTTAAATCTAAACCATGATTTCAGTAAACACTGGGGAATAACAGCATAACTTTTACATTAGATATTTCCTCAATCTTAACAACATCACTCAAGTTTATTGAATAGAGCTAGAGATATGCATAGGATTCTTTTAGCTTCTTCTATTTACTATTTCAGTAACTCAGTTCCTTTGGCTCCCCCAAAGTGTGTGTTAATGTTCCTTATGGAATAACCCTTAGATAATCCATACCTCAATCTCCCTCTGTTTTACTTCTCCTCCAAATGTTCAGTTTTACAGTTAAAGACCTACTGCCCAGCCACAGAACAGTACAGTTGAGCAACAAGCCAATGGGGGGGGGGGGGGTATTTTCTTGTATGAGGCAGAGCAATAGAGGAAAATCTAATTGGCTTGTTTAGGCCATCGTCAGTACAAACGTGAGAGAAAAATGCAGGGATTTTTTACTCATCTTTGTTTGTATGCATACACTGGAGATTTAACTAAAAAGTGAGTTTTGTATAATACATTGCATGGCTAAGCCTCTGGAGGCAGTGTTGTGATCTGGGGTTGCTTCAGTTGGTCAGGTCTAGAGGCATAAAAATGAAGTCAGCTGTTGACCTGAACGTACTGAATGACCATTTTATCACATCTGTCAGAAAAAAAACCCATCAGTTATCATTTACTGATGGCACAAAGAAATTAATTTCACACATGAACTGGCCACTACATTGTGTACTATAATTAAAGATAAATAATTGAATGAAATCTTACAATGTATGACTTTTTTTTTTTTTGGCCAGGCAGTTTAAGTCTATAACATTTAAGGTACTGCAAACCCTGATCATGGGCCTTAGTAAGAATCCTGTAAATACATAAATACAGTCCATATGATACTGGAATGTGAACAAACGTGAGCTTTGTTTGTCCTGCAAGATTGAATCCTGAGCTCACACTCATGCCTGTATGAAAGTAAGAAGTTCTTGGATATGCATCACTTTTGTTGTCCTGGAGCTCAGTTCAAAGGGAACATTTTCAGCCTCAACCACACGCCTTGAGAACTTTTCAGGTTAAAAAAAAAAAAGTGAAACTTACAGTAATATCAGTATTTATATCCATTTAGAATGCATTATGTATTTGGGTACATGCCTAATAGAGAGAAACGGTATGATCCTGGATCTGTTGTAGAAGCGGGCATGCTGTAATTAGCCAAGGGGGAATTACTTAATTTATAGAGTTTATGTTAATGACTTTTAATGCTCGTGCTCCATCATGGCTAATGTCTCTGCAGATGGCCTCGCACACTGGCAGGCATCATGGCGTACCTTCCATGTGCACGACAGGTAACAGGCGCCGGCATCTACTCTGGCAGCTCAGGTGAAGACCGACGTGCCAGGAGACGATGCGACCGCAGTGGGCACTGGGCTGAGGAGGATTACTCCCGCTGCGAGTACATAAAAGACACCACTCGTGTGCTTCACATCATCAACCAGGTGCAGAACTGTTTTTTCCATTTCCATCTTACTACTCAAACTTCTCTTGGTACACATGATCCTAGCGGCAAAAAAGTGTAGTTTTAACATAGTAGATGGCTTTATGTGACTCTGGTTAACCAGTATGATTGTTTTAAATGAATTTGCCAGTCCTCTGTACTACACATTCTTTCGTTTTAATCGATTTCTGTTTGTCTGTCTAACAGATGGCTCTGAACCTGACAAATGCAGTGCACACAGCACAACAGCTTTTGGCTTACACAGTAGAAGCCCCTAACTTCTCAGACAAGGTGGACGTGATCTTTGTGGCTGAGATGATTGAGAAAATTGGCACGTTTGCTGAGAAATATAAAGAGGTGAATCATCAAACAGCTCATCTAGAATACAAATAAGAAAGCATGTTATTTGCATGGTGTCACAAAGCAACCGGAGGATGATCAGAAGACTAGCAGTTAGCCCGTGTAGCGTGGATGGTAAACCCAAACGCGGAAGTAGCGTGAGCAGGCAGGATACCACGCGATTTATTATTAGAACTCTCTCAACGTAGAGAGCAAGAGTTTACACAATTAAACCCGCGTTCTAACAACACATACTCAATCAGGAATACAACCGAAAATGGTGAGTACTCACGAAATGGAGGAGATAGCATCGGAGACAGCATGGGTAGACTCAATGGCTGAGCGCCATCTTGTTTCCTTTTATGCTTCCTGAAATGCGATCGTATTACTTCCAGGTCCTAGTGCCGGTCGTGTTACGAGTGTGCATGACTGTACCCCCCTGTCCAGGACCGACTCTCGACGGTCCTGGGGTGGAGGATACCCGACGACGGTAGTCCCGGATGAGTTTGGGGTCTAGGACGAACCGAGCCGGAATCCAAGATCGCTCCTCGGGACTGTAACCTTCCCAATCGACCAGGTACTGGAGCCCTCTGCCCCGAGGACGTGAGTCAAGGATCCGGCGAACGGTGATACGGGGAGGTGGAGCAGGGTGGGTGGGGGGAACCATAGGTGAAGTGATGAAGGGTTTGAGTTGTGATGTGTGGAATACCGGATGGGTTCGGAGCGTCGCAGGCAGCTGGAGCCGGTAGGTGACAGGGTTGATCCGGAGGGTTATGCGGTAAGGGCCGATGAACCTGGGTGAGAGTTTGCGAGATTCTGTATGGAGGTGCACATTTTTCGTTGATAACCAGACCTTGTCACCTACATTGTACAGTCGTCCCGGAGGGTGTCGACGGCGTAGCGGGTATTGGCACGGCGAATGGCTGCTCTAGCTGGTTCCCACAGCTGCCGGCACCTACGGACCAACTGTTGGGCCGATGGTACATCAACCTCCGGTTCTTAGTGATCGAACATCGGAGGCTGAAAACCGTGGCATACCTCAAATGGGCTTAGCTCGGTGGTGGATGAGACGTGAAGATTGTGGGAGAGTTCAGCCCAAATGAGATAGCGGGCCCAGGAGCGCTGTCGATCGGCGATGAAGCATCTCAGATAGCGCTCCAGTTGTTGGTTGGTCCGTTCCGTCTGACCATTAGTCTGAGGGTGGTATCCAGAGGAGAGTCTGCAGGTGGCGTTGATCAGACGGCAGAAGGCTTTCCAGATGGTTAAAGCGCTCGCCCTATCATCCGGAGATCGCTAGTTCGAATCCCGGGTGGTGCTGTAACCTCTCGCAGCCGGAGGTCTAGAGAGAGCTGATTGGCCGAGCTCTCTCAGAGGGGAGGGATGAGAGGTACTTAGTGCTCCCGCATTAATCACGGCTCTACAGCCAATCAGGGGCGTCTGTGAGGGCCACCAAGTGCACGGCCTTGGAGAATCGGTCGACAATGGTCATGATGGTGTTCTTTCCCTCGGAATCCGGCAGGCCTGTGATGAAGTCAACGGCAATGTCTGTCCAGGGCTGGCGGGGAACCGGGAGTGGTTGAAGTTCCCCCGGTGTTGGTTGGTTGGTGTCTTTGGCCCTGGCACACACTGGGTACGCCTGGACGAATTCCTCAACATCCTTTGTCATGGACGGCCACCAGAAGTCCCGCTGAATAAATTGGAGGGTGCGGCGAGTACCCGGGTGTCCGGAAAGGAGGGAGGAATGGCCCCATTGAAGGACCTCCGTTCTGATGTTGCGGGGTACGTAGAGTCGTCCAGGCGGCGCACCTGCCGGGTCGACCTCTGCGGCCTGTGCCTGGTGAACCCTTGTTTCCAAGTCCCACCGGAGAGGGGCAATGATCTTTGACGACGGGAGGACAGACGCGGGGTCCGCCCGGGGAGCATCCTCCTCATGTTGCCAGGAGAGGGCATCGGCCTTGGTGTTTTTGGATCCCGGGTGGTACGACAGATGGAAATTGTAATGCTCAAAGAAGAGAGCCCACTGCGCCTGCCTCGGGTTGAGCTGTTTTAGGTTCCGGATAGTGATAAGATTTTGATGGTCGGTCCAAATGATGAACGGCTCTCTGGCGCCCTGGAGCCAATGGCGCCATTCCTCCAGAGCCCACTTTATGGGCAACAGCTCACGGTCCCCTACCCCGTATCGCTGCTGAGTGGGGTCGAATTTTCTGGAGAAGAAGCTACAAAGGTGCAGCTTCTGATCTGGACCTCGTTGGGAGAGAACGGCCCCTGGCGCCCACATCCGAAGTGTCCACCTCCACAACGAATGGTTTGCTCGCATCTGGATGGAGGAGAATTGGTGCGGTGGTGAAGCGGTGATACAATTCCTGGAAGGCGGAGATGGCGGCAGAGTTGAGGGTGAAGGGGTGAGAAGATGGTCGTGTCAGGGCGGTTAAAGGAGCTGCAACCGTACTGTAGTCCCAGATAAAGCGACGATAGAAATTTGCAAACCCGAGAAACCGTTGAAGTTGCTTGAGGGTCTTGGGTAGGGGCCAATGACGCACAACTTCCAGTTTCTGCGGGTCCATGGCCACACCGTGGGGCGAGATAACAAAACCCAGGAACATGGTGGAGCGCTCGTGAAAAGCGCACTTCTCCAACTTACAATACAGTTGATGGGCGAGCAATCTCTTGAGGACCGCCCTGACGTGTTGGACATGTTCTTCAGCAGTACGGGAGTATATGAGGATGTCATCCAGGTACACAAATGCCCACCGGCCTAGCATATCTCTGAGGATGTCGTTAATGAATTGTTGGAAGGCGGCGGGGGCGTTGCAGAGTCCAAATGGAATGACCAAGCTCTCATAGTGTCCTGTTGGGGTGATGAAGGCCATCTTCCACTCATTGCCCTCTCTGATGCGCACCAAATTGTAGGCGCTCCGTAGGTCCAACTTTGTGAAAATGGTGGCACCAGAGAGGGCGCCCAGGGCAGAGTTGGTAAGAGGCAATGGATGGCGATTCTTTATTGTGATGTTGTTGAGCCCCCGATAGTCGACACATGGACGTAAGTCGCCGCCTTTTTTCTTCACAAAAAAGAACCCCACGGCAGCAGGTGAGGAGGAGGGCCGGATGGTGCCATGGCGGAGGGCGTCGGTTACATACTTCTCCATCGCCTGCGTCTCAGTGGCGGAGAGGTGGCCGCGGGGGGGAACAGAACCCGGCTGGAGGTCAATCGCCAGGTCGTAGGGGCGATGAGGAGGAAGGTGAGTGGTGCGTCTTTTGCAAAACGCTTCAGCCAGGTCCCGGTAGGCGGCAGGGGTGGCGTTGATGTCGACTTCGGGGGCCTCGGACTCCCTAGAGCATGTACCAGCCGAAGCCCGCAGGCAAAGTTCGGTGCAGGTCGGTCCCCATTGCAGAATTCGATGTTGTGTCCAGGAGATGAGCGGGTCATGTTGTAGAAGCCACGGGTGCCCGAGGATGATAGGAGGAGATGAAATGGGGGGGAGATGGAACCGGATTTGCTCTTGATGTTGGTCGATGATTAGGGTGATTGGTTGAGTCTGTGTAGTGATGGGGCTGGAGGAAAGGGGCCGACCGTCGACAGATGTAATCCGAACAGGCTGGGATAATGCCTCGAGCTCCACCGCCAGTTCTTTGGCATAGGCAGAGTCAATGAAGTTGCCAGCGGCACCGGAATCGATGAACGCCGTACTTCTGACCCGTTTGTGGCCAAACTGGAGGCGTACTTGCACCGTGAGACGAGAAACATTGGTGGTGGTGGCAGAGAGGTGGAGGGGACCCGGCGAGTCGCTCTCCTTACTAACCAGGCCTGGGCGTTTCCCGGGCTCAGAGGGCAGATAGCTCTGTGGTGTGACGCCGACCCACAGTAGGCAAACACAAGATCCAGTGTGGTTAGGAAAACACTACACTTCCCATCTGTGCCGTCTCATTTATCCGGTAAAGCTAAGTACACATCGGAGGGGTGAGGGGGTGACGGCGCAGCAGCCACTACGACTGGCGGCGGCCTAGCCGGCTGAGAAGCCGCCTTGCGGAGCGCCGCGTTCTCCTGCCGCAGCTCCGCGACATCGCGGCGCAAAGCCGCAACGTCTTGGACGCTAGCACAAAGAGCCTCACCGCTCAGCTGCTCAATCAACCGGGCATGACGTCCACCACATCGCAGAGGTGAGCGTAATCCGCTGGGTTTACTGCTAGCTTAGTCATTCTGTCACAAAGCAACCGGAGGATGATCAGAAGACTAGCAGTTAGCCCGTGTAGCGTGGATGGTAAACCCAAACGCGGAAGTAGCACGAGCAGGCAGGATAACCACGCGATTTATTATTAGAACTCTCTCACGTAGAGAGCAAGAGTTTACACAATTAAACCCACGTTCTAACAACACACACTCAGGAATACAATCCAAAATGGTGAGTACTCACGAAATGGAAGAGATGGCATCGGAGACAGCATGGGTAGACTCAATGACTGAGCACTGTGAAGCGCCATCTTGTTTCCTTTTATGCTTCCTGAAATGCGACCGTATTACTTCCAGGTCCTAGTGCCGGTCGTGTTACGAGTGTGCATGACACATGTAATGGTATCAAAGCGCTAGTGAAGCTCTGGAATAAGTGCATTAGTGTCGCAGGGGATTATATAGACAAATAACGAGTTAACTGTGTTACTGCAAATAAAAAGAGTCCCAATTTGACCTCGTAGTTTTGAATCTGTGAATTATTTTTAATAATTACTTGACTTTTTTTTTGTAACCATGATTGTTAAACCATGATGAACACCAACTTTTAAAATCTATGATAGATTATATAAATATCTGTGCTTCACAGAAAGATTAAATTCCAAACCCTATACCCCCCTTTTTTAAATCAATTTCGGATTAAAACGAGCAGTTGGCAATATCACTTTTCAGTTTCTTACATTTTTCCTTACTGTAGACAAAGCACACATTCTGTGGATCAGTTTATAGAGAAAATGGCATGAAGGGATGAGATAGGATCAGATTGAAGGGATTTAGTCAAAAAGCCACAGTGGGTCTACTTTTTTTTGGTTTGTGTTTCACTGTGTTGATGGGGAATGATGACACATAACACCTGCATGTAGTTCCACGTCATAGCTTATAGATTTTTGGATAAAAGTGGTTCTCTGGGATTGCAAAATAAAAATCAGTTAAAATCCAAGACCTACAGAAGTGTTAATTTAATTTTCTCTCAGAATTTTGCGTTCTACATTTAGGGTGATCTTATATTTCCTCACTTCAGTCAGTGCCTATTGAGGTGTATAATGGGTTTTTGTGGAAATATACAATATATTTTTATACTACCGGTAAAACATTTGGACACTTTCTAATTGCAGGTTTTTCCTGATTTTAATTTTTTTTTCTACATTGTTAAATAATGCTAAATATATGAACCAATAGGATTATTTCCTGGGATGGTCATCATGAGAGCCAGTTTAATCATGGCGCTTGATGACTTTTGCAAATGCACTTGACAGTACTGTTCTTGCAAGAACTGTTCCACAAATCCTTCCTGTCTTAAAATTGCAACTGACTGATGCTGTTGTTGTTACTTAATTACCTAATGCCATATGTGTTATTTCATAGTTTTTGAAAAAGTTCAGTATTGTTGTAGAAAGTAGCAAATAAACCCAAACTTTTGAGTGGTACAGTATGTGCCTGAGGAAATGACTCCTGGAGTATTAACAGATCATTATTTGTGTGATGTCAGTTGGGGAATGTGATGGTGGATATCGCCAGTAATCTGATGCTGACTGATGAACGAGTGTTATGGATGGCACAGAAGGAGGCCCGAGCTTGCTCACGCATCATCGAGAGTCTGCAAAGAATCGCAGTGCTCCGGCTGGCTAGTGGACCTTACTACACTGTAAATAATTTATACGCCTTGCTTTACTGGCTTATTTTTGTGTGGTCACTACTCTTTCTGTGGATGTCGCTGGTTAGATTACTGTTTAGTTTCAGTTTGTCTGTATGTGCATTGATTGCCGTTTTCTTGATCAGAATTCGCACAACATTGCCGTGGAGGCACATGTGATTAAGGCCAGCAGCTTTAATGGCATGACCTGCACGCTGTTCCAGAAGGTGGCACCAGAGCGCGCTATGATTCCCCACCTGGGAAATTTAAACCTGGACTTTAACCTGGACCGGCAGCTCAGCTTCAAATGCAACGTCACCAGCAATCTCTCTGCTCTGGCGCTAAAGGTGCACTGTCTTTTTTTTATTTTTTTTTTACTTTTCCACCAAAAATATATCTATAGTGTTTGATCTATTTAAATTTTTGTTTATCATAATATATGCCATAACAATGCTAACTGCTGTTTCAAAATGCATTAGGAATAGTGTGTATAGGTGAATATTAATTTGACATTATAATTTAGTATATGAATGCATGTGAACAACATACTCTTCGTTCCCTGATTATGTGCAGAACACTATAGTGGAGGCGTCGGTGCAGCTGCCTCCCTCTCTCTTCTCCTCTCTGCTGAGCTCTGGTCAGGCTGATGATGGCATTTATAAGCTGCAGTTGCTGGCTTTCCGCAATGGCAAGCTTTTCCCCTTTACAGGCAACTCGACCAAGAGGAGAAGCGTCGTCACTCCTGTCATCCTCACCAAGATTGGTAAACTGCATAATTTCAAACGTAATGTAACGTAGCAATCTATGAAATGCTAGTTAGTTAATAAATTGCACTGATACAGACTAACGGTTTTACAGACAACATTTTCTGATTAAGCACATCAGGCTTGTGACCATAACTAAAAGTCAGGAAGTCATTGCCAGTGTTTCTGTTCTTACATCGCACATAAAGATTATAAAGCACATAAAGTCCGTGTACCATCTGTTTAAGAATGATGCGTTTGTGCTTGGATTCATCAGCATTTGTGCATACTAGTGTATTTTTAATTTTGAAAAGGTTGTGTCCCATTATTTGTCCCCCCCAGAGACATGTCCATCACGAATGTCTGTCTGTTTTGAAAATGAAGAACAGTTATAAATGGCAGCATCCTTCCATTTTTACAGAACATCTCAAATGGGTCATAAGATGGTTTACATGTTCCAACATTGTACATGAAGCTTTACTTCCATTCAGGCTGATTATAAGCTCACCTGAATGTCCTTATGTGTTTTATTTTCAGAGGGCATTTCTCTTAAATCTTTGCGCAGTCGGTTGAATGTGACCCTGCGGCACTTCATGCAGGGCTCGGACCCAGTGGCCGCACGCTGGGACTTCACTGCTCAGGAGGGCCAGGGCACCTGGCAGTCAGACGGGTGCAGCATACTCCAGCATGACGCCAACTTCACCACACTGTCGTGTGACTCGCTTAGCAGCTACGCCCTTCTGATGGTCAGTCTTAACTCGGCTGACTTATAAGTGTTTGTCTTTTAGTTGATGAGCACGGGGCTGCAACCTGAAAAGTCCTTGTCATTTGTCAATAATATAACCAAACTGACTTTCTAGATAGAGTAAGTTTTGGGACACAAATGTCATCAAGAAGTAAAAAAACAAATGTGAAAAAAGTAAAAAAAAAAAAAAAAAAAAGGGTACTTAAAAATACCATTAGATTATTGTGTGTGTAGTAATAGATGTTTTATTTTGGTGCTCGTCTTCAACAGGATCTGACTAGGACCGAGCCCACTATGCACAGCTTTAAGCCTCTTCACCCAGTCATCTACGTCGCAGTCATCATCCTCAGCCTCTGCTTGCTGGGCATCATCATCAGCTACATTTATCATCACAAGTAAGAACACTTTCCACACCCTAAGAGAACTAGGAATTACATCACAGTCTCCAGACCCAAGTACAGAAATAGATCCGAGAGATAAATTTTTTTAACTTTAATGCTTAGGTGTTTAGACAAGTATAGCAATGAGGCCATGACGTACTAAATCATCAGTTCTGTGAACTTAGAAGGTTAATCACTAAAATGTCTAATGTTATACACACCACCTGATCAATGTAAAGGTTGCCTTATGTTGTGTACCTACAGGTCTGTGTGCATCAGCAAGAAATGTTGGCACATGCTGATTAACCTGTGCCTGCATATCCTCCTTACATGTGCTGCATTCGCTGGGGGCATTAACCAGACTTCCTATGCCAGTGTGTGCCAAGCGGTATGAGCTACATGAATAAATATAATAAAAAATTAAAGCAACCAGTCTATTACAGTATCTTATTATTCCATAATGATATTATATATGTAGCCTTATTTGTTTGTAAACACCTAATTAAAAAAATTGTGAGCTGCAAGGAAAACATCTGTGCTGTGGAAACCTAGTTTTATATATGTGCTCCCCTAATAACAGTGCAGGTATGTTGTTTGTTGTGGGAGTTTGGAATCAAGTGTTTGTGTATGCGTTAGGTGGGCATAGTGCTGCATTACTCTACACTGGCTACAGCCTTGTGGTCAGGCGTGACTGCTCGGAACATCTACAAGCAGGTCACACGCAAGACTAAGCAATACGAAGAGCTGGACGAGCCTCCTCCTCCACCCAGACCCATGCTGAGGTAAACACTCACCATTTCCCACAAAAGAAGAAGTGTTTGGATAAAAGAAAGACCTAATGTGTTTTTCATTTTGCTATTTTTTCATGTTGTTTGTTTAAACAGTCAGGAATGAATGCTTCATTTTCTGCTTTGATCTTTAGGTTCTACTTAATAGGTGGAGGCATTCCCATAATTGTTTGTGGCATAACTGCAGCTGCTAACATCAAAAACTATGGAGGTCGGCCCGATGCACCTTAGTAAGTATACTGTTTCAGAGCGCCATCACTTTAAAGGAAAAGGACTCCTTGTGTTGATGTGGAGGAATAGATGATACAAAATAATGTCGATTGCTTTACATTTGCTCAACTGCATACATGTTTTTTTTGTTTGTTTGTTTTTTTAAGAAATGGAAAAGTATTTAAATTTAGTGCACTTTCAAAGTTGGAAAGGTGAAGTTGGATGTACTTGCCAGTATGATGCAGGAGACAGACAGAAATTAAATATTTTACCTGACACAGTTTGTCATATTGATAGATAAGTATACCTACAAGGTTTTTATGGCATATTCTGCCCACACGCTGCAATATGAATAATGAATACTTTGCCGAGGCAATAACTTGAAACACTCTACGTTATGTGAGCCTAATCATGACAATCTATTTTTAGACAAATCCTACCTGTCTGCCAGCTTCCTAGCTTCTCAGTCCTTTACTACTCAGTAAGGGTAGCTGGTTGTATTTTGCAAGAGAACAATGATTTGAAAATCTCTATTATGTGAACTCTTTAGTGCCTAATGTAAGTAGTTCCACTTAAACTGTAGCAGTGTGATAAATGCATGGATAAGGAAGACTGAGCAGACCTTTAGTCATCATCAGTTAGAGAGGAAAAAAAAAACAGCCGAAATATTTCACCTTGTGCCTAATCATATATTATTAATATTCACCTCCGTTATGGCATGATCTACCTTTACTTTCAAATGAATGTAAATTTCCAATACTTTTGATGTGCAAGTTTTTTATAAAGTAAAATCATGTGTTGTGTCCTCAGCTGTTGGATGGCATGGGAGCCTAGCTTGGGTGCATTCTATGGTCCAGTGGCCTTCATCATCTTTGTGGACTGCATGTACTTCCTGAGTATTCTTCTTCAGCTTCGTCGTCACCCAGAAAGACGCTTTGAGCTTAAAGAACAGCCAGAGGAACAGCAAAGGCTTTCTGTTTCTGAGATTGCTGGTGGTCCCTCTCCTCATGCAGAGTCATCTACGCCAGTATCCCTGTCAGCACTTGAGAATGAGCATACCTTCTTAGCTCAGCTGGTTGGTGTGGCTGGAGCCTTGGCACTGTACACACTACTGTGGCTGTTTGGTGCGTTGGCTGTTTCTCAGGAGCGGCCATTGGATTTGATCTTCTCCTGCCTCTTTAGCGTGGCTGCTTTGGCCCTTGGAGCCTTCCTTATAGGCCATCACTGTGTTACCAGGCAAGACATGCGCCGCCACTGGGCACAGGCCTGCTGCCTTGGACATCAGAGGTATGCAATGCAGGTTGATGCCCTCCTGGCACCGATGACTGGGGTTTCTGGGGATGAGTCAACTAATACCGGTAATGGTGAGGTAACACGTTGTCACATTAGTGGAACGGAGTCATCTTGTACCAATAAGAGCGCCCCAAGTGTGCGCAACTCCACCCAAGGGTGCAAGCTGACCAACCTGCAAGTTGAAGCAGCTCAGTGCAAAGTAATTCCTGCACCAACCAATGGCACTGCTCTATTAGACAACAGCTTAACTGAGCACTCGTTGGATAATGAGATCAAGATGCATGTTGCTCCAGTTGAAGTCCAGTATCGTCCCAATATCAGCAGCAATGGCCTCCCTGCAATGGGGAGTACCAACGGCAACATCAATGGACACGCTGGGAGGCATCACAAGAATCGAGCAAGAGCACACCGAGCGAGCCGTCTCACTGTTCTGCGGGAGTACGCCTATGATGTGCCCACCAGTGTGGAGGGCAGCGAGCATAGCGCCCCCCAAAGACGCCACCACCATGAAAGCCTACATGCCCGCAACAGCCGTCGTGCTGCATACCTGGCGTACCGCGAGCGACAACAGAGCCAGCTCCAGCAGGACAGCAGCGACGCAAGTGCCAGCCTTCCCCGTCGCCCCCGCCAGTTTGACAGGGGTGCCAACAAAGGCACAGGCTCCAGCGTGAGCAACGGCCGTCTTCGGAACAGTCTGGGAAGCGGCCTTGGTAGTGGGTCAATTAACAGTCAAAGCCATGGGGTTAGTAATGGATGTGTAGTCGCGGATGAAGAGGCTGAAATGCCAAGCTCAGTCAAAGATTGTCCAAAACAGCCCAAGCAGCCCCTCCCCGTCGAACTGGAAGTTCAGCCAAAGTCATATGGGCTGAACTTGGCATCAGAGAATGGACTTGCTAAAAGCTCAGAGAGGCAACAGAACCTGTCGCCTCTTAATACAGACAGCTCAGCTACCATTAAGACTGGTTTGTGGAAACATGAAACTACAGTGTAGTAAAACATCCAACCTCAGAGACTGCTATTTACTCTTTTTCTGTCTAACTGTGAACCTTTTTTAATTTCAATTTTTGATATGTTTATTTTAAATGTTTGGAGAAAAAAAAAGATTTATAAATGAGTTGTTTAAAAGAAGTCACGTCTTAGAATACCACTTGCTAATTGTAATAGACGATCTATAAATGATCTATTTTTATATCATTTATTTCTTTTTTCAAATGTGCACATAATTGATTTTTGTATGATAAAGTAAGTGCACAGTTTGTGGGCATAGATAGGGTTGGTATTCTGTTTGGACCTTTACCGGCAGTTGCAAAAATGCATTTGCGAAATTAAAAAAAGAGGCTCTGTTGCTTGTTTTACCCTGCACCACATCACATTAATAGCTAAACTTTCATCAGACTTCATTATCCAGACTCTGGTTAATGCAAGTGATTTATGATACAACACAACTGTTTCCAAAAAGTCCCTCTTTAATAGTTTTAGTAAGATTGACGTTTTGTGTCGGTCTGCTTTTCTGCAAAGTGGAGGTGCCAATGCTGTGGTCTTCTGGCTCACTCTTTTATGAATCAGCATCTGCCTAGCAAATGACTGCTGAATTACACTGAAAGCCCAACTGTCTAGTACATTTATCTAGAAGTCTGATCCGCCTAATGGAAGCAGTGCCCAGTAAAAGCATGATGAAAGTTAATTCTGCTTGAATTCACAAAACTGTTCGAGTCCATTAACAATAAAAGTGATCAGTGGCAGCTGATCATTTAACTTTTCTATTTCTAGTTATCTACAGGTGATTTCACACAAAACCTGATCTGAATGACGGTACACATTAAGTACTTTCACAAACTGCACAATGTAATGTGTCTGCATCACTGCAGAGCATAGAAATAGCTCACATTCCTTGATGGACACTATTTTTACTTCCATCTCTGAGCAGTGCAGGAACTTTCTCCAACCAGTCTGAGCTCTTACACCACCTGCATCATCAGTATTAAAGTTCAGAACCTTTGAGAGAAGGAAATGAATGGTAATCAATGGCCATAGTGCATTAGAGCGGCTTAAGTCAATACATCTAGAACAGTTACGTTGAGATTATGGAGTGATGTGTTTCAGCTACAGCACGGATAAAGCTGGGACGTTCAGGAATTCTCTCCAGTTAGTCTATAGCACAGGGGTGTCGAGCATCTTTTTATGTAATGCAGCACACTATACTTGGTCCGATGAAGTGAGCTGAACCAAAAAAAAAAGAAATTCACATGAAATTCTCCTTTATATGTTTATTTATTATAATTTATCTTAAAAGTGAATTATTATTAAACAGACGTCCCCTACAAACATTTTTCACATTGTGTTTACATTTATATACATTGCCCTCTTCTAGGATTGGACCAACAGAGACAATTATTTTCTTCCTGTTTTGCAGTTAAGACATTTTAAAGTAAAAGATCATGAATTCTTTCATTTTCTGATATGTACAATTTTTAGGTGAGCCAATGTACAGGAATTAATAGACTGGAAGCAAATTGAAATAAACCAGGCTTAATATGTTGTTGTGTATATCTTGCTTGCAGTAACTGCAACAAGTTGGTGGCCTACTGGTATCCCCAAACTGTCAAACAATGTCTGATGCTTTTTTGTGCTAAAGTTTCTTCGAGTTTGTGTGAGTTTTGAGAATTAGTTTCAGGGGTTTCACCCATCAGTCTCCCCTTCAGAAGGTGAAATGCAGGCTCAGTTGTCTGGTGATTGACTTGGACAGTCTAAACACAGTGGGGCAGTGTTAGCACAGACTTTGGGTTACTGATCTGAAGGTCAGTGGTTCAAGACCAAGCTGAGCATCTGATCTCTCTGCCGTATCAAGGCTGACCCTGTGCTTTGACCCACACCTCGTAAGGTGGAATATAGAAAAAAGGAATTTCATTGTGCAACAAGATACACTGTCACAATCACCACATGAATTTAACTAAACAAATAGATAACAGCCTTCCACTCCAACTGATGACAGTAACTCGTTTAGAGTAGCTTCATCGTCATTATTGTCTGTACCGCTTTATTCTGTATGCAGAGGCATGGAGGGCCTCGAACCAGGAGACTTGGGGCAAGAGGCAGGGAACACCCTGGACTGGCTGCCAATCCATTGCAGTGTGCACACACACACTCACACTATGGTCAATTTGGGAACACCTACTCTGCATGTCTTTGGATTGTGGGAGAAAACTGGAGTACCCAGAGAAATCCACCAAGCACGGGGAGAACATGCAAACGCCATGCACATAGAAGCAGTAATCGAACCCGGACCCGGAAGGTGCAAGGCGACAGTGCTAAACAGTAAGCCACCATACCGCCTAAGTAGCTTCTCATTTCTTAAACAACCATGTCAGACATATCCTGTGGTCATGGCAAAAATGTGTTGCTATGTTTCAGAAGGTTCAAATTACTGTCCAGCATCAAGCAAAGAACAAGTAAGGAGATTGATGAAACTACTACAGTTGAGTTAAGACCTGTACAACGGATCAATAATACGTGATCCATCATCTTTGTGATCTTAAACGTTTCGAGAAATCAAATAGTTAACAAAACATGGCTATGTTTAATAGTGAAAGTAAGAGCTTTTCCACATACACAGTGTGAAGAGAACTCCTAGGATTGGGACTAAACAGCTGTGTAGCTTTAAGAAAATTACTCTTAAGTCTGATCTGAAAAAAGATTAAATCTGTTTGGGATCATAAAGAAGGGACTGGATTATTGAAAAAGGAAATGTGCTCTGATGAGTCCAGGTTTACATTGTTCCAGAGTGATGGGTGCATCAGGCTAAGAAGAGAGGCGGATGCAGTGATGCAGGTTAATCATTGTTCCAAAACCTTTGGAGCTCATCTGTGTATTTCTTTGCAAATTCCATCTGGCTTTCCACATTTGACTCCTGACTAGTTGCTTGACCCTTCTACATTTCTGGTCTTAACGTCTTCTTCCAACACTGGAATGTGATTCCTTCATCCTCCCCTATGGAGGTTGTTGGCCTTGTCATTAACTCCCAATCCCCCCCCCCCCCCCCCCACCTTAACAGCTCTCAAAATGAATGTCATTAACTTCTGTTTCCCTTGGCCTGCTATTGACGTAACAAAGACTATATCTCTTGTTTTAAATCTTTCTGTTTTGTTATGGTCCACAAGAACTTTGTTGGAATAGTTTAGAAGCTTTTATTGTCTGTTCCTCGACCATATGCTTGTCACTCTGGATTAGTGTTTGTGTGTTATAGTACCTTCGTTTAAAACTTTGGGTGTTTAAAGTTCAAAACTCACCTTGAACTTTTCATCTAGTTGATTTGAACTAATTACATTAATATGGAATTTGTTACTGTCATCCGCCACCCGCCAAGAAGAGCTCTACCAATGAAAATTAAACAAGAAATTCATTTCCACCCAGCTAATAATTACAGGGACATGTCAGTCCAACGATGATGTATCACCAGGTTTCCTGTAAATGTAAAAAATAACACAGAATAAGGATTTGTATTATGTGGGGGAGATTTATAACTTAATTAATGATTGGTTTAATCATGTAATCATGCTGATGTTTAAGACAAATGGAATAAATATGTTCCTTTACGCCTAGATGTCCTTTACATCTTGAACAAAATCATTTTCTAATACTCATGTTTAGATACATGTTTTAGATCTTGAGCATCAGCAGTAAACGTTTATAGTTCCAATAAGGCCAGCGTTTCACTCCCATAATCCACCAATTGTGAAATTTCGCGTGCATTGTACTAAACACATTATGGGTGATCTCATCGAAACTAAATTTTTCACATTTCGGCGCTCAGCAAATGTGCCTGTAATACGCAGTGATGTGAAGATGTGTCTCAGAAATGACGATTGATATTTTCCATAAAGTCGTCCCATCTGTGCCTGGTAGACCTAGATTTGCTGAACTTTGAAAAAGAATAAATAAATTGGAGGCAGCAGCCTAATTAGGCATAAAACAATGACTGCAAATCTAAATATTCCTACAGATGCTTGTGCAGCCTTTTTAACAATTATTTACAAATGGGAATTTCTGAGCATTCAGCCCTGCAGCATTGCAGATATAATCAACATATATAATCATTTTACTACTTCATTTAATTGGTGATTTAAGAAAATATCAGGGTTGATGAATTTGTTTTGAGCTTTTACATGAGATTGTTTAGATACGTGTTGTTTAGAGAAGGAATAGAAAGCCGTGCTCTTCAAGTAATGGGTACCTTAACATTGAAGGTTTTTGGAAATGACGAGTGAACTGTAAATAAATAAAAAAAAGATGTAGTGTAACATTATACCATGATACATGAAACTATAATTAGTATTTTTTTTTGTCAGCACCAAAGGGCAGATCAGAAAACAAGAAGGCAGATAAATAATGGCAACCTACATGAAAATGTATCTAATGAAAATGTTTGCAAGGATGGAAAATTCAGGAATGACAAAATCTTAAAAAAAAAAAAAAATCCTCTTTGGCTTCAACAAAACAGCAAAATGTTATTGGACATATTTTTTTTAAAAATAAGTATACTATTGTAGTCATTACATGGTTAATTTAGTAATAAACACATTTCCACATACACCGAAAAAAGGACTGTCAAATTATTTGGCTGCATCAAGCAAAAAAAAAAAAAAAACTTTTGCACATTATAAAAAGCAGATTGCACATTATAAAAAGACTGTCATGAATAGAGATCACTTAAATGCTTGGTGAAGTTGCATGATAGAGAATCAACAGATAAAAACTATAGCTACAGCTCAGGAAAAAAGTAAGAGACTACTTCAATTTACTCCAGAAAACTTTTGGAATGTCATCAAGAGGACGATGGATGGTAACAAACCACCAAGCAAAGCTGAGCTGTTTGCTTTTTTGCAAAAAGTGTGGTATAATATTACACAACAGCAATGTGAAAAACTGGTGGAGAGCATGCCACAATGCATGAAATACTAAATACAAAACTAAATACTGATTTTCTTAATGTTAACACAAATTATTTGCATTTTGTTTTATTTGAGTTATTGAAGCTATTAATGTTATTAAAGGAGAAATATTGTCAGCAGTTCACAAAAAATAATAACATAATAATAATAATAATAATAATAATAATAATAAACATAAGAAACTGATTATTTTGCAGTGGTCACTTATTTTTTTCAAGAGCTCTATGTTCCCATTGTGTTTACGTTCATTTCCATATACACAATGTGGTGGGGGAACTATCAGGATTGGTACTAGACAGCTGTAGGCCATAATAAAACCACTTGTTAGTGAGACTAATCATCAAATAAATATCATTTTATTATTATAGCATAAATATTGGACTTTCAAACTATAGAAAAGGGTGATGTTGTCTGATGAGTTCAACCCGTAGGTTACTGCACTGCTATTATTATTATTATTATTATTATTATTATTATTATTATTATTATTGTTATGGGCAGGCAGTATTTTTGTATTATATAATATATACAATCTATTTTTATAAAGAGTTCTTTTTTTTCTTGATCTTGACAAAATTGGTGTTACATCCTTGTTAGGAACTATAAGTCAGATCAAGCTAAAATCTGGTTGAATAGACTTTGTATTAAGCTGTAAGTGGATTGTAAAAGGTGACTGGGTGGTTTCAGAACCATGCAATCAGAGAGTGAAATTTCAGCAAGCATTTCTCACAATTATATTTGTCTCTATTTGTCCACAGACCTTGACAATCATGTATGGTCTCTTTATTTCTCTCAATTATTTGGCAAGGACTGGTCACTGGGGACAATATTTGGAGAGAGTGATTGGCGCCTGCATATCATTGCTTTCCTTCCTATTACCATGCATAAATATATTGCATGACTCATATTTTGGCCACATAGACTACTCAAAGTTAATAACTCAGTTTAATGTCAAGACATATACTATCTCAGGGTCTCCAACTGACAAAGTAAAAGTGCACAAAGAGAATTAAAGGAAGCACAGCCAGCCTTAAAATTATTATTAAATTACTATAAAGTACAATTTATTTTCCCCAGAATGTTGGGTGTAACTGAATCGATTTTCTCTAAGTACTTTATAACAGTTCTTAAAATAGTCCAATTGATTAAATAAAAAAATATATAATCTAATAAAATTGAATGAAAAAAAGCTGCAGTAAAATATTAGAACGTGCAAACATTTTAAACAAGGCCGAGGTGGCTCACAGCCCACAGTAGTTGTTCCCATGTACATTTAGAGAGTGGAACATCTGATCTTCGAAAAATCGACGGATAACTTTTGCCAACGTGTGGAGTTATTGCTACATCTCCCGTACAGTCCAGACCTTCCTTCCAAAATATTTGGGCCATAAAAGGAGTTCCTGGAAGGGCAGCATTTCAGACATAAAGCTGTCAGACTGATCATGGCTCCGGTGTACTTTCTTCCCTGATCGTATCCAAGCACTAGTGAAACACTGAAATGAGTGCATTTGTGTAGGAGAGGATTATGTAGAGAAATACATCCAGCTTCCTTACAAAATTTTGGAAGCTTGGCTGCTAGTGCCACTGTGGTTATCACCCTGGCCTTGCACCTCCAGTGTTTATGGCTTGATTCCCAACCTGGGTCTGTGTGCAAGGAGTTTGTATGTTCCCCAGGCTTGGTGTGTTTCCTTACACAGTCCAAAGACATGCAGGTAATAGTAAGGGTAATTGGCGTTCCCAAATTGCCTGTAGTTTGCCTGTGTGTGTGTGTGTGTGTGTGTGTGTGTGTGTGTGTGTGTGCGCGTGTGTGTGTGGGTGTCCTGCAAAAGTTTGCAAAAGTTCTGTGCCCAAAGTTGCCAGGAACCCACGACCCTGTGCAAGATAGAAAAGCAGTATAGAAGATGATTGAATGAATGAATGAAGCTAGGTTTTACTTTCATACCTGTGTTCTGTTATTCTGCACATTAAAGGTCCTGGTTAGACTTGAACACTCCTCATTTATCAGCCTAAACCATTAGTAAATATTTCACATCACTAAACATTACATGTTCTATTAATTTCATTACGTGATATCGCTTTCATTTCTCTGTGCAGCTTCTCCAAGCGCCAGGATAATGCTGTATATTGTACCACAGACAAACATAAAAGGCAGCATGTATTAAGAAAGAATAATCACATTTGGCATCATTTGCTTAAAAATGTATAATTAGAGTCAGTGTGGGAGGACTTTTGATCGTTTTATTGAGGCATTACAATGACAGCTGAGTATTTTTATTGGTTTAAAAATGTCATAAAGCCATGCTGGGCCACATGAATAGCAATATTGTCAACACGAATAGCTGATATAAGCAATAATGAAGATGACGATGCCACATTTGCTTTAAGGAATAGGCATAACACAAATGTAAAAGTAAAATTATATGCTTTGTAAGACCTCAACATTTTGCACCACAATAATACATCAACAACGACAATAATAATAATAATAATAATAATCCTTTTTTTTGTGTGTGGATTGTGAAAGCTGTGAATAATCATATCGTGATTTTCTTTAGTGCAATTTTACCACTGATGTTCCAATTCTAATCAAAAATCACATTACTGAGTATCTACTTTTTGTATAATTAATTCAGACTTTGTGAGTGATATCTTTATTATGCTGATTTAAATAGTCATAGTATTCTTCTTGTTTTTTTTTTTTTGTAGTTCAAATTTTTTTTCAACATTACTATACTTTAGAGCTGCTATGAATCCTTAAAAGGTACACACTTAGAAAATATTAACTATTGGAAAATAGTTTGCCATGGGTCCTTTGGATGTTTGCCAGTTCTAGGTGTAGGGCTAGATGTTGGCCTACTGCTCAGAAGGACTAGGGTTGAAAGCCCGGCACCACTGCTGCTGTTGGGCCCTTGCTCATATCTCTATTGAAACTACAAAAAAAAAAAAAAAAACATTAGTCACTCTGGATAAAGATGTACGTGTACAGGTACAGGTACATGTCCAACCCACCTGCTGGCATGTAATGAGAGATAACTGGAGAACCCAGAGGAAACTCACATGGGCAGAAGAGAATTTCTTTAGTGTTTTGTTTCAACAAGCTTTTTTCATTGTCAAAATAAATATTATTTCCACCACATCCCAACACAACCGCATAGTGGAATCCTTCAAAATCTACAGGTAACTTGTCACCTACTTGTGGAATTATTACCATAACCCCTGTACAGTACTGACCTTGCTCCAAGTCCTTTCCTCATTCCTTTTCCC
Organism: Clarias fuscus; assembly: GCA_030347435.1. Lineage (NCBI taxonomy): Eukaryota > Metazoa > Chordata > Actinopteri > Siluriformes > Clariidae > Clarias > Clarias fuscus. The sequence continues at coordinate 17,662,162 of CM059205.1, forward strand.
TACAGGATCTGCTCAGCTCCAGTTCCATCTTGATGGTATCCAAGCACTAGAGAAACGATGGGCAAAGTGCATTAGTGTAGCAGGGAAAGAGAAATGTATAAAGAGAAATTAGGGTAGTTTTTTTAAAGGATTTTTAAAGTTTTTTTTTTTTTTTATGTCCCGTTTTGACTCGAATTCTCAGCCGTTTCAGGCCAAACTATTAGCAATTTTTTTATGCTCAAGTGTTTTATGAAATGGCTACGAGGACAGGACAAGAGCATCGGGTTACAACGGGAGCGCGCGAAACTAGGTAAGAGGCGCGAAACTGGCAGTGCTTGCGCGCGCGCGCGCGTCACTCAGCAACATTCAGCAGAAGCTGGAGCGCGCGGGAGAGCGCAACAGTGTGCGTGCGGTGCAGCGTTTCCCGTCTTTCATGCAGCTTTAACACAGCAGAAAGATGGATGCAAAGATAACGGAGAGCAGCAACCGTGCACGGGTGGCCACAGAGCGCTCAACGAGTGGTAGGACCAAAGATGCATGAAAGCGTTTCCCATGGCACGGATGCATACGGGTGTGAAGTTAAACGTAGACTTGCATGTGTGTGTGTGTGTTTTTTTGTTGTTGTTGAAGGTGTTGTCATGTTTGTACTTTTGCCGTATTCTTCTAACGTCTAAGTTTGGGCGTAGAGCATGCTCCATGGGGTGATGCTGTACACTTTTAAGACCCTATGCTTTTTTTTTTTTTTTTACTGGTCAGTTGATAAGGATGTAAGTATACATCATTTGCAAATGTAATATGCATCTTTCATTTGGAAATGTGTTGTAGAAGTGTGTTTTATATGCATCTTTATACTTCTAGAATACCTGAGGAAAATACTAACGATGTGCCCCTTAGTGTATAGTATTAAGATACAGTGGTGTAATGGTACCCTTCTCAGAGAGTGCAGCTTTTCTTTTCTGTTTAGCTGAAAGCCTGTTTAAAACTCCTACTGAAGGAAAATCTTAAATTCATAATTTTATTTATAAGACATTTCCTTTGACAGTTTTGTCACAGCACTGCCACAGCAGTTTTCTTTCTTACACAATATTTAGTGTTAAATTAATATGGATTGTTTATTTATTAATGCATAAAGTGAAAAACAAGCCTTTTCTATCTTTTTTTAATTTTGATAATTACTGTTTAACACTCATTTAAAAAAAAATCAGATAATAGAACGATATGGCATAAAATCATAAAATATTAGAATATTTGCTAAAGTCAATCAAAAAATTAATTACAATACAGAAATGTCAAACTTCTGGAAAGTATCTTTGCACTCAATACTTGGCCAGGGCTTCTTCAGCACAAATTACTGCATTACTGAAGACCAGGTTTCTTTGATGTCAGCCATCCCTCCTGCATTGTTGGTCAGGTGTTTCTCATCTTCCTCTTCACAATACCACATAGATGGAGTTGGCTGGCCAATCAAGCACAGTAATATAATGGTCAACAGTGGTAGTGTTGGAACTGTGGGTAGGTGCTAAGGTTTGCTGGAAAAGGAAATCAGCATCTCCATAAAGTTTGTCAGCAGATGGAAGCGTGAGGTGTTCTAAAACCTCCTGCTGGATGGCTGTGCTGGTTTTGAACTTGATAAAACACCAACACCACCAGATGACACGGCACCCCAAATCATCACAGACTGTGGAACCTTCTGAGCAATTGTCTAGTTAATTTTTAATCATTCAGCTCAGAAGACATGTGTGGACTACTTTATTTTATTTGACAGATTTGTCACAGCACTGCCACAGCAGCCCTACACCCAGCATTGTCTCTGGTTCAGGAGTGGCTTGATACTAAGAAGGCAAAATTTATAAGCCCATTTCTTGAAAATGTCTGTGCATGGTGGCTCTGCCTCACCCCGCTCTTTGTGAAGCTCTCCCAAGTTCTTAAATCGCCTTTGCTTGATAATATTCTTAAGCCTGTAGTCATCCCTGTTGTTTGTAACTTTTTTTCTTATCACGCCTTTCCCTTTCACTTAACTTTCCATGCATAAGCTTCAGTATATCACAATGTGAAAGACCAGCCCTTTCAGTGATGACTTTCACTGTTTGACCCTCCTTGTAGAAGGTGTTGTCTTCTGGACACCTATGAAGTCAACGGTCTTCACCATGACTTTGTGTGCATGTACTGAACTAGACTGAGATATATGTTTTTTATACAGTATGAATAGTAATTTACTCTAATGACATATTCTAATATTTTGAGAAATTGATTTTTTTTTGTTTTGTGAGTTGTACGTAATCGTACAAATGAAAACAAAAAAGGTTTGTAATCTTTGAATAAGTAATGTAATGAATCTAGAATATATGAAAGTTGAACTTTTTTCATTAGACTGCAACATTTTTTTCCTTGTATTCAAGGAAATGAATAACTGATGCACTTTACTGTATAATTCATTACTTTAGTACTCATGTACTATAGATAGTTATATATATATATATATATTTATTTTTTTCTGTTACTACCATTTTATATTCCCCAAATGCATCATCATGGCATGAGTCTAATATCATGATGATGCATTTGGTTAATACCAAACGGTACAAACAAAAAAACTAAGTATAGGTTAAATTTACTCAATCAAACAAATACAATTATACTCAAACATACAGTCATACATCATAGTTTCATGTAATTCATGAGTTCAACATGACTCCTGTTGCTCTTCTAGAGGCAACATTCTCTATTTAGCCACATCCACACCCTGCACTCCAGCAAACAGGAATGATGGACAATCCTATACTTTCAGGCATTCTGTTTTATAAGGCTGGTAACAAATAATTTGATATAATGCAATCAGTGGTCATTCTTCTGGTTTTCAGTAATCATTTGACTAGGAATATCACACCATCGAAATCATGGAAGTTAACATGACCTTGCATGATTCATGTGTACTACTGTAAAATTCTAAAAGCGTGTAAACAAGAACTAGTGTATAAGAAAAGACTGTTCGGTCTGAATCAGTAATATAATGCTTACATGTATGAAAAATATAAAGTTGCGATTTTTTTTTATAAAGCTTGACCTTATTGAAAGTCGCTTTAAAATAAAATGAAATAAAAGTCAGTTAAATCAAGTTGAAGGCTTGACATGTGGAATATCACTGTTTACATGTTTAAAGCTGTAAGTAGCGACTTAAGATTCTTATATATGTTCAACTGTGTTTATGCTTTCTGGCCTTTATACGTCTGAATGCATGTTCTGGTGAATAAAAAAATACCCTTGGTTACAACTTTATAAATAATTCCATCTAAGCTCTCAGACATCCAGGCATTAATTGCCTCAAGCAGTTCTCGTTTCGCCCTCAGGCCTTTTCTGACAAGGTTTGTTTGGTTTGTGGCCAATGTTTGTTTCTTTTCTTGTCATGTGCTGGCCTAGAAAGCATCTGCTAATATGACTGCTTGCTGTCGGATCTGCGCCAGGCGAGATGGGAGGTGGGACAGGACGGAGTCAGAAATAAACTTCCACGCAATAACCAACAGAAGGCGTTTGTTGATGGTTCTCTTGCGCCAGAATGAGAGTGGACAGGCTTTCATGTTTAGAATCCCCTGCCAGGCTTGTTTATGCCGCAAATTCACTCCCTTATTGATTATTCAGGGTTTGTGCCAGCTGGTACAGATTTACTGCCAGACAATATCCTCCTTGATTTACTCACAGCATCACTTTAACCTGCATTCTGACATTGCGGGGTTGTGAACTTGTATAGTACCGTTCGTGTCATGAAAATGAATAGATTATTTGACTTTTCCCTTATAGGATTTCTGGTGTTGTTCTGCACAATTGTGTGTGCAGATGTGTGTTTATCTGACGATGGTTTTGAACTGAGGTCCCCATTTTACTATGATCTAATAAAGGTTTATCTACCGCAGTTTTGCATTATACAATGCATCAGTTCAGAATGCATGTACAGACTACTGTTAAATCAATGATGTATCAAAACCAAAGACCACAAACCCCTGGAGATGATCAGAGCTTCTAATGTAATCCACCTAAGGCTATTCTGCTGCTTGCTCCCACTGCAGGATTGACTTGGCTGTATGCTTTGGGTTATTATCAAGCTAAAAAGTAAACCTGCTCCCAAGTCCGAGCTGCATTCTGGAGCAGGTTTTCTTCAAGGACTCAATTTGTCATTCCCTTAATTCTTTGAGCAGTCTTCCTACCGCTATGTTCGAGTAGCAGTGATGAAATTTACTCATCCACTTTATGAGCAGTACCTGGTTTTCTCCAGAACTGGCATTTGGAGTTTAGTCCAGTGTCTAATCAGACGAGGGAATTTTTTTAATCCTTTGAGTGCCTGCCGTATTCATTTAATTTGAGTAACTTTGTAGTTTCATTTTTTTTTGTAGTTTTGATTTTATTTTATTTGAGTACCATAAACTCCTGATTCATGGAGCATTTGAGATGGTTGTTTCTCTCTGCAGAAAACATCTCGTTTGTATTAGAATAGGCATTGGATGCTTGCTCATCACTCTGACCAGGGACCTTCTAGTCTGTGTATGGCGCTCAGAGTCCAGTTATGTATTTCTCCCAATTCACCATGGGCTCAAGGATTTTCCCACCTTTTGAGCATAATGGTGGAGTCCACTGTCCTCCTGGGGGTAATCAAAGCTTTAGATATTTTAAAAACTCACCTTATATGAAAGGGTTGACTGCAAAATGTGATGAAATTAAGTAACAAATTATTTTCCTCAGGCACACAAGGTTTCCTTCAACAAAACTTTTAGTCGGAAACAAAATAGTATCTATTAGTTGGCAATCCTTCTTGATTCTTTAAAAAAAATGCTTAGTTGTTTAATTTGTTTCAAAGCTAATAAATGATACAGAATATCCAGCAGATTTATTATGGTGTGTAGATTGTATCATAATCAATGTGTGAGGTTGTTGAACTAGAGCACTCATAATCGCTGGCCAGTGACTAACGGGAGGTGTTGGCGAGTTTCTGTGTATTTTTGTAGGCCTATTTCAATCTGGGTTATATTGGGTGAGAGTGAGTCATCTGGGGCATCTGCTTGTCTTTCTGTACGTAACTTATATCTACTGCTCTGTGATTCGGCTAGCATGACACCATCCAGCTTATACCTAACGTGTTTGGCAGGCTATGGAAGAAATGCACAGAATAAAATTTAAAGTGCAAAGAGAACACATATGATGTACTGTAAGTACACTTAAGTGACCAGATATAACTTTTTGTTTGCTTGACATGGATGAGAACCATCTTTGATGGAGAAAGACAATATAGAACACAGGAGTGCCCTCAGTACTTAATATGTGACAGTTATGCTGATATGTACAATAAGGTTTTATTTATTAGTTAATTAATTTATTTGTGCTATGTAAAATTAAGATAGTAGCAGCACTGGATTATATACTTAGAGTTGCAGCCACTTGGGCCCCATTTTGCATCCTTCCCTCTAGTTTGTCAGTACACCACTTGTCAGCGCTCATTATGTGGTTTGGGATGCAACGCTGAATTCAACATAACCCACATTAAAAAAGTTTTTTTTTTCTTCATGTAGCTTGCAGTAGCATCTTTCTACTAGTTAAATTAAGTATTCAATAAATCTATCATGCAAATGGCCTGAAAGCCCAACAGCTAAAACTGGGTCACCTGCTGTAATAGTGTGCAAGACTGACACCCAGTGGCAGAACTTTGTAAATACACCTAGAAAAGTTCTACAGTCCCTCTTCGAAGAAAAAAAAAATCTGTCAACATTTATTTCTAAGCTTTAGTACAAGGAAAATAGGTAATAACCTTGTGTAATGTATGAAATTGGCTCAACCTCCGTTTGGGTGGATTTTCCCACCTTGTGAGGATTTATTTTTACATCAAGTGCTGTGAACTTGAAATATTTAACCAGCGTATCTAAATGTTTTCAGAAATGCATTTGTAACTCATAAATTCTCTATCATGTCTTCAAGCACATCTAAAATTAAATCATTGAGATGATAAATAGGGAAACTATTATTTATTTATTTACTTACTTACTTACTTACATGCAATGCATGATCAAGACCTTTCTAGTTTTCTGATCTGACCGACTCTTTAGTTCAGTCCTGTACATTAAGTTCAGTTCAATTCAGTTTTATTAATATAGCGCGTGTAACATTGGTTATTATCGTGAAGCAACTTTACAGCTTCTTCAGACAGCTTTCTGCTTTCTGCTTTTTTAGAACATCCAGATTGACCAGGTCAAGACTTTACTGACGTTTTTACCGTTTTCTTTAAATTGAACTATATTTCTGTTCACAGTAGAAAGGATTATGTAAAGATTCCTACTGTTTGTCTCTGAGATACTCCACCCTCAGTTTGAGGAACAATCTGGTCTCTTAAAAAATAAGAAATTTATTTGGAATTGTCACTTCTAGACATGCTAAAATATTATATTATTATATTAAAAGATTAGTATATTTCAATCTGAAAAGAAGAAAACAAATAGTAGTCATAATAATGGCAACCACTTTTACTCATAATCACAAAACTTTGGATACTTCTTGCATGTACTGTATATGTACTGTATATGTGTGATATTTGATACCTTTGAAATCCCCATAGAACTGTCCATAAGTACATAAAATAAGTATGGAAATATAAATAATGTAATGTGAACTATTATAGTGGAATAAAGCTGTAATAATACTTAAACAATGGATGATCACTAAAATCATAGAAATATATAAGCTGTTAGGGACCAGGAATGCTGAATGCCAAAAGAGATTTTACTTTATTATTGTATTATTATTGTAACTGTATGTATTTAATGTATTATTAATGCATCTACTTATTATGAAGCGGTGCTTTAAAAAAAGCACAAGCAGTCACTGATGAGCATAATTTTCATAATTAATTTTTTTATGAACTGTAACACTTGTTCAAGTTTCTTTGTTCCATATAACTGTTTAAGCATACATTAAATCTAACACACTGTATACTAATTACCAGTTTCTTAAGGTGTTGCATTAAAACATCTGGAATGACTGTGGTGTTAGACCTACTTTAGTGTATTTTCTGAGCTTTCTCTCTATTAGCTGGTGAGTTAATGGAAGCCAAGGTCACAGTGTAAATAGATGACCTGTGCTTGGCCTGCATTCACAGCACTCCATCTCAGTCCAAACACAGCAGAACCTGTCTAATAATGGCTGTGCAACTAACTGCCCTGACTTCACGAGACCAGATGTGAAGAGCTCTCTGCCACGGACTCACATTAACTTTCACTTCTGAGACCTTGAACATTACGACAACGCTTCAAAGATGAATTATAAATCTAATCGTCTGTTACTGTAGATAGATCATCTGAATTTATAGGCACATGTCATCGTATGTCTCCTTTTTTTTTTACCTATGTGTGAGATTTCCATTGGTTGTTTAGAGTAAATATTAGAGTAATCTAACTAATGTAACTAATTTTGAAAATAATGAAACCTAATGAATGTATTTTACCATGACACAATTATTGCCATTCTTTTGAACAACTTATAATTGAGGCATTTTTTTTATTTGCAATTATCTTATTCTAAAGTTGATCTGTTTTAGACACTCTTATACCCTCATCATCTACAGAATGTCTTACTGAGAAATAAACCCAGTTTGATGAGGATTAGGGAATACACTAATGACATGAGACGAAAGTATATTTATAAATCATGCACCGGCTATAAATTTGTCATGCACACTCGTAACACGACCGGCACTAGGACCCGGAAGTAGTACGGTCGGGTTCCAGGAAGCATAAAAGGACACAAAATGGCGCTTCACATTGCTCAGTCATTGAGTTCGCCCATGCCTTTGCTGACGCTACGCCGACTATTCTGTGAGTACTCACCGATTCGGGTTGCTTCTTTGATTGAGTGTGTCTTGCTAGAACGCGGGTTTATTTGTGTAGATCCTTGCTCTTTGCGTAAGAGAGTTCTTAGACTAATCGCGTGGTTATCCTGCCTATTCGTGCTGTTTGGGTTTACCATCCACGCTACACGGGCTAACTCCTAAGGCTTTTTTGTTTATCCTTCGGTTGCTCGTGACAGAATGACTGAGCCCAAAGCAGTAAACCCAGCGGAGTTTGCTCGCCTCTGTGGTGTGGTTGACCAACATGGCGAACTGATCAATAAGCTCCATGGTGAAGTCGCGTGTCTCCAAAAGGACCTCCAAGGCGTCGCGGCCTTGCGCTGCGAGGTGGCGGAGTTACGGCAGGAGAACGCGACTCTCCGCGGGGTGGCTGCTCAGTCGGCTGTTGCAACACTCGTCGCAGTGGCTGCGGCGCCGCCCGCCTCCTCTCCTGATGTTTTCATAGCTCTACCGGATAAGTGGGATGGCACAGAAGGGAAATGCAGTGTTTTTCTAACTGCGTTGGATCTTGTGTTTGAGTTCAATTCCACCAGATACTCCACAGACCGACTGCGCGTTGCGCTTCTCGTCTCGTTGCTATCCGGGCAGGCAGCCACGGCGGTTCTCCGATCAGATTCAGACACTGCTTATTCATATGGAGAATTCACCCGTCAACTAAAGCTAACCTTTGAACATCCTGCTGCTGAGGTGGAGACCGATATGAAATTGTACCATCTGCCATATTTTTCACACGCCACATCCCGACCACCAGCCTTCACCACCACCGCTATGGCACCCACCGGATATCCACCTTCCGCTGTGGTTGACATCGGAGCCGGGGAACCCATGCAATTAGGACGCACCTCCTTGAACGCTGCTGAGCGAGAACGACGCTTCAGGGAGGGACTTTGTGCCTATTGTGGGTCAGGGGCGCACCATAGAGCCATCTGCCCTCTTCGCCCGGGAACCGCCCAGGCCCGGGGAACCATGGAAGCAGTTCATCGGGCTCCCTCCATCTCTCCGCCACCACGCCCAGCGTCTCTCATCTCACGGTTCAGGTACACCTCCAATTTGGCTACAAACGAGTCAAAAGTTCTGCATTCATCGACTCCGGTGCCGCGGGAAACTTTATTGACTCTTCATATGCCAAAAGATTGGGGTTGGAGACTGAAGCGTTATCCTAGCCAGTTCAGATTACATCTGTTGACGGTCGGCCCCTCTCCTCCAGCCCCATCATCGCCCAGACTCGACCCATAACCCTCATCATCGACCAACACCAGGAAACAGTCGGATTTTAACTCACCTTCATCTCCTCTCCACCCATCATCCTCGGACACCCCTGGCTTCTGCAGCATGATCCTCTCATCTCATGGTCTCAGAACCGGATCCTCCAATGGGGGCCGACCTGTCTCAAACCCTGCCAAACTCTGCAAAAGACGCGCCACCCACCTTCCTCCTCATCGCCCCTACGACCTGGCCATTGAACTTCAGCCAGGTTCTGTTCCCCCGCACGGCCATCTGTACTCTCTCTCCACCACTGAGATGCGGGCGATGGAGGAGTATGTATACTCAGCTCTCCGCCAAAGCACCATACGACCCTTCTCCTCGCCCGCCGCCGCGGGATTTTTTTTGTAAAGAAGAAATTCGGCGAACTACGTCCTTGTGTCGACTATCGAGGGCTCAACAACATCACCATAAAAAACCAACACCCATTGCCTCTTACCAACTCTGCCCTGGACGCCCTCTCTGGTGCCACCATTTTTACAAAGTTGGACCTCCGGAGCGCCTACAGTACAACTTGGTGCGTATCAGAGAGGGCGATGAGTGGAAGACGGCATTCATCACCCCCACTGGACATTATGAGAGTTTAGTCGTTCCATTTGGTCTCTGTAATGCACCAGCAGCTTTTCAACGTTTCATCAACGACGTTCTCTGGGACATGTTGGGCCGATGGGTATTCGTCTACCTGGACGATATCCTTATCTACTCTTGCTCCGTTGAAGAACATGCTCAAAACGTCAGAGCGGTTCTTAAGAGACTGCTCGTTCACCAGCTGTACTATAAGTTTGAGAAGTGCGCTTTTCACGAGTGCTCCACCACGTTCCTGGATTTAGTCATCTCGTCCCAGGGGTGGCCATGGACCCGCAGAAGCTAGAAGTTGTACATCATTGGCCCCTACCCAAGACTCTCAGACAACTTCAACGGTTTCTCGGGTTTGCGAACTTCTATCGTCGCTTTATCCGGGACTACAGTACGGTTGCAGCACCATTAACCGCTCTGACTCGGCCATCGTCTCATCACTTCCAACTCAACTCTACCGCCATCTTCGCCTTCTACGAGCTCTGCCGTCGATTCACCACCGCCCCGATTCTTCTCCATCCAGATGCAAACAGTCAAGTCAAGTCAATTTTATTTATATAGCGCTTTTAACAATTGACATTGTCGCAAAGCAGCTTTACACAATAAAAAGAAGTAAGTTTGTATGCAATGTGTATGAATCAAACCGTTCATTGTGGAGGTGGACGCTTCGGATGTGGGCGCCAGGGCTGTTCTCTCCCAACGAGGTCCAGACCAGAAGCTACACCCTTGTAGTTTCTTCTCCAAAAAATTTGACCCCACTCAGCAGAGATACAGGGTAGGGGACTGCGAGCTGCTGGCCAGAAAGTGGGCATTGGAGGAATGGCGACACTGGCTCCAGGGCGCCAGGGAGCCATTTATCGTCTGGACCGACCACCAGAATCTCTTCACCATCCGGAACCTCAAACAGCTAAACCCAAGGCAGGCGCGGTGGGCTCGAAGAACAGGCTTTCCCATAACCTCCATGTTTCCTCCGCCACCAAGTTAAGTCCCTTTGAGGTATGCCAGGGTTTCCAACCTCTGATGTTCAAACATCAAGAACCGGAGGTTGAGATACCCGCGGCCCAACAGTTGGTCCGCAGGTGTCGACGGTCGTGAGTCCTAGCCAAGGAAGCAATTCAACGTGCTAACACTCGTTACACCACGCAACATCGCCGTCGACACCCTCCGGGACGATTGTACAACGTAGGTGACAAAGTGTGGCTGTCCACAAAGAACCTGCACCTCCATACAGAATCAAAGAAATGATCACCAAGGTTCATCGGCCCCTACTGCGTCACCCTCTGCATCAATCCTGTCACCTACCGGCTCCAGCTGCCTGCGGCGCTCCGGATCCATCCGGTATTCCATACCTCACAACTCAAACCCTTCACGACGTCACCCATGCAAAATGGCGCTTCACATTGCCCAGTCATTGAGTTCGCCCATGCCTTTGCTGACGCTACGCTGACTATTCAGTGAGTACTCACCGATTCGGGTTGCTTCTTTGATTGAGTGTGTGTTGCTAGAACGCGGGTTTATTTGTGTAGATCCTTGCTCTTCGCGTAAGAGAGTTCTTAGACTAATCGTGTGGTTATTCTGCCTATTCGTGCTGCTTCCGCGTTTGGGTTTACCATCCACGCTACACGGGCTAACTGCTAAGGCTTTTCTGTTTATCCTTCGGTTGCTCGTGACAAAATTAGCCACAAGGCTTGAAATGATCATATCCAGGGCAGTAATTATAACATTTTAGATTAAGCTAATTAACCACAAAGACAATTTTGTAATCTCTTTTTACCTATATTTCTAAATATAAGTGAGTCAATAATTCTGGATTTAAGTAAGGCATTACAGACTTTGATATAGATGTATGTTTATGTGGAAATAGTTCATGCTTGGATAGTTTCATACGACAGAAGCGAGTTATTCTTGTTAAAGCACAGTGATTTGCCAATGATTGCTCATTTGAGAATTTAACTTGTAACAATAAATAAAACTTCTTATGTATTAGGCCCTGGAAAGCATTTTGCTGTACATGCTGCAGGTTATATACTTGTCTTAATGATATGTAAAAAATATGTCCTTGCACTTTCATGACTGCAATTGGACTTGGGAAACGCTAAAGAATTGTGCTGTGTACTTTTTCAAAACACTTATCAGGAGCACACTGAACAGGGTGGGCACATAGCAAAGAGCGGATGATTTGGTTTTTGGTATCCTTTTGCAAATTATTGAATGCCATACCAGACTATAATACAATATGTTAACAGACTCTCAATGGATGAGCGGTAGAAGGTCAACAACAGGCTGGAATCTAGGTTATACTTCATGAAGACTCACAGGAAGTGAATTCTCTGCTGGGCCTTCTTAATAATTGCTGAGGTGTTCTCTATCCATGAGATCTTGTCTGAAATAAGGACACCAAGAAACCGGAAAGTGTGGACCCTCTCAACAAATTCTCCCTTGATGTATACAGGGGCTAGATCTGTGCTTTGCCTCCTGAAGTCAATGATGATCTCTTTGGTTTTCTTGGTGTTCAGAACTAGATTGTTCTCTGAGCACCAAGCTGCCAACTTCAGGATCTCCTCTCTGTACGCCGTTTCATCACCCGCCGTGATGAGTCCGACCACTGTGGTGTCATCAGCAAACTTCACAATTTGGTTACTGTTGTGGAACGGACTATAGTCATGGGTGTAGAGACAGTACAGGAAGGGGCTCAGCACACAGCCCTGTGGAGAGCCGATGCTCATACTTAATCAGCTTTATGAACGCTAACATGCTTAAAGATAGGTCTATTCCAATCTTAACAGAAGGGAACAAGTACTAGTTATATAGTTATATAGTAGTGTATGAACAAACTTCCCATCAAGTAGGTTCAGCTTGACAGTAGATCAGAATTCAATAACCACTGCTTATTCATCATGCATCTTTGCACTACTCATATCTTATCAGGCTGTCTTTGCACTATTATATATTTCATCCACACTCCGTACTGTACTATGCACAGATCTGCAATAACATTAAAACGTGAACTGTTAAGCCCAGTATTGTGGAGGCTTCTATATTTCCGGCAGAGACCTCTGTGTCTGGCACCGGGACGTTATCAGCGGATCCATTTGGTCCTGTGGGTTATAGACATATTACTGTACAAACATGTTCCAAGTGACACGAATGAACTCCTGAAATTCCAGAAGCCTCACCCTCACTTTCCTCAAAACACAGTTTTCTAATTAGTTTCCCCTGTTTGACCAGGCAGCTTTACAATGAATATCCAAACACGAAGGAAAACAAGAGACAAGCCAATATTGATAAAAAAACAGAACAAATGCATTCAGTCTTCTAGTTGAATGCTGACAACAGCACCTGACGGAAGGACCCAGCTGCTTTCCAACCCAATGCGATTACAGATAGCAGAGGCTTGGATAAGAGAAACAGAAATGGTGCAAACAATATACAGTGCACACAAATCCTACTTAAGATGCTCTCATGCTAATACAAATTAAACACAGTGAAAACATTTACAATACAAACTATATTCATATATTGTATATACAGTAGTACACTAAGAATGACCTTTCATTTTAATACAATGAGAAAACATACACCAATCAGCCATAAAATAATGTCACCGCGGCCCCCCCTGGCCATCACCGAAGGGTGTGCTGTGGTTTGTGGCATGGGGACGTGAGCACTGGATCCTTTGGGTTCTTTGAGTTGCAGGGTGGGGCCTCCATATTATGGTTGATAGTTGTGATTTTACATGAATCAGAAAGTGAACTTTATCAAAGATGAGCTTAAATAGTGAGAGTCTCAACAGAGCTTATGCATGGACCAAATATATCCAGATCATCCAGATTCATAGATGTGTGGGTACTTGTGTCTGCTATACAGAATCATATCTTCAGAAACAAGTGCATGGTTCTGTGTGTGTGTGTGTGTGTGTGTGTGTGTGTGTGTGCATGCATTGAATTGAAATTGGTGTGTATTGATTACTGTAAATGAGAGCAGCGTTCAAGTGTAGGTCAATAAACTACTCAAAATAAAGAGGTGGGTGGTAGTGTAGGCACAATTTCAATTAGACGGGTTTATTTTTGTCATCCTTTGAACAACGATGTTTAGTAAATCTGTGATGCTGCATGAGTTTGCATGTTCTCCCCGTGCTTGGTGGGTTTCCTCCCACAGTTCAAATACATGTAGGTTAGGCTAATTGGCGTTCCCAAGTTGCCCGTAGTGTGTGAATGAGTGAGTGTATGTGTGTGTCTGTGCCCTGCGATGGATTGGCACCAGGGTGTACCCTGCCATGTGCCCCAAGTCTCCTGGGATAGGCTCCAGGCCCCCGTGACCCTGAATACAGGATTAAGCGGTATAGATGGTGAGTGAGTGAATGATGTTGTGTGCTGGAGAGCGCACTTACAGGTAGGGAGCGTGCTGTGGCATTATAGGCTTTTCACCTTGATCAAGCTGTTGACCAGTATTTCAGGTTTGAGGCATAGGGGTTTTTCATGTAAATGGTATTATTTTCTCTTGACATGTTTATCCTGGTGTTGCTGTTACTCATTTATTTATTTATTTTTTGTCAAAGAGCAAATATGTGTACGGTAGGCTGTCATAGTACCAAGGTGTGTAAGAATGCAGTACAGTGAATTTCATTTGAACGTGGCTGTTAGGAACCTCCACTAGAGGTCACTGTTCATGTCTGTCTGTCTTGTGTAGTTCTTGTTGGTTGACTCAGTTTCCCAGAAGGCACCTCAGTCAGGTGATGAGTGCTCACCTGGACTGAGGTGCCTCATTAAAGTTTCTATAAATAGCAGTTTGTTCTGGGAAACTGGGTCGAGCATTGTTTGTCTGTAGGTTTGTTTGTCTGGTATGTTTGTTTGTTTTTGTAACTACCGTCATGTGGGCATTCCTTTTTGTTTGTTTAAGTTTATATTTTAGTTATATTGTTTTACCTTTGTTTGTCTAGGGCTCTACTGGTTGTTCTCTTTATGTTCCTTGTGTTGCTGGATTCATGGAGCTATCCTGTTTCATGTTTAGCTAGGCTGTGTCTCCTCCTGTGTAAGTACTGTTCTGTCTTCTGGTCTAGTTCTTTGTCTGTTTAAGTTTTGTGTAGCCACATGAGGGTCTAGCCGCTAGCAGGGTTAGCCGCTACTAGGCCTTGATTGCTAGTAGGGTTAGCCCCTAGTTTGGAATAGCCTCATGTGTGCTTAGCCTTTTGTGTTCAGTTCCCACCATTAGGTCAGTACTAACCCGGTTAGCCACTAACCCCTTTAGATACTAACCTGGTTAGGTCAGCATCCAGTGTCCCCAGCATTCCATGTAGCTACTAACCCAATTAACCACTAACCCAGCCAGTCTCTAGTCTCCTGTCTCTAGTCTCCTGTCTCTAGTCTCCTGTCTCTAGTCTCCTGTCTCTAGTCTCCTGTCTCTAGTCCAGTCCTGTCTCTAGTCTCCTGTCTCTAGTCTCCTGTCTCTAGTCCAGTCCTGTCTCTCCAGTCTCTAGTTCCCCTATGTGTCTTTAGTTAGCTTCAGCTCCATGTTTCCTCATCCCCAGTTCTCTCTCCCGGTTCCCTGTGTCAGCTCCCGGTTCCCTGTGTCAGCTCCCGGTTCCCTGTGTTTTTCCTGAGCCCTAGTTTGAGTTTGAGTTTGTTTTGGTTCCTCTGTTTGTTTGTGTCTGTTTTTGAGTTGTGCTTAAATAAAGACTATTTCTGTTTGCACCACCCCTCTGCCTTCATGCCTACCCTATATGCCCACGGCAACATCAGCCGGGTCTAGCCAGCACCCCCAGCTAGACCCATGACAGTGGCTACATATCCAATTTTTTAAAATGTATTTTTATGAATGACAGTAAGCAATAGGATTTTTTTTTTTGTATGGTTTAAAAACTATAAATCTGGTCACCCCTGTACCATAGACCCCGGCACAAAGATACATGACAAACTGTGTACACTTTATTTGTACACTTTATTTCTATTTCTAATTATTTCTATAGTCTCCAACTGACTAATTAATAACTGTCTTATATTATTTTTTTATTATTTATTTTTTTATCATTCAGTCTTTCAGGGTCAGATTACACAGCCTATGTGATTTTAATTAGGGTGGAGGGTAGGCACAGTAGGGGCTTAGCGTTGCTAATTATGGCAGGAAAGCAGTAGGGGGAGTGTGAGCCCCTGTGTGCGTGTCTTGGGGAAGATGGAGGGTTAAAATGTCAGCAAAGAGATTTTATGAAGGGTCCATTTGATGTGCGTGTATGTGGACGTGTGCAGTGCAAAGAGAGAGAGAAAAAATGTCCATCCATGTGATCGTATAGTCTGTATATATGTATATGTTCGTGTAATTCTTCACTAGGTAAGAGAGGCGACAGGCACTGACATGAATAGATCCCACTGCTCTCTGTGTACACTCTGGGATACTGATGATGATGATGATGCACTGCTTGCACTTTTCTCCAGTGAAAGAGGGGAGGGTGGTGATTCAATTGGCTGCTGATCTGGTCACAAGGAAGCACTTGCTTTCTCCTGCACTTTTACTGTCACCCTTATTTCGTTCACTTTAAAGAATGGTGAAGGAGTTTGCAGACAGTTGAGAAAAAAAAAAAACTGAGGATTGTGCTGTTAGCAGTGGAAGATAAAGCTACGTATCTCATTCAGCCGGGAGGTAAGGCATGGTTTACCTAGATTAAACGCATGTTGCATGATGTCAAATGTGTTACACAATATAATGCTTATTATGAAATGATACTAATATTCCACTGGCATGGAAATATTTAAATAGTGTTTACAAAGTACAGCATATATTCTGCAGCAATCTGATAATTACGCCGGATTAATAAAATATAGACATGTTTATTCATGCATTTGTCATATATTTATTAAGTAAAGAAAGATTTACATGATTGCTTAAAAACTAAGCTTTCTAGGTCTTCTATGTTTGAGCCGTTCAGAGGTAGGACAAGCTCTTGGGGTGTTGAATGATTTAAATAAAGTAGAAGGCAGAGAGACACTTTTAGGTTAGGGCAGACAATCCCCAAGAGAAGAGACTTGTAGCCTAGAAAAGTATTTGCCCTTTACTGTACAGTATGTTTTTTTTCCCCCCATAAAAATATTAATCTGTTCTTTATACAGTGATGACCTATAAAAAGATAGATCTACAACACTGCTTCTGTGTGGTAACAGGGAGTGTATTCCAACAGCCTGAGCTTGACCATGTCTACACCGGGTAAGAGGAGCCAGTGGAGAGAGGAGCTGCGGCAGTTTCCCAGGAACCATCGGCTCTCGAGGAAAGTCCTGCTGAACTGCTGTCTGGTGAGACGCATCATCTCATGGGCCCAGCCAGTCAAAAGAGGTAATTATTTGCTATAAGGTAGCCAACATGAAAGTCTTAATACAAGTTCTAGATGTCTGTTTGAAAGTTTGGGTGATATGCCACAAAACATACAAAAAGAAGAGCACCTTTTCCTTTTTGGTTCTGGTAGAATGCAATTGGATCTCAAGTTGGATCCTTTAAACGATCGGCTTTCCAACAACCTGCGTAACAAAGAATGATTCACAGTCTGACACTAATTGATTAACCAGTAAAGCTGTCTTTAAAAAATAACAATTGGAATCGGATAAAATAACACCACCTCCAGGGACTTGTTCAGTGGGTACTATGCGTGATGGCTGCATCGCTTCATGCTCTTCCCTTTTTACCCTGACGCACACATTGCTCTGAAATAGGGTTGACTCATCAGACCACATAATCTTTTTTCCATTGCCCCAAAGTCCAATCTTTGTGCTCTATCCTTCTAGGTTTGAATGTGTTACCCAATTCCAGTCATTACGGTAATCTCCTTTGTTGTTTTCTCTGCTTGGGTGCGGCCAATAATTTGAACATTTCTTCCACCACCACTGCATAATAAATGAGAAGCTACTCACTGCATCGGTTCAGGTTAAAAGACACTGCAGTAATTATCCAATCAAAGACTCTTAAGTATTTGCCTATTTCTTTCTAGACGTTTGAAAGAATTAAAGTACTCTATATGCACATTTATGCTGACATCATTTGGACCTTTTTAATGTTCCCCTGTATGCTTGCATAAGAGAATTACACCAGTATGGGCTTCGTGTGGAGTGACAGCTCTAATAACTATGGCAGTGGGTGGGATTTTGCTGGACACTGGTTGTAAATTTAGCATTTCCCATTTGTTAAATGAGTTAGAACAAGACACAATCCATTAGCCATACCACAGCTGGAATGTGGAATGCGGTGAATATATGGTATTTATGGCAAATTCCTCAAGGCAGATTGTAAAAATTTACTGATGCATATGAAAATAGTATAACCCAAAAAGGAATATTTCAGGAATAAAAGTAGAAAATTTAAAATGTATAATAGAGTGTATTTATAGAAATACAACATCTGATGAGAATTATTAGCTATATCATGTTTTTAGATGCTATAATCTATAGTTGTGTGACAAGACATTTAAACAATGCCAGCAGGATCATGTGATCAAATTATTATTTTTAATCAGATTAAACAAAACATATGTGATTTAATCTGATTAAATATAATAATTTACAAACTATAATAATTAATAATTTATCAAAAATAATTTATAAACACTTTAGAAGACTAATAACTGTTAAAATGAGTTTACTTTTGCTTAACATCTACACTACACTGAAAATGTAGTAAAAAAAAAAACATTAGATAAATATTAGATTCAAAATTTAAATCACACAATGTGATTTTATTAGGTTCTATTTGGTTTAATAGAAAATGAATTAAAAGGTTCTAAAAACTTGTCATAATATTGATGAAATTATATAATTACAAAATGTATCATGCAATTATATTGAAGACTGTAATAATAATAATAATAATACTATGGTCTAATGATATTATGTACAATTGTCATTTACATTAGCATCAATAAATACAATTTTGTAAACATTATATTTTGTGTATGTTTTCTCAGTGTACTTGTATAAAAGGTTTGTATCTATTAGTCATAGAGCAATAAATCATAAGGGTCACTACAAGTGCTTTAAATGTTTTTAATGTGTGTGTGTGTGTGTATTTCATATAGTTTGCACCGTTTCTGTTTCTCTTCTCCAAGCCCCTGCTATCTGTAATCACATTGGGTTGGAAAGCAGCTGCGTCCTTGCGTCATGTGCTGTTGTCAGCTTTCAAACAAAAGACTGAATGCATTTGTTCTTATTTTATCAATATTGGCTTGTTTTCTGATAGAAATATCGTATAGTGTGGGAAGAATTGAAGCCATTGAGCCTTTTCTCTTAGTGTTTGGATATTCATTGTAAAGCTGTCTGGTCCAAGGCAAGCAAATTGAGAAGGAAAATAAATAAATAAATAAATTATATATATATATATATATATATATATATATATACATATACACACGTGGACAAAATTGTTGGTATCCTTCGGTCAATGAAAGAAAAACTCACAATGGTCACCTAAATAACTTTAATCTGACAAAAGTAATAATAAATAAGAATTCTATGAATGTTAACCAGTGAAAGTCAGACATTGCTTTTCAACCATGCTTCAACGGAATTATAAAAAAAAAATGAACTCATGGAACAGGCTTGGACAAAAATGACGGTACCCCTAACTTAATAGTTTGTTGCACAACCTTTTGAGGCAATCACTGCAATCAAACGATTCCTGTAACTGTCAATGAGACTTCTGCACCTCTCTGCAGGTATTTTGGCCCACTCCTCATGAGCAAGCTGCTCCAGTTGTTTCCGGTTTGAAGGGTGCCTTTTCCAGACAGCATGTTTCAGCTCCTTCCAAAGATGCTCAATAGGATTGAGGTCAGGGCTCATAGAAGGCCACTTTAGAATAGTCCAATGTTTTCCTCTTAGCCATTCTTGGGTGTTTTTAGCTGTGTGTTTTGGGTCATTGTCCTGTTGCAAGACCCATGACCTGCGACTGAGACCCAGCTTTCTGACACTGGCCAGCACATTTCTCTCTAGAATCCCTTGATAGTCTTGAGATTTCATTGTACCCTGCACAGATTCAAGACACCCTGTGCCAGATGCAGCAAAGCAGCCCCAGAACATAACAGAGCCTCCTCCATGTTTCACAGTAGGGACAGTGTTCTTTTCTTGATATGCTTCATTTTTCCATCTGTGAACATAGAGCTGATGTGCCTTGGCAAAAAGTTCCATTTTTGTCTCATCTGTCCATAGGACATTCTCCCAGAAGCTTTGTGGCTTGTCAACATGTAGTTTGGCATATTCCAGTCTGGCTTTTTTTATGATTTGTTTTCAACAATGGTGTCCTCCTTGGTCATCTCCCATGTAGTCCACTTTGGCTCAAACAACGACGGATGGTGCGATCTGACACTGATGTTCCTTGAGCATGAAATTCACCTTGGATCTCTTTAGAAGTCTTTCTGGGCTCTTTTGTTACCATTCGGATTATCCGTCTCTTTGATTTGTCATCAATTTTCCTCCTGCAGCCACGTCCAGGGAGGTTGGCTACAGTCCTATGGATCCTAAATTTCTGAATAATATGTGCAACTGTAGTCACAGGAACATCTAGCTGCTTGGAAATGGTCTTATAGCCTTTACCTTTAACATGCTTGTCTATAAATTTCTTTCGAATCTCCTGAGACAACTCTTTCCTTCGCTTCCTCTGGTCCATGTTGAGTGTGGTACATACCATGTCACCAAACAACACAGTGACTACCTGGAGCCCTATATATAGGCCCACTGACTGATTACAAAATTGTAGACACCTGTGATGCTAATTAGTGGACACACCTTGAATTAACATGTCCCTTTGGTCACATTATTTTCAGTATTTTCTAGGGGTACCATCATTTTTGTCCAGGCCTGTTCCATGAGTTTATTTTTTTAAATCATTCCATTGAAGCATGGTTGAAAAGCAATGTCTGACTTTCATTGGTTAACATTTCATATAATTTTTTTAAATCATTGTCAGATTAAAGTTATTTATGTGACCATTGTGAGTTTTTCATTGACCGAAGGGTACCAACAATTTTGTCCACGTGTGTGTGTATATATATATATATATATATATATATATATATATATATATATATGGAGAAAGGTAAGAGTGAGGCTTCTGAAGTTTAAGAAGTTCATTCATGTCACTTCGAACATGTTTGTAATATGTTTATTAAGACTAATGATGATAAGTACTCATCTGGAAAGTTACTGTTATCTCTAGACCATGACTTAGATTTTAACCAGGGTATTTCTAACAAACATGTATTGAAGAGTATGCATCATTGTAGAGTATACAGTAGCATGTGGGGGTGATTAGTCTCAGGCGAACTGAAACTAGTCATAAAAGTAGTATTTCTTATTTGTTAGATTTGTTGACTAATTACTAACATTGCTTGTAATTATAATGCTTTTGTTTATTCAGACGACTTCACTCTAAATAATGGGCATTAGTTTAGAAGGAAAACTAGAATTTACTGATTTAAAAACTCTTTTGTTTCTCCATCAGTTTGGAAAAAGGGCGTTCGGTCACATGTCCATTGTTGGGTGTTGCAGTACATTTACTTGGTATCGATGATGTCATATCTGTAACATACTGCAATTGTGTCTTCTACGACAGTTCCACTCACTGATTGTTCATGGGAACGACTGCAGTGAGCTCTGCACCACCTTCATGGATGTATTGCCTTCTTTAAAACATTTGCACAATTCAGATGTATAACTGTGGCGAAGAATCTCATAACCGTGTCTCCTGTAAATGCCAATCAGATTTTCCCCCTTCTTCACGAGAAATTTCATCACAAGTCCCAGTTTGACTTGAACACTATATAAAATATCTCAAGACAGGCTGTCATTAGAAAATAATGAACTTTCAGGTGGTCACCTATTTTTTTCTGTTGCAGATTATACATGATATTTTATTCCTTGCATCCATGTGAATAATGTATGAATACATATAAGCCACATGGAGTTTGCATGTTCTCCCTGTGCTTGCTGGGTTTCCTCCAACATTCCAAAGACATAGAATTTAGGCTAATTGGCATTCCCAAATTGCCCGTAGTGTATGAATGCGTGTGCGAATGTTGACCGCAGTTCCTACCACAGTCAAAAAATGGAAGTTACTACAATAGTCTCCATTGGCCTCCAGGACCCCTAGTTAGACTAAAGGATTCCTAGATGGAAGGATGGATGAATACTTACATGTAACCTGCCAGTGTAAGATTTTTGAACCCTGTATTTAACAGTTTAAATTAAATTATATAAATGGCCTAATTTAAAATTATCAGAATTTAAAGATCTTGTATAAATATTAGTAGTATAAGTGAGTTGTTTGGGAAAAAATTTACAAATGACTTTATTGCATTGGGTTTATACATATACACTACCGCTCAAAAGTTTGCGATCACTTTCTAACTTCATGGTCGTTCCTGATTTTTATTTCTTTTTACATTGTAATGCACTGCTGAAGGCGTCTGAAATATGCAATAATCTCCTTTAAACAGCCTTCAACGGCTCTAATCTGAGGTGCTGTTTGTTAATTGGTGATTTCTGAGACTGGTGACTCTAAATGAACTTCTCCTCTGCAGCAGAGGTAAGTTTTGTTCTTGCTTTCCTGGGAAGATCTTCATGAGAGCCAGTTTTATCATGGTGCTTGATGGGTTTTGCTAATGCATTGATAATACTGTTTTTGCAAGAACTATTCCAGAACAGCTGCCCTTCATGTCATAACTTGTCAAACTTTTAAGTGGTAGTGTAGATCCAATCTAACTGGCAAAGATCTCAGGCACCTGCAGTACATAATATATTTATATTGTACGGTGTTTTCCAAGTGGCAGTAAGACCTTAGACAGATCAAAGCATAATCAAAGGAAAAACTAATTGCTGCATATTAATTGCTGCACAGCACCACCACCCAGGTTAGGCAGAATTAAGGGCCCCTTGCTCAAGGGTGCAGCCACAGACCGATTATATGCAACCAGGATGGTCTAGTCTAATTGATTGGACATTTAGTTCTACTGTATACGGCTCACAGTACAGCATCATTATGCACTGAACGCACCAGATGGGGGCGCTGTATCTCCATGCATTACAGACTTCCTGAAGATAAGGTCATGTATCGCAACGAACCTTAGCAAAGTATTAATGATTACTTTATTACATGACATTAAGTATGATTTAGCAGAATATCACTATGATATTACAAGTAATATCTCTGAATGCGATGCCAGACCATCACAGGGAACCTTGCATATACATGCATTCACTGATACACACACGCGCGCGCACACACACACACACACACACACACACACACATCCAGACCTAATTTAGCAAAACAGCTGTGGGACAACACTGCACATCTGTGCTACCACAAAAACATTTCAGCGGATGACTTTTTCTCCACTAGGTGGCACTGAAATAAAAGGAATGGTTAAAATATGCCATAAACTGTATAATATAAAATATATTGCTTTATATTTCACCTGAGTCTTTATCTGTGGAATCTGACTGTATCAGATGGCTGTTGTGATGAAACTGTCAGATAAAGTTCATAATTAAGACATTACTCAGCGCAGATTGTGTATTGTGTTTACTTTTGAAATGGATATAGATGTCAGGAATGAAAAGGAATACACGTTACATTTAAAAGGTAGAAAGCAATAAATAAATACTGCAGCATTATATTACCATTACGGACTTCACACACACATTCATCCAAATTTAAACATTAACATACTGGAGTGATTTAGATGCCCCTTGGCTATCAGTCTTGAGACCCAGACCCCATCTCCATGGCCTGCACTGTTGATAAATAGTCTCTGTGTGCTGATTACACTTGCTGGCACAGAATGAATAAATGATGATGGCATGAATATGGAGATATCAGTGACAGCCCTGCTGTCATTTAGAATGACTGACTAGAATGGAACAAATATTGCAGTACTTACCCGCTAAAACTGTACATTAGTAGTGGGTGCAGTAAATGCAAACTAGATGTATATTCATCCTAATGCATTTCCTCACATTGAAAGAAAGGAAATGCATTAATCTTGGGTATAGTGTAGAGATGAGAAAAACAATTGGTTTCATATTAAAAGTAACTACATGAGTAGTGATTTAAGCATCTCATATCTTGAAAGTGTGGCTTTACATATAGATGCTTTATTATAACTGTCGCGTACCAACGGAACTCAGAAGAGACAGTCTCTGATGTTGGCCCGGCAGGGCGATTTATTCACAAAGTTGGGGATAAAAAAAACACGGGGTACAAACAAAATGTGGCAATCAACACTGAAAATGAAATGCTGGGATAAATAGGAAACAAAAAGCAAAACAGAAACCAATAAATAAACAGGCAAAAAAGCGGAGCTGGCAGGAGGGAAAAAACGGGAGTGCATAGGAGGGAGCTTGGAATAGAAGGGGTGCACGGGAGACACGGAAGTACACTAAAACACGGAGACACGGAAACACGGAAGTACACAGGAGCGCGGAGCGAGGCAGACAAAGAGAAACTTAAACCTACGGGAAAAACACGGAAACAAACACAGTCTTAGTCCTTATCTGAAGAGTTCGGGTCGCGTGATCAATCTCGGACGGCGTGCTGGTGAAAGAGTGGTGCTTTTATGTGCGCGTGTGTACATCAGCAGAATACGGAGCAGCTGTGTGTGTGGGTGTGTGTGTGAGGGACGTGCGTGCGTGCTAGAACTCGGGTGACGTAGGACGTTGTGCAGGGGCGGAGCCTGGTGTGCGCGTCACAGAACCCCCCTCTCCACGGACCGCTCCTGAGGGCCGGAGAGTACGTCGTCGTGGTGGGCGACCCCTACCCCTGGGGGCCGGCATCTGGGGCTGAGCCTGATGGAACTCGGCGAGAAGGGTTGGGTCTAGGATATCATCCCGAGGAACCCAGCTTCTCTCCTCGGGACCGTACCCCTCCCAGTCCACCAGATACTCCAGATGACCACCTCGACGACGGGACCTCAAGATTTCGCGGACGGCGTAGATCGTGCCGTCCTCCAGGTCGAGGCTCGGTGGGGGCTCCTGTGGATCGCCAGACTCTGGGGAAACAGAAAGTGAGGGGGTGTGGTATGGTTTCAATAGGGAGACATGGAATGTGGGGTGTATTCTGTAGGTGCGTGGAAGACTTAACTTAAATGTGACTGGATTGATCTGGGACAGGATGGTGAAGGGACCAATGTATCGGGGTGACAGCTTCTTGCTGGGCAGACGAAGGCGGATGTCCCGGGTTGACAGCCAAACTCTTTGCCCAGGTCGGTACGTTGGGGCCGTAGATCTCCGGGTGTCGGCTGTGATCTTTTGCCTTCTGACTGCCCTCTGAAGCTGCCGGTGCGCTGATGCCCAAACCCTCTCACTCTCCTGGAACCAGTGATTCACTGCGGGAACCTCGGAGGTTTCTCTGTTCCAGGGGAATAGCGGGGGTTGGTGACCGAGTACGCACTGAAATGGGGTTAAACCAGTAGCTGGACTCCTGAGAGAATTTTGGGCGTACTCGGCCCAGACGAGGTACTGGCTCCAGGAGTTCTGGTGGCCGTGGCAGAAGGTACGTAGGTATCGACCTATCTCCTGGATCTTCCTCTCGGTTTGGCCATTGCTCTGTGGGTGGTACCCAGACGACAGGCTCACCGTCACTCCCAGGAGTGTGAAAAAGGCCTTCCAGAACCGGGAGATGAACTGGGGACCCCGGTCTGAAACGATGTCTTCCGGGATGCCAAAGTTACGAAAGACCTGTTCGAACAGGGCCTCCGCCGTCTTTTGTGCTGTCGGGAGACCTGGGAGTGGGATAAGGCGACAAAATTTTGAAAAGCGGTCCACAATGACGAGCACACAGGTGTTACCTTGAGACACGGGGAGGTCCGTCATGAAGTCTATGCCCAGGTGTGACCAGGGACGTCGAGGAACAGGTAGCGGCAGCAGTTTTCCTGTGGGTAGTTGCCTGGGTATTTTAGACTGAGCACATGCCCGGCATCCCCGTACGTACCTCTGCACTTGTTCTCTCATCCGTGGCCACCAGAAACGCTCGCGGAGAAGGGAGAGGGTTTGGGTGACCCCCGGGTGACCGGTGCCAAGTGAGGAGTGTTGTACCTGGTGGATAAGATGTTCTCTCTCTGGTTCGGGGACAAAGGAAAGCTGTGGTGGACAACCGGGCGGAGAGGCGCTGGGGGAATGGCTCTGGGAATCGGAGCTGCCATCCTCCCATTGTATTGGCAAGACGAACAGAGTTGTCGGGAGGATGTTCTCTGGGTGTTCGGCCGTTTCCTCGGGATCGTGGACCCTGGAGAGCGCGTCGGCCTTGACATTCTTCGTTCCTGGCCTATAAGAAATGGAGAAATGGAATCTCGTGAAGAACAAAGCCCACCTTGCCTGTCTGGAGTTCAAACGTTTAGCTTCACGTAGATACTCCAAGTTCTTATGGTCAGTTAGGACCAGGAACGGATGGATCGCCCCCTCCAACCAATGCCTCCACTCCTCCAGGGCCAGCTTGATGGCGAGAAGCTCACGATTTCCTATATCGTAGTTCCTCTCCGCCGGTGACAGCTTCCTGGAAAAGAAGGCACATGGATGGTAAGTTGGATCCTTCCCCTGCTGCTGTGACAATACCGCTCCCACCCCGGTTTGTGAGGCATCGACCTCTACGAGAAAGGGATGGTTAACGTCTGGAAGGGTGAGGATCGGGGCTGTGGTAAAGGCCTGTTGCAAGTGTGACATGGCCTGTGTAGCCTCAGGTGACCAAACTAGCTTCTTGGGCTTACCCCTTAGGAGGTCAGTGAGCGGGGCGACTTTCATACTATACCCCTGGATGAATCGGCGGTAGAAATTCGCGAAGCCCAAGAAGCGTTGGAGCTGTTTAATATTGGTTGGGGTAGGCCACGATCGGACAGCCTCTACCTTCCTCTCATCCATCTGAATCCCC
This sequence comes from Clarias fuscus, assembly GCA_030347435.1. Taxonomy (NCBI): domain Eukaryota; kingdom Metazoa; phylum Chordata; class Actinopteri; order Siluriformes; family Clariidae; genus Clarias; species Clarias fuscus. Next base: position 17,688,746 of record CM059205.1, read on the forward strand.
CTTGGACTGATGTTATAACCCAAGAAGGATATGGAGGACTGATGGAAGAGGCACTTTTCCGCCTTGAGGAACAGCTGATGAGATCGGAGTCTCTTAAGCACCTCAGTTACATGTCGGAGGTGCTCCGAGGAATCCCGTGAGTAGATAAGTATGTCATCGATGTAGACGACCACAAATCTGCCCACACAATCCCGGAACACCTCGTTCATATAACCCTGAAAAACAGACGGAGCGTTCACTAGGCCGTACGGCATCACCAAGTATTCATAGTGACCCGTAGGAGTAATGAAAGCAGTTTTCCACTCATCACCTTCGCGAATGCGAATCAGATTATATGCGCTCCGGAGGTCTAGCTTCGTGAAGATAGTAGCTCCACGGAGCTGTTCCAGAGCGGAGGGGACGAGAGGAAGGGGATAACTGAACCTTACCGTGACCTTATTTAGCGCCCGATAGTCGATGCACGGCCGAAGGCCTCCGTCTTTTTTGGCCACAAAGAAGAAGCTAGAAGCAGCAGGGGAATTCGAGGGTCTAATGAAGCCTTGCCGAAGGGCCTCCTCAACGTACGTCTCCATTGCCTTCTGTTCCGGGAGAGAGAGAGAGTAGATCTTACCTCTTGGCACCGGTGCACCTGGAAGGAGGTCGATGGCGCAGTCCCATGGCCGGTGTGGAGGTAGTTGTGTGGCTCGGACTGGACAGAAGATGTCCTGAAAGCTGGAGTATGCCTCTGGAACCTCGTGATGAGGCACTCCGGCTGGACTCTCCACGGAGGTCGAGTTGAGTGGTAGAGCTGGGACCTGGGAAAGGCAGTGAGAGAAACAGCCGGCGCCCCACTTCAGGATCTCCCCATCCTTCCATGAGAGGATCGGCTCGTGGAGAGTGAGCCATGGGCGCCCTAGAATCAGGTCAGATGTAGATTTTTCGAGGACCAGGAATCGGATCTTTTCCTCATGCAGCCAGCCGACCTGCATATGCAACGGAGGAGTGATGTAACGAACCAACCCCCCAGCAGGGGGTGCCCCCGTCATGCAGCAGATCTGAAGGGGAACAGGGCGGAGTTCAAGGGGAACCTTGAGCTGGCGGCAGAGTGTCCTAGAGATGAAGTTTCCAGCGGAACCCGAGTCCAGGAGAGCCCTTACTGTGGGAGACATGGTGGCATGGTGGACAGTGACATTCATGGTGAGTGGTTTGGCATAAGACGCTGGAGGGTGGTGATCAGCTCCGAAATCAAATTAGCACTTGCCGGGTCCATAATTGTGCGGGTCCGAGATTCTGTCGCGTACCAACGGAACTCAGAAGAGACAGTCTCTGATGTTGGCCCGGCAGGGCGATTTATTCACAAAGTTGGGGATAAAAAAAACACGGGGTACAAACAAAATGTGGCAATCAACACTGAAAATGAAATGCTGGGATAAATAGGAAACAAAAAGCAAAACAGAAACCAATAAATAAACAGGCAAAAAAGCGGAGCTGGCAGGAGGGAAAAAACGGGAGTGCATAGGAGGGAGCTTGGAATAGAAGGGGTGCACGGGAGACACGGAAGTACACTAAAACACGGAGACACGGAAACATGGAAGTACACAGGAGCGCGGAGCGAGGCAGACAAAGAGAAACTTAAACCTACGGGAAAAACACGGAAACAAACACAGTCTTAGTCCTTATCTGAAGAGTTCGGGTCGCGTGATCAATCTCGGACGGCGTGCTGGTGAAAGAGTGGTGCTTTTATGTGCGCGTGTGTACATCAGCAGAATACGGAGCAGCTGTGTGTGTGGGTGTGTGTGTGAGGGACGTGCGTGCGTGCTAGAACTCGGGTGACGTAGGACGTTGTGCAGGGGCGGAGCCTGGTGTGCGCGTCACAATAACAGGAGATGTTATGAGAATACAGGTTATCATTTGAAACAGCTTTAAAAGGGGCTAGATCACAAACACTACACTACACTAAATTCGACACAAGTGCAAGTATCATGAATCCTTACGTGGAAGTGTAAAATGAAGTAAGGAATTAAACATGACAGACCAACACCATACTTGCTGTGAATACTCCAGGAAAATAATAAAGAGCAGGGCTCATACTAATAACAGCACATCCTGGGGTATTTTATAACTTTTCTAGCACCACAACTTGCCAACATTGCATTTTTATTAAGTAATGAACAACATAAAATACTTTATAGTAGCTTATACAGTAGTTTTATTTCATATTAGGAAACATCCACATTAGATGATCACTTACGTTATTATAAATGCTATCAGAGTGTCAGAACTTCAGCAGGCTCTCTTTATCTTTTTGGTAATTAATATGATTTTTAAAAGTGACACTTAGAGACTACAAATAGTAGAGACCTACGTCCTGGATAACATAAGCATCTAAACTTTACCATATCTGTATACAAAAGCAGATTTGTACCTAATAATCTCCTCAATTGTCATTTACTCTCCTGCAGTATAAGGAACACTTGTTTTATTTCTTGCTATCTTATGCCTTGAACTCTTTTATTTCTACTGTATACAGTACAGTATGTCTGTATGGCTTCAAAGCTGAAACAGATGAGAAACTGTCTTATTGATGAACTGGCTTATTATCATTGATAGAGCAGAAAGTCCCTGAAGCAACACAGTACTATTACTGGAGAGTGCCTTTTTTTCACTCATGAAGCGGCCTCAATTACATATAGCATGGATTACAATAGATTTTGGAATCATTTCATGCTGCGAATCTCCCATTCTGCTTCATTTTACATTGGTGTTTGTTGTGTGGCCTTCCCAGTTCAACAAACTCATTGTCATGGATGAAGATGGGTATATCATGTCTGACAATTTCCCTTAAGCTCTCTCATCAACATGACATTACCCTCTAGTGAACAGCTAAGAATTAGCTTTTAAAACTGGTCTGTGTGAAAATCCCAGGAGATCAGCAGTTACAGAAGTACTCAAACCAGCTATTCTGGAACTGACGAAATCCTGCTAAATCACTGGAAATAGTCCGTGTAGGTCATGATGAAAAGACACCAGAACACCCAGTGCACCACAGCCTGCCGCACACCGGGGCCAGCACGCGAAAAGCCCTAGGCCTACATAAGTCTTAGGGGAACCTAAAACCTACTGTAGGTGGGTTTTAATGTTGTCGCTGTTTGGTGTAAAAATGCATTGTGCTTGGTTTTGACTCTGGCTTATTGCATATTTATCAATATTTTCTCAATCTTAGCTAAACTTTATAAAATTTTACACATCCATTTATATAATTGTATATAATATTAATATATATTACTATTAATACAGTATAGTAACTAGCCACATTTATAAACTCATACCTAAAGTAGAGAACTATGAAAGTACTAAGCACTAAGATTTGTTTAGTATTGCTTCATGTCAATTTGAGCATCAGTGTCATACCGGAGTGCTTAATTTATTCTGTAACAGATCTTGAGCAACACATTTGTTCTGGTAAAAGTCACAGTAGTCTCACAAGTCAGACCATTAGTCAAGCTATTAAGTTGCATGTTTTTAGAAAACCCACACAGGCTCAGGAGGATTTGTGAAACTTTCCAGCAGTAACCAGAGCTCAGGATTCAACTATCAACCCGTGAAACATGATGCAACAACTTCATCAGCTGTGCAAATTGACCAGTGCAGCTGAAGCTAACTAATGTTTAACTAATTCACCCAATGGATTAATTAACTAGTCACATTAATTAACTAGTCACTGATCTTCTTATATATTAAACTATTTAAGCATAGACACATGAAAGTACAAATACTAAAACGTGCAAGTAATAAACAATAATTATGCTAAATGCTTATACATTTAAAAGGTACTATACATGCTAAATTTAATAAGGATGCATACTTAATAATTAAGCATTCTTTAAAACACATTACATAAATACTGTTTAATTTAAAATATTTGACATTTATTGCTAAGTTCCCATGTCCTAAGGGTTTAGAATGTCGGGAAGCTTTACTTATTTAATTTTTTCCAACACAGTGGGGAGCATTACTGCAATTTTTCCTTTATCTTTAATACTTTCATATAATGCAACAATATTACACATTTAGTAGATGACTAGCCAGTGATTCTATCTGCAGCCTATTTGCAAACAAGAGAGATTAACTTAAGTAAATCACTTTTAACTGCTTCAAACAACCGCCTTTAATCTTCATTTTATAAACATAATTCTGCTTGTGAATTACGTACATCATTGCAGCTTATAATTGGTATGATCTTGAGACCTGCACAGATTTTTATTAATATTGATACAGCCGTTATTATTGTTGTTTATAACTGCCCATGATATTTTCTAACTCATTTAGTTGGTTCTATTCACAAAACATAAATAAAACAGTAGCCTAATTTAAAGCACTGTTTGCTCATAATTTGTCCCATGAGCTTCATGCTCACACTCTTCATGCCAGCATTGCTTGCAAGTAAAACCTTCCCATTTGCATAGCCTATTTTGTTTGCAAAATGTCTGCTTCAGTGGGTTTTAGACTAGAATAGATGGCCTTTTTAAAAAAGCTACAATACAAATAAAATTAAAAAAAACTACAATGCAATTTTTTTCTTAAAAAAGCATGTATAGAGAAAGGAAAAACCCTGTATAGTAAATAACCACCTATAAATCACTTTATTTATATTTGTATACATCAGATATTATTTGCTCATGTTTCGTTCTATATATACCAGGCAAAGTGACACGTTTATGGTTTAATACAACATTTTATGGTTTAATTGTGTCTGTGTTTTTTTACTAGTGTAAAGGAATGTGAAATACATAACTATGTGTTGGTAGTGTACATAAAAAAACAAAAGCAAACAAATGGTTATATACAGCAAGTTTTAATCTGTACAGTATATAGAGCTTATTAGTGTCAAAGCAGGAGGAAACTTTTTGAATGGTTTGGTGAAACATCTTATATGATAGACACTTTTTAATCTGTTTTCACCTTTAACCACTCTTAATTCAAATATACTACACATACACACACACACACACACATTATATATATATACACTGACGTGTAAGAATTCCTCTTTCTCTTTTCAGGTAACCTACTTTGCCCATATTTTTGTATTCCACTGGTGACCTAGCTATCTATAAATAGTGGCAGATTAATACAGGGTACAGTGAAACCTGGCCGTTTCAATGACTGCAGGCAGACACAAGTCTTGTGCTTCAAACGTGCTGTTTATACACTCCAGTGCCCGAGCAGATTTCTCATTAGAGTATTGTCACTCATTCTTTGAAGCCACAGTGAGAATAATATAAGTTGCACGAACCTCATAGTGTGAAAATCTTCCAACAGCTGGGCTTTCATTTACAAATCCTTCCTGCTGCATTCAAGGTGATTTTATTGCAGAGGTATAATCAGCATTTTTAAGTAAAATTAATACTATAAATACAGTAGGCCTCATTTAACAATTTTGGATTTAAGCTAAGTCTAAATTTTGGTGTGAGCCTAACCGAACTAAAAACAACTTGAAGTTGTACTAGTGTGTTGATCACCCATAAGTGCAAAATCACCACCAAGATTACATAAAAGTTCACCAGCTCTTTTATCCTAGACGTCACCACATCAGGTCATTTAATCCAAAAGATCTGGCACAGGTCTTCGTGTGCTCTTCGTGTGCCCTTCACCATCCATTTTTTTGACCAGACTTGCAACCTACACTGACTATATCGTGTGTAGGGTTAAGGGTCTTGACAAAGGCCAAACTGTTGCAAACTGGTGGTGGGACTCAAACCCCCTACCCTCTGAGCAGCAACCCAGAGCCTCAATAGCCTAAGTGGCTACAGCCCCAGCCATGCAATTTATGTATTATTATTATTATTATTATTATTATTATTAATAATCATAATAATAATAATAATAATACCAACAATAATTATTATAATTCCATCAACCCGAGGCATTTGACTAGCCCATCTTCTATTTACACACCCACATTTCTTTTGTCATTAATAAATGATAAATAAATTATTTGTTTTACTTTTCCTAATTCATGTGCATGTTGTTTATTTATGTTTCTTTTATTGTTTGATTTATGTAAACAATATAAAAATACTTGTTTTCACTGAATTTCCTCAATGGTATTTTTAGTCCCTGTCCTACTTTCACCAATCACTTTTGATTAAGGGCATCTGCTGAAAGTTCTAAATATAATAAAAATAAGCAACTCATAATATACACAACTATATACTATATATTTCCCATAGTATTTATGATAATGATCACATTTAAAGTTAATTAAGTAGAGGTATTTTAGGTAGCCTTCAGGAGTTGTGGCTCAACACTGTATGCTGTTAATTGCTGATTTTTGATATGTTCAATAAAACTATAATATTTCTCATTTGTGTTTCATGCATCTCATTTATATCTGATTTTAATCTCATTATGGTCTTATATATGGCTCATTTGCTTCTCCTTCAAATGCAGTTCTGTTTCTCATGCACGGCTCAGATTTCTCAAATGTTTCTCAGGTATGTCTCGCTTTGTGTCTCAGTTATGTCTCTTTGTTTCTCCTAAGTCAACTTTAGGAGAAATAGAAAAGACAAAGTCAAGCTTGAAATGAGAAAGCTCCATTCAGTCTCATGAGACTAGAAAAAGATCATTCAAAGCAACAGAATTTATCTATGGGTAATGCATATAAAGTTCGAACTACATTAACATATAAGCATATTGTAAAAAATATATAAAGAAATAGATTTATTTAATCAAATTCAATATATTGTGAAGTATATTGTTGAATATAAAATTACATACATTAAGATATACATTTGAATTATATTTCTCAATATATGAAAAGCAGCAATTCCTTATGTATTTTTCAATATATTGTAATATATTAATACGATATATTATTCTGTATATTGTGAATATATTTTTAGATCAGAACACTAAATCATTTAATATATTGACAGTTAATATATAGAGAAATATATTTTTTTTATATAAGGGTAGCTTGATAAATGAGACCAATTGTGAAAATAAATATTTTCTGGGTGCTTTACGAGTTACAGTACTGTAGCTCACTAAAGCCTGTGTCTAAAATGTAGCTTGAATTGATGTGATAACAACAGGATTCCCAGCGGTCCTTCTCTTAAATAAAAGGCCAGTACATCAGAATCATGTAGGGTATGGAATATCATGCACTTTAATATGAACAGCCAGTGGATACACGTTGTGACTTTAAGTAACGGCCTGTTGAGCCCAGGGGAGCCACTAGTTAAAATCTTTTAATTAAGAGAAGTTAAATGGAGGTTACTTTATTGCAGTTGGCAGAAATATTTTGTGCCTGGCCACTTTACACAAAAGCAGAGAGAAAGAGATTTTGTGAAATTAATAGAGAAATGTAAAATGATGTAACATGTCTCTCTTTAATGAGTGAAAAACGTGCAGCATCTTGTGCATTGTGTTGTATGGACATGTCATTTTAATTAGCACTACATGTTTTGTTGTTATTTTTGAGTCAGCAGTTGACTTGCGTTAGGACAATCTCACTGCTACATGTAGGCTCCTTCTTGTTTCATAATGACCTTAAAATAAGGTCTTATTCTTTTACATCCTTTCTGCAATCCATGTGGTAATCCTCAGGGTACTATCGAAGGCTTCGAATGTTTGGGAAAGCGTTCTTGACTTTAGAATGAGCTATAATTACAGTTTTAGATGTACTCATTAATGTTTCCATGGATGCAACCTGCTGTGCAAGCTAGCGGTAGAACAGAATGCTATGAATAATTAATTAGATGACTTGTTTACCATTGATTAGTGTGCCTCTTCAACACTTAAGGCATTGAATAAATGTTTTCAGAAGATTAATGATGATTGCACATGATACCCAAGTCTATATTGTTTATTGACAGGTTTGGTCTGTCAGTACGTACACTGCTAGCAAGATGTTTGGACACACCTTCTAATTCCATGGTGGGCGTCTAAAATGTGCGCTAATCTTTAAACAGTTGATGTTGAGATGTGTCTGCTACTTATGCTTTGTAAAGTTTTTATAACGTCTCTAATCTGAGGTGCTGTTTGTTAATTGGTGATATTTTAGGCTGGTAACTCGAAATGAACTTCTCCTCTGCAGCAGAGGTAAGTTTTGGTCTTGCTTTCCTGGGATGGTCTTCATGAGAGCCAGGTTCATCATGGTGCTTGATGGGTTTTGCAGATGCACTTGACAACACTGCTCTTGCAAGGACTATTCCAGACCATTGTGTCCTAAAATAACATTGTTCTTACTGTAGTTACCTAATATGTGCCATATGTGTTCTTTCATAATTTTGAAGAAAGAAAAAAAAAATCCGACTGTGTTCTAGCACAAACTTTTGACTGGTACTGTATGTGTTGTAGCCGTCTTAAATAAAATGATCATTTATGACAGCATGTGTTGTTATGCAGAAATAATATACTTTGATTTTGATATTATCCTATAACAGCACAAGGTGTTTTACTTCTCTTACACTATAGCAATTTGCCACCGATTTCAATGTTTTCATTTACATCTATTTAATGGTAGCATGGCGGTGTAGTAGTTAGCAATGTGTCCTTGATACTGTAGGTCTGTGATAGGCTCCAGGCCTCCTGCGACCCTGTAGAGAAGAAGTGGTCTAGGGTATAAGTAGGGGAGGAACATATAGTACATAAAATAAGTTACATTTTATTTACGCTGGCGGCACGGTGGCGTAGTGGTTAGCCCTGTCGCCTTGCGACTCCAGACCCTGGGTTCAATTGCCGCATCGGGCCTGGGTGCATGGAGTTTGCATGTTCTCCCTGTGCTTGGTGGGTTTCCTCCCACAGTCCAAAAACATGCAGGTTGAGCTAATTGGCGTTTACAAATTGCCCCTAATGTGTGAATGTTGACCGGAGGTCCTACCACGGTAGTGAAGATGGGAATGATTACAATAGTCACCGCTGGCTTCCACTCTCTCTAGTTGGACCTCTTCTTATAGTAAATGAATTTCTTCTTATAGAAGTCTACGATTATATATTTTTCTTCGTTAAACAAAAAATTTGTTTAAATGCGTGCAGTGTTAGCTATAGATCTTTGTAGATGTTAGAAGATGTGATGTGAAAAAGAGCTTTCAGGATCCACTGTCTCAGCTGGAGACATGGACAGGTTGTGTGTGTAGTGTTTTTAACCTACAGAGACAACCATCCAGGTAGACATAAATGGAGCCATCTCTTACCAAGCTTGACACAATCTCTAATAGAATTTTCAAGCCGGAGTCTTCGTAGTATTTCCTCCTGAAGACTGAATGCGTACCCTGGTGTATTTCCTTTTCAGCAAAATGTGATAAACCTTTTTTTTAGGTGTTATTGAGGATTCTGGGATTAGATTGTAAAGATTGTATTTGCAAAAGTCATCTCCTTTCGACCAGAATGATGAAGCTGTAGCAAGCCAGCTGTCAAGTATGCGATCAGTCAGTGTGATGAATGTCATACTGAAGATAGCGTTAAAGCATTAAGGTGCAATATCCTGACTAAAATGTTCTGGATATATCATACTGTATACTCATGAAAACTGAAGTCTGTAGTGTATAGAGGGTAGAAATGAAATGAATCACATGATTAACCTGTTGTGGAATCCAGACGCTGTACTGACTTAAAACCTTTCCAAAGCAAGTAATGTCAGAGACTGTTTTGGATCAAAATCACAGAGTCATAATGCATGGCCCTGATTACGGCTGATCCTGTGTTTCGCTATCTGTAAGCGCAGATGATTGTTTAGATTTCTAAGACAGAATGGCTCTGGTGTTTAGGTTGAGACTAGAGTCTGGTCTGAGGGAATGTAGGTCGACACACAACTCCAGTCCTGCTCCGAAGGTTCGGCTAAACAAATCAGGCCATGGAAAAACTATGTCTGCACCAGCCGGCCCCTTTCAATGTGGATTATGCAAGCTCTGTTTTGGCAGGTAGTTCAATTTATACGCTTTTAACATACAGTAAAGAAGAAAAACTGTAGATAAAATGAACTCACCAGCAGATAAGATTAAATCACCTGGTTTAGAAAATATGATTCATCATCCATTGAAACGAAGTGTTCTTCAGCTCCATGATATATTCGTATTTCCTGGATGGCACATTTTTAAAAATCAGTAATGAAACCCTTGAAAGTAGACTTATTTATGTCACTGCTGAGCAGACCTGCGTAGACGCAGTGTGTCTGTAAGAGCGACTCCAGTCTATTTTGAAAGAAAGCCTCATGAGACATCTATGTAGTGCATGGTAATATAAATACAGTATAAAACATATTCCCATATTCCGTACCAGCAAATTGTGTCTCTTTTAAAAGGCAATGTGTGGAAAAACAAGATGAGTACAGTGCAGTCTGGGAAATCTATGTGACGAAATGTTTGTGGACATCTGACCCATCACATCCACATCCCATCCCATTTGTGTGTGTCTTTGCTCATTGAAAGTCTTTCTGCAAGATTTTGAGGATTTGTGCTTGTTTAGACCCGTGCATTACTGAGGTTAGCCAATGATGTCTGAACCCTTGGGATGAACTGGAACATCAACTGCTCCCCAGACCCGTGACGTGTTGTTATACCAGAACAGATGAAACTATATATGAAAGCAGTTTAGAAAAAGGCCCACATATGGGTGCGATGGACAGGTGTCCAAACACTTTTGGTTGCATAAGATTGAGTAAGGGTGAAGAAAAGAAAATTGCTTTTTTGTTTTAGCTTTGATGTACTGTAGATGTGGTCCAACAAAATTAGATCTTACAGGCAAAAGCATTACAGTATTCATTTCTCTCAACAGCTACCGGTCTAGGAGGACAAAGGTTAACTTCCTCTACCTCTTCACATCCTTTCAAAGTGCTACCCATGCAACACCCTAGAGCTGCTTAATTCTGTAATAGGGTGCAAATTAAGAAACTTTTGGTGGAACACATACAGTATTATCCGTTCTCTGTACATATTATTACAATTTCTAAGGCACACATCATGCGAAGCTAATTAAATATACTTTATCACCAACCACTTAGAGTGTGTTCTTAGAAGTGCAGAGTGCTGTTCTACAGGGTGTGCCATTTATATGGATACACCTTAATAAAATGGGAATGGTTGGTGATATTAACGTCCTGTTTGTGGCACATTAGTATATGTGAGGGGGCAAACTTTTCAAGATGGGTGGTGACCATGGTGGCCATTTGGAAGTCGGCCATCTTGGATCCAACTTTTGTTTTTTCAATAGGAAGAGGGTCATGTGACACATCAAACTTATTGGGAATTTCACAAGAAAAAGAATGGTGTGCTTGGTTTTAACGTAACTTTATTCTTTCATGAGTTATTTACAAGTTTCTCTTTGTTCACAGCCATTGACATGTCGAAGAGGTTAACACGTGATGAGCGGATCGAAATTGTGTTGATATCTGGTGAACGCAGTAACCGGGTCATTGCAGCAGATTTCAATGCAAGACACCCTACGAGACCACCCATCTCAGTTGGGCTAACTGTATGACCACCCATACAGTTAGCAAACTGCTTGCTGAGTTTCGTGAAACTGGTTCAGTGTTGGATTTGCCAAAATGTGGACACATGAAAACTGTCACTAATGAACAAACATCAGTGGCTGTTCTATCTTCATTCAGCAAGAGCCCACAGCGTAGCACTCGCCGCATGTCACTGGAGAGTGGCATTAGTCGAACATCCCTTCGGCGGATATTAGCTACTCACAAATGGCACCCTTACAAACTCCAGCTACTGCAGCATCTCAACGAGGATGACCCAGATCGGCGCGCACAATTTGCAGAATGGACAAAACAAAAATTGGATCAGGACTCTCAGTTCACGCAGAAGATTTTGTTCAGTGATGAGGCAAACTTTTATGTGAATGGTGAAGTTAACAAACAGAACCACTGCTATTGGTCTGACACTAACCCACATTGGATAGATCACTCCAAGACTGTTGGAACAAAAAAAGTGATGGTATGGTGTGGTATATGGGGTACAAAGATAGTGGGGCCATTCTTCATCAATGGAAGCCTCAAGGCCACTGGATATTTGAAATTCCTGAAAAGTGGATTGGTCATTGTGGGCCAGTTGAATGGCCCCCAAGGTCTCCCGATCTGACCCCCTTAGACTTTTATCTTTGGGGTCATCTGAAGGCAATTGTCTATGGTGTGAAGATACGAGATGTGCAGCACCTGAAACTACGGATACTGGAAGCTTGTGCTGGCATTTCTCCTGCGGTGTTGCTATCAGTGTGTGAAGAGTGGGGGAAGAGGGTTGCATTGACAATCTATCACAATGGGCAGCACATTGAACACATTTTATAAGTGGTCAGAAACTTGTAAATAACTCATGAAAGAATAAAGTTACGTTAAAACCACACCATTGTTTTTCTTGTGAAATTCCCAATAAGTTTGATGTGTCACATGACCCTCTTCCTATTGAAAAAACAAAAGTTGGATCCAAGATGGCCGACTTCCAAATGGCCACCATGGTCACCACCCATCTTGAAAAGTTTGCCCCCTCACATATACTAATGTGCCACAAACAGGACGTTAATATCACCAACCATTCCCATTTTATTAAGGTGTATCCATATAAATGGCCCACCCTGTATATCCAGTTTTAATTATAACCAGATCACTGAACAAGACAAACACCGCCTGCTGCCAAGAGCAGTGGCATCTTGGTGAATGTTAACAAATCCATCACAGCTCATTTTTATTCGATTTGTCACCAGTGCATCAGTCATAAGCATTGCACATTAGCGATGTGAACTGATTTTTTGTTCTTGTAATTTTTGTGGATCCCTGGCTTCTGAGAGCAGTGTAAACAATTTTTGCATAATTATATTTGTTTTTTAATAGAAGAAAAGAAGCCTTTGGTGTTTAAGACTGATTCTGTAATATTCAGCCTTATGTATTATATGCTGATGATAGAGTGATCATATATTCCTGTGCCATCAGGGAGGAAAAACGCCTCTGATGTGATAACCTGGTCGTTCAGTCCATTCAGGTCATCAACTGATTTTTATTGCTTATTTATTGTCACATAACATTGCTGAGCCTAGACCTGAATCCCAGATCATAACACTGCCTCCAGAGGCTTGTTTCATACAGATGAAAAATACTAATTACTGCAGTATTTACCCCACCAAAGGCTCGTATGTATTTCCTTATAATTCCCTTTACTGCTTATATCAGAAGGAGTTTTCAAAAATGGATTTCGGATATACTCGTTTTATATTTCACTGAGAGGGTCACCTTGTTGTTACATCCCCATGGCATAGATCTTTCTGCCCTTTGGTTTTTAATTTCCCCAGATAAGTAATAAATGCAACAAAGCATTTGCATAACAGGTTTAATCAAAAGCCAATAAATTACATTAGGAGGGCTGTCAGTATGTGAGACAAAGCGGTGCCATTATTGAGAAGGTCATACTTTAAGCAATGTCATTGTATTTACAGCTTTAATTCCCTCAGCTGTCAGATGAAGCAACATCTGCATTGCTGTGATGACAGGCTTATTCAGAGAACTGAGATATGATCTATGCCAGAGTGCAATGCGTAGGTACTAAACACCGGGGCCATCCCTCGGGCTTGTTTTCTCGGTCAGATGGTGAAACAGTAGCCTGTAATGCTGATGTCTTGCACATGAACGGCCAGACGTCGGAGCAGACGGCGAGTTTTATACCTTGGTAGCACTGCTGCATGTCCAGGCAACATCATTTTATTCATGTGCTTAAATCAGCGTATAATGGTTGTGGCACTAACACCTAATTATCTCGTAATCTCATGAATGTCAAAACCAAAAATAGCATTTCCTTATTAAATATTAGCCAAAGACTTACTTAAGGCAAAACCTGCAGTGGGCTGTAATGACCTGAGAAATACTTGTGTACTGCTGAACACACTTCGTCAAAGCTGCATATGAGGGAGGACGGGAAATGCCAAAGATGTGTGTGTGAATCAGAACCTGTTTTCACGTCATCAAAACAATGATTGCGATTTGAACGCAAATCATGAATCTGTAGACGCAAGTTCCTTATTTATATGAAACACTTCCTGATATATGCAGTTACTGGGATACGGAGTCGTCAGCTTTAATTAAAGCAAGTATATTTGTTCCCATTCTGAATAATTCTGAGACGTAAAGGAAAAGCAAAGACAAATAAAAGCCGGCTACAAAACCTGAAAAAAATGCAAGAAATATACAGTATATGCACGTGATCTGAAATGTGTAATAAGTGCGTAAAACATTCAATGACATCCAAGCGTGCTGGAATGCAGTAGTTCACCTGCCCAGTTATACCCCACATCCCAGTCAGAGCTTCAAGGTGCCTCTTGTATGCAAAATGTGCTTATTACTGAAATTAAGTACTAATGAGCTAATAAAGCGCTGAGAGCCTCTGATTCACAGTTACATGGTGGTACTAAAGCCCATCACTACAGACATTTTAGTATGAAGTTCCCGTGTGCGGTAGACCCTAACATTATTTTATTGCTAGTTCACTGTTCTTACTTCCTGGTTACTGCTACATAATACAATTGATAATATTTTTTACCACATGACCACATGAGTGGTAAATTAAATTTGCCGGTTAACAGACCAAACCTTATCCTTTACTAATAACTTTGAGTATACTATGGGTTGATTACTGCACAGTTCCAGTGTGGGAAACTGTATGAAAATCTCTTCTTGGCCAAAGGGGCCAGGAGAGTAGAGAGTATATGGTTTTAGCAGAATATAGACCTGTACTACCTCAAGGAATAATGGATAGATGAGCCGTAATCATAGCCTTAAGGTCCTCATTACCAAACCAGACAATCTCTTTTATTCTCTTTCTCTCACATCACACGCACACACACGCAAGCACGCTCGCACAAGTCTATCTATGCCTTTTGTGTACATTTTAAATGCCATTGCTTATAATAAATAATAATAAATAATATCCTTTTAATGAACACAGTCACACTCAGACGTTTTGGTGAACTGATTTAGAACTACAGGGGCTGCAGGTCTTATACATAGACATCGCTGTATTGGGATTTGTTTTCTATTACGATACAAATTAAATATGCCATCAAAAACATAAAAAACACTTCATTATTATATGATTCATTACATGTAAAGTGAAATATTTCAAATATTTCTTTAGTTTTAATTTTGCATCAAAATAAAACATCCAGTATCTCAAACTATTAGAATATTAGAATATAAGATCAATCAACGGAGATTTTTTTTTTTTACCATATAGAAATGTCAAACCTCTGAAAAGTATGTTCGTTTATGCACTTGATACTTGGTCAGAGCTTCTTTAGCATGATTTACTGCACCACTGTAGCATGGCATGGATGTGATCAGCCTGTAGCACTGCTGAGGCATTGAGTTGGCTGGCTAAACAAGCATAGTAATATCATGGTCAGCAAACCAGTTAATGGTATTTTGCCACTGTGGTCAGCTCCATGAAGCTTGTCAGCAGACAGGAACATGAAGTGCTCTAAAATTTCCAGCATTGATGATATGGCACCACAAATCATCACGATTTGGATTCTGCGCTCAGACTCTTCATCAGATGCTGTGGCCTTGCTTTCGATGCACAATTTACTTTCATCTGAATAGAGGACTTTGGACAATTGAGCAACGGTCCAGTTGTTTTTCTCCTTAATCTAGGTAAGGTGCTTCTGATGTTTTGATAGAGTGGTTTGATACCAGGGGCATCCACAGTTGTTTCAAATGATGAGATGATGATCAATTTCATTCCTAGTGAGGTCTTTGCGCATGAAGTTGGCATGTTCTCACCATGCTTAGTGGGTTACCTTCAGGTGCTCCAGTTTTCCCATAGTCCAAAAACATGAAGATTAGGCTAATTGGCGTTCCCAAATTGCCATTAGTGTGTGTATATGTGTGCATTGCAATGGATTGGCACCACATCTAGGGATCTACTGGGATAGGCGTCAGGTCTCTGTCACCTTGTATACAGGATAAAGTGATATGGACAATGAGTGAGTGAAGGAAAATCTGAAAATGACGAGCATGATATGAAGAAAAAATGTCAAAAGGGTTATGGGTACAATGGTAAATACTAGATGGCCTACAATGACAAAATACTTATGTTTTGATAACTGTTATATTTTATTGACAGTTTGTCATTACGCCATAAGGGACTGGGGTAGCTCAGTGGTTAAAGGCACTGGACTACGATTTGGAAGCTACCAGGTTCAAGAACCCTACGATAACCAAGTTTCCACTGTTGGGCCCTTAAGCAAGGCCCTGAACCCTCAACTGCTCAGATGTATAATGAGATAAAAATGTAAGTTGCTCTGGATGAAGGTCGTCTGACAAATAGCATAAATGTAAAATATTTGTAAAGTTTTTGTTTTCCACCACAAATACAACAAGGGCAAGAAGCATTGTACTGTGCAGTTAAACAGATTATTCATTGATCTTTGATCAATTTCCTCAAACCTACAGTATGATCGATTTTGGACTGGTTACCAACTCCCATCACAATTAGCAGTCCATTTCCTGACGATGTCTGTGCATGATGGCTCTTGATGCTTGGGCTGCAGCCTCATTCCAAGCTCTTGAATCAGCTTTGCTTGGCAATCTTCTTTAGACTCTAATTAACCCTGTTGCTTGTGTACCTTTCCCTACCACACTTTTCCATTAGAGTCTACTTTCCACAAATATGCTTCGATACAGCACTCTGCAAACAGTGATGCCATTCTGTGTTTTAACCTCCATGTTGAGGATATTGACGATCTTCTGGGAAACTGTCAAGTCAGCATGATTATAGTTTTGTGTACTGAACTACTGTACACCAAGAGTATATCTATAATTTATGAATACTAATGTACTGAAACTCAAAATTAAAAATTCTAATGTTTTTACACAATACATTTCTATGCTATTAAATTTTGGGGGGGATTAAAGCTGTTTTAATGGCACAATAGGACTTGTGCAATACTAGGCAGGTGGTTTTAATGTCATGGCTGATCTGTGTGCATGGAAGAAGTCAATGCCTGTCGACACCCATAGATTTATAATAAAACTTAGATGTGCTATATGTGCAATTAAAAAACAATTTTACATCTGTTGAATTCTGAGATGAAGTAATGATTTTTCAGGTTCGATTTTTATGACATAACGGCGTTTTCCATATAAATTTCAAAGAAGCACATCTTCTCTTCTCATGGGCCGATCGCGATGAAATAAAGCCTACAATATATGTTTCGGGCGGCACGGTGGTGTAATGGTTAGCACTGTCACCTTGCACCGCCAGGGTCCGGGTTCGATCCCCGGCAAGGCTCGATTCCCATCTCTTTGTGCATGGAGTTTGCATGTTCTCCCCGTGCTTGTTCAACCCGTGCTTGGTGGGTTTCCTCCGGCTACTCTGGTTTCCTCCCACAGTCCAAAGACATGTAGGTTAGGCTAATTGGCGTTCCCAAATTGCCCGTAGATGTTTGAATGAGTGAGTGTATGTGTGTGTGTCTGTGCCCTGCGATGGATTGGCACCCTGTCCAGGGTGTACCCTGCCATGTGCCCTAAGTCTCCTGGGATAGGCACGGATGCCCCCCGTGACCCTATAATCCGGTATAGATGATGAGTGAGTGAGTATATATTTCATCAAGCTCATCTAAATACACCTGTGAAAACCCAATTAAAATCCGTTCAGCAGTTTTTATGTGGAAATTCCAAAAACATCTTGATGTGTGCTATAACTCATCTTACGTCCCCTCTATTTTTTTTTCCACATGCTGTATCTTCAATGTACAGACAAGCAAACTTTACAGTTTTATTTTTATATATATATATATATATATATATATACGCACCAAAACTTTTTTTTTTTGGCGGGGGGAGGGGGGAACAAGTATGGTTCTAGCGTTGATAGACTGTATTATTTATTTATTTAAATTGAGATTCCTACATGTGATTTTAATCCAAAAACAAATGATGGATGCGTTCGGCTTTATCGCATGGTTTCAGCTTTGGGATTTTATTGGGTTTGGAGTAAACAGCTGGAGGCCAGGCTATTTTTTTTTGCCACTGATGACTCTCTGCATAGTCTGGCAGACACTGAGCAGTTGCCTCGGGGATGTTTTCGCCCAGCTGTGCCTCAGCTACAGCTATAAAAGGTCTGGCATCAGCTGTGGTGGCACTTAGTAGTCTGAGATTGCAGATTAAACCTCTGACCCATTTTAACCCTGATACTTAATTCTGAAGACTATAGGTTGTTTCTAGCAAAATCAAATTAAAATTTCAAAACATGAAACTCGTAGTTTTTCGTTGCTATTGTTGTGTTAATTATTTGTTGCTTTGAATTTCTTTTGGCATCAACTAAATGTTTAGAGTTGGGGGTTTGGTCGTTTCTTGACTTGTCGGAGAGAAAACAGAAAATTGTGATTAATATTATTTCCCCTTCCTGTTAAACTCAGGTTGTTGGTACTGTACAGTACATTTGAACATATGCCTCTTTTTTCCAACATACTGTACATATGCCATTGAAAGTTCAACTGAAGGTTGCCTAGTGTAAACCAGCTGCCTGTCTCATGTCCATGTGAACAGAATCAGTACAAATCACAGTGTCTGTATAATTAAATTAGAGAGGGTGCGTCCAAACAGATTGCCTTTAATTACGCATTAATACAAATGGGTGTAGCACAAATGATGGGAAATCTACACAGAGTCATCAACAGTTCATCTCAGTCTTGCTTTGCAAATCTCAGTGATTCAACATACTGTAAGGGTAGAAGTGGGATGTCTGGATTTGATTCTGTATGTGTTAGTATTGGCCAAGAAATACCATTATATCCTATAGAGACATGCAAAAACTGCCTAGCACGGAAGTTGCTGCATACTGTATAATTAGCTAGCCAAAAGATCGATAGTGGGAATAAAGCTGTAAACTTTATTGATAGCTGTATATAGCTTGTTAGCAATATAAAGATCAATGTGTTGTTATTGTACATGGAAGGGTTATTCTGTCTACTGTCTCCTATGTGGTAGCCCACTACAGCACTCTGGGAAGTGAACCGCAATGTGCATGCATAATGGAAACAAAAAGCATTAGGCAAGTGTTACTTAGCTTATGACAGTGCTAAAGTCTGTATAATGAGATGTGTCTGGGTGTCTTGATCTTTTGTCGAGAAATGCTTTTTGTAACAGGCAGTGTTACTCCGCAGTGTCTGGGCAACGGCTTCAAATGAAAGGAAGGCACATAAGAAATGCCAAAATGATGTTTTATGCAGTCCTTCTGTATCTATGATGTGTCTAAAGATCATTCTGCGTCATACACCATAGGCCTTTTCCCCCCACTCTTTAGCATTTCTTTTATATTTAATTTCAGGTAGCCTTTCCCGAACCGTTTTTGTTCACAGCTAAAATGGGGAAAAATACCTTAATTCCTTTTAGACAACCGGCAGTACAAATTAATGTTTCATAGTGATTTATTTATGTACTTTTTATTTTAACAACTACAGTAACATACTATTGAACTTTTCTTCCCTGTGTCTCTATTGTCTTTCGTCAATTATAGGAATTTAAGTTCTGGAATCTCTATAAAAATCACTTGGTGTGACTAGTAACCTTTTTAAAAAAATCACAAGGTCACTGCCTCTTTTTACTTTCCTTATGCTGTCTTTGGAGCTCCGTCCCTGTGGTTGACATGCTCTTGCTGTGCCAGTGGCCAGATGGGTCAGTGTGCAGCTCTGGGACACAGGACGTGGCTTTAATATTTCAGCATGACCCTCCTGCAGAGGGCTTTGCTGCTGCTCGTTAGCTCGAGGCTACAGTAGAACAGCCAAGTGAAATCTAGGCCAGAATAGTAGGAGTCCTACACTCATACCTACAGTAGATTAAGACCACAGTAGAGGAGGTGGCATGGGCTGGGCATCGGTTAGATCTCCTACACAGATACCTGTATACTGTATGTACTGTAGAACAGTGTGGAATGAGAATACAGTGAGTAAAGTCTAAAATCCTGAAAGCTTCTTTTGGCACTTGGTAGTTAAAGTATCTGAGTAATTTTTAGGTTGCGAGTATAGTGCCGTTTGTGCCGTTTGTGCCGTACAGTAAATACAGGTGATCTTCTGAGTGTTTTAGTCTATAAAGGGGCTGGAATTGCCTTGTGTTTCACATTTTTGTGTGCGTACGTATGTGTGTACATGTGTGTGTGAGTATCTGTCACCTTGCGAATGATAAACCATTACAGTGATGTATGAGTGCTGGACCAGCACCAAATGTTGGGAGTCAGACAGGAAGCTTTGTGTAAATAGCAGGTTAATAAAATGTTTTTTTTTTTTTTTTTTACAATAGTGAGAAATCTTCTTTACAAAGCTGTTTATTATCTGCTGTTGTGCCTGCTGGTTGGAAAGGGTGAAAGTCCTTCTTGTCTTAAAAATGATGCAGTTCATTTGCTCGACGTATATGCTGAGGTATGAAATTGCAGAACGCCTGCAAATTGCTTTCTTTTGTTCTCAAATGAAACATTATATCATGTTCTCATTATAGCTTCTCTGAGTGTTCATAGAGTACGCACATCAGGAATCCGTACACATTTAGCGAACAGGAGCTAGCTTTTTTTTTCATATATATATATAAAAGAAATATTCTTTTTTTCAATATATATTATTCAATATAAAGTATAATGTTTTAAAGTATATAGTATCATTACTTTGCTTTCTCTAGGATCGCTGATACTCAAATTCTTCTTCTGTATAACATACTGAAATGATCATTCTCTTTGTTATAACTAAAATAATTGTATATACATTCTATTTGCTTTGAGTTTAGTTTTTCCTGAATCAGTATTAATACTGATCCTTTTCTGCAGGAGAATAAAGATTTTATCTATATATGTGCTGCCTGGACCTCTGTCTGCTCAGAGCGTGCCTCCATAATAGTGATGGGTCGTTCATGAATGATTCGTTCAAAGATTCGTTTTGAACGAGTCTTTAACGTGACTCAGATGAATGAGTAGTCTCGCAGAGTGAGTCGTTCATTTTCTACTGGGCACGAATGCGCAAAGCATCGCAAAACCTCCGTAGGTTACGTACAGGAAACAGAATTGAACGGTTCTCAACGAATCTTCTAAGTCTGAGTCGTTTGTTCTTTGTCACGTGACTCCCATAGACGCTATGCATTACAATACACAGGAAACAGAATTAAGCGATTCTTTCTCAGTGACTCTTCTAGTCCGAGTCGTTCGTTCTTTTGTCAAAAGATCTATTGTTAGTGCAATAGATTCAGAAGAACGAACGACTGGTGAGCTGCTCATTCTGTTTATAATAATATGTCCTTAGCTGTATTGAAATATTTTCATTACTGGAACTATAGACACAATTTATATATGTAGATGTGTTGGGGGTCTGTTTATTGAAAATTTAACATTTTATTTTATTTCTGATCAAAAAAATGAGATACTAAATGACTAAAAAAATTATTCGTTCATTTTGATGAATGCGATTGAAAGAACCGAGTCAGTAAAATGATTCAAACTTCCCATCACTTCTCCATAAGACTTCTGGGGGTGTGCTGTGGTATCTAGCACTAGGACATGGGCAGTGGATCCTTTGGATGCTGTATGTTGCAAGGTGGGACCTACATGGACTTGTTTGTCCAGCGGCTGATTGATCAGTTTGGAATCTTGGGAGTTTGGATGCAGGATTGGTGGTTGCTTGGCTTCATGCACAATGGGCTGTGGACTGGGCCATCATGACCAGTATTTATAATTTTTTGGCAATTTGTGCTGTATTGGCTTTCCTGTGGAATTGAACTGGATGGGATAATTTTCCCCACAGGCATGGGAGAGCCTTGGATGCCCATGGTCCAATCAACAGTTTACTGATGTACCGTTGGTGATCAACGTTGTTCACTTCACCTGGCAGTGATGCTAATGTTATGGCTAGTGATGCTAGTGTACTGTATATACTAGCATTCTGTGAAATTCTGTAAAAAACAATAATCAGATACTGGTTTGTCAAACATTGATCACCGATCTGTGAAATGGGAAACTGTTCAGCTGTCTCTATGTTACTCTGTAGGTCTCACATCTACTTATGTAAAAAGGAAACTTTTCCTCTTTCTGGAAAATTGGTTGCACTGAAGAAACAGGCATGGCGAGAGATCCACACTGTTTTCCGAGCTCTTCCTTCATTAACCAAGCTTTTCCCTACGTGAAATGACCTGCAGGATTCAGGATTCCTTTACCTAAAACACAAAGCGTCTCATTTCATAGCCGAGTGATTCCTCTGTGTAGCCGTGCTCCGAATGAACGGCGTCCACTCGAATTCGAATAAAAACACATTAATGTAATAATCAGCGGAGACGGCGGAGGTTTTGTCAGATTGGAGATCAGAAAGTGTCTGCGGGGGTTGATGTAATTGAAGTTAATGACAGCACTCATGGAGTGAAAAGCTGATGATAATTGAAGTCGTGATGCTTAGTCATGAAGGTGATAGGACTGTTGTTTGAATTTTATTTAAAGTGATTATTTTAAAATGAAATGTTCCAGACCATACGTACATCACCATCAAGTGTGACCTCGGGTACTTTCTAGATATACAGTATACTGTATATACTCCCTTGTTGCTCCTTCTACTTATTTACTGTATATTTGTTTTCTCTATGTCCCTATCATGTTTTGTATCATTATTTCTCTCCTAATCTTTATCTCTTGTCTTCCCACTCTCTTTATTTTTGAAATTGTGTTACTTTGAGGATTATTTTGCGTTATTGACTGTGTAAGTTATAGACACAGATTTAAAGATCGAATTAAGATTTCATTCCAGGATCGACTTATTCCTCTCGAGCTACCCGAACACAACATTGTGTCATCCATGTCACTGGATTGAAACACTTCTGCATAAATCTTCAGCACGATATCCTGCTCCACTCGCAGCCCAAACTGTCATCATGTGCTGAATGGACAGTTTTGCTCTGTGTAACTAACATGAGGAGCATTAATATTACAGACTGCACATTAGAATATTTTCCTCTACTCCTCCTGCAGGCATTCATCAGCACATGTCTCCGCTTTTCAGTCTACCCCCGATATAATGGGGATAAGCTCTAGTCCCACCATGATCTCGTTTCAGAATAAAGCACTTAGTTAGGAGGAATAAATGTGCAGTATGTTACTGTAAATGTTTCTTTAACTCACTTTGCTAGCTCTTTGTATGCGCTCGGATCAATCGTTGATGCTTGAACACAAAGCAATCAATGGAACTCCACTCATTTACACAGAGACACTCAATAAGACACAGATTGCATCCTGAGTATAAGTATAATTGGCTTCAATTTCAGTTTTATTCACCTCATCCTTTAATGTGCAGCGCGTATCTGTCTCATCCTGGAACTTTGGCCCTTTTTTTGAGTTACTACATCATTTGCTTGCTTCTTTGTCAACTCGCTCAGTCAACTTTGTCCTGAAGATAAGCGCAAGTCCATTATCACCTGTCATTCCTGATTCATGAGCGGTGATACTTTCCCAAGTGTCACTCTTTCTGTCCCTCCACCCGTCTCCTGTCCTTTCACATCTTCTCTCCTGCTCCTCCCTCCCTCCCTCTCTCTCTCTCTCTCTCTCTCTCTCTCTCTCTCCCTCCCTCCGCGCCAGTCCCTCCTCCCCAGCAGTGGTCAGGGGGAGGCTGAAAGCACTACAGATGGTTCTGAGCCACATGAGCAGTCAGACTACTATGAAAGTGTGTACGTGTGGAAGAGAGAGGGAGTGTGAGAGCTCGGAGCACGAGGTGTGAGAGCACAGTGACAGCTGTGAGAGCCGAGGCTACTGCAGGCTCAGAGACAGGCGCTGCTCCGAAGGAGATAAAGAAGGAGAACTCGGCACCCCTGGGACATATTTATAAGAGCCGCATGAACGTGCCGCCTCCTGTAAACGCACACACCAAGCCGAGTGTACACGGCGTGGGGATCACGGCTGCGACAGGGGGAAAGTTTTCTGACCCAGAACCGACAGAGAAATCTACAGCTGGGAAGATGAGCTGCAGGAAGAGGTGCAAGAGGGAGATCCTAAAGTTTGCCGGGTACCTCTTTCGATTCATCACTGGCACGCTTAACGCAGGTAAAGTTCGGAGCAGTTCTCAAACTGATAGAAGTTTAGACCACATACCTTTACTGTTTAGAGGGATTACTCTTGTGCAAATACTGTATGTTGCTGTTGACTTGGTTCACTTGTTTTTAAGTGAATGCATGGACTTGTTTTAAATTCTGCTATGATGTGACTGAATGTGTTTTGTTTTTTTTTGCATACAGTATAACAACCTTAGGTAATGGACACGGAGCACAGGTTTGCAGGCTGAGAGTCAAATCTAATTCCGACCTTGTTCATTACTGAGCCCTTCCATTATAATTGCGTTATTTAGGTCAGTGAATGTATTTGATTGAATTATGACGAGGCAAACATCATCATTTGTCAAATATAAACTAAACCCCTAAGGTGCACACATACCACAGTAACCTTACAGGTAATCTTTCAGTTGTTAAAACATTCCATTATTCCGTATTACATCACTGTCATCCCCTGACAAAATTTTTTATTGTCAGTGTAAATATGTACTCAGTGATATATTGTAAGTATATTTTTTTTGTTCCAGGGTTTGAGCAGTTTATCATCTAACAGAAATGAATGAGCTCGGTGTAAGTCATGAAATAAATCAATGATCATGAAGTGCCCATGTTGACCTTGACGGATGGTTTTATATTATGATAACTGATCCGTGACGAACCGATGACGAAACCATGATAGAATGGGTTTCAAGATCTTAAGATCATCCATGACTCCACTTGTACTGTATCTTTGAACTGTACGTATACTGCATGATGAATAAAACTGGAGAAACCTACGCTGCTTGTAATAAAAGGTGGTGGGAATGCTACATGGAAATGCTCCATTGTGCTGCTGTGGTAACTTTGCTGTACCTCAGCGACTGGGGGTTGGAAATGAGAATATGAGAGAAAATTAGTTTTGGCTACATTCTATTGGATTTCTGAAGGTTAGAGCCGCAACAGGATCTGTTTCAGGATAATGTGACAGAAAATCTTATTAGAACTTGCATGTCTGTGTTCTTTGTCTCTGCCGTTTTTTTTTTTTTCTTTTGCAATCAATATTGCAGTGATTTATTTGGCAACCTCTAGTATGGTTGTATGTACAGTGTAAGTTGATGCATTGCAGCAAAAAGGTTTACCTAAGGTATGACTTACAAACCTCTTGGTGTCTGTGCTTTTTCATTTTTTATTGATCTTTTGTGGATAGTGTATTAAATGGGAGAGTGGGTAGATGAGTGAGTGAGTGTGTGTATCAGACTATGATGAATTGGAAGAATTATTGTCTTTGAATACTGATGCATTTTATCATGAGCTTTCACCTTTATTCATATCTTATACCAAAGTGTATCAACCCAAGCACATTGCTGTAGCAGCAACTTTATTTATTGATTGATTTATTGATTTATTTAAACCCGTTGCAGCTTCTGTAGCAGATCACATCAGAGCGATATACTGTACAGTATGGATATTATCCATTTAAAGACTGAAAGAGTGTTTTACAGACTTTTTGTTTCATTTACACCCAGTGGACTATTTAATGTCTGCATGACTTTTTCTTCTACATTTTTTTAAACAAATAGCAAATTAAAAAAAATCTGTCGAAGATGCTGTCCAGTGACAGTTTTTGTCAGTAATTTCAGTCAATTCAGACAACTTCAGCTAACTGTCCCGAGTGGACAGTATATAAACTGAGTTGTTAGGGCCTAATAACCCGTGTCATGCAAGATACAGTACCTGAGTCAAGGTAGAAATGACTGTAATGAATGTTTGTTTTTTCTCGACTGTTGTGGAAATGTGCTTACTGGATCGAAACTCGAAAAATGTGAATACGTGCAAAAGTTCATTTATTACAGTAATGCAACTTAAAAGGTGAAACTAATATATGAGATAGACTCATTACATGCTTACAGCTCATAAAAACCCCAAATCTGCAATCTCAGAAAATTAGAATATTGTGAAAAGGTTCAATATTCTTGGCTCAAAATGTCCCAGTCTA
Organism: Clarias fuscus; assembly: GCA_030347435.1. Taxonomy (NCBI): domain Eukaryota; kingdom Metazoa; phylum Chordata; class Actinopteri; order Siluriformes; family Clariidae; genus Clarias; species Clarias fuscus. The sequence goes on from CM059205.1 coordinate 17,714,755, forward strand.
ATCAGCTAATTAAGCCATAACACCTGCAAAGGGTTCCTGAGCCTTTAAATGGTCTCTCATTTGGTTCAGTAGGAAGCATATGGAAAGACTGCCGACCTGACAGTTGTGCAGAAAAACATCATTGACATCCTCCATAAGGAGGGAAACCCTCAAAAGGTACTTGCAAAAGAAGTTGGATGTTCCCAAAGTGCTGTATCATAGCGGATTATTAGAAAGTTATGTGGAAGGGAAAAGTGTGGAGGAAAAAGGTGCACAAGCAGCAGGGATGACCGCAGCCTGGAGAGGTTTGCCAGGAAAAGGCCATTCAAAAGTGTTGGGGACTTTCACAAGGAGTGGACTGAGGCAGGAGTCAGTGCATCAAGAGCCACCACGCACAGACGGATCCTGGACATGGGCTTCAAATGTCGTATTCCTCTTGTCAAGCTGCTCCAGAACAACAAACAATGTCAGAAGCGTCTTACCTGGGCTAAAGAAAAAAAGAACTGGTCTGTTGCTCAGTGGTCCAAAGTCCTCTTTTCTGATGAGAGCAACTTTTGCATCTCATTTGGAAAACAAGGACCCAGAGTCTGGAGGAAGAATGGAGAGGCACACACTGCAAGATGCTTGAAGTCCAGTGTGAAGTTTCCACAGTCTGTGTTGATTTGGGGAGCCATGTCATCTGCTGGTGTTGGTCCACTGTGCTTCATTAAGTCCAGGGTCAATGCAGCCAGGAGATTTTGGAGCACTTCATGCTTCCTTCCACAGATGAGCTTTATGGGGATGCTGACTTCATTTTCCAGCAGGACTTGGCACATGCCCACACTGCCAAAAGCACCAAAACCTGGTTCAATGACCATGGGATTACTGTGCTTGCTTGGCCAGCAAGCTCGCCTGACCTGAACTCCATAGAGAATCTATGGGGCATTGCCAAAAGAAAGATGAGAGACATGAGACCGTACAATGCAGAAGAGCGGAAGTCTATCTCATATATTAGTTTCACCTTTTAAGTTGCATTACTAAAATAAATGAGCTTTTGCACGATATTCTAATTTTTCGAGTTTCACCTGTATATGCAGTCTAATGCAATGAGGAATACACAGAAGTCTGGGCCAGAACAACAACCCGCACGACACCATGAGGGTGTCCAGGACTTAACGACACCACAGAGTTTATAAAACTCCAAACCCGTTATTTAGAACAAGTAAAGCCACTTGGATAAGAGGTCTTAAACATCTTAAACTTTAAGCCCCTGAATAGCACCTTTGAGATAACCATGGCGTGGATAACTGGGTTTTAACCCTTAAAACCCAAGCGTCACAGATCTTTGTCGGGGACACAGCAAAGGTCAATGATGATTAAATAAATAAATGTGCTTATATTGAAGCGCTGCCAGTGTGTTTTAGCAGGGAGGCTTCAAACATCAAACTGTACTGTATATTTGAGTTTTCGTACTATGTCAGGTGGAACGAAAGTTCATTAATTTTAGAACATGTAAATTTTACCACTATGAGAATATGGGAATGCCGTCACGAAAATGTAGAGCTCTCAAAATGACCATATTTTTTAAAATATTTCTGTTGTTCATAGAAACAACTAACAACCAAAAAACATGTGATCATGTGTATCTGTGCTATTTCTTTGCCTACAGTATATGACCCATTTTCAACCATGTTTGTATAGTTGGTTAAAATGAAAAAAAAAAAAAAAGACAGTTCATCATATTGCATAGGTTGTGCTGAAAAAAAGGATATGTTACTCTTTACTGCACAATCCTGAGCCCTACATACAGTATGTTTATTAAAAAAATAATTTTTGTATAATAATAATTATTAATTATTATTATACATTATATATATAATTATTAATGTATAATAATAATTATTTTATATAATAATTTTTGTTAGATAAATTCAGATATGTGCAAAGTATAGTCATGTTCAAAAATTAATGTAACTTTTTGTTAAAATTCTATGCGTTTTGTGTAAAAACATGATAAAAAAATATTCTGCGCATCTCAGTATTAGGCAAATACAACCTGTACGTTTTTTTTTCACCATGTCACTATTTATTTACAAAAATAAAGCCAATAAGAAAAAAATATAGGCAACACTAAGTACCCCCTTTACTGCTTCCACAGGAGGAGGATAAATTGCCACCAGGTGCTGCTAATCATCAGCCCTAAATTAATTGATCATCAGTAGGTGTGCAGACCGACTAAAAGCAGGCAGTTTGCTGGTCTGTAGAATTCAAATGTATGTTAACACAATGCCAAAAGGAAAAGACATTGCCAGGGGTGGACATTCTCCACAATTCAGCACAATCACCACAAGATCCAACAGTGAAATGCTCAGAGAAATACAAAAAACCCAAAAGTTACATCTCAGGCATGAAAGGCCTACAGGCCACGTTAAATGTTAAAGTCCATGACAGCACAATTAGAAGACGATTTAACAATATGGTTTTCTTGCAAGGCTTACAAGGAGAAATCTCTTCTGTATGAAAAGAACATGGAAGCATGACTGAGGTTTGCAAAACTGCATCTAAATGAACCACAAGACTTCTGATACAATGTCCTATGGAAAAAAGAGGTTAAAGTGGAGTTGTTTGGGTGGAGGGGTGATGAGCTTATTGGGCTTATTTTGCAACAATATGACCTGGGAATCTGTAGCTGCCCAATTCATCACCCCTCCAAAATCCAAAGGTGGAAAGAGTTATAAATGTTTGTACTCAAGTAAAAGTACTGTTACTTCAGTGAAATTTAAAATAAAAATAAAAAAAAGTTACCAAGTTACTTTTTTTTTTACCAGCAGGGGTGGGATGGGGGATTCTAGTGTAGTTCAAAAAAGACAAGCGGATATAAATCTCAAACTAGTTTGAGAACACTTTTGCATAATAAAGCTGTTGTCTTTCTTGTGCTTGAAATCAAAGTGGCCGCTTAAATATGACCAGGGGTTTGCTTCATAAGAATTTGATGGCATTTCACTTTCATTTGGGCCTGCATCACTGGCATCTGTTTTGTCCATCTCCATCGTTCATGTGAATTTAGCGCGTTTGTTCTACCCGCCCATCACTCAGTCAGTGCAGTGGTTTCCAAGGTGCAATTTTTTTTCTTTCCTCGTTGCATTTTTTACTCAGTAACGAATATTATTTAAAATGTAGTGAAGTACAATACTTCAAACTAAACTTACTTAAGTAAAAGTAAATTTACAGATTTTAAAAACTAGAAAGTAGAAGTACACAAAAAACTTCTCAGTTACAGTAACACGAGGAAATGTAATTCGTTACTTTCTACCTCTGCCAAAATCCAGACCTCAACCCAATTGAAATGCCGTGGCGGGACCTTAAGAGAGCGGTGCATAAGTGAATTTCCAAAAACCTCAATGAACTGAAGCAATGTTGTTCCAAAGTTCCTCCACACTTATCTGAGAGACTGATCAAGTTGAAGACATGAAACAAGTTATTGCTGCTAAAGGTGAAATCTACTAGCTATTGAATGATGGGAGTACTTAGTTTTGGCCACAATACAAGCACTAGCAGATGTGGGCTGGATTTCTCTAACTGCAAGATGCTGTAATACTGACGTTTATGGACATTTGGATGAAATCCATTCAATTTGGATTTCATCCACTCGAACTGCTGCGTAGGTCCTAAGTGTGAGCCATTCTGAAGGTAAAGGTGTAAAGTAATGTATAGGGTATAAAATTTACCATCGTCTGATTGGCTCCTTATCCACTGCAGGTTTCTGGTTTGTCATTGGCAACCAGCAGGTATCAATAATAAATAAGTAGCACTGGAATTACTAGCTGTAGTGCTGTTTGGACAAAGCCCAAAGCTTCTTTTATTGCTGAATCACTGAAAGTGAACGGTGTTATTGACAGCTGCAGTCCCCAAGAGCCAGTCAGAGTATAGCTTAGCTAACATTGCCCTGGAGCCGGATGCATTAAAAACACATTTAACACATTTGCACACAAAAACAACATCTAATTAACATTTATACCAGTGAAATATATCTCAGTTTATGAATATGATTCTCTGTGCTTGTGGATTATGTGAAGTAATCAGTCAGTGTTTTCTGAGATTTACACATACAGAAGGGAGTAAGAAAACAAACCTAAACATGCAGTATTTGGCTGAAATATTCTGTGCTGTATAGAACTTACACAAAACTAAACCGAGCTAAACATGTTGAACAAAACAAGCCATACTGAACATCTTTTTTACATACTTTGTGTTTAACAGGAATGGATGCAGTGATTTTTTTTTAATCTATCATCTCACAGACAATTTACTGCATTACCTCAACTCATTACCACAGAGAATGCATTTCTGCACATGCACTTTATGTTGTCTTTTATTTTATCTTTTAGATAGTACTTGTTAATGAGTTTTGTTAATTTATAGAGTTAATTTGTTTTGTCCTAGCTAGTCAGCTAATTAGGTCTCTTAGTTAGCTAGTTAGTTTTGTTAATGTATGTTGTTAAATTTTATGTTGTATGTATGTAGTACCTTGGTCCTGGAGGAACGTTGATTCGTTTCACTGAGTACTGAACTGTATATAATTGAAATGACAATAAAAAGCCTACTTGACATGACTTAACTTGACTTCAGAGGCATTGCAAATCTCCTCTCTCTAACATGACAACCTAACCAAGGTTAGAAAGTTAGAAATGCCACATAACGTCACAAGATAATTTTGTCATGCTATTCGACAAATTTCATACATTTTCATATGAAGTTTTTACTGTTAAAAATAAATGATATAACAAAATTTTAGTAGCTTTTTTGCTTGTTTTCTAGTTATTGATACATAACCCCCCAATATTGTGATGTACTAGCTGTTTCTATAAGAAGCTCAGTGGCATTTTTAATTTGTCAAAAATGGACAGATCAATAAACAGCACATTGAATGATTGACTTACAGCAATTTCTTTGAATGCTTTAGCATGACTATAATGTGCTGGTATGCTAAAAAAAAAAAAAAGAAGTAAAAAGCATCAAAAAAGCATTCAAACAATATCATATATTCCTTTTATCCTATTAATTGTATATTCAGCCTACTTGGTATTTAAAAATTAGCTGACATTCAAAGGGCATGTAAAATCAATGCTTTAACAAATGTTTAACTATAGTTTGTTAGTAAAATGGACTTAGTCTTTGGTTGAAATATAATTTTAGTGTGTGCCCAATATACTTTGTAAAAAGTGACCCATTCTAGCAAGTCAGGTATTACATTGCACAGGAAGCTTTTGCTCTGTGGTCAACAGAGTGCATGTATGAAATCATCAATTTCAACAACAATACCTTATCTTCCTGATCCACAACTAAAAGTTTTAATCTTAAACAGTGTTTTAAAGCACTTTAACATATACTATCCGAGCTGGTTACTCTAGTTATGATAGAAAACCATGCTTTTATCTATAAAGTTATTTTTAGTGGTAATAAACTGTATGAAAATGGAGCTTATTGAACCAGGAACCTGAAATTATGCCTACCACAAACCACCCAAAATGCAACGTAATTCCTGATTTCATATGACAGGTAATATATACATTCAGCCTAAGGAACAATATTTCAGAATCTTCAACAGCTCTCCCCCAGACTTAGTCTTATCACACATCTTAAGCTGTTCAGGGCGATAAGTGCAGATACTTGGCAAACATTATGGAATACTGTCTGTCTTTTGTCTTCCAGAGCAAAAAAAAACGAAAATGGACATAATGTCTCTAACACTGTGCATGCATAAACAGCCAGAAAACTTTCCATCACTCTGCATTGCTTTCTATTCCTGTCCATTTTTGTTTTAAAGCTTCGCTTGTCCCTTTATTTCTCAAGCAAACCTTTTGATATTCCTAGTGATAGTTAACAGCTGTGTGGAAAGCTGTCGATAGGAAATCAATCATGAACTGATTTAACAGTTTCAATGCATTTGTCTGTAGGCTGAGATATGATTTAGTTTGTCAATACTATTACTCTCAGAACCAATATCCTTTCACAACAGCAGAGATAATTTGAGGAACAGGGTTTGCTATGCTTTCACTTTCTCAGCACCTCTAGGAAATGGATGAGACAAAGTGCTAATAGAGTGTAGAGTGTACGATCAATACAGGTTCATTTTTCACATGAATACAGTCTTTAGTTTATACTGTTTATATTTAAGAATAAATGTTAGTGTAGTGTGTGTGTGTTTGGAAATGGACAAATAGTCTCACTTTTTAATAGCGCATGTTTTTGCTGGAATCAAAAGTGTTACTCTGTGAACTGACTGCACAGCCTACTGGAAGCATTAGCAAGCCTTAATTTTCACATTTGTGCTTGTTATGTACAATTAATCTCTGCTTCTTTGTTGAATGCGGGTGCCTTTTAAACTGCAAACTGTAGCAAAGGGTTGCAGTGACAGAAAGAGGAGATCTGAATTGGTGTACGAATTTGCTAACCTAAAACAATACAGAACAAAAGAAGACCAATGGAATGAGACAAATAAAGAGATTAGACAACAAAATGACTATGACCACAGTGCATTTTGTTCATGCTGTTTTTTGTTTGTTTTTAAGCTAATGAGCTAATTAAGAGAATTTTTGCAATCGAGCTAGATTGCAAGCCTGCAATTCTGCAGGATGGAAAATGTGATGGAAAATAAGAGGCAGACACACTATCTATATATTCTACATATAATACAGAAAATGTTTGTGCCACAGAAGCTACTTCTGAAGTTTATGCAACATGGAAGTGACCAATTTTGCTTCCCTAAAAAGCCAGTTCAGAGAGACGATTTTATACAGTATGTGCCCCAAAAATGGCCATTTGTCAGTGTTAAACTGTCTTATTTCAAACAATAATTATTTAAATGCAAATTATTCATATTTCTTTGAGTATTGATACAAAAATTCGTGTAAGCTTCCTGGACAAATTGTTGCTTAAAGCATTCTGTGAAAAATGTAAGGATTTAAAATAATAATAATAATAATAATAATAATAATAATAATAATCTGTAGTGTCCGTAACCACGTGAAATTCATGTTGCAATATCTTGACAATTTTGCATTTTAGAATGTCTTTTCATGTGAAATCGAAATTGGCAGAGTTTCATCTGAATGACAATTAAGATCATTGAAAGATTCTAATTTAAAAAAGGTAAGGACATTACATAAAAGGGCATGAAATTGTATTTAGCAAATATGTTTCTTTATATCTGATTAAAATGTGCACTGTATGTGTATGCATGTTTGCAAAAAAAATGATGCATGGATTGGGAGATAAGAAGCATTAAGTATTATGGTGTTATATGATCCTATTTGAGAATTCACTTTTTCACCTAGATGAGACACTTTTTTAGCACCAAAACCATGTTTATTAGTATTATTAGAGAGAACTTTTGACTTCAAACTCCCCCAATTCTGCATTCAGCAGTGTTAATGCTTTTGAACTAGCTTGATTAAGAATGGAAAAGCCTGTTGTTGAAAAGCTTCTCTTATTGTCGTGTGACGTTTTTCCTCCATGGCTGACTGGGATTTCCCAGCGGTCATGCATTTTGGTAGTCGCTGTTTATGTTTGGTAAAAGCTAATGTTGGTCTTTTTTTGTTTTAAGGCAGTTCACTGTTATGATTCAGTAATGTTTATCACTTTATTCAAAGCACTGTGGATGGATTAAACAAATGTGCATGAAGCCTAGACTTTCCCTTACCTAAGAGAAAAGATGCAGGCATGCTTCTGAGGCTTTCTAAAGAAAGTAGGAAGTAACCATAAAGCTGTAGTATCTTTTTTTTTCCTATATAGAAAACTATATAGCTGTCTTCCAGAGGTGCCGTCCTGAGTGCTAAAGGTCTAACTGTTTGGACAGTTTAACTGTGTTCCCGTTAGCTGTGTTTATGTGAACCCTGTGCCATGAGTCGTCTTGGTTTCTGCTCTTTGGTTTCCTGACAGTTATTGCCAGGCCATGTTGCTGTTCTCATGAGATAATGTACTACGAAGTCCTCATGCTTCCTGAGCATCCACAGTAAACAAATATTTCATAACCGAAGGTTGTTTGTACCATTAATCAGATAGAACAGGTAGAAAATATTTAAGCCCAAATACTGTATAAACACCATAAGCTGTACTCATGATAGCCTCAAGATGGTTCTGACCACTGAGTAGTTTAAGTAGTTTTAGTAGTGATCTGTAAAATTATTATTATTTTAAAGGGATTGCTTAATGAGACTTCCTACACCTAGTTTTCTCTTGTCACGTTCTGGAGAAACTCTGAATATACAGTAGAAGGTATGCTTTAATGATGTGGTACTAAATGATTTCACACACAACGGGGAAGCTAGCTGTATGCAACAAAGTTACATCATAATCCTAAGGTAACCCTAACCACTTTCACATTTTCGACCAATGTCTAGCAGAGTTTGGTTAATATATAAAAAATAAAAGGTGTGTTCTAGGAATCAGTGCCTGGGCCACATCACATCCTAAGAAAGACATACTTGTTGCGGATCATTGTTTTAGGAGACCTATTGCAATGTATGGGCTTATGACACAACACTATCCTTCACTGTTGGCTTTAGCCTTAGATTCAGGATCAGGTGACAGCGTCCTAAGCAGCTCCATCTAAAATCTGTCAGTAACAGATGGTGTCATGCCAAACACCTTAACCTTTACCTGTGCCTACAGCATCCAGAGCCAAGAGAGACAAGCCTGTAACCTTTTCTGTATGCTACCCCAACTAAGGGATAATGCTACAGCTCCTTGTAAGTCGAGGTGTTCTTTGCTTCATTGTGTTACACAGCTATTGTGTCATTCTGTCTGGCTGCCATTCTCTTCTCTTGCCAAACTGATTGATGCCAAATACCTGCCACGTTAAAGTCACGCTAGAGGCAGACAAGTCTAGAACACTGAAATCCTGCCTGTTCACTAAGACGCAGGTTTCTCTTTTGGTTATGAATAGCTAATGGCTCACCTGAGGTAAAGGAACAGGAGCCTTTTTCTTGTTGTGTCTTCTCATGTTGCCTCTTGTATTGTCAACAGAAAATTTCCACTTGGGATATACTGTATAACTTATTAGCACTCATGGGTTAATGCTCAACAGTTATCACTTGGGCCAAAATCCCTTAGCGTTAATAATTACATGTGGACGATTTGAAAATAATGAAGATTTTAAGGTCCCCTCAGTGTTTACACAGTTGTTACATATTAGATTATAATGTTATGCAAATAGGGGACTTATTTGGTTTTTGTACATTTTGTGGCCAAAAGTATACAGACCCCTGCCCATTAGAACCATATGTAGTTCTTCCCCTGTTGTCCCAAAGAGGAAGGTCCCTTTATTACATTTTGCCTCCGTGCAAAAAGCGAGTTATATGAAGATATGGCATGCCAAATTTTGAATGGATGAACTCGAGGATACTACACCGAGCCCTGATCTCAAACCCACATGACACCTTTGGGATGAACTAGAACTCTGACTATACCCAAGGCCTCCTCATCTGACATACACAATGGTCACAGAAATAACTTTAATCTGACAAAAGTAATAATAAATAAGAATTCTATGAATGTTAACCAATGAAAGTCAGACATTGCTTTTCAACCATGCTTCAACGGAATTATAAAAAAAATTAACTCATGGAACAGGCCTGGACAAAAATGATGGTACCCCTAACTTAATAGTTTGTTGCACAACCTTTTGAGGCAATCACTGCAATCAAACGATTCCTGTAACTGTCAATGAGACTTCTGCACCTCTCTGCAGGTATTTTGGCCCACTCCTCATGAGCAAGCTGCTCCAGTTGTTTCCGGTTTGAAGGGTGTCTTTTCCAGACAGCATGTTTCAGCTACTTCCAAAGATGCTCAATAGGATTGAGGTCAGGGCTCATAGAAGGCCACTTTAGAATAGTCCAATGTTTTCCTCTTAGCCATTCTTGGGTGTTTTTAGCTGTGTGTTTTGGGTCATTGTCCTATTGCAAGACCCATGACCTGCGACTGAGACCCAGCTTTCTGACACTGGCCAGCACATTTCTCTCTAGAATCCCTTGATAGTCTTGAGATTTCATTGTACCCTGCACAGATTCAAGACACCCTGTGCCAGATGCAGCAAAGCAGCCCCAGAACATAACAGAGCCTCCTCCATCTTTCACAGTAGGGACAGTGTTCTTTTCTTCATATGCTTCAGTGAACATAGAGCTGATGTGCCTTGGCAAAAAGTTCCATTTTTGTCTCATCTGTCCATAGGACATTCTCCCAGAAGCTTTGTGGCTTGTCAACATGTAGTTTGGCATATTCCATTCTGGCTTTTTTATGATTTGTTTTCAACAATGGTGTCCTCCTTGGTCGTCTCCCATGTAGTCCACTTTGGCTCAAACAACGACGCATGGTGCGATCTGACACTGATGTTCCTTGAGCATGAAGTTCACCTTGGATCTCTTTAGAAGTCTTTCTGGGCTCTTTTGTTACCATTCGGATTATCCGTCTCTTTGATTTGTCATAAATTTTTCTCCTGCGGTCACGTCCAGGGAGGTTGGCTACAGTCCCATGGATCATAAATTTCTGAATAATATGTGCAACTGTAGTCACAGGAACATCTAGCTGCTTGGAAATGGTCTTATAGCCTTTACCTTTAACATGCTTGTCTATAATTTTCTTTCGAATCTCCTGAGACAACTCTTTCCTTCGCTTCCTCTAGTCCATGTTGAGTGTGGTAGATACCATGTCACCAAACAACACAGTGACTACCTGGAGCCCTATATATAGGCCCACTGACTGATTACAAGATTGTAGACACCTGTGATGCTAATTAGTGGACACACCTTGAATTAACATGTCCCTTTGGTCACATTATTTTCAGTATTTTCTAGGGGTACCATAATTTTTGTCCAGGCCTGTTCCATGAGTTTATTTTTTAAAATAATTCTGTTGAAGCATGGTTGAAAAGCAATGTCTGACTTTCATTGGTTAACATTCATAGAATTTTTTTTAAATTATTACTTTTGTCAGACAAGTATCTGACCTCACATACTGTATGCTTTTGAGGCTGAGGTGGGATAGGATGTTCAAAATGCACTTAATATAGCATATTGGTGTGATCAACAGGGTCTACAAACCCTTGGCCATATAGGATATCTGCTAGGAGTTTAAACTAGGATGGACCTTATGGGAATAAAGTAAGCAATAAAACACTTTAAATATAAAGAATGCAGTAGTAATACATTCTTACAGTGGCTTAGTGGTTAGCACTGTCGCCTTGCACATCCATGTCCTGTTGACCAGAGATCCTACCATGGTCATACAAAATGGGAATTAATACAATGGTCACCATTGGCCTCCAAAAGGTCACTATTGGACTTCACTGTCCCCAGTTGGACTACAGAGGTTCTTGAATGGGTGGATCAAATTCGTGAAAGAAGTAACCCCTGGTGCCGCATATTTTCTTTAAGGTCATAAATCCTTAATGGTGTAGTGCCATATTATTTTTCTTTCCCATTTCAATCATTCCCTAGATTACCTATGTTACAGTCCTGTGTAACGTTTCTCTCATTTATATGGATTTCCTCCAGGTTACTGAAGATGAATGGATACTTTATGATCATTGTTCCAAAAAAGGTGCTTGTTATCTTACTCTTCTGTATAATAGCATAATAGAGTTCTTGTTTGGCTTATTGGCTGATTGCATTAGTGAGTTTTTAGTGCTGGCTCCACAGTCTACATATTTCAGAAATCCCCACCCCAAAAAACAAAAACACAACATCAAAACAGTATCATCTCATCATGTGCTGTGTTCCTGTGATCTGATAAGTCATGCCCTAAAAAAAAAAAATGATGTAGGCTTTCTAGGATGTGACACAGCAGTGGCTGCAGTGCAGTCGTGTGAGCCTTGCTCGTGACCTCGGGGAGTCAGAACTCTAATTGTTTTGTTCTTCCATTTGATTCAGTTCAGCTTCCAGTCAGCAAGTTCCACTTCTGTCTCTCCTAATTTTCTAATTTGCCTAATTTGCACTAATGTTTGAAAATGAGAGCCTCCTCTGTGTAGGAAATGCATGGTGTATTTTTAGAAGTGCTCAGTTGCAGACATTGTGTGCTTGCCGAGCTTGTTTTGTGGGAACTGTTACTGTAAATGTACATAGATTCCTTGAATAACAATACATAGGATTACAATGACATTTTGTAAGGGTACGTTGTGTATTACAAATGATTAAGTGAAACGTGAAAAATAAAAATAGAAAATGTAGATTTTATTTATCTAGGTGTACTACAGTATAATGCAGATACTACAGTATATATACTGTATTTAAGGTGTAGATAGGGTGTATATTAATCATGCATATAAATGTTGAAAATATATATATATATTTTTTTATCGATGTCTACATTACTGTCATGTTGCATAGCATTGGCTCATGAGTGGTGGTGGGGATATGTCAGACCTCACTTGGGGAACCATAGATCGCTAATTATCTAAAGTAAAGGAAGAAAGTGTAGCTTTCATCTGGTGTTACTTTCAGAGCACTGCAGCACTCATTTAATCCTTAGGGACAAGCACCAATCCATGTTATGTAATGCTGATCCTTTCCTGTATTGCCCACAAAGTTATGGTTTCTCACCCTGAGGCTTTTTAAAATATGCATAGAGAGAGAGAGTACCATACTGTACCACCATTCAGATCTCTTAGAACAGGGTTTAAAATGCTGACTCATTTTTGTTCATCATTGTTAAACCTTAGCACTGTTAAATTCTCTAATTTGCCTGATTGTGCTGATTAGAAAATATAACAATTGAGGCAATGTTCAGATGATTAACACAGAAAATTCTAAAGAAGATTAATACAGTGGTGGCACAGTGGCTTAGTGGTTAGTACTGACACCTTGTGCACCTGGCACCTTGCGCCAGGCTTTGTGAGCTTCCTTCAGGTACGCCACAGTACAAACATACGCGTTTGTAGGCAAATTAGTGTTTCCGAATTACCCATAGCATAGTGATTTTTATTGCATGTAGGTGCTTTTGCTTTGCAATGGGTTGGTACCCTCACAACCTTGAGCGCCGACTTTCCTGGGTAAGGCTCCAGGCTTCCATTTCTCTACAGACGAATGTACAGTATGGTATGGTATGGAAAATGGTATGGAGAAATGGTATGGAGAAATGGAAGATCAATACCAGAGATACATGAGAGCAAGCTACAAAAGGCCTTATGCAGCATAGAGTGAGTGTGTAAATGAGTCAATGTTTGTGAGGTCATAATAATGGTGAACCTCTGGATGGATTGGTGTTGTAGTTGTATATGTATATGCATATATATGCAATAATACATTGTTTTGATGCTGTTATTGTTTTTGTTGTTATGTAATAAAGAGATCTGAAGCTGTTGATATTGATATAAAGTAGTTTTCAGCAAGAGTAAATTTATTTAACATTTTCAAGGAGTCTCCAGTGTCAGGCAATTTGAAACGGCTAGACATAAAGCTGTTCTTTTTATTTTTCTCAGCTGTTTATAGCTGTTATACTATAAATGAAATGGATTCTAAGTTTACGTGTTAAATTAATGACTAAACTAAAAGAGGTAAACCATGCAATGTGAGATTAACAAAAAAATCACACCATCCCACACTGTATATTTTGTCCTTTAAAACAGCACTCCATTGATGATGCATGCAAATGTATTAACAATTAAATTTAGCCATTTTACACAGCAGGTTTCAACGCAAAACAATATTTTCTAAAGCTGCGATTGATACTCCTATGGAGATTTTTATTGTTATTACAGTGGTTCTAGTTTCTTCACTATAGGAAGTTCTATTTTTTCATTTAAAAAGAAATCAAGTTGCGGTTAGTTTAGCTTGAGCTTATGCACCCTGTGCTCACAGCTTGAGGAGGATTGATCCATTACTATTCCATTACATTGCCATACCAATACATAGTAATATTGAGATATATTTTTGTAAAAATCGTATAAAAACGTAACAGATTAATACTTTTTTTACACAAGATTTTACACTTTTTCTACCTGCCTTTAAAAAAATCTTAATTAAAACATATTCTGTTTAGCATTAATATGATGATCAGGTCATATTTTTTTTGGACTTACTTGGTGTTTAATTAGCAAATATATACCACTACATGTTAGAAAATACATATAACATAATTAGTATGTAGAGTGCAGGTTTAATAATATTTTGTAACACAGCCAAAGACATACTGTATGTGAATGTGTGGAATGATGTGGGGAAGTTTATTTAGTTCTTTCAGACAACTTACCTTAAGAGTAACAGAAGTATGACTGTAAATTATTTTGTTGTGCAATAAATCAGTGGGTTTGATTATCATACCAGATACTCATACGATCTGATTTTTACGATCTTATTTTTTTTATATAATTCAATGTGATATCGTCTAGATGGATATGATATGAAACAATTATAATATGCAATACAAAGTACAATTAAAAGTTCAGAATATTTGTGCTCCATTCCTCTTTTTTCATTTTCTGGTAACTGGGTTGATTGGATCCGTAAAGAAAAAATGCAGTAAGGTGCAAAAAGTATTTCTCTGCTGAAAAAATGGTACATATTTTTTAATTTTGTTTTTAATCTGGTTACATCTGGTCTATGAATGTTTCCATAGCGTTAGCTGTTTTTTAAATTTTTTATTCTGTATTCTCTACTACTGAATATGAACTTCTTAGCAGTGATATTTTGGCAGAATTAGCAAATGCAACATAGAGTTTGTGAATGCGTGGTTTCTTTAAAATACTCCCAACACTGACTATAATCTGTTTATTAGTGTTTTGCATATCCCAAGACTAAGCAATCCAATCATGTTATATCGAAGTTCAATATTTTCCACATATTTTTAGACGGATCTTCTTGAATTGCTTTTTTAATAGTGAATCAGTATTAAACTTACTTCAACTGAACTAGTATTTATTTGACTTTCTTATGACACAATCAAGTTGGTTTATCCATTTTATTTCAAACATTCTCACTCAGTCACTCATTCTCTATACCGCTTATCCTGCCTCGATTCGCGGGAGGGCTGGAGCCTTTCCTGGGAGACTCAGGGCACAAAGCACACCCTGGATGGTGCCAGTCTATTGCAGGGCATAAGCATGCACACATTTACAAACACACTACCAAATTATGTGGAAATTTGAAAATGACAAATAGCCTTATCTGCATGTCTTTGGACTGTGGGGGGGACCAGAGTACCTGGCAGAAACCCACCAAGCACCAGGAGATCATGCAAACTCAACGCACACTGACCCGAGGCAGGAATCGAACCCTCAAGCCTGGAAATGCAAGTCTATAAAAACGCACCTGCCAAATCAATTCTGGAAATGGATGGCACTGGAGCGTCATCAGCAATCCCTGCTGTCGTGGGCGAAGAAAAACCTCCTGGGGTCTAAGCTGCAATGAGTAAGAGGGCCACTGCGATTGCACAGAAGCCTCAGGTGCAGGGCCGGGTGAAGCCTCGGCAGGGGCAGATCTTGGTGGTGGTGTTCCGAGCAGTGTAATGTACTTATAATTGGAATCTTTGTGCAAAGTGGGATTTTTATGACCAGGGGATGTTGAAGACATGAATATATAACCTTGAAAATTCATTTTTCTCATTTGTGTAATTTTAGGCCTAAATGAACTCTCCTTTTCCCCCATGGTGTGGCTTGTAATGCCCGGAGTTTTTGATCAGAAGATTCCTATCGAATAAGCCCACCTGTTCCAGGGTGCTGTTTCATGTCTGACGCTGCGTCCTGACCCCAGCTTCCTAATGAGCTGCGGTATGTGGAAAGAAATCTCTGTGCTGTCATGTACAGTACACAATGAAGGCTTCTTTTGAAATGCAGGCTCACACACACACACACACACACACACACACACACACACACCACCACAGGATGGAACAAACTGATACCAACACAACTAAGGATTAAACCGATACAATCACAACAAGGACTGAAGACAAAGGATTCCCCTTCTTAAAACACAAGAAGATGGGGATCAATCATACAAGTCAGGTTATATGAGGCCGAAATGCTAGGTGTTTTTTTTTTTTTTTTAACATTGATATGGTACTGTTGCTTTCCCGAGTCTATATGCTTTATAACACTTATGCTCTTGATATTATTTGGCAGCCTTGCTCGACTGCTTTTTAAATTTCAGTGTTATAGATCTCTATGACAGATGCACCGGCCCATAAAGAGTGCAGCATCAGTGTTTCCTCTCTTTCCTCTATGGCTTGCTGTCAAAAAGCTGCTGGAGGAACTTTTAATTGAATTTTAGTTGTTTAGTGTTTGTAAGCAGTCCAGCAAAGTGTCCTGGGATTACTTGATTCTCAGTACATTTATTGGTACAGCCTAGACCTTTTTTTTTTTTTTTTTTTTTACTTTATTGCGCTGGTCACCTAAGGGGATTTTAATCTGGCAGGACATAATGAAAGCCAATAAGCAGAAATTGAAATAATTATATGAACCAGTTTCTTTCTCTTTTACAACCCTTCCAACGACCCACACACACAAACGCACACAAAAATACACACACACACACACACACACACACACACACACACACACACACACACACACACACACACACACACACACACACATGCATGCACAATTTCTCTATGGTCATTGTTTCAGTTGTTGTTTACCAAGTGTTAGTGGATTTGAGTGTTTTGTGATATTTTTATTACAGCAGTTTTCTGAGTTGGCTATTGTAGCACTTCTGTGGAATGAGACTAGAAACACATGCAACACATCAACCATGAGAAATGACTGTTCAGAGGGAAGTACTGTATGTATGCTTTCCTTTGTTGGTCACAGCAACACCAGCCAATCTTGAACATCTTCGGAAGAATTGACACATAAGAAAATGGAGAAAAAAATTGAAAATAAAAAACTGTCATGCTGTCATTGTAGTCAAAGTACTAGCCAAAGGTTTTAGTATTGAAACTAATATAGTACATCAAACAGTTATTTGAAACTTAATATTCCACTCGTAATCAGATAAATAGCTGAATAAGAATCAGAATGAATTTTCATTCAAAATAAGAGGTGGGGCTAAAACGTTGATAATCCTTTTAATAGACACATTTTAGCCATGTAACTACTTGATCTGACCATTTCTCTCTTGCTGGGATGAAATGATTCTAGTCCTGTTTGCCCTATGTGGAGGTAACATGATGACTTACTGTACGTGACTTGAGTTTCTGGGAAGGAAATTGTGCTTCCCTTCCTGATTGTAAGCTCCTTTAGAGAGTAGCTTTTGTTCACCTGTGTTTTCTTCAGACTTTCATCTATTGTGACTTTGGCTGATTGACTCATGTTCACACACAAGCATCTAACGAACCACAGATGAGACAGAAGGAAAGGATAGCAAGCCTAACCTAACCTCAAAGTTGGAGACTACACTTTGTCTTCTTTTTCTTTTACATTTCCAATAGATGATGATATGCTTCACAGTGCGGAGATTAATTTAAAATTCAATGCTTTGTGAATGTAAAAGCATTTCTTATTGGGTCAGTGTCCATGTCATCAGTGAAGTTGGAATCTCTAATTAGAACCTCTAATTGTCCATGTAAACATACTGTAGCTAATATCATCACTTGTTTTTGATGTTTCTTCTTGCGTAATGTAATCAGCAAATCACAGTTTGATACAGAGATCTGCACATTTACACCTAATATGCAAAGTATAAGATTATTAAAAATATTAATACATTCTTAACCCTTCCAGACTTGGAATTTTCTTGCACTATTTGCAGATAAATTTGCCTCATTTTCAGCTGAATGATATTAGAATTAACTTGATTGACATTTTTACAATCCAATAATTTATGATATATGCAATTATTTGTTTTGGACTATATTAGTACTACCAGCAATTGATTGGTGCCCCGTCCCGGGTGTACCCCGACTTGTGCCCTAAGTCTCCTGGGACAGGCTCCAGGCCCCCCGCGACCCTGTATACAGGATTAAGTGGTATAGACAACGATGATAATAGTACCACATACTGTACAGCATGGCCCAGAAGTCTGCAGCCATAGGATCTGAATCCAAAACTTAAAATATAAAATATTTATATTCAAAAAAATATGAATTCAAACAAATGCTCAAATTGATGGCAGAGAAAACTGGAGATACTTTAATAGTACCATAAGAGTCATTTGTTTGATGATATTGAGAGAGCAATTTCTTCAGACTCTAAAGACATTTGGAGTTTCATGCAGATGTTGGCAAGAAACCCAAAATAACTTTTTGCTTTTTGTAAGCAGTTTATTTGTATATAGACAATAAGGTGTGTTGTAATAAGATAGTACAATAGTAGGATGAATAAATGCTGGTAAATTTCCCCGTTGGATGTGGGAAAATGAAGAACACTGAAACAGAATTAGTTTTCATCAATACTCATTAGAATAATTTGTTTTAAAGCTATAACATTGTACCGGGGTCAGAGATTTGTGGAAAGAAAACTCCAGAGGAGAGATGTTAGTTCTAACCCAATTAGACCTGCTAGAGAGAGTCTATTGCAATGCTCATCTAAACTATAGCCTGGAGTCCTTTTGGTGTTTATTTCGTATTCTTTGTTTTGTTTGTTTCATTATTCAGCCATGTTGTCATTTCCCTGCTGAGCTGATTTTCCGCTTAGCATCATGGCAAACTGAAATACATGTATTCTGGACTATGTCACCCCACTCTGCTGTAGAAAAACAATCCTGGACTTCTGGATGATCCACACAATGTTGTCCTGCTGCTTTATTTCAAGTTGCAGTTGGAAGTTACAGCTAACTTTGGGTTTTGCTGATTTAAAAATATAGCTTTATTGTCTAATATCATATATAATAATAAAGTATATGCAATATAAAATTATACAGGACAGGTTATAATGATATCATAGGAGAGTAGTGCAAATAATGCTGATGTGAAATTAAAGGTATAATTAGGGTATAATTGTGTAGAAGCAGAATAATAGACTGACATCTGCTGATCTGCTGTAGCCATGTAGGCTGGTAAGATATGTTATTGGGAAAAGCAGCAGTTGCAGATTAAGTAGAAAAATATAATAAAGAGCATGTGGTGCACTCTTTAGTGAGGTAAGATAATGGTACTGTATTAATAATTGCATAAATAAACAAGACTTATTAACAGTATTAAAATAGTATACAGTTGCATACTACTTATAATAATAATAATAATAATTATGACTACTGTACTACTACTACTACTACTACTACTAATAATAATAATAATAATGACGACTACTACTACTACTACAGTAATAATAATAATAATGAAAAATTATGACTACTACTACTACTAATAATAATAATGAAAAATTATGACTACTACTACTACTACTACTAATAATAATAATGAAAAATTATGACTACTACTACTACTACTACTACTACTACTACTAATAATAATAATAATGAAAAATTATGACTACTACTACTAATAATAATGAACAATTATGACTACTACTACTACTACTACTACTAATAATAATAATAATAATAATAATAATGAAAATTATGACTTATACTACTCCTACTTCTAATAATAATAATAATAATAATAATGACTAGTACTACTACTAATAATAATATTGAAAATGACTACTACTACTACTACTACTACTACTAATAATAATAATGGTAATTGTAGTGAAACTATAAAATAATAACAAAAGCAGCTTAATTGCATTGCATGTTAATCACTGCAGTAAGTAAGTATGATTACATTGTTGTATGCTATTGAGTGTGGAATTCTTTGGAGATCAGCATTTTCTGAAATACTAGTAGAAACAAACTCATTTGTTCAATGTTCGATGTGGACATTCCCCCAAGTCACTGACTGGTATCTGCATAATTTTTCCCCCTTGTTTTTTCATTAGCTACATAATTGGCTAATTGGATAACTGCCATGTGGGTACATGTACCAATATTCCTAATAAAGTGGATGGCAAGTGTACAGTATGACAGTAGAATGCTGATATATGTAGCTCTGTTGTGAAGCAAATTCCAAGGTTGGAGCCTACATGTAACAAACAGTACCAGATTACAGTTGTGTCTTCATGTGTAATGAATGTGTGAATTTGAAGTGAAAAATGAAACCGCTCTGAAGCTCAGGAGCACCAAATCAGTGTCTTGTACTGTAGCTATAAAAACACCATCAAGGAGAAAAAACTGCATTACGAGCAACAGTAATAGAAGTAAATGCATTACCTACTCAGGCACAAGGCCCGGTGCTGAGAAATAGCTTGCTGGCTGCAGGTACCGAACAGCAGGGAATACATTAACACAGTGTCGGTTTCGCACAGGGTGAGAACGATAGAAATAGCACGAGACTGATCCTCACCACAGGAATCTGAATAGAGGAGCTCATTTTGCTGCTGATGGACACTGTTGCTTTTTCATTATGTGGACTTGCTGAATTGGCATTGGCAGCATGTGATGTGTTAGGCTCATAGTCATGGCCAAAGAGTGAGAAAAAATAAAGCTGTTTAACTATGAATATTGCGTATTTATAATGACAAAGGAGTGGAGTGGAGTTTGTGATTGTTTAATTTTCTTTAAAGCAAAAATTTACATAGGTTTTTACAGCAATGACAATAGATCAGAGCAATGAGTTTTACAATACTGTAACATAATCTTACTTTTCTAACATGGATTTTTTATCATTATCATTATTACGTAGATTCAAATTAGCTAGCATTAAATGCATAAGTTCTGTAACACACTATAATTAATAGTTTCTTATTATAAATTTCTTTCTTAGATTCTTTCAACTAAAAAACTAAAAAAAAAAAAAAAAAAAGCATTTATAAGATATACCCCATAAATTACTAAGACCAATTAAAGAGTTCAGATTTCTTTTCTTGCTCACTTCACTGAGTCTGCACAGTTAGTTTAATGCAACACCTCCTGGGCTTTTGAAAAAGAAAATGCAATGTTTAAAATTTCAATGTCCGGAATTCAGAATGTTGTATAGTAATGCTTATTTTTAGTTCACTTCCAGAATAACAATATTTAAGTTTTTATTGTATATTGTTCCTGGCCAAAGACAAGTCACACACTAACATTATCTTGGACCACTTTTAACTTTGATTATAGCGTGCATTTAGTATGTTTCGACAACCTCGTGTCATAAACAATGTCATACCATTTATTTCTGCATACAGCTGCATGCATTTTTTGTACATCCCAAAGATTTTCAGTGGGGGTTAAGCCAGGACTCTGTGGTGGTCCATTCATGGGTGAAAATGATACCTCATGCTCCAAGAACTACTTTTTCATAATTTGAGCCTGATGAATCTTGGCATTGTCAACCTGGAATATGCACATATGCACCAGGGAAGAAAAACCAGGATGACATTGTCATTCAGTACATTTGGGTTGTCAGCTGACTTTACTTTATTGCCACAGGACATTGCTGATCCTAGACTTGACCATCAGAAGCAACCCCAGATTATAACACTGCTTCCAGAGGCTTATACAGTACAGTGGGCACTGTGAATGTTAAGTGCATGTTATGCTTCCCTTCTTTTTTTTTTTTTTGGTGAAAATATTTTATTCTGGCCAGTTTCTACTTTGACAGAGCTTCGAATGTGCCAACTGTGTGAAAACTTCACTGTGAGCCTGTTCCTAAACCACCAATGGTTTATTCACTCAAAATATGAATATTAATGAACATTTAATCAAAAATATTTAATATTCTTGTAATTTACCTTCACCTTAATTTTCTTCTATGCTGTGGTTGATGGCTGTTAAAAATGATAACAGCATTCCCTCATCTGTCATCTTCCCTTCTTCTCCCTACCAAGGCTGCGCATTTTATGGATCCTTATATTGCCAGACAGCACCAAGAAATATTAGTAATCATAAAGGCCAAGGTCAGTCAAGGTCATGGTTTAAAGCATCAATAAAACTAAAATGCTGCATTTTTTCATGATGTTCTATCCTTAAGATGTCTAAAAGTCTGATACGTTTTTCCTCCTGGCTCATGACTTACAAATGAGCGGCGCTAATAAATAGACCACATACTGTATGTGGGTGCAAGGAAAAGCATCTTGTGCCCTCATACACATGAGATGAATGGTCATGTAAAGAAGCCCCTGAGCGCTGCAAATTATTTATCAATAACTGAACAGTTCAGTCTTTTTATTGTTATTTTGTTCATTCCATAAAAGGCATAAAAGGTGCCACTTTTGTAGTCATTAATCCATATAAGAATATTATACATCCTGTTTAAGGAATACTGTAATACTCCATTCACAGTTTATCTTGCGCTTGATCTGTGACTTATTGTTCAGGTCTCGCATCATTGAATTAATTGCAATTGCAACTGCTGCTTGTTTTTAACAAGTAAGTTTGCATTAAAAAAAACCTAAGCATCGAGTGAATAAATAAATAAATAATAAGAACCATCATTTGTTTTGCGTTTCTGCACTTCTGCGTTACTACGCTTGTAGGTCAGCCTCATGAATTATTTAAATACAGTGCACAATACAGTGTAAGGCTAGGCATTTTGAAAGATTGCTTGAATATGTAACCTTTAGATACAAGTATAAACAACATTCAAATAAAAGAGTGTTTTAAAAGTAAGCATGGAACATGTATTACCTCCTATCATCTTTGATAAATTAGATCTATGCTCTTTTTTGTGATGCACTTTTACGTTCTATGTTGAACACATAATTGTTGCTGCATACTGTAGGTCACAATTCTGGATTAGGTGAATGCCTGGAGCAGTGAACAGAAAGCACAAATTCTTTTGGAAATTCAGGGTACAAAGAATGCCTTAGAACTCAGCCATTTTGAGTATTAATGCAAATTATTCCCTGCCACATACTGTATGGAAATACTCTAAGTTCAGTTTCTTGATAAATCCTAAAAATGAGTCTTTCTATGCAAGCATGGATGACACATTTGATGTTCAAATACATGCAGATTTGTAAATCTATTATTCGACATATCGATGGCCTCAGGCAAAGACATTTTCACAAGAAAATTTCCGCAACTTGTACAAATTACTAATGAGTCTCAATTTTTTGGGATCTGGTTGAAACTTGTATAGACGGAAAGGAGGGTGTTTTCAGTCTGACCCGTGCTTCATCGTGTGATAAAATGTGAGATCTTTTACATGCTAATCTTGAAAGCATCCATCCTGGTCAAGCAATGCCATTGAGGAATTGTACAGTACTTTGCATTGTCCGATTTTTTTTATGTGCTTAGATGTCATTGTCCGTATTTGTACATGGAAACTCAATAGTGGTGATAAATTAGATCTACGCTCTTTATATTTGAGAGATAGCAAATATATTTCTTGTATTGAAGATGGGAGAATAAAAAAACAATCCATAAAGTCTTCCCAGCACATCCCTGAGATATGTAGTGAGGTTTCTGTATGGTCAGGATGGCAAGTGTATGAAAATGACTTTCAGGAGTTTCCTTTCACTATTTGAGCAGAATGAATCTTGAGCAATCTAATCCTAGAATATGCCTCTGTTATCAGGGAGGAAACACTCCACTGATGTGATAACCTAAACATTCAGTACATTCAGGTCATCAGCTGACTTCATTTTATTGCCACATAACATTGCTGAGCCTGTCCCTGACCAACTGAAGTAACCCCAGATCGTACCACTGCCTCCTGAGGCTTGTACAAGTGGCCACTACGCATGATGTGTGCATCACTTCATACCCTTCCCTTCTTACCCTGGCACTCCCATTACTCTTAAGTGGGATCAATCTGGGCTCATCCAACTACATGAACTTTTTCCATTGCTGGAACTTTGTGTCCTAAAGTTTGATGTGCTGGATCCAGGAAAAATGGACAAGCATAAGGAACTGGGTGACATTGGGTAGAAACAACATTAAAGCATCTTCACTACAGTCTACATGTGGAAAGTGGGACAATAGGTGGAATTCTAGCACCCTAAGTGCTCAGTTACAAGGTTGAAAGACATGCAGTTGTATTGGTTACAGTTTGTAAGTTATCCCGAGGGGAAAGGGTTTCCCTTGGGTACCTGAGCTGGGCTATAAATAGGTAAGCAGTCCAGGCTGTCAGACTTCTCCGTGGGCCGACTGTGAAATTTGTGCTAATGTACCCGGTATACCTGATTAGCCATCTGAGTGATAGCTGTTCTTTAGGGCGAGCTGGAAACCAATCTTTACTGATGTTCTCACCATGCCTTGTTTTTCGTGTCCATCTTCGTTACGTAACAAAAAATAAATAAACAATTAAACAAAAACCATACATAGTGTATGTGAAGGCTTGGTCCAGCAGTTCCAGACACATTGTAAAACACTAAACACACTATTATACTCACATGTTTAATTGGTTGCATCTAGTCGTTCAAGCTTCCTTGATTTAAATGCATTAATTGCTCACAATGGGAAATAACAACTCGGTGTCTAAGAACTGCATACAGTAAATAATTTCATTGATGTATTAGCTGCTTTGCTAGTCCTTCTGGCTTATTTGAAGATAAAACCTTCAGAGAATAACACCAAAGCCTGCTTTTCTCCAAAGAATTGCAGTTAATTGCTAGAAAGAAATGCATATTTGGCTTAAAAACTGGAAAGGCAAGATAGAAGAAACTACTTTATGCAAAGTCCTTAATGCACGGTATTGAATTTTTATTCAGCAAACAGTCTAAATTTGACATTGTTGCTTCCACATGCTTCCATGTCAGAAGAAGAAATGGAAAGAAGCATAACACTATGTGTGGATTTATTATTTTTTTTCTTTTTGTGAAACGTGGTGACAGTCCCGGTAAGAATCACTTGAATCATGAATGCTGTGAAAAATAAACAGATTCTTCGTGCTGCACCTGTAGGCAAACAACCGGAACATTCTTCCATTATAGTTTTCAGTATTTGGAAACTCTATTTTGCTTGTGCATTCTAGGAAAAGCAAAATAACTATGTTGCATCATGCTTTTACACATCTACTTTGTATTAGTTTCATTTTAAAATTTAGAAATAATACAATAGTAATTGTTGCATTGTGCAGAAAAAGGGGACACCTAACTCACCAGAACTTACTGTAGGAACACCTCTGGCAGGTATGACAGCGCGATAAGTAAGCCGGCTACTTTTTTCTGTAGCCGGCTGTTATTTAATGATTTTTTTTTTTTTTATCATTTCCTCCTCGCTTTTATATTTATAGTTATGACATATTGATATGTTTTTTCCTCATCTACAGTATATATTTTCACTGATCAAGTTACCTCTTTCAACAAATCCGCTAATGAACTGGAACACTAAAATGATCAGTTCTATGGGTGTTCCAGTACCAGTCTTCTTGTAATGTGATGGTTTTTAAAAGCTTCAGCTTGCATTTTTGAAGTGGTTGTGGCTTTTTTATTTTCAGGGTTTTGACAGATGGTGTCACATTTGCTTTCCTAATTTGCTGATTTTACTGAAATCCATACTTCTGTCTCCCTGTGCAGTCTTTCCTGTGGCACTGGCTGGCACAAAACCACAAAGCATAAAAGATCCACTCCTCTAGTTTATGTTGGCAAGGAGTTCTTTTTTTTATTTTTATTGGTGCAGTATGACAAGCAAATAAATTGTGTTCTTTAGATTTGTTTGTTTTCATTTATATTTCCCTAATTCAATTTGCAAATACATTAGTTAAACTTTAACATGTCAGTCTAACCTAGCAGTCATGAATAATGATGCAATAAGGTTTTTGGTCTATGGCCAAGAGGAGTTTAAATAAAATATGAATTGTGCAAATTTTACTTAAAAACAAGTGGAAATAAATTAAGTTAGTGAGGATTATTCACCGTGAAATGAATGTAAATCTTGTAGTTATGAGTAGCAATGAGGTGGGCTAAATCTGTTATGCAACAAAGGGAAAGGTCATTGTAGCAGTAAAGGCTCATGAGGGGTTGTTGATCGGGTTGCCGGGGATTCGAGTGCCGCCACCCCCGAATTGCCAACGTAGGGTCATTGGGCAAGATCCTTAACGGTGTCGGCACTAAGCCTGGTTAGAAAATGGGAGGGTTGTGACAGAAAGGGCATTTTGCATAAAACCTATGCCAGATCTTGCAGATCAAATGATCCCATGTGGATAGAATGGACGAAGGCCAAGAAGAATTTTTTAATTTTTTTATTTTAAGTAATAGCACCAACAATAGAATCCTGACTCAAACGCAACACAAGGGTTAGAACCAGAAACTAAATGAAGATCTAACACACTTCCTGGTGGCAGCTGATGTTATAGCTGTTTTTTCCTCTATATTCTCTGACTTTCTCATCTGGGACTAGATCTGAAGGCCCGGGTTCGATTCCCAGCCAGAGTCCAAACCCCAGCCACTGGATGCAGTGCCGGTCCCAAGCCCGGATAAAATGGGAGGGTTGCATCAGGAAGTGCATCCGGCGTGAAAACTGTGCCAAGCTTGTATCTGCAGACCGGATAGTCCGCTGTGGCGACTCCTTGCCGGGAGCAGCCAAAAGGCCAACAACAACAACTGACATGAGAATAGATCTACACATATTTCTAGGGTACAGTTATTGATGATCTTGTGCAGCTTCTGGCACAAAAAACAACACAGCACCTCACTGTGCAAAATCCTCACCAGTATAAAGTAACTCACCCATAGGTAGATCTGAAATGGACACTGTCTGGTGTCCTTTTACATGCATGTTAACAAGAACGAAGCTTTCTTTTTTTAAACATAATGCTTCAGGTGCTGCAATATGTTGAACAGAACGGGAAAATAATCCAAGTACCTGCAGGTTCTTTGCTGATTCAGTTAAATCCATTACACTTTCAGCTCAGGCAGAAATCTTGAGTTCACACAGAGATCGTAGTCTCTGACACTCTTTCTATGAATAAATTGAAATAATGAAAAGATTCCAGCTTGCCCCTGGATATTGAACTTCTTTGCTTTACTCTGATTTGAGCAAGGACCAAGAGACAGATTTGCTGGCTAAACCATCTGTCACAGCTATTCGAGGGACTGTGTGTGATGAGCTGTACTGATAGAGAATGCAGTATGTATGACTTGAATAAAGGTTTGTTTTGTGCTAGAACTTTTCAACCACTGAAAAAACTGTCTTATACTGCCCCTATGTGGTAACTCAGAAAATTGTAACTGCATTAATCAAGCAAGTGGTTCTGTCGCTCTATTTTCAGTTTTTTATTCAAGATGCCAGCAAGCTCTGACATGCTCTTAATCTTTCACATAAATTTCACCTTCTGAAATTGGAAATGAAATTTTATTATGATTCCTCAGCTGATACAGAGCGTTGATTAAAATGTTAAAGCTGAAGCTGTCAGGAATTGTGTGGATCCATTTGTATGAGTTTTGTTTTAATCACATTTCATTAGCAAGGATGAAGTGAATGATCGATGCGGTTTTCATCTCCTTGGTATTATGTTTTTGCATGTTTTCGTAGCCCTCCCATGTGAATCAATCTAAATGTAATGAATATCAGATCAAATGCTGAGCTCAGCTGATGCTGAAACAGAACATTTTGATGGATGCCACAGAATGAGTTACATGTCCATTAAACCCCTCCTGTATAAATATGGCCATGTATCTCATTCTCTGGGATCCATCAGAATGTTCTGCCTTGTTTCCTTTAAACCGGGGGAAGAAATTGCATTATTAATAATGAACACTGTAGTGTTATCTATCTACTGTTAAAACTTCAACACTTTTAGTTTCAGGAACCTAACGAATGTTTTTAAACCATTAAATATAGTTGAAAAATGCTGTGGATGTATGTTACATTTTTCTTTGCTTTTTCTGAATCTTGTATTAACACGGTCCATGGTTAACACGGTTAATCCATATTCATACCTAGTCATATACTGATCAGTCATAATATTAAAACCATTAACATTAAAACCACCTAGGTTCTGGGTTTTCTCAGACTTGTATGTCCAGTGCATCCCATGGGTATTCGAGCAGACTGGCATCTTGGGGAGTTTTATAATAGATATCAGTGGCCTTAGGCTGTTTGCCTGCATGGTGGGCTTTGGTGCACTGGGTGTTCTCGTGCCTTTCTATCGTGGCCAGTATTGATTTTTTTCAGCAATTTGTGCTACATTGGCTTTTCAGTTGGATCGAACAGGACAGGCTGCCAGAAGCAGACAGTTGGGCAGAATGTCTTCCTACAGTTTATCATAACAATTTCCCTTCACTTAATATAAGAGGCAGAAACATGTTCTAGCATGACAATACCCTGTAAATAAAATAAAAAAAAATCGAGCTCTGTGAAGACAAGATTTGGTGTGGAAAAAATTGAGTGACCTGCACAGTGCCCTGACCTTAACCTCACTGAACACCCTGATGATGAACTGGAGCACTGACTGCACCCCAGGCTCTCTCACCTAACATCAGCGACTGGCCTTACTTATGCTCTTGTGGCTGAATGAGCACAAATCCCAACAGCCATGCTCTAAAAAGTCTTCCCAGAAGAGTGAAGGCTGTTACAGAAGAAAGGAGCGACTAAATCTGGAGTGGAATGTTCAACAAGAACTTGTGGGTGTGATATTCAGGTGTCCTTTTTGTCTTTATAAAGTCGTTTTATAACATAGACTATAGAGGTATTTGTAGAGGTGTTGTGCTGGGTAATGAACGCTCCAACAACAAAAAAATTACAGTAAAACCTTGGATTGCGAGTAATCTGCTCTGTGAGTGTTTTGTAAAAAGAGCAAACTTTAAAAAAAATTTTGAACTTGATAAACGAGCGAGGTCTTAATATACATATACACTGCCGAGCGTCACATTATCACAACTAAGCCAATGGTTCTTCTCTCTTTGCTGTGGGATTGTGGGTGATCATCTCCCATGCTCTGTCTCAGTGCACGTGCATCACTCGTATAGTCAACATCTGTGTCTGCGTGTACTGTTTACTATGACATTGTAACCATGTGTGTGTAGGCGCCTAAAGCATTTTTAAATTTTGTGTCCAAGTGTAGTAACTGTAACTGTGCATTTTTCAGTGCGGGAAATGATTCTGTGTAACGACAAAAAATCCTCAAAAGGAGGTATCATTAGAGAGGTTCCTTGTAACGCAAAAAGAAGAAGATTCCAGTAACCAGAGAGTATGTCAGAGAGCCGTGTGTGTGTGTGTGAAAGTCGTCCTACACAGTAGCCCCCTCTGCTCCTCTCGGTCTCATTCACACCAGCCACGAGTCTTTTCAAAGGTAAAGTGCAGGTTAATTTGTTTTATGTTCACTTTATATTTTTTATTAATTATTTTTATATGAATCCTTTTTTGGTTTGTGGAATGACTCGTCTGAGGTTCCATTATTTCTTATGCTGAAATTTGCTTTAATGTAAATGAGTGCTTTGGATTACAAGCACGCTTCCGGAAATTAATTATGTTTGCAATCCCAGGTTAACTGTACAATCAAAGATTTAAAGTTATTAACTTAAAGTTAAGTTTTGTCCAAGTACTTAACAGTGGAAGTTTGGTGATGATGGGATTTGGGGATGGTGTGACTTCATATCATTAGCACTACACCATCGCTGTCCATGTGGTACCATACATACTGTATGACAAGGATAGACTAGGATAAAAGTAAACAAACTTTGATAGAATCTTAAGGTAAATTAGGAATGATAAATAAATAAACATTCATATGTACAAATAAAGGCAATTAATTGTTAAGGTATGACATGGCATATATAAAGGATATAGACACCAGTCAAAAGTTTGGACACATTTTCTAATTTCATGCACTGTAAACCCTAATACTCAAAGTAATTAAACCCATTGAGTACTGTTAACTTAAATAATTGCAATTAGGTGAAATTAATAGACCTTTTTGAGTATTCAGAACGTTTTGGCATTTATGAGTTTGTAGATGCAATAATCTTCTTTGAATTGTTGATATTGACAAATGTAGAAAGAAATAAAAACCAGGAAAGATGATGGAATTAGAAAGTGTGAGCAAACTTTCGACTAGTAGAGTATATTATTTAAACATGAAAATTTTCAAAAATATTAAAAAAAAACTTATTTTTCTACAAATATGTGCTTTTTCAGCAATGGTAGACACGCATGTAAAGGAGAAAGGAGATTTTTTTTTTTTTTTTTTTTGATATTTTGTCTTCCACACATATTATACAGAGGAGCCCACAACTATCACCTTCTATTAAAAGCAAAGAAATAACTGCAGCAAAATAGTGTATACTACAAATCCTACACAAATAGCTGCTTCTACATTTTCTACATATTTCATCCTACATATTTAATAAAACTATTACACAGGTTTAACCCATAGCAGTAATGTGCAGGTTCCACTTTTAATTAAATACCTTCAACATAGCACCTGTCTCAAGTGTCACTTTGTGGACATACTGTATGTCAGAAACACTTTTTATCTCTTTGGATTAAGGAAACAATTAGGGATGAATTTCTGACATACATCACCATATATATATAATGCACAATGTATAATAACACAAAGCTGGACACACACACACACACACACACACACACACACACATACATACTGTACATATGTGTGTGCGTGCAGCTTTGTGTAAATTGCTTAAACTTGAAACACTGCAAGATGAAATGTATCTAATGGCTGTACTAAATGCTACCACTGTATATCTAGTCTTGTTTCTACTATTCCACAGAATTGACGTCTGATTACCTCTGTAGCAGGAAGCTGGTTAAGGAAATCTTCTTTCTTTCTTTCTTTCTTTCTTTCTTTCTTTTTTTTTGTGTTTCTGGGGACCTTGTGAATAATTGCCCAGTGACTAAGCCTTCTGAAGAGCCTATTTACATTCCAGAAAACTTGGACTTGATGGCACTCTTTGCTTAATTTGCCGAGAGGCATTGGTTTTCTAGTCTGCTGTGTGGGTGGAAGAGAATCGTATAATTATTTTGTATGTGCGTTGGAGAGAGCAAAGGAGGGAGCTTGTGTGAAGTTCATGAGCTTATCTAAGATTGAATTAAGCTCATCTTACCCTCTGAGAACTCTAAATTATGGGTTGGGTTCTTTTGTGTATAATCTAAGACATTATTTTATGTGTGTGTATGTGTGTGTTATATTTAACACGCTAGTGTTAGTTACTAGTATTCCTAGAGAGCAACAATGTGCAGTGAAGCATTTAACTTGTGAAGCATCTCATTCTGTCTTCCTTCTCAGCTCCCTGATGGTACATTATACCTACTACCTTGTGATTAAAGACTAAGGCATTTATGATCAGGATTAAATACGATTTCTGAATTCTTTTTATGGTGAGCTTGGTTGTAGTGATTGACAGTAGGTTAGATATATCAGACATTGTCTCATTCGTTCTTGTGCTGTCTCTAATGCATGCTACAGCCTTCTTACATTTTTGCCATGAAAAAAAAATTGTTGAGGTATTTTCAAATGGAGACTGTTAACATGGCGATGTAAAATAAGGCTGGTTTAAATGAAACAACTCTCAGTTCAAGGAATTGCTGATTAATTTAAAATAATCTGGATTAGTTTACTGAAATGGCCCTGCAGGAATAATAAGTATGATTAGTCATAGACAGTTTAAAAAGCACCCCATATGCTAGTTGCTATCAACACTCGATCATTCCTCCCTCCCTCTTCTCCTGCCCTCTCTCCCCTCTTCCCCACACTCCTCCTGTGAAGCGTCTGTTAAAGAGTGGAGACGCACGCCAGGAGGTAGCAGGAAACGCACACAGCTCATTTATCTAGTTACTCAACTGGGCCGAAGTTAACACAGATTTTGTCGTACCATTCCTTGAGTGGGAAACTGATCATCATCTTGCCAAAGTTTAGAGAGGACCAGATCCAGCTAGAGTCCATGCCAGAGTGTCATACTGAGTGAGGAGGAGGAGGAGCGGGAGTGAAGTGAGCAAAGACTTGGTCAGATCAGTCTGTTGAAAAGTGTGAGATGTGCAGGGCTCTCTAAGGGGAAGCACACTGTTGCAGAGTGCCTGAAACTCCCAGAGAAACAGATACAGAGAAAGGAAGATACTTAAACGGACGGAGAAGGTACAGCATGGGTGCACTTATGGTCATTTTCTCTGTCCACCAGAAACAAAGGAGAAAACGGAAAGGTAGGTTATTTGGAGTTGTTCCTTAACATGATGATAGACTGTGTGGTTGATATATACCTATTAATAATAAGTGTAGTGTAATAGTAGTATAATTACTAAATAATAAGACATAGCATTGTATACAATTATAGCTATAACATTTATCATTGTAATATGAAAGTACCATTTAAGCTCATATTGTTGACATTGAAATATATGTTTGTTTGTTTTTTTAATTGGTTTTAGTAATAGTATAGTAAATAGATTCTTAATACAGATTTTTGTGTATACAGATTTTATGTACACATTTGTTCATTCATCATTTTTCTTCAGTAACTGCTTTAGTAACATGGTGCCAGAAACTCACCTTAACAAACTTAACTTTATATCTCATCGTATAATACGTCAAACATTGGAAACATTTTTTTTTTAAGGTTTTCCGGCATTTTTAAATAAATGTACAGTATGTATATGTATAAAAGTGTATAAAATAAAAATTTAAACATATCTGGTACAGCTAAGTTGCTGGTCACTGCATTATTGTTAGTTCTTTATTATCATTAAGTGGTTCTTTTGTCCTTAGCCTGCATTAAAAGTATACAATCAAAAATGCCTTACTGTTAAGTGCCAATTTTCAGTCACCTCGAACAGACTGACATTTACAAGCTCTGTCTCTCCTGCTGCTACTCTCTGAGTCAGAATTATGAGAGCAAATAACTGCTAAAACACAGAACATTATTTATTTATTTATTTATTATTATTATTATTATTAAAAGTTTTATTAAGACAACAAAATGTTCAGATAAACTGATAACGTTGCACCTATTACCACTTTTATGACACAGATAATATTGTCCTGTTCTCTGTGTTGATCATCATTAAGAGCCGAGTCCATACGGAAGGTTATATTTAGCGTCCCATTTCTAACCTATATTTTATGGATGTTTTGTGGAACAGGTTGAGAGTAAAATGAATGGGTGAGCTCGGTCCCTCTCGCAGGCAATAGATCACTGAGCAGACAGTTCTTTGCACTGTAAGCAGAAATGAGGGGAGCCCAGTTTCCATTGCAGCCGATGTAGTGGTCATGCAGGCTGCTGTTGGGACTGTGTTTACTTTAAATGTGTGGGACTTTTTCTCACTGACGAGGAAACGAGGACTTTTGTTAAAGTTGACTTTTTTGTGTGTTTACAAGATACAGTATGTGTGGTACAGTATTTATGGTATATTACAAAATATAGGCTTGTCATACTTACTGATTTCTTGAAACTCTAGACGAATTGTCAAGACAATCCTACCTTTAAGAATTTATTTGTCACATACTGTACATGGTTGTACAAGTACAACAGTGAAATGCAATGCAACAAAACTCCAGAATGTGCAAAAAATGACTAAATAAATAAAAATAGCTAAGGAGAAAATTAAATAAATGATGGTATGGTATGAATACAAAATTATAAAGAATTTTATTGTACAAAATGTCAAACCAATGAAATAATATTAGATAAAGATAAAGTGACTATGTGCTGAATTTGTCAGTCATTGGTGTGGTTGAGTATTTATTGCCCTTATATCCTGTTGGAAAAATATATGCATTTGCAACAGTTAAGTAGTACAGTATGTAAGAATAACTTTTTTGAGCACATTTATCGAAGTACACTGCATTGTCAAAACTGACATTGCCACAATATAGTATTGACTATTTGCGACTATTAAGTCATAAGTAGTAGCCGGTAATATCTTTTAGGTAAGACACGTAATCAAAAGCATGTTTTTTATTTTTTTACCAAAATCCCTTTAATAAATTAACAAACATCTTTAAGCCTTATGAGCTGTAATTTCCATATTTAGAACTAGAAGTGTGTGTATATATCCTGGTATTCAGTGCACTCCTAGTATACAAGGATCTAAAATGTTCAGAAATACCCTTGGGTACAATGACATGGATTTTTTTTTTTCTTCTTTTCGCATTAGCGTAACTTCTATTCATTCTTCAGAAATGTGACCCAGTTTAGAATATAGCAAATTCCATTCACTGTTGTGGTTCAGAATAATAGATTGTAGTGAGAGTCACCCTTTCTCATGCGAAGCCTGCCACAAATAAATCCTTTAAAATTTAACTAAGCCTTTTATTCCAGGCATATTTAAGTAGGTGGTAGAAAAAGTTCAGATTATCTAAATGCTATTATTACAACTTAATGATTACACTCACATAATAAATGGATCCAACTAGGAATTCAAACCATGCACCTGACTGAGTAGAAGAAAGATCTTTCCATAACAACACAATATAAGAAACATTGAACTATGGAAAATATTCCCCCATTTTAGTATGTTAACAATTTGAGTAAACAATTGTTTTGTTTTGTTTTTAGTTTTGAGAGCACTTGATTTTACCTAGTAAAATATACAATATATTACATTATTTTTGTAAAATATGCTATTTAATTTTTCTTGTTACAATTTTCATTTTACCTAGTAAAATACACACTGTGTGTTTCAACCATATGTTTACACAAGTTAAATTAGTACAAATGTATTATTATTATTATTATTATTAATAATAATAATAATAATAATAATAATAATATTTTTATTTATTTATTTATTTTTTTTGGGGGGGGGGTATCTGATCATTTTGACCTTGTGGGGACATTTAGCTTCTTTTTTTTTTTTTTTTAAACAAGACAGGATTTCATGAAATGAAACAGAGCCTCAAATGAGTGTATCCAGTGGCCTTTGATGAATAATGTGTACTTGCTTACAAAACCACTGAGCATGTGTTTTGGTGCCACTCTGATGGCCGTGTTGATGTCCTCTTCCTCTCCTACGCAGTGCTTTCTGAAGAGCTCCTGTGTTTCAGTGGTGCCTCTTACTGTATGTAGCAGAATTATTCTGCCAATAATAAATAAAGGCAAACACATACTGCATTTGAAGAACAGCACTACAGGGATGACAGTCCTACTCTCGCTTTTAAGGGCTCTTGAGCTTTTAGCTGTGTCGTGTCTCATTTGCCATTTCTGCTTCAATACTTCAGCTTCAGCTTTAACCAAAAGTGATTAAGCGGGTGGGAGGAGTACACAGTGTGTATTTGTACAGTAGTAGCAGAAGGTACATGGTTCTCCTTTGTCAGGGCCACTTGAATTCCTCTTGCTGTGCCCTCTAATTGAATTTGTTTCCCTGGTCACCCACCGATTGGTCTGTGTTGCTGGCTCCAGTTCCATCCTGCTCCGTCTGGTGTTTACGCTGATAAACAGGGCAAACAGAACACACACGATGACTCGTGCCCACTACAGAGAGAGCAGCTGTCACTCAGTGCAGGGTAGTGACTGCATGCTACTTTATGCATGGAGTCCACAACAAGGCCATGAAGTGCACCTGGAGTGAACTTATGAAACCCACTTTATCTTGCATAGGGACTCATGATCTAAAGTCAGTGTAATGTACAGTATGTATCGCATTAATGGATGTCATACAGTCCTCTCTCTCTCTCTCTCTCTTTCTTCTCATGTACACACACACACACACACACATATATTGTTAAAAAAAACACTTAGTCCTGTTTTGACTTGAACACCCCTCGTATGCGCCTGTGTGATCCACGTAATACGCACGCACACACACGCGCGCGCACACGCACGCATGCACACACACACACACACACACACACACACACACACACACACACACACACACACACACACACACCTTCATGGAATACTTTTAAAGGGATGACCTGGTGAGCAACAATGTTTAAATAGGTGGTACAAGTCAAAGAAACATCCACATCAATGGCAAGACCCAAGGTTTCCAGCACCGGATGCAGTAGTCTAGCCTTTGCCAGTAACATTTGGTCACCCATGACCCTATCACTAGTTTAATGGTTCTCCATCTTTTGACCCCTTTTGGTACTGTAGGTACTACTTATCGCATACCAGTAACACTCCACAAGCCCTGTCATATAGGATATGCCTTGACCCAGTCATCTAGTCATCACAATTGAACTCTTGTCAAAGTCCCATAGAGCCATACACTGGACCATTTTTCTTGCTATTAACACATCATATGCTTGCAATATCCTATGTTAATCTGCATAAAGTATGTGCATTATGCTGGTGCCACTCTGATGGCCGTGCAAGTGGTAGCAACTAGCGAGTTTACACACGTGGACAAAATTGTTGGTACCCTTCGGTCAATGAAAGAAAAACTCATAATGGTCACAGAAATAACTTTAATCTGACAAAAGTAATAATAAATGAAAATTCTATGAATGTTAACCAATGAAAGTCAGACATTGCTTTTCAACCATGCTTCAACGGAATTATTTAAAAAAATAAACTCATTGAACAGGCCTGGACAAAAATGATGGTACCCCTAGAAAATACTGAAAATAATGTGACTAAAGGGACATGTTAATTCAAGGTGTGTCCACTAATTAGTATCACAGGTGTCTACAATCTTGTAATCAGTCAGTGGGCCTATATATAGGGCTCCAGGTAGTCACTGTGTTGTTTGGTGACATGGTATGTACCACACTCAACATGGACCAGAGGAAGCGAAGGAAAGAGTTGTCTCAGGAGATTCGAAAGAAAATTATAGACAAGCATGTTAAAGGTAAAGGCTATAAGACCATTTCCAAGCATCTAGATGTTCCTGTGACTACAGTTGCACATATTATTCAGAAATTTAAGATCCATGGGACTGTAGCCAACCTCCCTGGACGTGGCCGCAGGAGGAAAATTGATGACAAATCAAAGAGACGGATAATCCGAATGGTAACAAAAGAGCCCAGAAAGACTTCTAAAGAGATCCAAGGTGAACTTCATGCTCAAGGAACATCAGTGTCAGATCGCACCATCCGTCGTTGTTTGAGCCAAAGTGGACTACATGGGAGACGACCAAGGAGGACACCATTGTTGAAAACAAATCATAAAAAAGCAAGACTGGAATATGCCAAACTACATGTTGACAAGCCACAAAGCTTCTGGGAGAATGTCCTATGGACAGATGAGACAAAAATGGAACTTTTTGCCAAGGCACATCAGCTCTATGTTCACAGACGGGAAAATGAAGCATATCAAGAAAAGAGCACTGTCCCTACTGTGAAACATGGAGGAGGCTCTGTTATGTTCTGGGGCTGCTTTGCTGCATCTGGCACAGGGAGTCTTGAATCTGTGCAGGGTACAATGAAATCTCAAGACTATCAAGAGATTCTAGAGAGAAATGTGCTGGCCAGTGTCAGAAAGCTGGGTCTCAGTCGCAGGTCATGGGTCTTGCAACAGGACAATGACCCAAAACACACAGCTAAAAACACCCAAGAATGGCTAAGAGGAAAACACTGGACTATTCTAAAGTGGCCTTCTATGAGCCCTGACCTCAATCCTATTGAGCATCTTTGGAAGGAGCTGAAACATTAACAGCACTCGCAAGAAAGTTCATAACAATCAAGATTCAATGTAAACAATTTTATGCAAAATTTTTGTCCAATTTTCTCCAACTCTTGATGGACATGTGGATTAACGTTGTCAGCTACTGAATGCACACCATAATCGAGTCAAAAGCAGTCAGAACAATCAGAACTTTTTTTTTTTTTTTTTGACCAAGTAGTGTGAATCAGCTGGAAATATTTTACAGCTTTTCCGGGTTCGATTCCTGACCCTGTGTGCATGGGGTTTGCATGTTCTCCCTGTGCTTGTTGGCTCCCACAGTCCAAAAACATGCAGATTAGGCTAATTGGTGTTCCCAAATTGCCTGTAGTGTGTGATGAGTGTGAGTGTGTATGTGTGTGCCCTGTGATGGATTGGCACCCTGTCTAGGGTGTATCCCGCCTTATGCCCTAAGCCTCCTGCGATAGGCTCCAGGCCCCCCGCGGTACAGGATAAAGCGGTATAGACGATGAGTGAGTCAGTGAGTGAGTAAATCCTGGCAACCCTTTATAATAATGCTATTTGTGTGTGATTAACCCACTGTGACAATCTATCAACTTAATTTGGTTTGTCATTATTAATGTCTTCCTGCCTCACTAATATCTATGGCCTGATTTACTGGTGCATGCCCGTTGTCTGAACAAACTCCTTCAGTGTATGTTTCCTGTTTTCTGAAACTCTTTCAAACAAGCATTTACAGGAAATGTAATCTTTTCTGCCCAAACGTTTATTCTATTAGTTTTAATTAGTTCTTTTTGTGTCATACAAATAAGAGTTTGTAGTCTGTTATACAGCAAAGAATTACACTGGAGTAAGTCTGGTTTCTGTTAATTTTACAGCAGAAATACAGCTCAGATCCAGCATTCTACTGTAGCTTGCTTCATTTTCTTTCAGTTTCAGTTCTTTCTAAGGCACACCATTTCAGTGGGTGTAGTTTTTAATAAACCTCCCTGGAATGCCTCTTTGGTGACATGTATTTTTCTAGCCAATTATAATGCAGAAACCAGAAACACATTATAAAATACCCATTTTTCGCCACTTTATTGTTTAAGCAGCAACTGATTTAATGTGTGCCTCGTTAAGTGTTAAAACTGTTGATTAAAATAAATTTTAAAATGTAAAAAAAAAAAGATCAAGAAAATACATTTTTCATAATTGGTCCATACACAATGGAAGTGCAGTTACAGTGTTTTTGCATATGTAGTTTTCATTTACTCTACTACTGTATGTGTGCATTTTTATGGTAAGCTATAAATTGGTAGATCAGGAAATTTAAAAAGCTGTTTGTAATTCCTGCTCTTCTAATGAAAGTATTGATTAACCCAGATTGTCCAGTTGAGGGCAGCAGAACCATGTCTAGCCATGCGAGTTCCTTCAGGTTTGATGAGATGAGACACCCAACACACCTTACGCAGCTTTTGTTGGATTTCATGATGTATTCACTAAGCTTATATTGCACCCATATAGAGTTACGTGTTGCTTGTTTTTTTGACATTTTTTAGTTTTTAGAAAATGCAATGGTTTCATGTAAGGCCAGTGGGACGTTATAGAAGATGTTCTCTTTAAACGATGTATTTGTAAATCATAAGCTCATTCCAGAGATAACAGAAAGCACATGCATTCATTAAATTGTTTAAAGGCCATTAACATAAACACAGTAGCAAATTGAGGCTATTAATTATAATATTTAACACCACTATCTGCACATGCTTACTGATACATTTATCATATCAAGTATTAAGCATTCAGTGGTAATTAAGCCACACAGTGAAGGCTGAATAATTTCCTTTGCTCCATTTATCCGAATGTCTGAGCTGTGGTTTGAAACTAAACAAAGACCATAAAAGAAATTGATGTTGTTTTGCTTTATTACTGACAACTCAATTCATTCCAGAACATTAATGGATCTTATTTGAGAATTAAAATCTCTTCTCTTCAGAATTACAATGCTCTTATACATGTTCTATATAGTAAATATTTGTTAATGATAAATTCTGCACACTATAGAAAAAAAAACACAAAATCTACACTTAAATTTAATCAAGAAATGTAGATTATATTCTTTACGCAACTTAGAATTATCCCTCCAAAACCTAAAATGCGCCCTAAATTCCCTGGTGAACCGTTCTTGCATTGGCCCGGCATTTGCATATTGAACCTGATACGCTATTGTATTTTACGATGCGGTAACATTCACCTCATTCACACGTTCAATACTGAAAAGATTTTTTTTTTTTTTTTGCCCTCCTTGTTTATTGAATTATGTGACAAAATCACTGCATGCAGCTCATGCTGAGTCACCGGCAGCCTTACGCACTTGGAGGGAAATGCTATCTGTCCTCTTTCATACGCACCCATGATTGGCTATTGTCAGTGTGATTGACAGGGGAAAGAGAGTCTGCCATTCTTATGCTGAGTTTTGCATAATCTCATCGTTGTTTGCATGGGCTTCCAGTTACACTTCTTTCCTAAAATGTGACCGTCGGACCGTGGATCAGTTATACTAAGGAATGAATGAATGAATCAACGAATATCATCCAATCTTCAGTTACTAGAGTTCTATGCTAATACAGATATCACTTTATAAGGGAATAATTACTGTATATGCAATAAGTACCCCATTAATACAGACCATAAATACAACAATACATGCTTTAAACTTCGTTGCTGTGGCGACAGACTTATTTCAGTGTCTAAAATTTGCTAATATAAACACACTCATGTGTCATCTTTTAATAAGACTAGTACTGCCTCTGACAAGAAACCACATTTCGTTACCTAATGAGTCTCATTTATCTTCAGCTAACTGACTTGTGAGATCTTTTTAAAATGTTATTAAAAGCAGTTTAAACAAATCCGGATTTTTATTTATTTATTTATTTATTTTTATTAAAAAAATTAATCGAAACTCCTTTAATAGAGGAACAAACAACGGCTATGGCGCAAAATGGTACATTTATGGCTACAGTGATTAGGGAGCTATCTGTTACAGTTTTATTTGTGGCAGCTGGGCTCACTCTAAATATAGATAAGGACCCTGATGGCAGGCTTTGTGTTGCTGCATGGTGCAATCACTCAGGACCTGTCAGTGTGTGTGTTTGTGTGTGTGTGTGCGCGTGTTTTACCTGAGACATGTTGGCTTCCTTTCTTACCTGTGTAAAGTGATGAGAAACTGTTACACCAACACGTTAAGGAGTTTATTTCCCGATACAGTAAATTACATGTTGTTTTGTAGAATAATGGCCAGTTACACAACATTTATTTGTTTGAGTAAAAAAAAAAAAAATATATATATATATATATATATATAAATTTTGCTTAAGGTGTACGTGTGGATGACTTTACAACCATAGGGAGGAAGATAATTGAATTCCATTGGAGCTCTTGATGATGGCAATCAAATCCCTGGTTGAGCTAATCTTTAATCCCTGCTTGCCTTCCCAATTGCACATGATTGGTGAGAGAAATTGCTGTAGGAAAAATTGCCTGGAAAAAGCAACGTTGTGAGTATCTTTTAGTAGGAATCTCTGCATGGTGCAAAGATTTTCCCTCTTATGATTTGCATGCCACACACTCGCTAAGCTTGCTCTCATTATTGTGCTCCATGACAAACCCAACCTGGAAGTAATCATCGAAACATTCAGAGGTTTTAAAGATGATCCAAAGGAACGTGTTCTGCTTTTAAACCGATCATCCTCATCCGACTGAAGGACGTGTAATTTAATCTCTGTCTCATACCAAACCTTTTTTTTTTTTTAAGGGGTGGGTGTGTGTGTGTGTGTGTGTGTGTGTGTGTGTGTGTGTGTGGGGTCACTGTGATACCAGAGTCTGAATATGGTTTCTTGTCCTTGGTGATTCTGGAGCTAAAATGTAGCTTAAATAAATGAACGAAAGTTTAATTTACGTTTCTGTCAAAATAGTTCATGCATTATTAAGAACTCGTTCATCTGGCACTCATAGGTGCTTAGTATTCACAACTTTTTCAGTGCTTACATTACAGCGAGATTAATTAATCAGGTGTGACAGCTTGACCTTGTAGGCAATCAGGTGAGGTGGCTGCTCATTTAATTGCATTAATCCAGCTTCATTAGCAGGGGAATCAACAGACTGTTGCTATAATCAAATCCAACAGAATAGCGTGATTATTCCGGCACTAAAGAAGAATGAGCTGTCCTTTAAACAGCTGCCTTAACCTTCTGAGAGAGGCTTGAACACACACACACACAAGTATGTTTACAGCAATAATAAGGCATCCAGTTTGCTCCGCTGCCTTCAAAAGTGTGTTGCAATGTCATGTTTTTAGCTTCATTTTTTTTCAACACACAATTGTTGCACATTGTATTAGTTGCAGTTCCCACAGGGATGCTGAATAATAGTGAGTTTGGCATGAAATGTAGTGCAATATTTTGGGAACAGTCATCGTATCTAGCATGGATCCTTACTGTATTTGTTTCAGGACCAGTTTCCTTGGTAACAGATGCTGAATGTGGCAGCGTCCTGAGGTCTGTAGAGCATCAGAGCTATACACACTGTGTATTGTCTGACACCGGGTCTCGGGAGATGGACTGAAGTATTATCTTATTCGGAACGTGTCCATTGGGGAAAGATAAACTCCACAGAAACATCCTCTTTATTGTGGAGAATTACACAGGCGGAGGGGGAAAAATAGTCTTTCAATCTTTTCATTCCATTCTTCCTGCCTAATATCTGTCCAGAGATCCCTTATCAGTTCCTCTTGTCCTCCTTAGCGTTATCTGTTTAGTCTTTGTCGTCCCTATCACTCCACCTTTTCCAGTTCTGCCCCTCCCCTCCTCCCCTCCTCTCGTCTCCTCTCCTCGGTGCTCACGGAGGATGTGAAGAGACGGAGACTCTACTTGTAGTTCACAGCAGAGTGTTCTGTGTCCAGGGCTGCGCTCACACCATGACGTGACTCAGTCAGCACCATGAACTTGGAGGGGTTGGAGATGATCGCTGTGCTGGTGGTAGTTGTTCTCTTTGTAAAGGTTCTGGAGCAGTTTGGACTTTTAGAGGCAAGCTATGATGGTAAGGGGAAAGAAAAGTGGCAAAGATTCTCTGATTTCGCTAATGGTGTTACTGTAGTATTCAGACTTAGAAGACAGCGCTTCTGCTAGATATAAATTACAACTTTGTTGATTTTTGAGCCGGTGGAATTTCTAAAATAAAATAAGAAAAACCAGTAAATGTCTTTAGCATCACTTTTTAAATTAATGGCAGGCTG
Organism: Clarias fuscus; assembly: GCA_030347435.1. Classification (NCBI taxonomy): domain Eukaryota; kingdom Metazoa; phylum Chordata; class Actinopteri; order Siluriformes; family Clariidae; genus Clarias; species Clarias fuscus. Next base: position 17,757,378 of record CM059205.1, read on the forward strand.
TGCTTTATGTTATACCATGCATGTCTAATGGCCACTTGTTGAGCAATGATATTAAATGTATTGCATTATGTTTGTAGCCACATGATTAAGTAGTTGAATTTCCAAAACTGGAAACGTAAAGAAAATCTAAATGAGAGTTGTTTCAATATAACTGGGGGGGGAAAAAAACTGAGAACTTCGTAGACTAATACACATAGTGAATAGTTCTCTGAAAAGTTCTTTCTCTGCTGTAGATTAAAACTGTTTATCAGCTTTTCTCTATTACAAAAATGACTTTAAATGACCATATGCTATTGTGTAGAAGCTCTGCTTCTTTAGATTGAGTACAAGCTGTTTTGTGGGAAAGGATGCTGGAATCACAGCGAGGAAGTTCTTATTTTGAATGTGTGAATCGCTCATTCTGCAACCACATGGCTACCTGTTATGTATAACCTGTTATGTTGAACAGTATGAGACAACATGCTGGTTAAAAACAGGACTTGCTGGGTTTGGTAATGTTGTGATGATGGGATTTCTATATTTGGATCTTATCAAAGATGCTTCTCTGTTATATACTGTATGTTGTTTACAGGTGGTTCTCAGTGTCCTTATGCTAGATCTTTAAAGAATGAAAAACTATTAAAACTACAACCCATATACTTCTGATAGAGAGAGAGAGAGAGAGAGAGAGAGAGAGAGAGAGAGAGAATAAGTAACCTAAGTTTGCAAGTTTTTATAATTTGGATTTAGACATTTCTATATTATAAACTATTATGATATAATAGAAAGTTTCCTTTGCCCAAGTTTTCAAACAAACAAGAGAGAAATTTTCTTTATTCAAAATGTAATAAAATAAATAAGAATATATAGATTCCTGGAACATTGCCTGGAAATATGAACTACAATATAAATATGAGCTTTGCACGAGCATGTGAGATTAAAAAGCACATACTAATCCTAGGCAAACTCAAAATCAGATGAACCTGATTATGACAGTTTAGGGAGACAACCAGTGACAGGAGAGGGTAGGAGACTAGACAGAGGACAATGTGTTTGACCTCCAGCCCAGCCCGGCCCGACAGGGTGACCTCACAGTGATGTCCAGGTCAGCAGACAAGGAGAACACCCTAGGGCCTTCTGTGTGCATCTTGCTTAGACCCCTAATTCTGGACATTTTTGCTCGCCCATGCCACCACACTGAGGACACTGTTTGAAGATGTCTCTCTGCTCAGCTGTGGACATCAGTTATCTACAGTAATGTCAATGTCACGTGCTTGTGTTTTGATTTATGACTCGTCTCTCCCCCTGTTCTGCCATTGGTTCTTCTCCCGCTGTATCATGATCATGTTCACCAGTGTTGAGTCTGTGTTTATAAGTTCTATTTTTTAAGCAGTATGTCTTTGTTTTGAGTCTGCTGATGTTCTTGTGTAATCACACAAAGTTCATATTCATCATTTGCAGTACGTTCACTGTTCATGTATCCAGTTACTGTTGAACCCCTGTATTGTTGCTTGGTTTGTTTATACAGTTATTTAAAAAAGGATCTACACTTGGATCCTCTTCCCTCTTTGATATGACAATGAGATTTTAAATAACATAAATAACACAATATTAGCCGGGTGAGAAAGCGGCTGTGGTGATACTGTACATTCTTGAGGTATTTAGACCAAAGCTTTTCACAGACACCTCATTAAGACTAAACAACATTGTATTACTTTGTAGAAAATGGGTATTATATGTCTTCTTTAAGTATGTATTTTATTTTAGCTTCAGTTATGCATGTTTGCCGCAACACTGTGGCTTAGTGTAAATGAGTAAATGAGTGAGTGTGCATGTTTGGCTCCTAATTGCATAACATGAAGACCTAACAAAAGACCTATCTTTGCATCTTGTACAAGCTGAAGTCTGTTAAATTATAAGGATTGAAATGGCACTTATGTTGATCACTCAGTAATCTAAAAGTAATGAAACTTTTTATATAATGCATAATATTTAACAAAAATGCAGCTGTTTCACAATTAAGTCTCTAATTTGACTTCAAGCTGTGAAATGAGTTTTGGAAAAACCAGCAACTGAAGCAGAAAGCTTGAATGTTTATACTGTGTTGTAGGAGACAGCATGCTGTGGTGTCTGGCAAGGGATCTGTCATGTCTCTCCTAGAAGAATCGGACGCAGAAGCAGATTCCATTATGAGAAATGTTTATTTTTCTTATTAACTCAAGTTCACTGTCCCACTGGTTTTCCCAGTTTCTTAAATACCTCCCCAGACTGGGTCTGCAGGTGGGCAAACAAAAGGAAACAAAAAGAACATATAACAAAAAGGGGTCGTAAACCCTAAAGTCCGTGTGGGTGGCGATGACGCGATCGCCTTAACCACGCCACACCTGCAGACTCTGATCAGTCCTGCGGGGAACAAGAGAGGAGATACAGTCCGTTATAAAACATGCAGACACAGAGACAACACACAACATGCACAACAGTGAACAGGCGAAGCTCTATGGGTTCGACTGGAATATATAGTCAGACACACAGGGGAATCACAGGTGCTCATTATTTAGTGCTTAAGTGCCAGCAGTACACACGTAGACACACTAGGTGGGGACAAAGCGTCAACTCAGTAATCCGAGGAACTAGATCTTATTCCCCTGAGCCGTACAGGTACAGGTGTTACAGGATCCTTTGGGTGCTGTGCGTTGCGTGGTGGGGATCGGACATGTTTATCCGGCCAATCCCATGGGTGCCCGATCAGGGGATAGGGAGTTTGGAGCCCTTTCAGCAGTCTCGGTTTCTTTGCCTGTTGGTCCCTGTGCGTGGTGGGCTGTGGTGTACTAGGGTTCTGATACCTTTCTCTTGTGGTCAGCATTTGTTTTTCTTTTTTTTCTTTTTTTTTTTTTTTAGATTTCTGCTACATTGGCTTTTCTGTGGGATTGGACCAGACAGGCTGGACCCCATGATGATAGTGATAGTATGGTGTATATCAGTGTATGTACAGTACAGTGCATCTCAAAAAATTTAAATATTGTTAATATTAATATTGTCAATATTTGATTTAATATTGTTTTTTCAAGTGAAACATGTATATTAGGTGACTTCTGAAGGTTACGGTAGGTCACTGTAAACTAATATATGTTATAATAATAATAATAAGGTGTATACCCTGACATTACCCCCCCTCCCCACGGCGCGACAACAGAGCGCCCAACGGAGGTCCAGGACAGCCCCCCAAGGTCCTATGTCGGCTCTGCCGACCGTGAGGCTGCAGCACCCATCCCTTGGGCGAGGTGGGAGGGTGGGTAAGGGTGGGTTGCCACCGAGGTCGGGGGGCGGAGGAAGCACGGCGTCCATGAGCCCGTGCGGAGGCGGCAGGAGCACGGCGTCCATGAGGCCGTGCGGAGGCGGAGACAGCTCGCTGTCCTCCTCGGTGCAGGACGGCGGCGGCGGAGGCAGCTCGCTGTCCTCCTCAGTGCAGGACGGCGGAAGAGCTGGCTCATGCCTTTCGGGGAACTCTGGAGGGTCTGGGCCTCCACTGAGGCTGGCTGGAGGTTCTGGGCCTCCACTGAGGCTGGCTGGAGGGTCTGGGCCTCCACTGAGGCTGGCTGGAGGGTCTGGGCCTCCACTGAGGCTGGCTGGAGGGTCTGGGCCTTCACTGAGGCTGGCTGGAGACTGGGTGCTGGCCTTGACGTCAGCTGCCTCTTTGTTGACCTTGGCCAGCTGTTCCTGCACCAATGCCCCCAGCTCCAGCAGGATTTGCATTTGACCCCGATCTCCCGTCAAGCGACAAATGTTTATCTGTTGGATCAGCACCCCGGCTAGTTGGTGGAGCTCCAGCCTCCGCCGTTGAAGCTCCACCGCATCCGCCCTCTTATCACCAGCAGACACATGTTTGCCCTCTCCAGCTTCTCTCTGAGGCGCTTCACCGGCAGTCGTTCCGGCGCGCCCCAAGTTGTTCCGCCGGATGGCAAGCCGACTCCCCAAAAAGTTCACTTGACCCGGCGTCACAGTCACAGCCCCCCAAAAAAAATTTTCCCGGGGAGGCTCCTCTGCTATATCATTTTTTAGGTCTTGCATTCTGTCACAGGTACTGTTTGCAGGACGAAGGAAAGGCATAGTATCAGAGGTGATGTGAACAAAAGTCTTTTAATCAAACAAAGAAACAATGGGAACTAAAGGAACAGAACATGAACTTAAACCAGGGATAAACAGACAGGCTAGGAGAACCCAGAACCAGGAGAACACAGAACCAGGAGAACACAGAGCTAAACAACAAACCAGAATGCAAACAGTAACCCAAAACGAACAGATGCAAGACAAGACTTAACTGAACTCAGGAACATTTATAACAAAACTAATGAGCAACCTCGGTTCAGGTGAGCGCCACATCACCTGACCGAGGTGCATTCTGGGGAATGAAGTCCAACATAAACTACAAACTACAAATGAAAACAAAAGAAAACAAAATGGAGTCCCTCTAGTGGTATTCCCTGACAGGTGTGCGTGCGTGCGTATGTGTTTTGTCAGCTAGCCAAAATGACAGAGAAAACTGTACAATCATTTTTCAGTGCACCAAAATGCCAAGTCAGTTCCAGTAATATCAAAGGCATTTTGACAAACTAATAAAGGAATGAAGTCGCCTATAGAAATGTTACTGGCATGTAATGATGTCATTAGGTAAAGAACACAGAGCTACAGTTGGTATTCTGATTCCAATTCTTAATGGTATTCTGAAGTATGACTCTCTAGTACAGAAACTTCATCATGTCATTTTGTCCTGTTCATTTTGTCCATTGAGATTCTCTCTGAATGGATTATAATTACTGTGTTATAAATGTATAATTGATGAATTGCTTTAGGTGGGTACGGTACTGATATAAGACAGTGAAGCAAAAAACTTTAGCTTTAAAACCTTTGATTACTTTAGCTCGTGACTTGCCGTAATATAAGTGCTGCCCGGAATTAATATTGTACAAGGGACTATAACATCTTCAAATGGTCTTACACGATTTAAAAGTGTGATCATGCTAATACGGTAAATGCAAAAACAGTTATCCAGTACATATCATGCTTATAAAGGGTTTTCTCAACAATACTTGGTGGCATCCTTTGCTCTGTTTCTAAATATTCTATTTATTGTTCCCCCAAAGTAAGAAATGAAATTTCTGCTCCTGCTTGTGAAGGGTGTCACTGATTGTCTTCTGTACAACTGTCAAGTCAGCAGTCTTCCGCATGATTGTGGTTGCGTCTAGAATATATATGAGAATCTCACTTTTTGAATTAAATTATCAAAACAAAACAAAAAAAACTTTTCCACTATACACACAGCCATAACATTATGACCACTCGCTTAATATTGGGTTGGTCCTCTCCTTTTCGCAACTAAAACAGTAATGACCTGCGTTCTGACACCTTTCTATGGGAATGAAGATGAATCTTTACATCAATTTGAGCTACAGTAGCTCTTCTATTAGATCAGACTACATGGGCCAGCCTTCACTCCCCATGTGCTTCAGTAAGCCTTGGCCACCAATGACCCTGTTGTCGGTTCACTGATTTTCTTACCTTGGACTACTTTTGATCAGTCCTGACCCTTGCAGACCGGGAACATCTAGCCATCACAATTTGCCACTTGTCACTGTGGCTACAGATCCAATTTCTCATGTCGGTGGTACCTGGAAATGGGTGGGTATATTAACAAGTAGTCTCTGAAGTTGATTTGTTGTAAACAGAAAAAATCTGCAAACATAAATATTTTAGTCACTTTGAAAGGGGCGACATTTTGATGCTTGTGGTGCAAGGAATTAAAACCAGTGACCCAGCTCTGATCCTAGAGCTACTGAAGCTCTAATTGCCGAAGAAAAATTTCTAATTGCTGAATTCTTTTTTGAGTCGCACTATTTTATCAGTGGTCATATCATCATACATGTAGTATGAGCCACATGTTGCCAGGTTAAAGCACCATTACTCATTTTTAAACAGTGACATTGTATGCCATCACAATTGGCATGACTTGTCATGAAGTGTGTCAAAACTGTGTGACATACAGTAAGGTATAATTGCATCAAACTTACAACAGCTACAGTAGAGTCAGTTGTGGTAAAACAACAATATTTTATCACGTGTATTAAATGGTCATGTCAGCTCATGGCAGAATATTGATTAGGAAAGGCATATAATGCAGGGTTTCTCTACAGACTTTTTAATGAATTTATATTATATTTTGGGGCGTCATACAAATTGTACAGACTGTACAGTATATAAATGGAGTACACAGGATTAGTCGTTCAGTTGAATTATGTAATAAATGAGTTTGTTCATATTTTTAAGTTGCTGATTGAGTGTTTTAATATGTTTTTATATTTTAATATTAAAGTGTGCATTAGAAATTAGTGCAGTGGTTATCACTTACACTGAATTAGAATAGAGCCAGAGACGCAACATTTTCCAAATTCCAAACAAAGTAAAAATCATTAAGAAAATCCACAGGTTACAGTCCTGAAAACCACAGAAAATGAAACAAGACTATATTGACAAGCTGGCAAACATTAGCTTCCAACAGTGATTATATTGACCTTTAGTTTAAACTGTATTTTATATTTCAAATATATTTTTATATATTATACTGTTTTGTTAAAGTCACGTAGAATTATATCTTAACACTATCGCCTCGCACCTCCAGGGTCCACATGAAGTTTGCATGTTCTCCCCGCGGTTGCAGGGTTTACTCCTGGTGCTACAGTTTCCTCCCACAGTCCAAATACATGGAGGTTTGTTTAGCTGGCGTTTTCAAATTGCTCATAGTGTGTGAATGAGCGTGTGTGTGTGTGTGTGTGTGTGTGTGTGTGTGTGTGTGTGTGTGTGTGTGTGTGTGTGTGTGTGAGTCTGCCCTGCAATGGATTGCCACCCCGTCTATGGTATCCCCTTGTACCCTAAGTCTCCTGTGATAGGCTCCGTGACCCTGTATACAAAATAAACCAGTATAGACAGTAAGTCTTAAATAATTTTATATCATTTTTAATTTTAATAGAAATTAATCACGGAAAAAAAATTGTCATATAGTCATATAGTATATCATATAGTTTTACTTTCTAGTTCTGATAAATTCATCTAGCTGATAGTTTTGTTTTACCATATTATGATGTTATTACCATGATATTTCAGTATAATAATAGCCAAATAGCAGTAGCTGTTCATTACAGGACACATCTCTAAGCCAAACTAATACATTTCCTGAGGGACTCGGTTAAAACCTGTGTGTTTGGCATAATAAAAAAGTTCAATCTCTTGCAAAGTCTACTTAGAATGACAGATGTTTGTCTCCTTGTAAAGCTTCACCTTGAGCTGTGTTCTAGTCTTTGGACATCTGTCATCACAGTTTTCAATTTTCCGACATTAATGTTTTTAACTCACTTAAAAAGCCATATCGTGTGCAGTTTGATGGGCCATGTGCCAGACGGGTGTGGAGTTGATGTGGCCCAGTGCCAGTCTAATTATGCAAGGCTATACAGGGAATGATGAATCGATTAGCCACTCACATGCAATTCTATTCAAGACTATTCAATTTTTTAAATGGGTACTTTTTTCTTGGCACCCATTAATCTCTGTACCTATTATTGCTGCGAGACATCATACTTTAGATTATTAGTTTGTCAGGTTCAATTAGCGTAATTCTATCATGAATCAAAGTCATACAGTAGTTGATCTTTTTTTTTTTTATGAATTAAATATTTAAAAAATAATATAGACATTTTGCTTTGATTAGTTAATTCATTATGGAGCAACTAGTACATAACATACCTGAAATCATGCAACTGATACTATGCTGTACACAACAAGGACTGATGTACTGTGGAGGTTTTATCTCGACATCAGTCTGTACATGGTGTATATTACAGTATAATGTAGGTCAGATATCTCTTTTTCTATTGTATATTATGTATTTTTGTTTTTATTCTTATTTGATTATGAATGCTTCCTGAATCTCTTGCTCTTGAGGTATTTCTTTTGATCTGTGATCTGGCTCCGATGTGTGAGACATATAATTCTCAGGAGTATCATGGAGTTAAAATGAAGATTCTATGATAATATGTTTTATCATCTGGGATATTATTTGTGAACATATCCTGCCTGAATGCAGATAACCATGCAGTTGTCTAATTAGCGCTTGGGGGGTGTGCCTTTTTATATTGTGGAATAGATTTATATGGATCAATATGAATTTCTTAGAAAAACTTTGGAAATCTCCGAAGGAAAAAGGTTTGTCTCTTGGTAGCTCTTGTTTATTGTTGATAAAAATAGCCACTGTGTAGAAATGGCTCTGTACACTCTGATCTCTGCCTCTCTGGAGGAGTGACACCGAGTGACAGCAGTGGCAAAAAAAAAAAACACTGCTGATATGACAAGTGATGAGACGATGATGATAGAGACAAGCCTTTAAAGAGAGCACTTACTTTCAGCTTAAATGGCTTTGCAGGATTTGTAGATGCTTTGTTGGTTGTGTAGATGACCAGTTACCCCAATTACAGGTGCTGGGATTTGTAAAAAAATGTAGGTGGAGAAATTGCACCCAGTATGTGGCAACATATCATGTATCATACATGTGAAAGCATTTCATCAGTTTTTTTTTTTTTTTGGCTTTAACTACATGAATGATTTTTTTTTTAGCTCATGTGTGGTAAATCCATTATGATTCTGTAAATAAATAATATAAGCTGCATCATTTTTGTATTTTATGTTCATGTATTATCTATATAGTTCATTGTATATGTTTGTTCTGTTGGAAAATAGGGGTAAAGCAAAATAAAATAAAAAAACACTAGTACTTAAATCACAAAAGAAATATTGGTCAAAAGAGATTTCAATCATATTTACTGTACAAACATCATATATTATTGAAAAAGCCTTTTAATTTTCAGAACATTCTGAGTATTTCAGTCAAACTATTATTTCTAGCATTTGGTCCAGGAGGCTTTGCTATGTAATCTTGACATGATCTGATTCTTCAAAAACGAGAAACTCAGAAGAGGTGTTGCTTTGTGTGTGAATCAGTGTGAAACCAAAAATAAGATCCCACAGTCACCAATCAGTCTTCTGTCAGGGTACTGCATGACCATGTGCTGTCCATTCACGTCTTGTGTGTGTGTGACGATCCTTTGGAGCTGCATACTGCAGAGTTTTCGTACACACACACACACACACACACACACACACTAGGTGGGGATTACACATTAGCCAGTCCAATTACTAACTATCTGTGACTGAAATATGGAGAAGCGTGGGATTCAACAGGCAGGTGTAAGTACATAGTAGGTGGCAGATACATATAAATTACATATTTGTTGGAAGTGTATAAATAAATATCCAAAAATGGAACCACTCATGTTGTGGGGGGGGGAAATAAATAAATAAATATACAGGGTGGGCCATTTATATGGATACACCTTAATAAAATGGGAATGGTTGGTGATATTAACGTCCTGTTTGTGGCACATTAGTATATGTGAGGGGGCAAACTTTTCAAGATGGGTAGTGACCATGGTGGCCATTTTGTAGTCGGCCATCTTGGATCCAACTTTTGTTTTTTCAATAGGAAGAGGGTCATGTGACACATCAAATATATTGGGAATTTCACAAGAAAAACAATGGTGTGCTTGGTTTTAATGTAACTTTATTCTTTCATGAGTTATTTACAAGTTTCTGACCACTTATAAAATGTGTTCAATGTGCTGCCCATTGTGATGGATTGTCAATGCAACCCTTTTCTCCCCACTCTTCACACACTGATAGCAACACCGCAGGAGAAATGCCAGCACAGGCTTCCAGTATCCGTAGTTTCAGGTGCTGCACATCTCGTATCTTCACACCATAGACAATTGCCTTCACATGACCCCAAAGAGAAAAGTCTAAGGGGGTCAGATCGGGAGACCTTGGGGGCCATTCAACTGGCCCACGACGACCAATCCACTTTTCAGGAAACTGTTCATCTAGGAATGCTCGGACCTGACACCCATAATATGGTGGTGCACCATCTTGCTGGAAAAGCTCAGGGAACGTGCCAGCTTCAGTGCATAAAGAGGGAAACACATCATCATGTAGCAATTTCAAATATCCAGTGGCCTTGAGGTTTCCATTGGTGAAAAATGGCCCCACTATCTTTGTACCCCATATACCACACCATACCATCACTTTTTTTGTTCCAACAGTCTTGGAGGGATCTATCCAATGTGGGTTAGTGTCAGACCAGTTGAATGGCCAGGAAGATGGCCGACTTCCAAATGGCCACCATGGTCACCACCCATCTTGAAAGGTTTGCCCCCTCACATATACTAATGTGCCACAAACAGGACGTTAATATCACCAACCATTCCTATTTTATTAAGGTATATCCATATAAATGGCCCACCCTGTGTGTATATATATATATATATATATATATATATATATATATATATATATATATGTGTGTGTGTGTGTGTGTGTGTGTGTGTGTGTGTGTGTGTGTGTGTGTGTATATATATATATATATATATATATATATATATATATATATATATATTTTTTTCCCCCACAGCATGAGTGGATATTTATTTATACACTTCCAACACACTTCCAAGTAATATATATATATAGTTTTTAATTGATGCTGTAGTGCTCTTCTATGGCCACTTGGTGGTGGTAAATCCATGAAAGTTCTTAGTGCAATTAATCATCTGGTGAATGTACAAAATATAACATCAATATATTACCTCCTGTGCAGTGCATGTCATTTTATTGTATCTTCTTGTTAGATAAGTTATAGAAAAGTACCAGTTATAGAAAAGCACCAAAATGTTTATAATCCTGAGGCACTATAACAGCAATTGTTACCAAATTAAACAAAACTAAACTAAAGGCTAGTCTGTATTATTAATAATAGTATAAAGCCATCAATAGGCGAAAAAAAAGCTAATGTAGCTGAATTGTCTTGCAAGTCCATTAGATGGAGCTACAGTAGAAAGTATTTTCAAGCACTTCCAGTCTCTCTCTCATCACTCACTCATTGTCTATACCCATTTTATCCTCTATACAGGGTCGTGGGTGACCGGGACCCTGAAGGTTCAAGGCAACGGTGCTAACCACTAAACACTAAGCCACCAAGCTTGGACAGAAATGTTTATTTATTTTCTACATTCTAGAATAGTACTTTTCTTCTTCTTCTTCTTCTTTTTTTTTTTTTTCAAAACTACGTATAAAATGCAACACACATTTAACACTGAGTAGTTACTGCATATAACAATAACAACAGTCAGTTGATATTTTAAGACACAAAGGTCAGCTGTTATAACAAACTCCAAAACTTTTAAAAAATAATTTATGCAAGAAAATTATTTGTCAAGTGCATTTGCAAAACCATCAAGCACCATAATGAACCTGGATCTCATGAAGACCATCGCAGGAAAGCAAGACCAAAACTTACCTCTGCTGCAGAGGAGAAGTTCATTTAGAGTTACCAGCCTCAGAAATCACTAATTAACAAACAGCACCTCAGATTAGAGCCGTTATGAAGGCTTATGCTCTGTAAAGCCTTAATAACTTATATAAATGAAGTAAATCCTTTATATATTGCCAAAAGTATTTGCTCACCTGCATTTGCATACATATACACTTGAGTAACATCCAATTCTTAATCCATAGGGTTTAATATGATGTTACCCCCCACCCCTTTGCAGCTATAACAGCTTCAACGCTTCTGGGAAGTGCTTTCTATAAGGTTTAGGAGTGTGCATTCTTCCAGAAGCACATTTGTGTGAGATCAGACACTGGGGTTGGATGAAAGCTCTTGAAAAAACAACCATCACAATCCTCCTCCACCAAACTTTACACTTGGCACAACGCATTCAGACAAGTACCTTTCACAATGCAGTCAGACTGGTAACTGCTAAACCCAAACTTGTCCATCAGATTGCCAGATGTGTGATTTGTCACTCCAGAGAACACGTCTCCACTGCTATAGAACCCAGTGGTGGCCTGCTTTTGGATGCAGATGCTCAGCCGTGGGGAAACCCATGGGGAAACCCATTTCATGAAGCTCTCAATGCACAGTTCTTGAGTTAATCACATGAATTTGGAGGTCTGTATATGTTGACTCTACAGATAGTTGGTTACCTCTGCATTTGCTGACCCCGCTCTGTGATTTTATGTGGCCTATCACTTTGTAGCTGAGTTTCTGTTGTTCCCAACCTCTTCCACTTTGTCATAATACCACTAACAGTTGACTGTGGAATATTTATTAGTGAGGAAATTTCTCGACTGGATTTATTGCACAGGTGGCATCCTATCACGGTACCATGCTGGAATTCAGTGAACTTTCACAAATGTTTGTAGAAGCGGTCTGCATGCCAAGGTGCTTTACTGTTAACATGGAACACCTGAATTCAATGATATGGATGGGTGAGTAAATACTTTTGGCAATATACTGTAGTGTATAGGGCATAGATAACAACTCTTAAAGTGTGTTGGGGAGTGTGTGTACATATACAAACAGTATTTATACAGTTTAACAGCATAAGGAGATTACTCCATTTTTGCAGTTTTGAGAGAAATGAGTTCCGTCAAATGAAGCGAGACATAATTCACACTGCTAGAGAATATTTAGATTTAGATTTAGATTGTTGCAATTCAAACAGCAGGTCCTGTCATGGTTTTCTAAAAGTTCAACGGTTATAAAAGAAGATAAATTTTTTATTTATTTATTAAATATTTTGTTGTAGACAACCTTATGTGACAGAGAGCAATAATTTGCCGAAATGAGCAAAAACATGATAGAAATGACACACAAGAAAAATTCATGTGAGTTAGCTTGATCGCACAGCTGATTCATTTGAGCATTCCCTTATCATTATAATGGCTTTTCTCACTGGAAAAAAAAGCAAATCATTTTCATACATCATGCTAATTTTAGAGCATTTATGTTTCAGCACAAGCTGCTCTTTTTCTTGCTTATCTGTTCCGTGACTGATTTTGCATTCGTCATCGATAAGCATGCAACTTGAGATAAACATAAACCTGAATTTACTGCACAGGCAGCATGTAATCTTTTACAATTTATTACCATTTTAACAGGTATAATATTAGGTAGAATGGCATGCTTTTGTCCGTGTTATTGAATTCTACTGGAGTAGGCAGTCTTTCCTCAAACATTTATTTGTAATATTTCATCCATCTTATTGTTCCAGTGAGCTCCTGCAGTCTGCAGATATGATTTGCTCATCCGTATAGGATGTCTCGCCGCTATAATTTCTGTAATGCTCTTTGTAAAGACATTCTTAATGGAAAAATCATGCTCTTTTTGTGCATGGTATTAATGGCATACTTTATTTCTCTATATTAAAAAAAAAGGAAATAAGCTCTATATAGCATTATGAAATAAGTAAGGAATTATCATACTGGAAGATGCTGTTATAGGAAAATATTTAAAGAGTTAGTGGAGTGATGCAGCTCAGGGTAAACTTGAGTTATCTCTAGGGACTATTTACATTTGGCAATAAGTCAATATTTTGCACATTTACAAAATCCAGGACAGGAGAAATTAATCAGATTTGCAGGATCACAAAAAAAATATATACAGTATATATTTTAAAAATCTGCAACTACCACTATAAATACAACACCTACACAATCGTGCTTCTACAACATTTTGTTCTCAAAAGTGCTGGACTACATTTATTTATAGTAACTGCAGTAACCTTGTTGTTCTGGTCAGGGTTGCAGTGGATCTGAACCACAACCCAGGATCATGTCTGACCATGTATTAGTTTTCAGTAAACAAAAACACAGCATTGTTAACTCTGTAAGTTCAGACAGAATCTATGTAGTCAAGTAATAGTTTAAATGACCAAACTGTTTCCAACAAGACTTTTTTTTTTTATTGATTTGGGGAAACATCTTCTCTGATGTGCCATCATCTTGTCATGGTAAAGAGGCTTATGTGTCTCAGTGATCTTTGAACGCTATACCATGCATACTGTACAGTACTGCTGGATGGTCCAACTTTACTGGCAAAGACTGGATAACTATCAGGGTAAAGGCCAGACAAAGAATAACAGGTTGGGGGTTGAGAATGAGGCTAACCGCCTTTTTCTAAGAATCTATACTGTAGAAACTTCCACAACTCAAATACGATTGACCGCAATGTTGACTTGAACCAGTCAAGTGGCAGTATGAAGTCAGGATTGCACAATAATGTCTATTTGAACCCAAAGATATGATTAGTGCGTACACATTACCCTAATTTTCTTTTATAACATAACATAAACACCTCGGATGTTGAATATTGAATATTTATTGAAACAAAAACGGATACCATTATAAAATATATACTATTCAAATGTGTATAACTTGTAACTAAATTATTATTATTATTATTATTATTATTAATAATAATAATAATAATAATAGTTTAACGATGTACAGATTTTTTGTACAGATTACTAGTCTAAATAATACTACAGATTTCTTGATTAAAATACAATTACAATAATTGTCACTTTAATATGATGTCATCCTTGATAATAATGATAAGACAGTAAATATATAAATCCTTTTTCAAGCTCTTTTTTTCATGCTTCAGCAAGACGCAATGACTTAGGAAAGGAATGTTTTATATTCCCTTTTCTGGTGAAGGTTAGACCTGTTGTTCACTTGATCCCTACACCGTTCGCAGTTCCCTTTGAACTGAGCATTTTCGCTCCTAGCGGTTTGGAATTACAATTAACATGGCTGAGCATCCTGTGAAATATACTTTGCAGGGTACCTCAGGCTGATTGGAGCGCAGCTATACTTCGCCCACACTTCACCAACAAAGCCAACCACAAACTAACTAGGAAGTCCCTGATGAAGACACAGTAATGGATATAAATCATATTCTTGTCAATAGCAAGTGACACATGTCTCGGTTAGATGTCAAAGTTGCTGAAGGGCAGATGTCAACAATAATCACTAACATCAATTAAAGTTAAGAGAATCTGAAAAAAGTGCAGAATCCAAACTGAGGAGTTTATTTAGGGAGCTCCAGAACTGCTTTGGAAAACAAAAATTTGGAAAACCCTGATTTAAGAACAAAGACTATATTGGAAACAATATAGAAAACATATGCTGATATAGTGCCTTCAGGCTACAGAAAGTGAAGACATGAGGGGGGCTAAAATTGAGAAAAGAAAGTCACTGCTTGACAACAGACTGACCCCTAAATCATCAATGCTCTGAATGATGAAGAATGATGTAATAATACATCAAAAGATGAAGAAAGATCACAAAGACAAGTACTCTACCGCATCAAAGATAAAGTAGAGAAAAGCAAGCTGCATGCTGGGTTCAGCATTTCAAAGAAGTATTGCACCACCCAGATGTGGCAGCAGGTCCCGCACCTTAAGTTTATCTTAATATCAGCATCAGCCCACATATGAATTCTGAGGCAGGTGCTACAAAGAACATGAATAGTGGCAAAGCAGCTGGAATGCTGGAATCAACATGGTGGCATGCAGAAATAAATAAATAAAAAAGCTGCCCTAGATAATATCAAAAGGTGCTCACAGGACTCTTTAAGGCCATCTGGTAAGAAGACACCGTACATGATACCAGGAGAAAAACATTTAAACATCAACCTTTTCACATATAACTGTATGCCAAAGTTCTCAGAGAATCACAAGAATTCAAATTACTATTGAAAGTTTTCTGCAGGGTCCTTCTTGGGAGAATTGACAAAGCATTCAACACTAAATTGAGAGAAGAACAAGCAGGGTCTATGTGAGGCAGGGGCTGTGTTGACCAAATCTGTGCTTTAAGAAACATTATAGTGCAATGCCCCAAATGAAATGCCCCACGCTACATGAACTTTTTCAGCTTCCAGACGTCATTCAATAGCCTGCTTCAAGGACCTCTATGGAAAATCCATAATTGATAGGGAATTCCACGCCACATTGCCAGTTTGATAAGACTGATTTATATTTTTAAAAAAACCTCAACTGTAATTTCATTGTGGATATTTGATTACTTCTTGAACTTTATCCATCTTTACGTGAAGACAGAAAGAGTAAACCACTTCAGCAAGCACCTTGGATTCAAAATCAGAGCCATCCAAGCAATGTCCAACAAGGAAAGTCCACTGACTCCATTTATAGTAAATGGCAACTCATTAGAGTATGTATTTACTTTTGCCACTTAGAAAGCGATAACCTGATGAAGCCTCAAAATACTTCCCTTGCAAGTCTGGAAAGGAAAGAAGCACAACTTGC
Source organism: Clarias fuscus (assembly GCA_030347435.1). Taxonomy (NCBI): domain Eukaryota; kingdom Metazoa; phylum Chordata; class Actinopteri; order Siluriformes; family Clariidae; genus Clarias; species Clarias fuscus. The sequence goes on from CM059205.1 coordinate 17,773,622, forward strand.
ATGCAAAAGTACCTCAAATGGATGTCCTGCTAAATGTCTGGAGAGTTACCTAGAGGAAATGGGAAAGCTAGATGTTTTCAGCAATAAAGTATTGAGGAAAAAATGTGGCATTTTTTGGTCATAGATAATCTAAAAGTTGGACTATATACCTTAAGAGGACAAACTGTCAGAGTGTGGTGATGTATTGTAGATGAACACAAAAGAAATTGTTGGTTAGAATAGTCCTCAGCAGTCACACAAAAAACTCAATAACTGCTTTGTGATGAACAGCACTATGAAAGGTTACTCAAAAATTACCTGGAGGAGAACCTTGGAAGGGATGAACCCTGAACCCTGAATGAAACACAACAGGTAATTCTGTACAGGGTCAGATTGATAGCTTTTATCAAGACCTTATGTCCCATATGTGATGAAATGGAATAAATAAGTAAGCTGGGGAAATATCATCTACTGATGAAATCACTGTACCAACTTACTGTAGGAAAGTACCAACTGAGCCAACCAACTACACTACGGTAAAGTATATGGTTGTCAAAGGTCAAATTTTTGAAAAGGTCAAAGCTGTTCTCAACATATGGGAAAGCATTTTTTTTTTCTAATTTTTTTTATCCAAGTAAAATAAAATGTCAGCCAGGACATTATGCTTTTTTGTGATTTTAAATTGCTAGCCCATAGAATAATTTGAGAAGTAGCATTTGACACATGCATTCTTCTGTATCTTTTGTTCTTACGATGTGTGCATTTAAGCTTCTTTTCCTACTCTAGTGTAATACATGACTGTGACCCAGTATTCTTTATTAAACGATCAAATATAGAGATCCTTATACATATTCATGTTTGAGATTGCCTTTTATTTCTTGGTATTTTTGCTCATAAAGGGATCTCTTGGATATCAGTGTCACTAGTGGGGGAAAAATACACACAACAATCTGTCAAAGAATTCATATTCTGTGTGCTTTCAATGCATCAGTTATATTTGAATAGTAATATTGATAGTTCTAGTGGCATCACAACTACTGAGATTACTACTCAAACAGATTTAGACTCAAAACGTGGTCAGAGCAGGCATTCATTTCATTAAACAAGGCAGTTTTCAAGAATTAGTTCAGATTACAAGGATAATACAGTAAGTTTAAACTTCTAACCAAACTCTACTGTAAGGTATTGTGGTGACTACACATACTTTATATGGACTGCTTACTGTACTGTATGTGGTCCTTCACACTGTGGAAATAAGGATTTATCAATATCAACATACAGTACAGTAATACTGTATAAGAATCCTCATCTGGAAAATGGCAAGTGGAACGTAAACAAAATATTAAAATAAATTATAGTAAAACAAGGTGCTTAAGCCAAAAAGCTGGTGTCTAAATGAATTTCACATATTGTTAAAATCCATATATCATTAATATTTTAAAAAGCCTAAAAAGCCCAATTTTTATTCTAACCTGCAGATGAGCACCATAGATTTTGTGGCTGATCCAGGCTGGATAAACGTCTGAAATAGAGTTTCCTCAAACACTTCCTTCCTTCCTGTTTTAATTTTCAGTCAATACTGAGGCATGCAAATGAGTAACAAGAAGGTTTAGACTAGGTGAGAGTGGAAACATTCCTCCACATAACCATAGTTAATGCTCAGTGTAGCAGTTGTAGTTTATGAATGGCTTTTGTGATAGTGTTAGTTCTTGCAGCAGTTATACTGAATAATGTTCCAAACTCTTGAAAACCGCTTTATCAGATTCAGGCTGGTAAATGCTTCATCCTATTTTGCTGTAAAGGTGCCCCACTGCCTCATTTCGCCTGAGATAACTCTCAGTACTTTCATTAAGCTTTTGCCCCACAGAGGTGATTTAGTTTCACACACAACTGTGCTGAGGTGCGATTGCTCTGGATTCATTTCCCACTGCAGACAAATTCATAACAGATTACTCCATTATGAAATAGTTGTTCGAGGTTCTACTCAATAAAGTTAAGCCCCAGTTCTAATAGGGTTGTGCTCAGATTTTTGATTGATGTGTGTAATGTAGCCTGAACATTGCTAATCATGGAGGCTTGTTGTATTGATGATGCCAGTAACCTTGCTTAGTGACATAAGTACAAAGGGTCACTGGAGCAGTTGTCTGATGTTGGTGGGCGTATCGAATACGGCCAGGCTATTGATCCAGCATGACATGTATGTTTAGTGATGATCGGGTAAGCACAACTGTTATTTCTGTACGAGTGTCCAAGTGGGTATATGCTCTTATGGTTGTTTAGTCTATCGCATTAAAGAGTTGCAGTGCTCAATCGCTCCACACTGATTGATGTTTGCCAGAATGTGAGATGTTTGATTTTCTGACCATTTGCTCGATCAACATTTTGACCACAGATGAGGGAGCCAAAGACAAATCTTTGCCTTGAACAAAATGAAGAATACAAAGAAATTCACATTTATACCAGTAGTTTCACAGTTCATTTACTTATCACAAATACCTAATAATAGTCAAATACTGAATATATAAATATATAATAATATAATATGTATATATATTATATATACAGCTTCAGCTATCACTTTTGCTAGACATTTGTTATCAGTGAACACTATGGCTTAGGAGAAATCCTAGCCATCTATATAAATAAAATAAAGGTTTTGTCTGTACATCCAGAAGTCGCTCTTTTAATGATATCTTTACGGTTCATACATTAGAGGACCAGAAACTAGTCTCAGAAAAATTTCTGTCAGATATCTATTTGTATGACTGTATATCTGTCTGTATGTCTGTATGTCTGTCCATATGATTTTGTCACAGAATCACACAGAACTGGCTTGACAGAATTTAATGAAACTTTGCCAGTCCTTCAGTATTTGCTTGAAGTTTAATTTGTGCCATAAGTGAAATCAAAATGTTGAGTAGAAGGGACATTATGAGCAGATCTGTGCCAGATTACCTCACAACAGTCATCGGGAGAGACTACAGCACTTTTGTCCTCGATGTGGACACACTAAACTATGTCCACATCGAGGACATATTTACACTAAACTATGTCCTCGATGTGGACATAGTTTAGTGTAAATACACAGAGTATGTGGAACACACAGAAATGAACATACTGCCCCTACAAATTGCCCAAATCCTTACGAAACACAAACAAACACGCGACACAGCATGGCTTACTCCAAAAACCATCACATCTTCAAAGATCCATGGACAAATCATTGTACAGATCTCGCCATTAAGAATGCGCGCTTTTTCCCGCAAGATCCCGCAATTCGGCTCACGACATGCCGCGAAATCCCTCAAGCAACATTCGGGAATTTAAATAAATGTGTTGTGCTTCACTGGATATCCGCCAGATGGTGCATGGAGGGACTTTATCTAAAAGCCAGACCAAGTACAACGAAGAATTGTGTATAATTAGTTATCCTAAAACAATATTGTTTCCAATGCTGAAGTAAACATGAATTTTATTTTGTTTTACAATAATAATATTTTATGATGAATGTGCGTATATCTGCTTCATATTATGTTCATAATGATGAAAAGAGATGCCCTAAACTGTGAGGCGCCGTATAGGGCTTAAATCAAACTTCACTCATGCACACACAAGTGAAAGACTTGCATACACATATATGAAACAGTCACACATCTATATATACTACTAACTGCTCACACAACTACATATGAAATGCGCGCGCACAGACACCTATGAGACGCGCGCACATATACACAAACTCTCCGCGCACACACACCTATGAGATGCGCGCACATATACAGTAATTATGCGAATGTCCTGATTCGTGAATATGTCATCATGTCTTCGTTAAAACGTAAAAATGTGTCGCGCACCATCAGAAGACATGAATGAACAAATATAAACATGAAATGCTTCGGGCTTTTCTTCCTGTGGGAAGTTAAAACCAGTTTGTCTCATACAGTATATACAGAAACCGTAGTGCTAATTAATGCAGTGATGTGGAACGGCACTATAGGATAAAACATGGCTCATTAGAGCTAACATTTCCACAGCAATCCAAGGAGAGGAATGTAATTTAGCCCGAACTGAGAGTGTTTTGTGATCAAATCAAAATGCTGAGTAAAGAGGATGTTATGAAATGATGTGCCAGATGTAATAATCTACTTTAAACAGGAAGTGTATTTGGCTGACGGCAAAAGTAGTACAACTTGGCATACTGTACTTACTTGGTGTAAGATACTAAACCTTACAAAACATTATTTTTTTGTATTATTAGGTTAGGCAAAAAGACAGGCAGTCATGTACGTGGGCTTTAACCTGTAATAATAATGTCACTCATTACATTAAAGCTGGTTTTACCTTTTAATTATTTACAAAACTCTTTACCCAGATACTAACTCTAGTCAAAAAAAATTAATGAATAAAAAAAAATTAATTAATTAAAAAGCAGCTTTTAAAAGCGGCTGTTAAAAAAATGGTGATTGAAAGTTGACTGTACCAGTTTATTGGTGGTTTCTGCTTTTCCACAATTAATCATATAATCCGCAAATACGCAGGATTGAAGTGTTGAGGCTGAAGTGCCTGTAAAAACATTCTCATGAAGGAGGTGTAACAAATCCAATGCAATTACAATGGGCATTACACTAGTAAATGGGCATTACACTAGTAAATACTGTACACTGCCCAGCCAAAAAGAAAAGAAAAAAAAGTCACACACTCCAAGATTTCATTGACTGCCTTTAGCTTGGATTACGATGCACAGTGTGGTGACAAATTCATGTGTGAAAATTATTACAATTAAAATTCTGGAATATGCCTGTGCCATCATCATGGAAGTCTATAGAGTCCATAAAAAAGTCTATATCTGTCATTCAATACATTCAGGTCATCAACTGACTTCATTTTATTGCCACATAACATGGTTGAGGAGCCTAGACCTGACCAACGAAGAAACCTCAGATCCTAACACCGCCTATACATTATGCGCGTATCGATTTATGTGCTTCTCCTTCTTACCCTGACACACCCATCGCTTTGGAATAGGGTCAATCAGGACATATCAGACCAATTTTTTTTTTATTATTCTTTAAAGTCTAAACTTTATGATGCCTAACAAATGGAATTGTGTTTTTAACCTAATTATCTTCACTTATGGCCAGGCAGCTGTTTAATCCCAACTCTGTGAGCATGTGGAAATCCTCCGACTTTCTTTATTAAACACAGCTGTGATTTCTTTTGATTTTACCATGCATCTTTACTAAGCATTTAAGTGATCTCTATGTATGATATTTCTTCCACAAAGTTGGAGGTTTAGCACAATCCTTACACGTTTTAATAATGTGTTTTACAGTTCTGAACCCAATTCCAGCAACTTCAAATCACCTTCATTGAACTAAACTTTATTGTGTTGATGCAGGCACTCGATTGTGAAGTGTAGTAGGTATAGTTGGTATTGTACTGTAGGTAAATTGTAACCGTTCCAAGACAGTTCTTGACAGTTTAAGCAAACTAGTGTTATTATTAACTAGAGATATGATGCTATATTGGTCATTTGTCATGATTACAAACACAAATAGATTAACAATGTAATATAAAGGTTCTCCTGAACCTTTTAGAATATTTTAATTAGCTGTCTCTCTCCTTCTCTGTACAAGCCTTTAAATCATTCTGTATTTTTTTTCCCCTGTCAAAAATCTTCCCTTTTCCATGCACGTGACCACAAATTAATATGGCTTTCATCTCACTTACTTGTAGACTCAAAATGTTTCTATATTCAGAGGAATTTTGTCAGAAGCCTCAGCTTTCAATCAGAGATCTCCCCAGAGTCTGCTTGCTGCAAATCAGTTGAACTAAGACGCACGGTTGCTGATTCAGTGTGCTGATTGTTAATCACCTATTCAGCAGGTGTGATGGAGGTATTAGCGATGTCTGTGTGATTAGTTCCTCATACACAGCAGGCACACATCTAGATCGTCTATCTCTATGAATCATAATCTAAAAGTTGGGTATTTTGTGCTTTTTCAGCCATCTTGGATGCACCTCTCATTTGTTCCACATTCCCTGCTTTTTGTGAAAAGTACAAAGTGAGATTCTCTCTCTCTGCGGATCTTCTGTCCCAGTGAGACGGATAGAGATACAAGTCAGTGTAATCAAGCTCTGTCTCCTGATCCTACTCTCCAGAACCACAACAATGGTGAATCTTCTCATCATCCAGAAAATGGCGAAATGTCAAGTACCTCTACAGAGCTAAAAGTGTTGAACGTGAAATAAAAATAATCCTGATGTTTATGTCTATGGCATTTACTGTACACTGAGTTTGTCAGAAAGCACATTTTCAGAAATCTGCATATAAGATTTTTATTTATATTCATCAATTTATCCATAATGAGCAAGCCAGAGGGAAAAAAAAACAATGAGCAATGCATGATGGGAAAAACACCCTGAGGCAATATGAAGGGGAAACTTTGACTGGACCTGAACTCAAAAGGGAACCCATTCACCAGATAGTGCAATTATAAATCATTACTCTTCTATACATATGTTAATATTCTGTGTAGTCAAGCAGTGGGAAGTGTTTTAAAAGGAATTTTAGCATGAGCATCATAAGAGTTTTAACTTCAAGGCTTCTGTTGCACTGCAGACAGATGTGGACCTAATCAGATTTTTGTTGTTGAAACTTTCTGATCTGTTTTTAGAATCTGGAATCTGATCTTTGCAGTTATCATTTGGGTCACTTCTATATGCCGTCCTAAATCAATTAAAGCTCTGACTTTTTTTGCAATGGTTTTATAGTAGACTTTTTTCATGCACATGGCCACCAATTAATATGGCTTTCATCTCACTTACTTGTAGACTCAAAATATTTCTATATTCAGAGAAATTTTGAGAAAAGGCTCAGCTTTTCAGTCAGAGATCTCTCCAGAGTCTGCTTGAGGTCCTAAATCAATTTGCAATGAAATCTCAATACGACCCGCACGTTTACTGTATGGATAACTTTCCAAAGGTGGGACAGTGAGGTAATGGACCTCTAAGATTAGGGGTAATGTTGCTGTACAAGCACATAACAACTGCTCTATGTTTGAAGAGGTCTTAAAAGAAATGACTCAAGACGTCCATACCTGACTGCAGTGCTAGAGGAAAGTTAAAAGTAAAAGTTAAAAGTTAAAAGGTATAAAAGTATGTGAACCAAAGAATTGGCTGAACAATATACCCTTTTTAAAGGGGGGATTGAATGCATCATGTCACCCCTTGTTCTTTTGCACATCCAAGTCAAGTTTAAGGAGTGGGATCTGTTCAGGCTAATGTCAGAGCAATAACGTTTCCACAAATATTCACTTTGAGAGACATAGAGAGATTCAGAAGTGAAAACAGTGTGCACTTTTGCACTGCATTGTGTATGCATCTCCGGTCAGGGCAGCCACAGATCATAGGCTTTAATTGCTTGCCTTTCACAGCGGGTGCCTTTATAAATATGACAGGCTAATTTGAATGTTTCCTAAATATTGGAGACCTTGTCCCATTTGCATACCATAACAGGTATTACTGAGTGGCATGTAATTAGTCCCATAAGACTGCCCAACTGGTCTGCATACAGCTTAATGACCCTGTTATAGATTCTCTTTCATGTCATGTAGCTGTCATCAATATGATGAATGATGTTTTTGTGGTGCGGCAGTTCTTCATTTTAGAACGGTACCACTTTAGAGCATGACACTAAACAGCTGGGTGCTTTTAATGAAATTTCAATGGCATCATTTGAAAGTATGGAATGGAAAAAGACTCAACTAAACTATCATTGACTCTTGTACTTGGAAGTAATTCTATCTGTCTGGTCCCCGGTTCCTCCAGGTTCCTCAATCATCACAGACTGCTTGTTGTCATGGAAGTAATGTTTTATAGTGGATTTTGAAACCTGATGTCCACAAGAATGAAAAACCAAACTCTTCAAAAACTATGATCACTGGACTAATTTTCTTGCCTTTACCTTCCTCCTCATTCTGTGTGCATGGGTCCGATTCACAGAAAACATCCAACAGTTTCAGATCTAAAACAGCTTGTTTGACCCATTTAGTGCGTATTGTTAACTGTATTTCATATTTTATGCCATCACTTTTGTAATATTTTTTCAACATTTATGGTAATGTAAAGGGAATTTATATGTGTACAACTTCTTAAGTATACATTCATCTATTATCTATAACGTTTATCCTGTGTAGGGTCACAGGGGCCGGGAGTCTATCTCAGGGAACAAAGCAGGACACATTCTTTTTTTATATTTATGAACTATGGGCGAATTGGAAATGCCAAAACACCTTAAATGAAGTGTCCACATACTTTTGACAATATAATGAACAGCTCACTTATTCTGTATATTTATGTACCATAATATTACACAATTTTAATTCTTTTAGTAAAGCTGACTTCAGTGTCTGCCTTTATCATACTGTAGGAATACAGGAGCAATACAAAACTACAAATCCAAACGACCAGCAGGGGGCAGTAGTTAAGTATTCTAGGGCAGTGTCAATGGCTATTGGTGTGTATTAGCTTTGGAAGCAGAAGTAATGACTCACTATGTTTGGTATTAGTGATGTTTGGCTTGAAATCAGATAAATCCATATGAGCTGACAGTTTTTATTTGTTTCGTCTTTCATCTAATGAAGAGAATTTATACAGTTTGGCAGAATGGTTATTTTTTCTTTCCCATGCGCATTATCTGGCATGAGTAGAAAATCTGTGGATAGAAATTTCATGGAGAAAAAAGTATTTCCATTTAACTTGAGTTTTATTTACAGAATATAAACGATCCAGATTTGGGTTCGAACTAAGAAAGAGCTCAGACCGAACTACTAGTGTAGTCCAGCTAAAAAGAATTAGCTTACATTGTATGGGAATAACAGCAAAAAGTGCATCATGTAAAACCTGTCAGGTTTGTCTGATCTGCTGCACCGTTCCCTCTTTCAGTCTACTTCTTTAGTCCCTTCCTCCCTCTGTCCCTCCCTCTCGCTTTCTCTCCTCGACTTCGTTCCCAGCCCTCCCCTTTGCTGAAACGAAATGCCTGAATACAGTCTCTCAAACAAGAGCACAGTACCAACTAACACAGCAGAGTGGGTCAAACTCTTCTCTCCTCTTCTCCTCTGCTTCTCGTACCTTGTCTGTCCTCTGACATCTTGAGCACTCACCCCTAGCCACGCAGCCTGGATTTGGAACAGGACCTGGGTGGCACACGTGGGTGCCCTGGTGTACAGGGCCCATGTCGGACTGTGGAGGAGGGCGCGTGGGCATTGGGGAACTGGAGCACAGAGGTGGAGGAGCCAGGGGGCTGGCATGAGCTGGGGCAGGGTGCCATGCTGGCCACGGTGTGGGAGACGGAGGGGCTGCAGACGCTGGGCATCGTGGTGATCGTGTGCGCCTCACTCAAGCTGCTGCACCTGCTCGGTCTCATCAGCTTCTCCGAGGGTAAGCGAAGATCGAGGTTTTTGGCATTGGAGCTGGGTTTACTTAGTGAATGTTGTGTACGAACAGGAAAATAGAGATAAGTGGATGAGGCAAAGATGAGGGATAAAATCCAGATTTTGAAAACTTTTGACACACAGTTGAAAAGGCAGATATGTAGTATTAGATAGATAAACATTCAAAGAGTTTCGTTTTATGTTAGTGTGTTTGGCGTACTGCGAGCCCTCTCTGACTTATTGGACCTCAAGGACAGTTGCAAATAATCATAACTTCGTCAAATATTTTTTATAGCCCTCTTCACACTCTGCTCCAATTTTCCATTCTATCATCTCTGTGGATCTTCAACCTTTGCATAAACCAAGTGCTTTTTACTTGACAGCACCAGCTTACCCATCAGGGAAGATTAATATGTGCGTATCACGGTGTGAATAGGACAGCAGCTTTCTTCCCTTAATCGGTCTGTGAAATATCTGACAGCCTGTAAAATGACTGAAGATTGTGGGTTTCTGTCCTCTTTGATTTGGTTAAACTCGAGACTTGAACCACTTTCAGTATATAATAGATATATACTCTTTTGTATCTGATTTATTAAATGCATTGGCTTGAGCGTAAAGCACCATGTTAAACTCTGTTTCACTTTGTTTAATCCATTAAGTGACAAATCTGTGTAAGTGCCTACAGTATGCTGTCTAATGTGGAATAGCTCAAATCTTTAGCTTTTTGTTCTGGCACCGAATCCTCTCCATATTCAGAAATGATCTTGAAGCTTTTTCTGTCCCGTGTGTGTAACTGCATGTGAGTAAAATTCTGCATGAAGACCTGTACACTGACGGGTTTACAGTGCACTTTTATTCTGTTTCATAGCTGTAGTGTTTTGTTTAAATGGGTCATTTAACACAATTACACAGCAAGGCCAGTGATTCAGGGGATGCTTTTAACCTCCTGCCTGAAACTGAGGCAGTGCTATTTGCTTCCACAGTTGCGCTTCATTTTTCATGCACTGTCTCGTTAGAAAAAAAAAAGACTACATTTCCATCCTGTAGAAAGCTAGAAACTAGAAATTCAGATGTCTTTACATTATTCTAGCAATTATTACTTTAAACATTGGCAATCCCCGAGCACTTATTCATGACATACTGTAGTTTCAGTGCATTGCATTGTAATTATTAAAGATAAGGAGAACACATCTCCACCATTAACCCTGTTGAACCCAACTTCTCTTTGATGTAAAGCACCTCTGGGACCACCGAAGTACTTTTATAATCAGATCTGACTGTGAAACGGTGATGGCATATGGAAAGGGGTGGCTATGAATCTCAACATACCATTCCTTTATTATTATTATTTTTCTCTTTTTTTCCCCTCAAAGTTCCCAATGATGAACGTTCGTTGCATATCAGTAGACAGCGAGGCCAGTGCTTGCCAAGATGAGCTCAAGCTCGGCAACCAGCTGTCAAGCAGAGCTGTTTGTGTCCTCAGCTAGGCTTAATCTTTTTGCATACTGAACATTTCCATTTTTACTTTTGTCTTCACTTGGCTGTTGACGTCAGCCGCGTCTACAGTATGAAGGTTTCTAGCTTCAATTCAGAAACGGCAACAAAGAACTTGAAAAGTTTATTTCTTAAGTGCAAACAATTAGCAATTTCAGGTTTATTTTATTTCATCAGTATTGTGAGGGTTCGCTTTCATTTCATTTCCTGCCTTGGTTTATTAAATATTTCTGCATCCTGTAAAGTGGAAAGAACTAGCGGCAGTACCTATTGTAGCTTAGATTTATTTCAAAGAAACAACAGTGGATATTTCAAAATGGATCAAAGAAAATCTGGTTTTATACATTCCAAGGCATGGCTGTTGCTTTTAGTCTTTCCACCACCATTTTTTCCCCTTGCAAAATGCAGGTTATATTGGTGCAGTATAAAAAACCAGGAAACAAGACAGCATGACAAAAAATAAGAAGGAACAAAACCAAGAAAAAATTTAAATGTAGATTCAGTGCATCAGCTTGGAAACTAGAACGCTGAAGGTTCACATTTTACTAGTTTTATATTTTTTACTCTGTTTTACTGTATACTAAGCCCTGATGTCAGCTCTGATGCCACCATGGATCCGAGAGTCTACTGAGCAGTAAGTCATTTAAGAATTTTAAGAGGATTATAACACCCACCATGAAGGAATGTTCACACTTGTATTCTTAACATACTGTGCATTTCATAAAAGAATGTAAAGTATGTTATGTTAATCAGAACATAAGTGGTGTCATCAGAGAAATTTGCTATTTTAAACAGACAATCAAATAAAAGAAACAGAAACACATCAAACTAAACTATATAACAGTTACATTCCTTACAATGTTCCTCAGTATTTGTACATTAAATAAAGAAAGAAATTCATCATCATCATCATCATCATCATCATCCCAGTTGGAAGCAAGACCACCAGAGTGTTAAAAATATCCACAGTTGTGTTGATGTACAGTAATGCCCATGTCTCTCTGTTATTAGAGGTTAGGTGAGATTCACTCATGTGTTCGAATAGTATGAAATCACATGATTTACTGCACAGGGACTACAGTAAATAACACAACTTATTTTTAATTGCATTCATTGTAGTAACATTTAATTTAATTTTTTTACAAGCAATTTTACAAGCACAACAATTTATTTCACAAATATACCTACACGTACCAAAGACGCTGTGAAGTGCAGACAGACCACATTGACATACTGTAGGTACTGCTCAATGACAAGGTCGGAGTCTGAGACAGGTGAAGAGTTGAGTGAGCTACCGCAGTGCTGACCTGAATAGTGGATGAGAAAACATACACGAGGGTCAAAGGTGGAAGAATAAGGAACACGACACAGTTCTCTGCAGTGTCTGAACTACTGTGAAGGCCGAGTGGTTTAAATAGCTGAGCAGGAAGCGTAATGTGTAATTGTGTGCAGGTGGGTGTTAGTAAACTGGCGAGCTCCCCCAGGGACGCTGGGTATTGGAGTTCTAAAACGGAAATAGACCGTTACGGATGCAATAAACAGCAAATTAGAATCTTACACATCACTGCGGCTGGATTCATGAGAAAACCTAGTTTAGCTTCGGATTCAAAAAATTATATGCTCTGACTTGAACAAAATGCTGGGTTTCTCTGTCCGTAGTTCCGACCAATCTTTTATCACAAAACCTTTTTTTAAAGATCTTAATATTTACAATCTTAATCCAATTTACAGTACAGACCAAAAGTTTGGACACACCTTCACATTCAAAGAGGTTGAATTTGTATTATGGCAAGAAAAAAGCAGCTAAGTGAAGAAAAACGAGTGGCCATCATTACTTTAAGAAATGAAGGTCAGTCAGTCCAAAAAATTGGGAAAACTTTGAAAGTGTCCCCAAGTGCAGTCACAAAAACCATCAAGCGCTACAAAGAAACTGCCTCACATGCGGACCGCCCCAGGAAAGGAAGACCAAGAGTCACCTCTGCTGCGGAGGATAAGTTCATCCGAGTCACCAGCCTCAGAAATCGCAGGTTAACAGCAGCTCAGATCAGAGAGCAGGTCAATGCCACACAGAGTTCTAGCAGCAGACACATCTCTAGAACAACTGTTAAGAGGAGACTGTGTGAATCAGGCCTTCATGGTAGAATATCTGCTAGGAAACCACTGCTAAGGACAGGCAACAAGCAGAAGAGACTTGTTTGGGCTAAAGAACACAATAAAGAACACAATAAAGAAAACTCTTTGAATGAGAAGGTGTGTCCAAACTTTTGGTCTGTACTGTATATGTAGTACAGTACAGTACAGTACAGTATGAATTACAGTACACACCATAGTATAGAACAGTTCTCAGAGTTAATCATAGACACCTCAGTGGCCAGTATGTTTTCTAAAAGAGCTCTGTGATCTTGTCCTAAATTTTTCTGGCTCTTAATTTTTCACTTTTCATGATAAATATTAAAGGTGTTGTGACCGGGATTGTAGTGCCAAACGGCAGGTTTGTATTTAACCCAAAGAGAAGGGTCTGCTTTTATCACAATGAGCTCTGATTGCACTTTGACGGTGTACCTAGCTGCTAATGATGGTGTAAAGGGGAAGGATTATCCTACTGCCGACCAGACTGTTAAATGACTGACTGATTAAATGATTTCATCCATGACCTGCTTGTGCTGCTGAAACATAAACATCATGCCTAGTGTATCTTAATGGAATCTTTGCTGTCATGTGATTTGACAAGAAATGATGTATAAAGTCAGATATGTACTGTATAATGTCTTAGTTATTTTGGAACATTGTATTTATATAATGAGATCTTTAATAGTAGCTGGTAGCGTTATTGACAGATTTGTGAATCGTTAATTTAGTTATTATCTCACATCACTGGCCTAGAAAAAAAGGTGCTACTGTTGTAATTGGACAACAGTTCACTTTACGTTCAGAATTTGTATGTTTAATGTGTAATAGACCTGAGAGCAAAAGGTGCACTTTCCTAGCAAAGCCAGAGTTAATCTACTTGAAATCATAAGAAAAATACATGAATAAATTATTGTAACAAAATAACAGCCACTGTAATCCAAAACCGAAGCAACTAAAAAATATTTCATAAACAAACTTAGTAAGATTTGTGAGCAGATTTGAGATTTGTCTGCAAGAAATGATGCAAACTGTCTGCATTCATTCATTGTCTATACCACTTATCCTGTACCTGTAAGTGACCTGGAGCTTATCCCAGGAGGGTACACCCTGGAGATGGTGCAGATCTATTGCAGATTACACATGCACCCACTCATTAATACATTCAGGGCAGCTTGGGAATGCCAGTTAGTCTAATCTCCATGTCATTGGACTGTGGGAGGAAACCAGAGTACTCGGAGGAAACCCACCAAGCACGGGGAGAACATGCAAACTAGCTAGCTAGGCACATACAGGTTATGAGGAGGGACTCTGACATTCTATGTTGGAGTTGCGACGCCACAGTCCTAACCACTATGCCATCAGGCTGCCAGACAAAAGGTAAAAAAAAATTAATTATTTGTAAAAAAATATTTATTTTAATATATTTAGGTCATGCGGCATGGTGGTGTAGTGGTTAGCACTGTTGCCTTGCACCTCCAGGGCCCGGGTTCAATTCCTGGTCAGGTTCGATTCCCGTCTCTGTGTGCATGGAGTTTGCATGTTCTCCCCGTACTTGGGGGGTTTCCTCCGGTTTCCTCCAACAGTCCAAATACATGTAGGTTAGGTTAATTGACAGTCCCAAATTGGCCGTAGTGTGTGAATGAGTGTGTGAGTGTGTGCTCTGCAATGGATTGGCACCCTGTCCAGGGTGTACCCCGTCTCGTTCCCTAAGCCTCCTGATATATGCAACCCTGAACACAGGATAAAGCAGTATAGATGCGTGAGTGAGTATTTAGATCATTACTACCTACCAACCAGTTCTATGTATTCCTGTAAGTAGGCTAAAATTAATATTATTACACCTATTTGATTTTCATCTGTAGGTCCAGCAGCATGGATCTAAACAGTGCCATCATCTCATAGCCCTCATGAAACTAAGGACTAATTGGTGTGTCAGTGAAGATAAATATTGTCGAGCTCACCCTAGCACTGGTGTAGACACACACACACATGCGCGCGCACACACACACACACAGGAGGAATACAAAGGATGCTTATGTCACATTAATTGTGGCGCCGGCCATTAGCAGAGGAAGCATTGCATGCACGATGGTCACAGCACCTTTTCTCCTGGCCTTTGTATTCAATGTGTCCTTGCACAAGATTCACAAGTCTCTGACAGAACCTTTGAGACTGAACTGTACACTAAAGAGCCAGAGAGGATGAGTTATGTTAATGGCCTGTCAGAAGCTTATATGCTGGAGAGGACCTTTCTTCACCTTTACTCATATTGTGTTTTTTGCCCCTCTTTTTAAAAAATTATGGCATGAACGAATAGGTTGATTATTAGCAAAGACAGTCTGTACAGTGGGTGTCCTTTTTAAAAATGGGTTTTGCTGCACGGTCTTGTAACCTTTTTTTAAAGATTCAGTAAAAGACTTGGATGAAAGGGGTATTTTTTTTTGTGTGCAATCAGAATTAATTGACATTGAAAGCAACTAGAGAGTTACATTAAACACAACCAGGAGCTTTCAGTTCAGATTTAAATTAAAACTTGATTTGTCGTTTGTTTCATAGTGACATTTCTGTGTTTTCAGTGTTTCCATTGCAGAATCCGTACAAAGAGTTTATGTAAATAATGTAATAATTATTATTCTTTTATTTTGGGCCACAGAAACTAGGTGAACCTTTATATTACAGCAGCAATATGTGGTAAAGTCGTAGCTCTTTGTCATTGTTATAATCAAAGATATTTGATCAGTTCTGATCAGTTCATGACTTAAGAAGCGATGGAGCCATTTGAATGATCGCCAGATCCTCTTCAAAATTAAACTCATTTATCAACCATGTTTACAGTATGAGTAGCTTTTGCATACCTGATGCATATGCACATTTAGGATGTGATGTAGCAAGTTGGTGATGTGCGTGTATTTGGATGCATATGCAGAAACCTCCAGTGGTAGAAAAGTGTAATGACAAGTAAATTGATCATGAGCTTTCATTCCATTTCATTCCGCTTAACATCAGCATAATAGCATAAGTATTTGCGGTCTGTGATGTTGACAACAAGGTGTAGACAGGAGGCATATGAGATATAAAATACAATCATAAAAGGCACATCTGAAGATTGATAGGGATGATGCACACAAGGACTGATTGTTTGAAGAGTTGGCATGTGCAGCTTTGCCCGGGAACTCTCATTGCTGAGATTGATGAGTGGCCCATCAGTTGATTTTGTTTCAGTGCAATTGTAGTTAATCTCTGCCAGCAATTCGCCCTATGTTTGAAGAGGCCAACAAAGCACAAAGGGAATGACAACAATAATGTGGCATTTTTGTTGCCATGACAAGTTTTTTGAATGTAATTTAGAGAATAGATTGCACTTGTGTTAAAACAGAAAATCGTCGGCTTCACAAACACACAGAAACTCAGCTCTGTCGCGATCCTTTTCATTTTTTATTTTTTTTTACTTTACAGCAGTGATTCCCTTAGTATGCGCTCACGCTAGGTCAGAGAGATTTCTTTTTTTTCCTGTTAAAACGGTGTTTCCGTGTTTGTGTGTGTCCGTTTGTTGTGAAACTTAAGTGATTCCTTCAGTATGCGCTCATGCCAGTCTCGCTTTTTTCCGTTAAAACGGTGTTTCCGCTGTGTTTATGCGCTTGTTGTGAAATTTAAAAAGTGAGGTGGGGAGAGAGAGGAGGAGTGTTACTGTGTAAAACGAGGCGAGGGAAGGGGCTAATTCCACACACACACACACACACACACACACACACACACACACACACACACACACACACACACACGGCGCCTGCGCGCACCAACGGAAACACTTATCTGTCAGGATTTATTTGTACTTTTTTTAAAGGTGAAGTGCAGATTAATTTGTTTTATTTTCATTTTATAGATTGTATTAATTATTTTTATGTATTTATTTTTTGGGGCTGTGGAACGAATAATTTGAGTTTTCATTATTTCTTATGGGAAATGATGTTTTGGTTTATGAGTGTTTTGGGATACGAGCCCACTTCCGGAACGAATTATGCTCGTAATCCAAGATTCCACTGTACTGTAATAGTAGTAATGTATGAGTATGGAAGGCAAGCAACCCCACTTGTGTATAAATGTAAGTTATTGGTGTCGTTGCCGTTGCCACAACATAAAGGGCAATGTGTTTTCAGCAACTTTTTTTTTTCTCTTTTTTAATTCCAGCTTAGTGGTTTTAGGCATTAGGTAAACGACTGACATGACCTTTTCGGTTTAGTTTCTGTTCTTCCCCTCAGGTGGCTTTAGCTATAACCAGACAGACGGTAGAAGGTTGACCCACACATTTGTGGAAGCTTAAATGAGAACTGTCTTAATCCATTAGAATTACTGGGACTTAATGGATGCTAATGGTTGTCCAGTCTGAGAAATGAACATTAAGGACAAGTTCTCAGCGACTAGCTTCAAGTGGAGTGAAAGACATTCTCATCTGTTTTACTAAGGTGTGCAGCATGAATGCATTTAGTTATGAGGCCCTACGTCTTGTTTTTGTGAATCAATCCACATTAAGGGGAAGATACAATGGAGGTGTGCTGTGACACTTTAGGATTATTGAGAAAGATAAAGCTAATCTGTAGCACAATACAATTATTAATTGACTGTATTCCTAATGCATTCTTGATATACTGTGGTAGTCCAGACATATGCAGTGGCATAGGCTTGCAGCAAATCTAAATTCAAAGATTCTGACCACAGATTGCACAGCAGCAAAACTACTTTAAATGCCAGACGTGTCCATAGCTTAGCCTTGATGTCTACACAAAAGAACTACATTTTGCTCAGAAACACTACTCAAAATTTTAAAGGATTTTGGTCTATGAGGGTTAAACATTTAGACAGGCTTAGACAGTTAGACAGTATAAATGTTCTCTGGTACAATTTCAGTATGATAGCTTTGATACAAGATTTTATAAACCAGTAGTATCTCCTGATTCATGTATTTAAAAATAGGATGCAAAGGAGGCATTTCACGATTTAAGCTTTAGAAACAAATTTTACATTTTCACTAAAACAGTCTGATTAGAACTCTAGTTTAATTGCAAAGCTAAAAGTGGAATAATAGTTCCCCATAAATCCTCTGTGATTTGGAGGTTTAAGTGTAGGCTGAAAGTGTACCTATGCATTATACTGTATGTTAGCTAATAGTCTATTATCCTGAATAATTTGTTTTTATTTGTATTCCATCTACAATTCGTAATTGTACAATATATATTTATCTATTTCTCATTGATTTAAATATTTTGTGTATTCTATCACTGAGTGAATGTGTTTGATGTACATTTAAATTTTCTTTATAATCGCTTACCTAATTTTAGCCCAGTTTTGTACCAAACTGGGATTTTCAAAGCTTAGCTTCTTATCTTAAAAGACCAGTATGGCATTTTAAAATGCTGATGCTTGTTTTTTCACTATTAAAAGGGACTAATTTCTCTTTCTAATTTCTAATTTCTCTTATTAAGTGATTAAGAGATACAGGATTAAAGGCTGTCTGAGTGTGTGTGTGTGTCTGGGGCAAGTGATTCATCAATTATTTTAACAGAACTTTAATAACATTTGAGGTCATTTTTAAAATACATGAAGTCATAGACTGAAACAATAACTCTTCACTAAGAGCACAGGGTTAAAACATGTTTAAACCATGTCTTTGTAACTATAAAATCCTATGTTTATTTCTACTTTATATGTAATTTATAAATTACATATAATTTAATTTATTATTAAAATTAAAATAATAATTTTAATTAAAATGCATATCATCAGCAGTAACAAGGTAGCTTCTTATTATTCCCCATATTTTAAATAAATATATGATTTTTCAGGTGTTGCTGTTAGCACTAGGAGTCGTGGAGCTGGTTAGCACTATGGCCTTGCCCCTCCATTGTCGAGCATTTAATTCCTGCTTCGGACATGTGTGTGCAGAGTTTGCATGCTTGGTGGGTTTCTTTGGGGCGCTCCGGTTTCCTCTCACAGCGCAAAGACATGCAGAGTAGGCTAACCGCCCTTTCCAACTTTCCAAATTGCACATAATGTGTGAATGAGGTGAGTGTGAGTGCATGTGTGCCTTGTGCCCAAAGTCCCCTGAGATACAGTAGACTGGAAGCTTCCTGCGACCATGTATAGGGTAAGTGGTATAGAGAATGAATAAATTAATATGAATTTTCCAACAGTAAGGTCATTTTTTCATAAGCCATCATTTATGTTTCTGTCAGTTTTGCATATTGCTCAGTTAATGTGTTTTGGACCATGGCTTATAATGAATTGTCCTGTCATTACATAGCATATTGCGAGTCATGGCTCATCATTTTCCCCACTGTGACCTGAGGTCAGTTCTATCCTCTATTCAAATATGATGGTATAAAGCTAAAATAAATGCATGGTACTTCTATATAGGTTTTGTATCTCTTTTAAAGATTTTGCATGTGTAAGTGAATGCCTGTGCAGCCTTTCTTTCTTTCTTTTATAAAACAAAAAGAATCAAAATCAAACAAAATCAAAATGCTAAATCAAGAAAGGTTACAATCAGAAATTTAAGTAGGAGAACCCAACAGCAAATGCCAAGCAACGACACACAGAATGCATAAGAGAAAAAAACAGCACAGATGTGAACCATAGACTGTATAAAAAGATCTAGACAAGCCCACAATGACGTCACCTATAGATTTTTAGAAGAGCAGTTTTGACGCTTAACTATGGGAGCTCTGCTTGTCGACATTTTGGCAGAAGTTGACTCCAACTAAACCCAGGTTAATTCATAAATGGGAAAATAGGCAGTGCGAATGGAGCCTGGCTGCTGGCTGGAACACAGCTACTCACCTCAGTTACCACAAGCTAGGTAGTTTGGCTTTAGCTTAGCTAAAATTCATGCTTTTCAGCAAAGCTAAAAGCTTGCTAAAGCTAATGGTTGCTTATTTTTATGTACAGTATGTTACTTTGTATTTTATCCCAGACATGTCATGCAGTGTCAACTCCTACATTTCTTGTGATAAGTTAAACTACAATAATACAAGTTACCTGGTCAGCTAAAGTGATGCACAGCAGACATAGTTTACATAATTAGCCACATCCCAATTATGTATAATTTTAAACTGATGCGTTTAAAATTAAAAAGTCATGCCCTGTACAATTGTCATGAATTGGAAATCTATCTATGGAGACCAGAATTGTTTTTTTTGTAGCAGCTGCACACATTTTTTTTTTTCTGTTGTAAATTTATTGATTTTTTACATAGTTGTTTAGGGGAATGTCTTGCTTTTGGAGCCTGCCTCTGGTGGTCAATAGTGGAACTGCATGTTTTGTCACTTCTAAGTTGGCCTCTTTTTTTTATTTTTTTTTATTTTTTTTTAGAACCAGAGGTTTAATGTGTACAGGAATGTGTACGGGTAGTCAGTTGACCCTTCAAATAAAAAACATTAAAACTATGTAGATGTTGCCCTCTGGTGATCTGGAGGTGAATTGTCCATGACGAATATGACCGGTGTTTCTGTTTGTGTGTTTTGTCACTCATGGTTCACAGTGGCAAAAAGCGAGATGTCTCTTGGGTCTAGTGACCATCTGTGCTTTATTAATGTTTAGCTTTTGGCAGCTCCCTCCTGTCAGTCATCGCTAATTCAAAAGGCAGGCCCCTTTAAACACCATGGGAATATACTTGATGAATATACAGCTAACATTATGATATATAGAAAGTGTGTGTACATACTGTATACTATTATTCACACCACATATATTCTTTTTTAATTGTATCTATTTATTTAGAAAATAGATTTTTCACTGGAGAGATAAAATTCCTGCTTCAGTCTTGCTATCGGCGCAGCTGTTCTGCCAGAAAAACTGAACAAAGCAAGTGCAACTATTATTACCTCTAATTGTAGTAAAAGTTATTTATTAGTAATAAGGGTACTATAATAGTGGCAGAGGCAGGAGTAGGAGTATTAGAAAAATAAGCTTTTTGGCATTGTCCAATGACCAGTGTGGGTGTAATGTGTGATGTAGCCAATATGATTAAAAACCAAGAATCATGTTTAAGAGTAGTTCTTGAGACTGGATGTCATGCACATTTGATTGACTGGGACTAAACCTGAAGCGGGGGTTTAATTCATGTGTGTAAAAGCTCTATCCCATCCATTCTGATCTATGCACTTTGGCTTTGGCTTTTTCATTGCACACGTGAAATCAACTGCCATCACCCATGCATGCTTTCTATTTGGTGAGCAATAATAAAGTTGATAAAATACTAAAGTATTGTTCTAGCCCTAAATTTAAGGTAACTTCATATGTTTTAT
Organism: Clarias fuscus; assembly: GCA_030347435.1. NCBI lineage: Eukaryota > Metazoa > Chordata > Actinopteri > Siluriformes > Clariidae > Clarias > Clarias fuscus. Next base: position 17,794,959 of record CM059205.1, read on the forward strand.
TACTTCTATAATAATATCCAAACAGAGACAGAATGGAACTGTAACACTGCCACTTTTTTTTTTTTTTTTTTCACTTTTATTGATTCTGTTAATTCGGGGCGACATGGTGGTTTAGTGTTTAGCACTGTTGCCTTGCACCTCCAGGTTCTGGGTTTGTTTCCCGCCTCGAGTCTGTGTGCATGTTCTCCCTGGGTTTCCTCCAGGTGCTCCGATTTCTTCCCACAGTCCAAAGACATGCAGATTAGGTTGATTGGCATTCCCAAATTGCCTGGAGTGTGTGTGTGTGTGTGTGTGTGTGTGTGTGTGTGTGTGTGTGTGTGTGTGTGTGTGTGTGTGTGTGTGTGTGTGTGTGTGTGTGTGTTTGTGTGCCCTGTGATGAATTATCACCTTGTCCATGGTGAAGATCTGCCAAGAATTATGAATTTTAAAACAAGGAAAACCAACCTTTGTTCCACCCTGGGAGTTTGGAATTGGTTTCACTGATATTGGGTTAACAACTGTCCAATGCATTGTTTGAATGTGAAAGCTGAACTGTCAACTTAGCAGAAGAAATTTGCACGGTAATAATTATGGATGATTGTGATAGTAGATCACTTAAACACATGATGTAGTTGCATCATAAAGAAAATCATCAGCTTAGGCTAAGGAGGAAATTAAAGCTATGTTTTATAGTGAAAGAAAGAGCCGTGTGTGTGTGTGTATGTGTGTGTGTTTAATGTAAGCTCTAGATCTTCTCCTGGGAAGGTTAAAAGAATAAACCGTCTCACAGGTTTACATTATATGTTCATTTTATGTTTCATTTGCCAAAGGAAGCTGGGTGAATTATTTTCTGAACTCTCAACCTAGCACTAAATGAGTTTTTGTGTGCATATGTCTCTGGAGATTTAGTATGTGAGCTTGGCTCTGCTGGTTCATCTCTGAGCAGAACAGATGTGATTGAGGTTTTTTTGTTTTTGCTGTTGTTGTTTTTTGAACACCTGCACAATTTGTCAATTAGCAGTCAAATACATTGTCATTTTCCAAAGTCCAGCTGGAGGTGTATGGATTAAGTGTGCTGCTAATCACAGACCTAATTTTATGCTCATTTATTCTCTCATTTATGACTCTGCCAATTCATTGAGATGAAGTGCTCTATGCACAGAGCCAAACCCTGAGCAGGAATTGAAGGAACAGTGCAAATAATATTGTAGTAAATGGGAGCATGAGCATCCATATATATGTATCTGACAGATTGCTTCTGTAAAGAATCAGAGAAATAACCATAAATTATTCTAGTGACTTGTGCAGCTAAGCATGGTTGTGTCTGAAAATTGTAATTATTGAATATACAGCAAGTTTGCTTTAAGACTAACGCATAGTCATCAAATGACAGTAAGCATCGCTTCCTACCGTTAAATATGATGTGCATGCCCTAAGTAATGGGGTTGTGCGTTGCATTATATTGTTTCAGCTCTCCTGCAGTGCTCATGAAGTACTTTTACATCACTCTCAGTTGTAGCTTTTTAAATGCTCGCTGGGTTTTTGAATTGTGGTCCACCAGGGCATGTGCTCTAATCGTATCTGCTGTTGACGCCATAGGCAGCTGGTTATGTCTTAGAACAGATCATAAATTAGTCTTTTCTTGCAGGCAGGGACCTTTATGGAGCATTAAACTTTGTAAATCACACAATACACAGTACTGAAGGCCCTAAGATTGTGAATGCATCATTGACCCAGACTATGTACATAATATATGTGAAAGAGCAGTGAAAAAATCTGATGGATGCCAGCAGGAAATGGAAAGTTATAAATCCACTCTGAACACAGAGATGTTAAAGTGCAGAAAAATTAAACTATCCAGACTCATAAGCGCAGCATATATTGTAGCTGACTTAACATTGTATTATATAATTAAAGAGCTTTCGGGTTTTGATTTTACACAGACTATGTTTTTTCAAACTCGTTGGGGTTCTGGAGTACATACTGTACATCAAGCTCCTAGGTTTGGTTTAAAACAGACGTTTAAAAAAAAAATGTGAGTTGTTCTCTGACAGCCCTCAACCTTTCATTTCAAACTAGTGTGCTAAACCTGCCTACTTTGGCTAAACGTATCATTTATCAAGCACACTTATAATAAAAAAGAAAAGCACCTCTATAGTTCTAAAAAGCTTCTACCTAGAGGCATTTTTTTGTACAGGAGATGTTCTGCTGTAGGTTTTAGAACCTTCCAACTAAGTGAAAAACCCTTTAGGATGTTGGATGAAGGAGCAAATACAGTAGCATGAATATTGCAAGGACTTTGTGAATGGCCCCATATGGTTTGCTTAAATGTAATAACCGAGGAAAGTTCTATTTAATAACCATTAATATGGCTATTATGGCTTATGACTGCAGTTGCTCTAGTTTAGGACTTTCCACAAACAGTTTTGTACCTACTGTACATCTCCACCAGTCGGTGGTAACCTCAACAACATGGACTTCATGTTAACTAAAACACATTTTCTATTAAACACTTGTATATTTGACCATATAACACCCAGTTACGGACTGGGTTTGCTTATGTTTGCACTATCTAGTATCACCCCAACAAGGACAGGTTACCTTTTGAGTATTTTTCCACTCAAGGTTTTTGCTGTATGTTGTCTCAGGAAGTTTTTCCTTGCCATAGTTGGCCTCGGCTTATTTACTGTATTAGAGGCAAACTGAGCTATAAAAAGCTATATGTTTATCCATCTATACGTATTTTATTTTTTATTTATATCCAGAATTTTTATTCCTTTAAGCTGCAATTTTTTATTTCCTGTAAATGAATCTGTGTTCATTGTTTAATTGATTTGAATCACATCATTGTGCAGAGATCGCACACTCATGGCTATGTGCTCATGGCTGTCTAATCCAAACAATAATAATAATTAGTGTACTGAAGAAAACTGCTGCTCTGGATGGTACACCCACAGTACATGTATATGTGATGAAGTGCAAACCTATTACCTGAAATCAGGTTACAGGCTACATCAGTATTAACAATAAAAAATAAAAATAAAAAAACGGCATAGTTATAGTATATAGTAATATAGTTATATATTTTGACAGTGCAGTTTTATTTAAACATAACAGTCTTCCAAAGTTTTTAAGTAGTGCCTTTTTTCTGCGAAATAGTTTCACCAATTAATTGCAAAAACCTCCCCTGGAGAAAATTCTAGCCCCAAGCCTCTTCCTATAATGTCTAAAAAGTTTGGAGAAAACTTTTAGAGAGACAGCTTGTTAATGATTTTTTTTTTTAAAGCTCCTTTATAGTCTTAGGTTAGTGCATGTGGATTCCCTACTTCAATTGAGAGATGGTTCGAATCCAGAATCCAGTCTATAAGGTATCCATTGGGAAACATCGAGTTGGTGAAGCACAACAAGATCACATTTGAACTACTTATTAAACAAGCCGTCTATGGTCCTGAAATGAATGAACTAGGATTTAAGGAACCCTTAATCTTTACAAGACGCCATTGATGACCAGCCGTAAAACAGCCTTATCATCTTCTCATTCCAGTCCAGCAAAATATTCTATTTGTATTTCGCAATTCGTGATTCAAGCCCAGGTTCTTCATTGTGTGGGTTTCTTCTTTCATTAATCCCTTCCTACAAGCACATTGTTATAAAAGGTTATTACAGCTGATAGATGAAAGTTTTAAAATCCATTATCACATCTCATCATCTCAAAATCTTTTTTTTTTGGCGGGGAGAGGGGGGGGGGGGGGGTGTTGATATCTGTTTGGCCTCCTATCATGGTGATGGATGTCCAAGAGATTTCATGCCAGGAATGCTGTAGAATAAAATGATCAAAGGCAGTGACACTTTCATAAAGGTTGCACAGATTTTTTTTTTTTTTGTCTTAAAAAATTGCCATTTAATTTGTGGGGGCTACAAGTTGGACCACACAGCATGTCTGTGAAAGAGAAAAAAAGATGCAATTTTTCTTTTGAAGGGTGCCAACCCTAATAGACAGAGTAAATCAATGCACAGAAGATGTGAAACCTTGTTAAAGGGTGTTTAATCAATATTACTGGCTAAACTAGGGTGTTGTATTTTACACATGCATCTTTCGCACATGTTAAGCATATGTGTGTTTATTCATAAACTTGCAACAGAGCTCTGAGACACAAATATATTTGATTGATTTGCATAGATACAGTAGCAATGTGACCATTATGTTCAGTCCAAATATGTATTCCACTGGCTGTAAAGTGTAAATTGAAGCCTCTCTGACTTCATTTCTACTTTAACGTCAGTGTTCTACACAGTGGTGAGACACTGTACTTTATATATAGTGAGGGTCAAAGATCAGGTTGAGTCATGCACTGACATTTCACAAACTGTCTACCTAGACATTATGAATTCTCACTAATGTTAGCAAGGCGTCTTCACCGAATGGCAAAAGTACATCATGACAGGTTGCGCTTATTCATTTGTTTAATTGAATGATGTCAGACGTGCATTTCTTGTTGGATGCAACTTCATGAGATGTTTCTGAAGACAAGTTTGTTCTCATTTCTTTATCAATATTTACCTGATCGACATGAATATGGATATGTGATCTGATTCCATTTGTGTTGCTTGAAATTATCATCAACCTCTCTGTCGACTAATAAAGGCAATGATAGTGTGCATGACTATGCATGATTTAAAAGCAGCTACATGTTGGTACTGTAAATATTTTCTCCCTGATGTGCAAGATTTGTTTTGAGACAATTCGTAATTTCTTTTTTCTTTTTTTTGAGACGTTCGTTGTACACTTGGTACTTTCATAGCATTTCAGCAAACATTTATTGTGCATCATGTGTTTCTTATGACAGTATGATAAAGTTAACCAGAATATATTAAACTTTCAATGCCAGGTAACACTGATAGAGCACATACTTCAATTTCCTCTTGTCTGGCACAATTCTTGTGCCATCCAGCCAAACAATGCAGGATGGATTCCACATTCAACCTGCACTCATGCCAAATAATGATTAGAGCAATTTCCAATTATCCACTCTTTAAACGAGTGCACATTGCTTCCAGAATAGTTTACCATCCTCTCAGCTCCGACATCAACAGTGTCTTTTTTCCTCGCTATCTGTGTTCCTCTGATAACTGAACAGGTGTGAGGTGATGGATGGTTAGTTGTGGAGGAAAGCTCATCTTCTCATGCCCACTCTATCTTTAAAGCCTTACAGTAGGACTTTCAACAGTTCTTCAGGGTCATGTAGAGCTTTACCTTTCTGCTTTGCTAAAATAAAACTGATGCTCGCACCCTAGAGGTAGGATTCCTCAGTGTTTATTCGCACAGGCGAACTTAAAAAGAGTTATGAACTTTTAAGTGTAGGCCACAAAAATGGATAATGGAAAATGAAAAGAGATATAAACCTTATATAAAGCAGGCTATATACAGTAGAGCATTCTTCCACTGCAATGGAGAAATATTGTGTGCATAGGCATTTTCTAAATTTATAGCTGTGCAGTGTATCAGAAGGACTGTAAAAGTTGTCAACTGTTCAAAAGAAAACAAAATTCTCCAGAATGGGTCACTTTGCTCCCTGGTCCAGTTTTGATGCTCATGTACTATACCCACTGTAGGCATATCAGCAATAGCCAAGGCACTCAAAGCATTGGCATTCTAGCTGGACTGTAGCTGTGCAGCTCAATACACAGCAAGCCGATGCACCGTGCTCTGACACCTTTCTTTTACAACTAGCATTACCTTTTTCAGATTTTTTTTTTTTACAGTATGTCTTTTTGGGATCAGACCAGACAGGCTGACCAAGTATCCCCATACACATCAGTGAGCCTTGGATGCCCATAACCCTGTCGCTTATTTATTTATTGTCTAATATACAGTACCCCACGCCTTGGCAGCATCCACTGTAATGACATAACTCATGATATTCACTTAACCTGTGAGTAGTTTTAATATTATGGCTGATTGATATACTGTACAGTCCCGTCTAAAAGTACTGGAGGGCCAATCCTTATATTTTTTTTCCTTTCACTGAAGACATTTGAGATTTGAGAATAGGAATATGAGATAATTAATCTGAATGTCAGCTTCTATTCATGATCTACTGTACACATCTAAATGATCTATAGTTTAGAAAAAGGAACATGGCACCTTTTGCTTGAACCCACACATATTTTTTGTGTTCAGACGTATTGGAACATACGGCTGACCGCTGTTTCTTGAAGCCCAGGTGTGCCCTGTTTGATTGATTAAATAAGTAACAGTTCTAAGTGGTTCACATACAATAGTTGTCTATTGTTTTGGGTTGAGCCCTGAGTTTTGTCTGTGAAGCCTACGTTTTTTTTTTTTTGCGTTGTTGTTGTTATTAAAAAGAATAAACCAACACACTTGTAATGACCAGAGAGCTGGTTACGGAAGAAAATCAAGACAAAGGAAAAAAAAGAAAATTTAATCCGTAGTCTAACTAGGGAGGCCAGTGGAGACCATTGTATTAATTCCCACTTAGTACGACCATGGGGGGACTTCTGGTCAACATTCATACACTATGAGCAAGTTGGACACGGCAATTAGCTTAATCTGCATGTCTTGGGAACCTGGAGAACCCGGAGGAAACCTACCAAGCACAGGGAGAACATGAAAACTCCATGCACACAAACAGAGGAATCAAACCCAGGGCCTGGAGGTGCAAGGCGACAGTGGTACCCACTAAGGCACTGTGCCGCCTTGGGCTTACATTGCTTCTTCTGAAACAGACCCACTAATACTTATTGGTGATGTAACTCGTGATGGTTGCAACAGAATGAAGTCAACCGAAACATTCTGCCTGCCAATTTACAGTCTAACTACTGTAACTGCTATAAGGAACTTCATCATGCACTATGACAAGTCTACAAAACTACAAAGGGTTTTAACTGGGAATATGTAAAAGGGTTTAAACTATACTGTATTTCATCTCCTTATGGGAAGACTGAAGGGAGAGACCCCCATAACAAACAATAACTGAGGAAGCTGAGGTACAATACAAGCCTGGAAATGCATCACAAAAAAAGAATGCAACAGGTTGGTGATGTCATTGGGGTTAACATCTTGGTTTTGACTATCTTTTTCTCACTTAAAAAATTGTGTAGTTTGCTACCAAAGGTGCCATGTTGTAAGTTGTTTAACACATCTGGATATAACTGTCAGAAAATGAAAACTAAAATCCTGATTTGTTGTTCATTTTTTTATCTCAAACCCAAAAACAATAGAATTTGCATTCCTGCTCCAGTACTTTGAGAATAGACTCGTGAACATTTGCTAAGCATTTCCTTCCACACAACACTCATTCATCAATGCATTATTATCTGTGTGTCATTCCAAACTCTGGAGGAAACCTGAAAACCTGTCATGCATGTTTCCTGTCCTGTTGCTAACCACGCTGATGCTTCTGGTGTATCTTCTAGGTTCTTTTTGTCTTCGGGGAGGTGGCAGGAGTGGAGTCAGAGCATGCCTCCGCAAGCTCTTCCTCTGCTCCTCTGTTAAAAACCCGTCTCCCACTATGCAAAGCAAGTTCTCTGAGATCGTGTTTCCCCTCACTTCTCTTGGCTTTATCAGTCTCAAGTTTTTTTTTTTCCATAGCCTGTTTTTTTTTTTTTTATCTGTGTCTCTCTTACTTTTATGCATCCTCCATCACTATTTCTCACTGTTTATGTATCTGGTGTACCGTGGTTGTGTTATTATATAGTTTGGATTCAGATCTTATCATAAAGACAGATACTCTGTTCTCTCCCTACCCTGTATTTTTTCCAATGAGCAGCAGGTCAGTAGATTTGACAACAAAGGGGATATTAGTTGTCTGTTTTTCTTTCTTTTTTTTTCTTTCTTTTTTTTTTATTTATCAAAAAACACATTTTCATCCCCAAGCCTGTGCCGAGATGCCAAGTTGTGTGGATCAGATGGTCCACTGTGGCAACCCCTTGACGGGATCAGCTGAAAGACAAAGAATTTGCTCTAAAATAAATAAATACCTAAATTTTTTTAATTAAAATGACTTTTTTCCACTATGTTCAACTTGCATGTTAAAATTCAAATGATATTTTTAACCCTGTAGCCCTTTTTCTATTATTTCTATTGCTGTTTTTTTTTTTTTTTTTTACATAAGCATATACAGTATACTGTAGACCTCGGAATGGTGCAGTATAGAGTGACATATCCTTTTTTCAGCACAACCTATGCAATATGATGAACTGAATTTTAACCATTTTAAGCAACTACTGTACATAAACACAACTGAACAATAAATGTAAAAATAAAATAAAAAAAAGGCCACGTAGGCAAAGAAATAGCACAGATACACATGATCACAGGTTTTTCTGGTTGTTTTAGGTTATTTCTATGACCAAATATCTATCTATAAATAATAACAATAATATGCTTATTATGAGAGTTCTACAATTTTGCAACATCATTCCCATATCCTGGTCGTGATAAATTTAGCATTTTATAAATGTAATGATAACTTTCGTTCTACCTGACAAACCCAAATGCACAGTTTGGTGTCTAGAGCCTTCCCATTAACAGACACCGGCATAGCTTAAATATATGCACATTTATTGGTTTTTTAATCATCATCATTGACCTATGCTGTGTTGCCGGCATGGATATGTGCCGCTTGGGTTTAAACTCTCAAATCCTATCAGCAGGTCCAGAATTTCCTCATTAGTCACTAATGTTACTACACACATTTATAAAAAAAATATCTTATAAGATGAACAAACCCCTAATCACCTTCTATAAACTAAAAAATGACAGTAGCAAGGGACTTTTAATGGAATAATACATCCTAAATATCATAAAAATGCTGTACGTTTTTGAACATCAGCATGTTGGTGTCTAGTCTCTTTAGTTAAGAGTTTTGAACGGTATTTGACTGCACACTAAGTGTTATTAGTACCAACTGTAATTCTAATTTAGACTTTAAATAACTTTTGATCCCAGCACATTTTTGCTTACTGTTCTGTAACGTTAAATTCATCTAGCACAACATAATTTGACAAAAATGTAATTAATTATGTAATTTAATTATCCCATTTTAAACAAATGAATTCTGTACTGTTTTTCTCAAATGTAATTTCCTTTTAGCTTTTTATGCCAAGGTGGTTGAATCAAGTGCTGCATTTGCAGTACGCGAGCATAACACACAAGCTTTCAGTAAAAAGACTTACAGTATACGGCCCTTTAACTGAGTCACGCTGATGTACATGGGACAGACCTCACTACCATGGTGATGTGCTTTATGGTTCAGTGCCTCTTACCGACCCAAAAGCCCTGGACTATCAGGTCTGATAACAGCTGAAGAGAGCTGGCTGTTTGCACTGAACTCATTTTAGCTTTTATCAGGTGTCTAATGGGATGTGAAGATAGCAAGACACACTGGAGCAGTAAGAGAGAAGATATATTTTGAACACTGACTAGAAAGGACATTGTCACATTTCCACCCACCAATATATTTTGTGTTAAACAGCCAAAAGCAACTCATGTTTGCTTCCAGTCAATGAAAGTAACCGTTACTCATATCAGTACACTTATTTTTCTATTCATTTCATTTCATTTTAAACTAATAGTTACATATTCAATACCAAATCAGGGCAGATTAACCCTCTGAAAAGAAGAAGTAGTGTTAAGGAACTTGAATAATTGACTAATTAACAAATCCCTTAATAGACAGACTGACTAAGTTGCTCAATATCAGGTCAATTCTTTTTATAATGAGTATGCAAGAAGTATCTGATTGCTGACTGACAAATGTACAAGTATCACTGAATGTCCGAGGTGACTTCGGCATGTCTGTACTGTATGTATTTTAGCACACAGGTCTTCAAACAAATACACAAATATAATTAACTAATGGAAATTAAATATGCGCATTAGGTCTTGGCTCATGTGAGACCAAACAAAAAGTGTAAAATGTTTGTGCCTTCAAGAAAGATAGATTGGGTGGGATGGTTTGTGAGTCATAAAAAAAAAAAAAAAAGTTTCCTACGGTGTTCAGTAAATCCCAATAAAAGTGCAACTTTTCATGAGCAGAATAATTATGTTATTTCATAATGTCATCCCCTAGTGACAGAAATGCATTGTCAGCATGAAGCCGGCAGATGTACAAAAAAGCTACACCTACCAAAAAAAGATGATTAAAAAAAAGATACGTACAGTATATTGCAGATTTAGACATTTTCACTGGTTATTTCATATGGCAAGGAACCTTATTTGAACTGATGTGTTTTTAAAACTGCAGTGGAAACAGATTACGCTTGGGTTTGTGGATTCGTTTATTCGTCTACTTTATCTTGATCAGGATCACTTATTCGTCTACAGTATACTTCGCCAAACCTATAGGCTTATTAGAGAATATCACAGATGCCTGCAAAACAAAATAACTCCGAGAGAAGGCAGGAATCAACCAGGCGCAGGTGTGTAACATCACAAGACTAGCTGACTCTGTTTAGCACTCCAAATATCCATATCTGTATCTAATTTCAACCGTGAAGTGGGCGTCACACCTAAAACTGCATACTTGTTTTTTTTTTTTCGTTTTTTTTTCTTAAATACAGACCTTACCAGGAGACCCTATAAAACATTGAAAAAAAAAAAGAAAAAACACTGGAAAGAGAGATAGGAATGTCTTTAGCTGGTTATGAACAAACACTGTGGCCTGAACCACAAAAGGTTACGTTACTAAAGATGAATGAAAAAAGAAAAATGAATAATTTGCCTCATTGACCTGCTGTATCTGTACAGTATGTGCAGTTATTTAGGACACACTGTTCATTATAAACAATGCATTCATATCTGGTTAATATTCCCTGCAGGATCTGTCACGGGTTAGAATATAGGAGAGAATATTGGATTTAAAAACAAGTTGTGTCTCACACACAAGCATAGTGCAAACAAGCACTCAATATGTTTCTCAGTATGCTTCAGATTTAAAGTCAAGGATGAGTGGCAGGTTTCTAAAACTTAGGTGAAAATGCTGAGAAGGCAAAAGGCACCCCGTGGTAAGAATTACAGTACAGATGTTTTTTTTCTACGTTTTATCGCTTGTAAATGGGATAACAATGGTTATGATCGATTATTAGTCTCAGCTAATAAACCACAGACCCTTCTGCATCCTCTTAAGGCTTTGGGTTTTAGTAGTAGTGCTGTTGACCAGAGTGAGATTGATACCTGTGCTTATTGTTCTTCTTACACAGACAGTGCAGAAGATGAGCTGGAGCTGTCAGCCGTGCGCCATCGGCCTGAAGGCCTGGAACAGCTGGAGGCCCAGACCCGCTTCTCTCGCAAAGAGCTACAGATTCTCTACCGTGGCTTCAAAAATGTGAGCTTGAACTTCATCTTGATGTAAAACATTTTGCTTCCGATTTCATTCAGACCAATGAAAATACTTGTGCCCTCAGTATTGTAAGTTCTAGTCCGCCTTGACATGTAAGTTAACCATGTTAACTTCAGATGAACCTCCTCACCAGGTCACACTTCAGTCCGTTGTGATGTACAGTTTTTGGTTTATTATTTAAAAAGTTACAAGGCTATCCAACCCCATAGATTCTGCACATTTATTTTTAGTAGAAATGAATGATTATTAAGTTTACAGACCCTTTCAAGTTTTCCACGTCATGTTTCACACTCATCTTACAATGGATGGAAATCTTTTTTTCTCTAGTCTGCTTGTGAATGATGCTACAGGCAAAACTTTCTTTTAAAGGTTCATTCCATTCTTCTTGGCAGGATCATTCAAACTCAGCTACCTGTAGGTTGGATGGGCAACGCCAATGTCAAAGGTCCAGACTCTGACTCTGACTACTGCCACTCCAGTATGGTTTCGGTCGTCTTGTAGTCTTGTTGAAGACTTGTTGAAATGTAAACTGTCATCCTGAGATCATGTGAACTATGGAGAAGGTTTTTACTCAAGATAGCTCTAAAAAAAATTATCCATTTCCCTCTCTGTTCTGTCTAGTTTTGAAGTTGCAGAAAAACATCACCTTAGAATGATGCTGCCACCACAGTGTGATTAACTGTAGGGATGGTTTTCATAAGGTGATGCACAGTGTTTGATTTCCTTCACACATGATGTGGGGAAAGTGTTCAAATAGATCAATCTTTGTTCTAACAGACCAGAGGATTTTGCTTCTTATGGACTGAGAGTCCTTCAGGGGCTTTTTGGAAAACTCCCAGCAGAATGTCATCTGCCTTTTAGTGAGGAATGGCTTCCGTCTGGCCGCTCTACCATATAATCTTGACTGGTAGAGTACTACCGTGATAGCTATACTTCTGTAAGGCGCTTCCATCACCATAAAGGAACTCAGGATCTCATTTATACTGAAGTGACCCTTGGGTCTTTAGTTACCTGTCTGACCAAGGCCCTTCATCCTCCATACTCCATTTGGCTGGACAGCAATACTAGCTAGAATGTTGGTTGTTTTAAATCTCTTTCATTTGAGCATAACGCGGGCTATTGCGATCTTGGACACTTGCAATCCTGCAGAAATGTTCTTGTATCCTTTCCCAGATCTGTGTGTTGTTGGCACAATCCTGTCTCTCAGGTCTAATGCTGTTGTTGTCATTGTTATTAGTGTTGTCACTTTTATTTGAGGAACCCTTTGTAAACGACATAAAATCAGTTTGGCACAGGTGGACTCCAATCAAGTTGCAGAAGCGTCTCAAGGACGATTGATTGGAGAATGATGCACCAGAACTCATTTGCAAGTGTCATAACACAGGGTATGAATACTTATGTAAATGGGACCTTTCAGTCTTTGTTTAATAAAGTAACAACCCTTTGCAAAAACATTGCGTCATTGTGGGATGCTTTGTGTGTAGTATGATGAGGGAAAAGAGGATTTGAATCCAATTTAATATGATTAAAATGTGGAAAACTTGAAAGGGTTGAAGACTTTCTGTTAGCACTGTATGTCTATCTGCTGTCAATGTCAACATTTTGGTTACACTCTGGTAGAAGAGCAGACAGAGATCGTTTATGATCCTTTATTTATTCTCTACTAAAAAGGTGGGGGGGGGGGGGGGGGGGGCAGTATTGATTGAAACTCGCATGGGGAATAGCAACAAAGGATTCTCCTGATCCCTATGATTTGCCCAGAGACGATACTTTTTAAAATCAGAGTGACACTACACAGTCAGGGTGTTAGTGAGTACATGAATGTGGAAGAGGACAGTTGACACTTTCTCCCATGGCCTTCATTGCCTACGATGTAGCATGAGCTACAAAAAGATACATAAATCCTGCTGCTGTATCTCTAAGAAAGCATGTGTGCCCTACAGTACCTGCCAGTTGGTACCTGGCATGGGATATGGAAATGTGGGAATCGCTAACATGACCAAACTGGGGGAAACTTCAGTATGGGTAAAATCCAGGATTGGTCCGGTTCCCCAGCAAGGGTTTTCATAACAGTAAAAATAACAATTAATATTAAACATTAATTAATATTAATAATAATTAATTAGCCGCATGCATGGTGCCTAATAATCTGATCCTTCCTGAAGCTAAAAAACACATGTACAGTAGGTATAATTGCACAGAAATATGTTAATTCTACTGTCTTTTGATGTGACAAGTTAAATGTTTTAAAACTAATCTTAAAGGTACAAAATATCTAACAGGGAAAACTTTAATCAATTAGTTAATCAATTAAATGAGTATGATCCGTGGATGAGAATCTGTAGGCGGAACTTTACAAAAAGAGTAACTAGCTTTATAGAATAGTAATGCTCTACCTGTGTTCGAAAATTAAACTGTTTTGAGATTTTCATAACATAAATTCAAATAGACAAATCTACTCATTTATACCTTAAAACGCCTAGAAGTTTTGCTTCAGTAGAGACTTTCATACAGAGTTTATGTAATCTTTCAAAGAACAACAATTTGAATTTGGGTGACTGGACGAGCTTGGATTGTTACTACAGTATTTAATTCTATTTAACAGGTTAAACATAAACCTAACATAATTTGCTAATTATTTTATGTTCAATGTACATATTTTACTTAAGTGGAAAATCTGCCCTTAGTTTAAATATGTTGATACATGAATATTTTTTATAGTGTATATCTGGTGGCTGTGGACAATCCGTAAACAATCTGTTCACCAGCGTCTCTGGTGGTCACCATTTTAAAGTATAAAATATTGAACCCGATGTTGAGGTAATACAGTACTTCAGACAGGCACCATACATGATGTTTCTTCACCAGTTGTCTGCAGGGACTCAGTACCAATTTTAGTCATTTTTAATCAGCACTCTGTTAGAACATCACAGTCAAGGGCAGTATTTTATAAAATGTATTCCTAGTATTTTATAAAATGATCTTACTAAAAGTGCTAAAAGCCTCTATTTTTTTTTAATCGGTCAGTTTATTGGGCGCCCGTTTCACTGGTTCTAAGTGATCTTGTGGTCTTTACAGGTCTGCAGATGGGTTTTTAGATAGCATGTGTTTCAGTTCGAGTCTTTATCTGGCTTTCAACCAGAACACAAAATCAGAAATCAAGTAATGGACATTTGGCATCCTATCTGAGGCACATACTGTACAGTCATGCTTTCAAAATCTTTAAAACAGTTATCATTAGAGCAATTGACCTTGTGTCCAGAACATCTCTAAATAATAATCAAGAGACTATTTTTTCCCCCATAAATACTAGGCTTGTAATTGCAAAAATCTGTTTTGATGGAGGGATGTGGAATTACTGAAGCAATTCTTTATAGTGTGTCCTATATACAGGGTAGCATGGGGCCGGGAGCCGATCCCACCAGACTTGGGGCATGATGTGGGGTACACCCAGCAGTGTCTGGGGTGCCAATCCATGGCAGGGCACACACTCTTTCACACACTACGGCCAATTTTGAAACACCAATAAGTATAGTCACCAGGTCATTGGATTGTGGGAGGAAAACTGGAGAACCTGGAGGAAACCCACCAAGCACAGGTAGAACATGCACAACAAAAGTGGAAATTGAACCCAAACCCTGGAGGCGAAAGTGCTAACTACTAAGCCACCATGCCGCTGTGCTAACCTGAATTTTTCTTTTTTATTATTTTATAAAAGTACATAAATATGCCACGTCTGAACAACTTTGGTGCTCTTGTAATGTAATTGCATTGTAAACTGGTTATAAGTTAAATATGTAATTAAAAGAATATTGAAGTAAAAAAAAAAATGCCAGAAGAAATATTCCTACAGTATGCTCATTTTATTGGTAATGGTGATCAATATTTAACATTATTTTTCTAAATCCCTCACAAATTACTTTAACTATCCTATCTACTTTTGTTGTTCTGATTTTCATGTTGCAAAGTGAAAAAGCATTAAAAGAATGGCAAATGGCAATTGTCAGGCAAATATTGCCCCCAGTGTGTTCTGTCTTTCTCCTAATTGTGTTAACTCAGGATGAAACATACTGAAGGCTAACCACGACCTACTGAAATATAGTTTTAGAAACGTTCTCATGGCAACAATGAAACAAATACATAAATAAATAAATACAATTTAATTAACTTGCAAAGTTAGATTAGTTTGGACATAAGTTTCAATTTATGTTCTACATTCTATAACAATACTGTTTTTTTTGGTCAAAATTATGAAATAACACATATGCTATTCTATAAATAGGTAACTACAATAACAACAGTCATTTCTTATTTTAAGACATGATGGTCAGCTGTTTTGGAATAGTTCTTGCAAGAACAGTATTGTCATTGGCAAAACCCATCAAGCACCATGATGAAACTGACTCTCAGGAATGCCATCCCAGGAAAGCAAGACCAAAACTTACCTCTGCTGCAGAGGAGAAGTTCATTTAGCCTCAAAAATAAGTAACAAATAGCACCTCAGATTAGAGCTGTTATGAAGGCTTTACAGAGCATATAGCAGATATATATCAATATCAATTGGTTTAGAATATAGAAAGAAATAAAAATGGAAAAAGAAAGACCATGGCATCAGAAGGTGTGTGTATTTGCCATGGCTTGTTCATCTCAGCATTTGGACCATTGTTGCTAAGATGCATTGCTGTCTGTTGTGTATCATGCTGCAGAGGTATGAACATTGGAAACATGACTTCATTTCACAGCTCAACCCTATTACTATGTAAGCTAATTATTGAATGATCATGGGTGACAAGACAGAAAAACACTTTTAATTACACTCTGCTTATTTATAAAGTGTAATGGACCGTGTGTAGCTCCTCCAGGCTAAATGATGTTAATAGAACTTTTGACTTGTCAAGAGACCGAGAAAGTGATGGCGCAGAGAGAGAAGCAGTGGCTCTTTAGACGGTAATTACTCTTAGTCTCTCTCATCCTGTGTGCAAAATAGGTGAAGGATGACAGCTATACCAAACATCCCTGTTTAATTAACCAGAGCTCAGTTCAACAACAAAGAACCTGTTCTGACTCAGACACACTCTGAGCAGCATTTGGTTAGAAGCCATAAGCTCCCGTGTGTTTATTCACCTGGCAGAACACAAGCTAATTACAATATTCTGTATTTTTAGTACTGGTGAGGACAAACGTTTAGAGCATAGAAATATTTGGTGACGTAATGTAATGAGCTGCTTAGAATATTATGACTGTGTCGATGATTCATTAATCTTTGCAGTACATTACATTTTGAATCTGATACTACAATAATCACCAAAATATCCCATGGACATAATAAAATGAAGACAAGGAACATTTGGCACTGAATCTGCAACATGCAGCAGTTATTTCAATAACATTAAAAGTGGTATTAATGCTGTTTTACAATATTTTACCTTTTATTATTATAGTTATTCATTTTCAAAGCTCTTCTATGTAAAGATGCAAAATACTGGATAGTGTCTATACTCACAGCGTGCATAACCTGGAAGTCTCTCAGGGAACCACATTGCAAATTACTGTAATATGACCCCAAAAGAGGTTGCGGAAACCAGTTAAATATATATATATATATATATATATATATATATATATATATATATATATATATATATATACCATTTATCAGAACGTTTATCAGGATTATGGCTTACTTTTTAAAAGCCTCAGATTTTTTTTTACTGTCCTACAGTAAGGTAGGCTACATATTAGATAAGTATGGTAGATAAGATGGAAGGCTGTCCACAAGATTTTGGAGTGTTTCTTTGGAAATTCATGCCCGTTTATTCTGTAGAGCATTTATAAGGTCAGGCACTAATGTTAGACGAGAAGACCTGGATCGCAATCTCAGATCCTGTCATGCACACTCGCTCATGCGACCGGCACGAGGACCCGGAAGTAAGACGGTCGCGCTTTCAGAAAGCATAAAAGGAAACAAGATGGCGCTTCACATCGCTCAGTCATTGAGTTCATTCATGCCTTCGCCATCGCTTCACCAACTATTTCGTGAGTACTCACCTATTCAGATCGCTTCCTTGATTGAGTGTGTGTTGCCAGAACGCGAGTTTATGTGTGTAGATCCTTGCTCTTTGTGTAAAAGAGTTCTAAGAGTAAACGCGTGGTTATCCTGCCTGCTCGCGCTGCTTCCGCGTTTGGGTTTACCGTCCACGCAACACGGGCTAACTGCTAAGGCTACTGTGTTCATCCCTCGTTTGCTCGTGACAGAATGACTGATCCTAAAGCAGTAAACCCAGCGGAGTTTGCTCGCCTCTGCGCTGTGGTTGACCAGCATGCCGAACTGATCAATCGGCTCCGTGGTGAAGTCTCTCCGAAAGGAGCTCCAAGACGTCGCGGTTTTGCGCCGCGAGGTGGCGGAGCTGCAGCAGGAGAACGTGACCCTCCGCGAGGCAGCTGTTCAGTCGGCTGTTGCCATGCCCTCCGCAGCGGCGGCAGCGCCGCCCCCTCCTCCCCCCTCTGACATTTTCATTGCTTTACCAGATAAGTGGGATGGCACAGATGGGAAGTGCAGTGTGTTTTTAACAGCATTAGATCTTGTGTTTGAGTTCAATTCCACCAGGTACTCCACAGACCGACTGCGCGTTGCACTTCTCGTCTCATTGCTATCTGGGCAGGCAGCTGAGTGGGCCACGGCGGTTCTCAGGTCAGATTCGGACACAGCCTATTCATACGGAGAATTCACCCGCCAACTCAAACTGACCTTCGAACATCCTGCTGCTGAGGTGGAGACCGACAGCAAATTGTACCATCTGCGGCAGGGTGGGTCGTCCGTGAGCCGCTACACCGCGGATTTCCGTACCCTCGCCATGCAGACCACCTGGGGGGACGCCGCCCTCCGGACAGCTTACTACGAAGGACTGGCTTCCCGCATCAAGGACGAGCTTGCCGGACGAGAGCTTCCAGCTACACTGGAGGGATTGGTTCAGCTCGCCCTCCGGATTGACCAGCGCCTGCTCGCTCGTCCGAAGCCAGCCCCCCGAACCCTGCCGCCCATCACGCCCCTTTTTTCACATTCCACGCCCCGATCACCAGCTTTCACCACCACCACTAGGGCGTCTGCCGGGTCTCCACCTCCCGCCGTGGTTGACACGGGAGCCGGGGAACCCATGCAACTAGGACGCGCCTCCTTGAACCCTGCAGAGCGAGAACGGCGTTTCAGGGAGGGACTCTGCGCCTATTGTGGGTCAGCGGCACACCATAGAGCTATCTGCCCTTCACGCCCGGGAAACGATCAGGCCCGGTGAGTCAGGGGGGCAGCTCACCGGGTCACCTCCATCTCGCCGCCACCACACCCAGTATCTCGCGTCTCATGGTTCAGGTACTCCTCCAATTGGGCCACAGACGAGTCAAAAGTTCCGCGTTCATCGACTCCGGGGCTGCTGGAAACTTTATTGACTCCTCCTATGCCAAGAAATTGGGGGTGGAGACTGAGGCGTTATCCCAGCCAGTTCGAGTGACATCCGTCGACGGTCGGCCCCTTTCGTCCAGCCCTATCACCACCCAGACTCGGCCCATCATCCTCACCATTGACCAACACCAAGAAGAAATCCGCTTTCACCTCACCTCCATTTCCTCGCAACCCATCATCTTAGGATACCCCTGGTTATTGCAGCATGACCCTCTCATCTCCTGGTCTCAAAACCGGATCCTGCAATGGGGTCCGACCTGCCTCGAACTCTGCCTACAAACGCCGGCTGTGACGTGCTCTAGGGAGTCCGAGGCCCCCGATGTTGACACCAACGCCATCCCTCCTGCGTATCGAGACCTGGCTGAGGTCTTTTGTAAGAGACGTGCCGACCATCTTCCTCCGCATCGCCCCTACGACCTGGCTATTGAGATCCAGCCAGGTTCCACTCCACCCTGCGGCCGTCTATACTCTCTCTCTTCCACCGAGACGCGGGCGATGGAGGAGTATGTGTCCTCCGCTCTCCGTCAGGGTACCATCCGACCCTCTTCCTCGCCCACCGCCGCAGGATTTTTCTTTTTAAAGAAGAGTTCGGGCGAATTGCGTCCTTGTGTTGACTATCGGGGGCTGAATAACATCACCATAAAAAACCGACACCCGCTGCCTCTTACCAACTCAGCCCTGGACGCCCTCTCTGGTGCCACCATTTTTACAAAGTTGGACCTCCGGAGCGCCTACAACTTGGTGCGTATCAGAGAGGGCGATGAGTAGAAGACAGCCTTCATCACCCCTAATGGACATTACGAAAGCCTAGTTATCCCCTTTGGACTCTGTAACGTCCCCGCAGCTTTCCAGCAGTTCATGAACGATGTTCTCCGGGACATGTTGGGAAAATGGGTATTTGTCTACCTAGACGATATACTCATCTACTCACGCACCGTCGAAGAACACATTCGACACGTCAGGGCTGTCCTTAAGAGATTGCTCGCCCACAGACTGTACTGTAAGTTGGAGAAGTGCGCTTTTCACAAGCGCTCCACCACGTTCCTGGGCTTTGTCATTTCGTCCCAGGGTGTGGCCATGGACCCACAGAAGCTTGAGGTTGTACGTCATTGGCCCCTACCCAAGACTCTCAAACAGCTTCAACGGTTTCTTGGGTTTGCGAACTTCTATCGTCGCTTTATCCGGGGCTACAGTACAGTCGCAGCACCCCTAACCGCCCTAACTCGCCCCTCACCTCATCCCTTCCAACTCGACTCCACTGCCATCAGCGCATTCTCCAAACTCTGCCATCTATTCACCACCGCTCCAATTCTCCTCCATCCAGATGCCGACCAACAATTCGTTGTGGAGGTGGACGCCTCAGAGGTGGGCGCTATGGCTGTTCTCTCCCAGCGGGGTCCAGACCAGAAACTACACCCTTGTAGTTTCTTCTCCAAGAAATTTGACGCCACTCAGCAGCGATACGGGGTAGGGGACCGCGAGCTGCTGGCCATAAAGTGGGCTTTGGAAGAATGGCGACACTGGCTTCAGGGCGCCAGAGAACCATTTATCGTCTGGACCGACCACCAAAACCTCATTACCATCAAGAACCTGAAACAACTCAACCCCAGGCAGGCGCGGTGGGCTCTATTTTTTGAGTCTTTTGATTTCCACCTATCCTATCGCCCGGGGTCAAAGAACATCAAAGCCGACGCCCTCTCCCGACAACATGAGGGGGACGTCCCCCGGGCGGACCCCGCGTCTGTCCTGCCACCTTCCAGAGTCATCGCCCCGCTCCGTTGGGAACTGGAGACGAGGGTTCGCCAGGCACAGGCCACGGAGACCGAACCGGCAGGGGCCCCGCCTGGACGACTCTTCGTACCCAGGAACATCAAGGCCGACGTCATCAAATGGGGTCACTCCTTGCCGCTGTCGGGGCACCCAGGCACACAACGCACCCTCAAATACATCCAGCGCGCTTTCTGGTGGCCCTCAATGGCCAAGGACGTCGAGGAGTTCATTCGGGTGTGCCCAGTGTGCGCCAGGGCCAAGACCTCCAATCCACCAACACCAGGGGAACTCCAACCACTCCCAGTCCCCCGTCGACCCTGGACGCACATTGCCCTTGACTTCATCACGGGCCTGCCGGCATCCGAAGGGAAAGACGTCATCATGACCATAGTGGATCGGTTCTCCAAAGCTATGCACCTGGTGGCCCTCACCAGACTCCCATCAGCTAAAAGGACAGCCGAGCTGATATTAGAGCACGTAGTCCGTCTGCATGGGTTCCCTAAGGACATCGTCTCGGACAGGGGACCCCAGTTCACTGCACGGTTCTGGAAGGCCTTCTGCCGTCTGATCAATTCTACCTGCAGTCTCTCCTCGGGCTATCACCCCCAAACAAATGGTCAGACGGAACGGGCCAACCAACAACTGGAGCGCTACCTGAGGTGCTTTGTTGCCGACTGTCAGCGCTCCTGGGCTCGCTATCTCATTTGGGCGGAGCTCTCCCACAACCTCCACGTCTCCTCCGCCACAAAGCTGAGTCCATTTGAGGTATGCCAGGGTTTCCAACCTCCGATGTTCGAACATCAAGAACCGGAGGTTGAAGTACCCTCAGCCCAACAGTTGGTCCGAAGGTGTCGGCGGTCCTGGACTCAAGCCAAGGAGGCCATTCAGCACGCCAATACCCTCTACACCTCACAACATCGCCGTCGACACCCCCCGGGACGATTGTACCACACAGGTGACAAGGTATGGCTTTCCACCAAAAATCTAAACCTCCATACAGAGTCCAAAAAACTCTCGCCTAAATTCATCGGTCCATATCGCATCACCCTCCGTGTCAACCCTGTCACCTATCGGCTCCAGCTGTCTGCGGCGCTCCGGATTCACCCAGTATTCCACACCTCTCAGCTGAAACCCTTCATCACGTCACCAATGGTCCTGGACAGGGGGGTACTGTCATGCACACTCGCTCCGCGACCGGCACGAGGACCCGGAAGTAACACGGTCGCGCTTTCAGAAAGCATGAAAGGAAACAAGATGGCGCTTCACATCGCTCAGTCATTGAGTTCATTCATGCCTTCGCTATCGCTTCACCAACTATTTCGTGAGTACTCACCTATTCAGATCGCTTCCTTGATTGAGTGTGTGTTGCCAGAACGCGGGTTTATTTGTGTAGATCCTTGCTCTTTGTGTAAGAGAGTTCTAAGAGTAAACGCGTGGTTATCCTGCCTGCTCGCGCTGCTTCCGCGTTTGGGTTTACCGTCCACGCAACACAGGCTAACTGCTAAGGCTACTGTGTTCATCCCTCGGTTGCTCGTGACAGATCCAGTTCATCCCAAAGGTTAGAGTTGAGATCAGAGCCAGCCAGGTTCTTCCACGCCGAGCTCATCAAACTATGTCTTCATAATCCTTCCTTTGTGCACTGGGACACAGTTTTGTTGGAATAGAAAGGGCCTTCTTCAAACTGTTGCCACAAGGTTGGAAGTATAGCATTGTCCAAGATGTCTTGATATCCTGAAGCATTAAGATTTCCCTTGAAGGGACCTGATTGAAAAACCTCAATTCAATAATTAACAGTTTTGGCCAAATACTTTTGTCCATATAGTGTATTTACTGCAACTCACTTGCAGACAAGTACGTACTGTATATAAACATTTTATGAACAGAACACAGTCATGTTTACTTTACTTTGAATTTTACATTCATGTTACATTTTGAGCAGTTTTTCAACATCGTATCACCTTTAACTGGGATTAAATATGAGTGTTACCTTTTGCACACACTGTACAGGAGTCTCTTTGAGTGCTGCACATTATGTAATTCATGCAGTTATTTCTTGTACATAACCCACAACATGCTCACTTTTTGGATGCACAACCTGCACAAAAAAAAGCTAACAGCATTTGGGATCATGGTTCAGAGCATGTCCAATGACTGTCCCACTTTTTACATTTCACTTTTAAATTATACTTAACCAGATGCGTTTTCTGAATGAGAACTCTTGGATGCATTGCTTACCTCGCCTGTCTGCCAGTATCAGTTTTTGTGCCGCATGCCTGCAAAGCATAGGTGACACATACTGTAGGGATGTCTATCTGGTGTCTTGCGTCACAGTCATCAGCGTCCGTTCATGTCAAATTGTTCAACTATCCACAACTGTATTTGACAAACCTGCACAGAACTTTTTTCAGAAAGCATAGATGTGCACTAGATGTTTTACTTTCTTATATATATTTTTTTATTCTAAAACCATCCAGAAGTTTGGTGTTGTGGCTATACGGCAATACCAAATAACTTTTTGTTGTGATAGACTACACTTGAATTTGTGCACAGGAGAAGTACAGTAGTTTTGCTACTATGCCGCCCTGATTAGCTACCTAACCTATTCTTCTCAGTGATTAGCAGGGAGTGTATGATTGCTATATTCTACAGTTCATGTATAATTGATGTAGCATTGTGGAGGACTAGTCGATGTTGTATAGTCGATATTTAATATTGTTGGAATAAAGCTACAGTGTGGAATTCCCCATCCAGCCGTGTTTTTTGGCTCTCTAAGCTAACCTGCTATCCTGCTAATACCAACTACAATCCTAACTAATATCCTAATATTTAAAGTTTCTTAAAAGTGTCTTAAAAATAAGTCATATTTTGTTGTAGGTTGCTTTGCTTTCATTATATTATAAATACAGTAAGTAATTTAAAACTGTTATTTTTTGTGCAAGGTATTAGAACATGAAATATATTGTCAGTAAATGTCATATAATTGTATAAGTGCTGCTGAAAATACAGTAAATGAATAACAGGGTTGCCCTCTCCAAATCAGCACTACTCTGTAGTAAACTCATACAGTAGAACAATACAAATTGGCCCTTACTGCAGTTGTGAAACCTCCCATGTAGTTGTGAAAATCAATTGAACACATAAATTGACATATTTTCAACCATAGTCATGCAATATTCATGGTGTTGCTAAATTATCTGGATTTGGAAAGAGCCTGGACTCTGTAGTACACTCGGGAAATTACCAACCAAAAGACTTGTGTTGTGAGAAACAAATATTTAAAACATTTAACCTCAAGGAAAGACCAACGGAATGTAAAAATATATATAATGAAAAGATTTTAGATATACAGTGGAACCTTGGATTGCAAGTAACTTGGTTTTCAAGCGTTTTGCAAGATGAGCAAATTTTTTAAATACATTTTAACTTTTTAAACGAGCGAGGTCTTTATATACGAGTACTGTAGTACATACAGTACAGTATACACTTTATCTGCCAAGCGTCACGTGATCACAATTGAGCCAATGGTTCTTGTCTCTCTCATGCTACAGAATTGTGGGTAATCATCTCCCATGCTCGGTCTCAGTGCGCATGTGTGTCACTCGTATAGTCAACATCCATCGCCATGTGTACTGTTTACTACAACATTGTGACCACTTGTGTGTGTGTGTGTGTGTGTGTGTGTGTGTAAGCATTTTTTTTGGCATTTTGTGTCCAGATATAATGACTGTTCTTATTGACTGTACTGCAACATTGGCCTCCATGAAGAAAAAGGTTGAAAAGTTTGCCTCAAAAGGAGGCAAAAGCAAGTGTCTTTAAAGAGGTAACTTGTTTCTTGACGGAGCAGTGTTTCCGTTAGTGTGTGTGTTTGTGCGCAGCGTGAAAGGGCGTCGTACACAGTAGCCCCCTCCCTTCTCTTCTTGTCTTACTTTAGCCAAAATTCTTTTCAAAGGTAGAGTGCAGGTTAACTTTTACTTTATATTTTGTATTTATTATTTTTATAGAAATTTTTTTGGGTTGTGGAACGAAGTTTCTATTATTTGTTTATGGGGAAATTTGCTGTGATATACAGTACGAGTGCTTTGATATACAAGCATGCTTCTGGACCAAATTATGCTCGCAATCCAAGGTTTAACCATATGACAATATGAAGACACATTTAAAAAGCAAAGGACAGAAGGTTTGCTTATGATCTCATCATCGGCTATACCTGTAATCCTGTATTCAGGGTCGTGGGGACCTGGTGCCTATCCCAGGAGACTTAGCGTACGAGGCAGAGTACACCATGGACAGGATGCTAATCCATCGCATACACATTTACACACTACAGGCAATTTGGGAACAGCAATTAGCCTAACCTGCAGGTCTTTGAAATGTGGGAGGAAATCACAGTACCTGGAGGAAACTCACCAAGCACGGGGAGAACATTCAAACTCCATGCACACAGAGGTGGGAATCAAACCAGGCTGGGAATCAAACCCGGGCCCTGGAGGCGCAAGATGACAGTGCTAACCACTAAGCCACTGTACCGCTCAGAAGGTTTACCAGAGAACATTTTGTAACAGATAAGTGACTAAAGTGACTTAAAGACGATTTGAAAAATTCTTTTTTTACATCAGAATAACTGAAAATGCCAAAGTAGGGTACAGTCACGAAGACTTTCAGTCGGAAGGTGACACTCACTTTTTTTACTTTTATTAAAGACGTTAATTTTTTTAAAAACAACTTCTTGCTTGTTTGCTTTAGACACACTTACTTTTTTTTAAACCTCCTTCGTTATTCATTTATGCATGCTGTACAGGGCAGATAGGTGTGTTAACTGGAATTGTATAATTGAAATGCCCCTGTAGTGACTTATCTTAACACTCAATGTCCTTTTAATATGCTTTTATTTTACATGTGTGGGGTAATATTTTTTCACAGTGCATGTACTGTAGAAAGCACTACAAGACTCAGTCATAGCCAAACAAACCAAAGTTGTTCAAAAGTTATCTTTGGATCCATACTTTTTTGGTGAAAGGTATTTAATTTAGCTCACAGCGCTAGCGAGCCACCACAGCCTGTTAAACTTCTGCTTATACTTTTAAAGTAGAATCACACGTTATTTGAGGGAGCTCTAAGTTTCCCAGCAAACACACACACACAATTATGTACATACAGCATGTGTATCCATCTCCTGTATATCGGGTAATAATTTACAAAATGTCAAGTCAAGCATATGTAATTATGCTAGTTTCCAGGGTAGGAGATTTGGTAAACAGAACCAGCAGATTCATTTTGAAATTTCAATAAGTGTTGATTAAAGCTACATTGCTTAACTTTGCAGTGTGCGCCACTAGAGATTGTTTTTCATGTCTGTATTATAATTTAAGCTAATTTACAGAGAGGGAGCATATGAAACCTGAAAATGAATGTTTGTTTCTTTAGGATTATGTTGTGTGGCTGTGTGGTTTCCATGTCAGATGAGAAGGTGTTTGCTTTGAATTCTGAGGTTTTGGTTTCAGAATTTTCAGAAAATTGAAAGTTTCTTTATAATGTGTATATGTATAAACATACCTAACAGAAAAAGAGTGATTGGAGTATCAAAGCTACCCACAGTTGAGCTAAATGCCAAAACACCAGTGTACTGTCCTATATAAGCACTCATCTATTGTATTCATCCTTTTACTGTCCATACCACTTACCCTGTAGCCTATGGTTGGGAACTCAGAAGACAAGGCAGGATACACCCTGAAAGAGATGCACGCACACAACCATACATTACAGTCAGTTTTGAAATGGCAATTGGCCTATGCCACATGTTATTGGACCATGAGTGAACACTGTGGTATATGGAGGAAACTTTCTCCAAGTTTCAAGAGACAAGATTCGAATCCCCAACTCTTAAGATGCAGGCAACAGTGCTAAACTATATAAAATTATATATTTCACATTATTATCTACAAAGTCACTGTGTCTTATTTGTTATGAGACTCTTGGTTTCTCAGCTGCTCTTTAGAGGATAATGAAATAACACTACTAACTGTTGTTAGCACTTCAGCTTAATAATGGAAAAATTAATGCATGTGAAAAGTCGGTCCCAGATGTGCAGTTAAAGACCATCAGATAATGTATTTGTTCATAAAAAAGACAGCTGAAAAGATGTGTCTAAAATGTAAGTACATAATGTGCTTTGATTGATTTGCTCCATGCTGGCGTTTAGAGCCAGAGACTAATGTGAAGTAAAGTGAATAAAGCCACAAAGCATTCAGTTTCCAAGAAGTGATGTTGCTGAGGAGCATGTGCTAATAGATTTGTGTCAAATAGTATTTGTGTCAAAGTATATTTGGGGAAATTTACTCTCACCCAAACTTTACAAACATTTTTAATCGTTAATTTAGTTATCTGTAATAATATTATTTAATGTACACAGTATAATTGAATAATTAGTAGGACATCTAGGAATTATGCCACGCAAAGTGTTAATAAATAATTATTATTCTTGATTTTTCAAGAATCCTGTTTGGAGGTAATATCAAAATAATATTATATTAATTTTATGCATGACTGCACAACATGTTTACAAGTGAAGACATTATCACTGCTTGAAAAGAAATGTGTCTAATTATTGCTAGCAATTACAGGTAATAGAGTGGACTGACTATCAAAGAAGATAAACAGCACAAGAAAGTAATTCATTAATGAGACAGTTTTGCATTTGTGCTGTTTTGACAAAAGAGCTAAAGAGGGTAATATTGTAATGTTCCACATTTTTTATTATACTTGTGTATATCCATCTGAATTTACCTTGTAACTACAATTTTTTCTTATTACTTTTATTGTAGCTACTGAATAATTCATAGAATCACTGAATAATATGAATAAAAGGCTGACACTTTAAAATCTTAAGCTATAGTCATGCTGCATAATAAATTTCCAATCGGCAGAAATGTATTGTTATAGCTCAGAATTTATTTCTTTATTTATTTTTATTTGTGTGAATAAACATTCCTAACTGTTTTGTCCTAGACTTCCAACAAAATCATGTAGTGACATATTATGCAGTATTTGCAATATATGCGACCAGTCATTTCTGCTCTCCTTCTTGCTAATTTGCCTGTCAGACTATAAAGAACAGCAACAAGCCCCATTTTCTTTTACATCTGTTCACATGCCCAAGTATATTATGATTTTATACAGTGACATTTACTTAGATGCTTGCTGTCTTTGAAAGTTGGGAATAACATGATTTTTTGTAGGCGTATATGCTCTGTACCAGATACAAACGTCCATCAAAAGCACTAATGTCCTGCATTATATAGTGATCACTTACCACTCATTATGGGTATTTATCTCTTGGGCTTGTCTGTATGGTGAAAACCACTTATTGCTCATCTCATTTGCCACCAAGTCAGTTCCTCCTGATACATTTTCATCTTCAAATATTTAATGTTTCCAGTCAACTAGTACCACATTCCCAGCATTGCTCACTCTTCTCGTAGCATGCACTATTTACTTCTTATCCTTTGAATTATCTGAAATCCTGTTAAGCATCTTATTTTATTTTTTTTAAGTTTAATTCCTTCATGTTTAGGATTCATTCCTCCCATACGTCCAGATATTTACCAAATGGTCATTCCCAAATTTGCCATTCTACAAAGCTTGCACTTGTGCACCAAGTGTTTGATTTTCTGTGTAGTGTTCGAATCTGCCTAGAAAGGTTACCTAAAAGCTTCACTCAAGAAGCTGCACAATTTCCTCAGTAGCACAGCATTTTCTTTTCATTACGTAAAACTACCACCATCTCCTGCTGCATCCTCCCTGAATGTTGAAGACTTTGCTACCTTTTATGATGGGAAGATTGAAAAAAATCTGCAAGGCCTTCACTCCTTCCCCAACTCCTACACTTCATACTTTTTATTCCACTTCTCTTTCACTGACACAGTTTTCTAATCTAGCAACAAAAGCGATCTCTCATGGTTTGCTGGATCCTTCATCATGGATGGCAGCTCATCAGATGAAACCTAATCCCAGCAAAACTCCAGGTCATTCATCCTTATGTTAGGATCTTGTGATCTCCTTGGACAACTCTCTGATCTCATATTCAGTCATTGTATGCAGCCTTGGGGTAACCTCGGACAATCGACTCCAAAGGATTCATCCATTTCTTTCCACACAGCCAACTTGGGTTTAGTCCCTTGTAAATTAATGCAAGGGCAGTTATAACCCACTTCAGGCAGCTTTCTCTTTTAGAATACAACTGCATGACTTTTCAACCTAAGTAAGTTCTCCCATATCCCCTATGCTTCTTTCACATTTGTTATGTTTCACACTCATCTTAAAATGAATTTAAATCTTTTTTCCTCATCATTCTACACACAATACTCACCAATGTAAGTTTTCTGTTAATTTATTTTAAAAATAAAGACTAAAATATCCCATTTGCATAAGTATTTAGACACTTTGTTATGACACTTGCAATTGAGCTTTGGTGATTCCTTCGCCTTCAGTATTAATGGTCCTTAAGATGCTTCTACAACTTACGTGGAGTGCACCAGTCCTGAATAGACTTTATTGAACATAATTAGAAAAAACACACACCTGTCTATATAAGGTTTCACTGTAGAGTGTCCATGTCAGAGTAAAAACAACTGTTGGTTGTCCTAAATCTCTTCTATTTGAGAATGATTTCAATGCTCCACACCTGTCTTGACACAATCTGGTCTCGTGAGAGAATTATTTGTAGACCCACGAGACCAGATTGTGTCAAGACAGGTGTGGAGCATTGAAATCATTCTCAAATAGAAGAGATTTAGGACAACCAACAGATCTGGCCAGCCAACCAAACTGAGTAATCAGGAATGAAGGGTCAGAGAGTCAGAGAGGATAACTATAAATGAGACCCTGAGTTCCATAGTGGAGATTTGTGCACCTTACAGAAGGACAACCATTAATGCAGCACTCCACCAATCAGGTCTATATGGTACAGTGGGTAGACAGAAACCATTCCTCACTAACAGGCACATAACAACTGGCTAAAAAGACTGAAAGACTCTCAAACCAGGAGAAACAAAATCCTCTGGTCTGATAACACAAAGATTGAACTATTTGGCATCAGGAAATTGTACACTGCACATCACTTTAAAACCATCCCTACAGTCAAACACAGTGGTGGCAGCATCATGCTGTGGTGATGTTTTTCTGCAACTAAGACAGATCAACTCTGTGAAAGTCCTGGAGCAGTCCAGCCCGAGTCTGGATCTACACACAATAGAGCATCTCTATTGACACCTGAAAATTAACAAAAAACTATAAACATCTGTTTTTACTATATAATTTGGGGAATTAGCATAGAATTATGAGGGGGAAAAGAATTTGAATGCATTTAAGATGAGCGTGAAACATAAGAAAATGTGGAAAATATTTAAAGGTCTGAACTATATGTTATGTGAGTCACCTATACATAAGTGTCTGCCAATGCCACCAACATAAATAAAACTTAAGATATTTAATATTATACAATATTAATAATAAAAACAACATGCACTAGCTGAGGTGTTTGATTATAGCTTACAGCTATGCTCAGACAGATTGACCTTGGCTAGTTTATTAGGCTTGCTTTCTTTATTTTTTAAATATTTTTTAATCAATGTCTTTAATACAAAACTGCTTTTTTTCCAATATGTTCTTGATACTACTTTTAGTTTGTGAAGCAGCATGAGCATGTTTTTTCAAGGCTGCAAAACCTTTCTAAAATGTGTTATGGGGAAAGTCATTAGCTAAATGCTGTAAAAATAATAAAAAAAAGCAATTCCAAGTTAAGTATTTTCCATACTGTATGGTGACGCAGTGGCTCAGTGGTTGGCACTGTCGTCTTGAACCGCTACAGTCTGGGTTTGATTCTGAGTGCATGGAGTTTGCATGGTTTCCCTAGGATTGTGTGTTTCCTCAAGGTACTCTGGTTTTCTCCCACATTTCAAAGACATGGAAATTAGGCTGATTGTCATTCTCAAACTGCCCTTAGTGTGTGAATGAGCGTGTGAGTGTTTGTGTGCCCTTCAACGGACTGGCACCCTGTCCAGGGAAAAACCTAGGCCTTGTGCCCTACGTCTCCTGGGATAGGCCCCAGACCCCCCGCAACCGCGTAGACAGGATAAAGCAGTATAGAAGATAAGTGAGTGAGTGAGTATTTTCCATATATAAAAGTACAATAGTCCATAGAACTTTTATGATTTAAAGTTGATCAAGTCAAAATATGTACAGCAGTTAGCCTTCTTATGGGTTTATTTGGAGCATGAGAATGATAAGGACATTTTTTGGAATATGCAGGATTTTCATGAATACCAAATTTCTTGTGTAAATGCTCAGGACATTATCCATGTGTATTTACTGCAAAATATGCCATCATAAACTATATGGCAAAAACGTATGTGGACACCTGGCAGATGTGCTGGGCATTTAACAACTGTGATGGTAGATATGATGTGTTAGTTATTAGATGTACTTAAGTAGTTGGTCACCATTTTACTGTTATTATAATCTGTTGTATCCCACCTGTTTTGCCCATTCATTTGCTGGAGCATTAGTGAGGTCGGACACTAATATTGGGTGAGGAATCCTGGGGTACAGTCAGCCTTCCTGTTCATCCCAAAAGCGTTCAGGTATGATGATCAGGTGTCCACATACTTTTGGCCTTAAAATGCAGTTCAGTCACAAGATCTTGGCATAAATGTTTTACATGCAACATAGTGTATCCAACATGCAACCTCTAGTGTCTATCTCCTAATTCCTACCAGATTCAGAATGTCTTTGATAGACACACAATGGTTTTGGATTATTATCTTAACAGTTTTATTATATTTCAGCTGTGTAACTACAGCTGTGTAATAAACTGTATAATTTATGTTATTATTGGAGGCACAGTAACTTAGTGGTTACTGTAGCTCTGTCGACTTGAACCTCCAGGGTCCGGGTTCGATTCCCGCCTCTGGGTCTGTGTGCATGGAGTTTTCATGTTCTTCCTGTGCTTGGTGGGTTCTCTCTGGGTACTCTGGGTTCCTCCTACAGTCCGAAGACATACAGATTAGGCTAATCGGCGTTCCCGTATTGTGTGAATGTTGACAAGGTCCTACCACAATCTTACAAAAGGGAATAAACACCACTGGTCACCACTGGCCTCCATGGTCCCTACAGAGTTTGACTACAGAGGATCCTAGATGGATGGATGGATTTATTATAGTACCATTATATGTACTTTAATATATAAAATAAGGATAACGTATGTAAAGGTTTCTAAACGGGTGGAAGTCAAGTGAACATGGACCTCTCCTAAATCCCAGCTCTCTCCCACTGCATGCTTGTGTTTTCTCAGGCATTTTATTAATGACACTATAGTGACACTGCCTTATCTTTTAAGCACTTAGTTCAATTCCATTTGAGAGCGCCTGCTATAAATCAGGGGTGAACTTTCCTATTCATTTTGGCTGCTGAATCAGCTACAGTGATACAATGAAGAATAATCAACTCTCACAACAAAGAGGATGATGAATAAAGCCTCTCAACATGAATGGCTTCTTCAGTCCTTGAAAGAACAGCTATTTGGAATGAGATACTATTATTGCACACATGAAGTTACTAGCGTATAAAATCGCTTTTTGCGTATTACTTCACATTTTTCTAGGTGAAATACATTTTAGCTCCAAAGAAAGGGCGCTCATCATATGGTTTATGGTCTATGGTCATTCTTGTCATTTATATTTCTTAGAGTAGTTGTACATTCCAAGAATATATTGCTGACGGTTATAGTAAATAATAATAAGAATTGTTTGCTTTCTTACAGGAATGTCCAAGTGGTGTGGTCAATGAAGACACGTTTAAAGACATTTACTCTCAGTTCTTCCCACAAGGAGGTTGGTGCATTGGGGATATTGTGTATTTGTTGTAATGTTTCATGCAGGTATTTGTTTGATAGTTAGTAAACAAAATAACCTAATAATATTAATAATAAATAATTATGTGAAATTATAGAGTGAAATTTAAGCTGAAAAAAAAAAAAAAAAAATATATATATATATATATATATATATATATATATATATATATATATATATATATTAGCTAATATATAAATAAACAAAGTGCTTGGTGTGATCATGCCAAAATAAATAAACAACCTTAAATGCATTTTTCTTTTCTTTTTTTTCTTTTTTGAAAATGCAGGTAAAAACTAAAATTACAGGGTTTGGTTTCTATTTCAGATGCATCCACATATGGACATTTTCTGTTCACCGCATTTGACACAGACCACAACGGCACAGTGAGTTTTGAAGTAAGAAACGTTGCAACATATATTTTAAGCTTATTTATAAAGTTTCAGCACTGCTTCACACTAAACACCTGGTGTTCTAATTCTGGTCTTGTGACTGCTAAATTTATGTTCATGCTTTGTAATTATAAAATGTACTGAGTATACCTACGGCCTAGGTTGTGGATGTGCTGTTTGTCTTCTACATCCATAAATTTTAAATGGATTAAAATTCATCTGCGGCGGCACGGTGGTGTAGTGGTTAGCACTGACGCCTTGCACCGCCAGGGTTCGGGTTCAATCCCCGGCCAGGCTTGATTCCCGTCTCTGTGTGCATGGAGTTTGCATGTTCTCCCCGTGCTTGGTGGTTTTCCTCCGGGTACTCCGGTTTCCTCCCACAGTCCAAAGACATTTAGGTTTTTCTAATTGGCGTTCCTAAATGAGTGAGTGCATGTGTGTGTCTGTGCTCTGCGATGGATTGGAACCCTGTCCAGGGTGTACACTGCCATGTGCCCTAAGTCTCCTGGGATAGGCTCCAGGCCCCCTGTGACCCTGAATACAGGATTAAGCGGCATAGATGATGAGTAAGTGAGTGAGTAAAATTCATCTTTTAACAAGCCTCATAGCCTACAGTATGCTGGCAATTAAATTCTAATGTTGGCTTTGTATATTAATTGATATCATCTTTTATGAGCTTCTGCTTCACAGATGTCCTCAGGCCTGTAGGTTGCTTCTCATAAATCTTGCAGCCTAATATTTATAACATTTTTAAAAAAATTAAATATGCTTTACTTTCATGTTTTACTATAGCTCATTATGTCACGCAAAGTACTATATATATTAACAAAATTATTTGGCCAAACCTGTTAATTATTGAATTCAGGTGTTTCAATCAGGCCCCTTATCCCCAGTGAAGGAAAACCTTAATGCTTCAGCATACTAAGACATGACATACCACACAATGCTTTGTGGCAACTGTTGGCAATATTATGGTGCCTCAGTGCACAAAGCATGGACTATAAAGACATGGTTTGATTTGATGAGTTCAGTGTAGAACTTGACTAGCCCACACAGAGGCCTGACCTCAACCCCACTGAGAACCTTTGGGACGAACGGAGATTCTCGTCCAACATCAGTGTCTGACTCCATAAATGCTCTACAGAATGAATCGGCACGAATACCCACAGAAACACTCCAAAAATCTTGTGGACAGCCTTGCAAAATGAATGGAAGCTGTTATAGCTGCAAAAAGGGACCAACTCCATATTGAAGTACAGTATATGTATTTGGAAACAATGTCATTGCATTTTTGACCAAATACTTTTGTTGATGTAGTGTATACCTGGGTGAGTTGTGTAAGAAAAACAGATGCAATGCTGAATGACATAAGTTAGTAAACAGTGATGTACTGTAGTCTTGCTTTATTTTATTCCTTTAATACCACAGCACTCTGCCAACAATTTTTAAGGTAAGGAAAATGGGAGATATGTAAATGATTTTCTATAACTTTTTAAGGAATTAAAAATCGACTAATGGTTTGACAAAATTCTGGTTTTTCAAGTTTGAATGGACAACCATACTGTATTATGGGGAAAATGCACCGCTTTGAGTTATTAGGCTTTGTTTGGGATCTGTACAAAATCATGTTTTCCCACGGCACTACCTGTCTCATTTTTTGGTCCGATCGGAAAAAAAGAGATGCATCACGTCGTACCGCTTGAAAAACTTCTGTTTCTCAATAATAAACTGACCATTAAAACTGCCCCAAATGTGCGCAATGGAAAATGAATGGGGTTTTAGAGTGTAGAGACAATAAAATGGCAAAAAAAAAACTCTGTTTCCTTCTCGCCGATTCTAGCTCAATTTTGCACACACACCCATACAGCTTACATCAAAACATATATCAAAACCCTTTGAGGGCCCCAAAGAAAAAAGAAGATTGAGAAGATTGGTCAAACCATTTGGGAGTTATAAATGTTTAGGACCTGACAAACCAATTTTCCTCAAAGGATAACATGGGTCTCTGACTATAACTGCGATCCTGATCAAATTTTTTGGAGTGCGCACACCATCCTTGACATTCCACAAGATTAACGCCTCCTCTCTCAAAAAATAAAAAAGCAAAGCTCTAGCATTAACAGTTTCTGAGATATCCAGCTCGGAACAAAGCAAGCTAGCTGATTCTCCTTGTGAGAGCCGTGCAAGTGCAGTGCTGCTGTAGAAACCGAACTAAACCACACCTTCTCCATTCCCACACTCTCAATATACAGTACATAGTCAGTATAAATGCTAATATCTTGGGAATAGCATGAGCTAGAAATGAATCATTTTCACCATTTTGCACAGGAAACTGATGCAGCCCCTTGTCTTTAAGCACCTACTTCACAAGAGTGGGGAAGACAGCATCTAAACATGCCAGTTCACCATAATACTCTACATCCATGAGTCCATGCATTCTGGTCTAACTGGAGCTTGTTTGTGCACCTAGTTGAACTTCCAAATAGTAAGGCGTTCAATAGTCCAACTTTAGTGTATGGACTAACTTTAACAAAAACATGACCAAATTTTCCCTCATTAGTAGTGTAGTGACAATATACTGTATGTCTTATCTTGGCAATATTTCTGAGATAAAATAATGCTATCCTAGTAATAATATCTACATGAGTGCCAAAGGAAAGATTGGAATTTATAATCAGACCAAGCTATTCTAATGATGAAACAGAAAGGCCACCCAGAGTTACTGTGGGATTAGAAAGCTCACTTCTAGCTGCATGTGGTCCTAGCACCAGAACTACTGTCTTATCAGGATTCAGCAGTAGGAAGTTTTTCATTAGCATCGAGTGTCTAATGTCCTTCACACATTGCTCAACTTTTTAAGCCTGTTTTGCTAAAACATATGACTGTGTGTCATCAGCATTACAGTGCAAACTAATACCATGCTTAAGAATTATGTTACCCAGAAAAAACATGTAAAGAGAAAATAGCAACGGACTTAAAACTGAACCCTGTGGTCCACCAAGCATTACTTTTAATGTTGGAGATAATATTTGATCTATCTTTTTTCTTTCCCTTAAAGTAACCTGCTCTTACCAGAGGTCAAAACGTATTTCCTCCTGAATTGGGGGAATGTCACACTCCACAATAGTGGTTGTTTTCTCATGTGAAAATGGACATGCGGAAAGTGGAAATGTTATAATTTAGGGTGCTACATTTCTTTACTATCAATAAAGCATTGGGTGTTCTGCCTGTTTTCCTTTTTTATTATTATTATTATTATTATTATTACTTCTACTGTACTTCTACTAATTTTATTGTGAAGAGCTGTGAATTGTTTGCTGATCTTGTTTTACACCTTTCCCTATTCCAATTGTCTTTCACCAGCTGTTAAAAACAAAGTCATGACACTCAACAGACAGAAACTCAACAGGGTTATGACTGATCTTATAACACACTTGATGCAATTAAATAATGAATGTGTTTAAATTCAGTACTGTATATATGCTTGATAATTTCTTTTCAGCTAGACAGATATATTGTCAAACCTGTGCTATTACAGTAACTTATCTTATACCAACATCTTCCAGTCAGGTTCAACGGCACTGTAGTATAATTGTGCTTATGACACTTGATTGATGAATTGTTTGTGTTTGATCTGATTACAGGATTTTGTAATGGGCCTATCTATACTGCTACGAGGCACTGTCCAGGAGAAACTCAACTGGGTATTTAACCTGTATGATATTAATAAAGATGGATATATAACAAAAGAGGTATTACACATTCACAAATCAGGAAACACATGAACAAAAAGACGTTTAATATTATCTATAGAAAATAAAATGATGTGATTTGTATCATAGGAAATGTTTGACATCATGAAAGCCATTTATGACATGATGGGCAAGTGGACATATCCTATACTTAAAGAGGAAACGCCAAGACAACATGTGGAGATATTTTTTCAGGTGGGAAGATCTTTCACTGTAGATTTTCAACACATGCTCCAAGATATTGCACTTGTACTGTACCTTGTTAGTCTTCATCATTATTATAGCTCTTTCTTTCTAGACAATCAGTGACACAAACAAAATGATTTGAACATGTTTTGTCTGCCTTTGTAACAGAAAATGGACAAAAATAAGGATGGTGTGGTCACCATAGACGAGTTTATAGATTGCTGTCAAAATGTAAGTCTAATTTATCTTTTTAATAAAATGCATTTTAATTAAAGTAGTTACCAGGGTAATTTCCTCCTCATAAATGATGGAGTTTGATATGGCGAGACATACTGTAAGAGTGATTATTGTAAAAATGAAAAAAAAAAAAAACTCTTTTGTTTAAAACACATTTATTTTTTAACCAGGATAATCTACAGTACATTAACTGAAAAAAGTAATGTATTTACTGAGACAATGCTTTTATGATCAACTTGAAACGACTCGCTTGTATTTGTATGCTCTCTGCAGGATGAAAACATCATGAAATCGATGCAGCTTTTTGAAAATGTCATTTAATAATCGAGCGGACAGCATACCTCTGGTGACTTTTCGGCTCATGCAAGCACCTTCTGCTCCACGTGTGCCGATATCGTTGAGATACATGGATTTGAATGGAAGGCAAACACCCAACCCTGGGAAAACTCCATTGTTTTGAGTTCAAACCACATTTCACCTAATTTCATTCCAGGCTCCTGTTTAGAGGTTATGCTCTTAATTAACAATCTACAACAACTGCCATTTAGAAGGTTTTCCTGCATGGAGTATACACCTTTATAACACCACCTTTATAGGAGGTCATGCTGAAATGCTTTACTTTTAATCTCCCAGCCATGTTTCATTAAGTGTTTCCAATAATACTGAAACAAAATATTGTTTCATTACCTCTTACAGCAGTAGCATTTATTTTTGCCCTTAATCTTGTGAGAAAGCCTTGGTCGGTTTTAACTATGTACTGTGAGAGCATGTTTTTTTTACACACAGTGCATGTGAAATCAGATTTAGGGTTTCAGTTACTGTAAATTTGTAAATAAGAGCCACAACAGATACATCAGCCCTTATTTCAGTTTGTATGTTGTTAACATAAACGCACAGTTGTTTTGATTCAGAAGGCTCTTCATACAAGAGTTTTATTCATACATTACAGTACCAGTCAAAAGTTTGGACACGTTCTAATTCAATGTTTTTTTGTTTCGTGATTTATTTTCTACATTCTAGAACAATACTGGAGATTTCATAACTATATGGAAACACATATGTAACTTAGTAATTAAGTAACAACAACAAAAGTTATTTTAAGACATGAAGGTCAGCTGTTCCGGAATAGTTTTTACAAGAACAGTATTGTCAAGTGTATTTGCAAAAAACATCAAGCATGAACCTGGCTCTCATTAGACCATCCCAGGAAAGCAAGACCAAAACTTTACTTCTGCTGCAGAGGAGAAGTTAATTTAGAGTTACCAGCCTCAAAAATCACTAAATAACAGAGAGCCCTTATCAAGCCTTTACAGCGCATAAGTAGCAGACATATCTCTATATATTTTGGATGCCTTCATCATTGTTTTACAATATTTAAAAAAATATCAAATCAGTAAAGACTATAGAATTAGAAGGTTTGACCAAACTTTGAACTGGTAGTGTATATGCACAGTACTGTGTAAAAAGTCTTGAGCCATCCATCATTTCTTCATATTAGGCTTCCATAGAGAATGCTGAGTGGTTGGAACAGACGAGAGGGGAAATGAGGCTGCTGCTGAGGTCGTTACATAAACAACCGATTTCGAAATTGTATCTTTTTAGGCACTTTGCAGCCTGTCACAGTAAAACATTTGATCTCCTTTCTTTAATTTAGTCTACATCATATAACTTAATTTTATATGGCTTCAACTTTGCACAGTACTGTATAAAATGTGTGTGTAATTAACGTTTGGTAAATTATTTTTTGTACAAGTGTATATTAAATAATTAGTTTTCCAACTTTCTTCATAAATATTTGCCAATCATATCAAAGTAATAGCAAAACATCAATAAGACATTATTTCATTATTTTTAGATTTATGCTTTGAAAAACCATAGTAATTTTATTAAAACAACAGTATTGCTGTTTGATTTATTAAACATCATTCCAACACTGTACCAAGCATAGAGCACTATTTGAGCCATACAGCATTTTGTTTGGTTCATTATCCTTATGACAGTGTGTGTGTGTGTGTGTGTGTGTGTGTGTGTGTGTGTGTGTGTGTGTGTGTGTGTGTGTGTGTGTGTGTGTGTGTGTGTGTGTGCACGAATTATAGTAACTTAACATCTGAGGAGAGACACTAATTTGTGCAAATTCAATGTCATTAATTTGTACTTACACTTGAAGTAATTTT
Source organism: Clarias fuscus (assembly GCA_030347435.1). NCBI lineage: Eukaryota > Metazoa > Chordata > Actinopteri > Siluriformes > Clariidae > Clarias > Clarias fuscus. The sequence goes on from CM059205.1 coordinate 17,834,174, forward strand.
TTGTTCTATTTCTAGCCAGTTCTGGCATAGAAACAATGAACACTGCTGCTTTTCCATTGCATTATGTTGCAAGCTACAAACTACAAAGAGCATCCTTTTATATTATTCTCTTTTATGTCAATCCAAAGCAGTCGCCCCTTTTCCCCCTTTTGCTGTTGTTTCCTCTTCTGTTTTCCAGCATTAGAACTGATTAGCTCCTGCTGACTGAATCAAAGATGTAGGTAGAGCTGTGACTGGCTACAGCACAGACAGAACAGCGAACATGCTGGGTAGCAGATGTATGTTTTTTGTCTCCTAGTAGCATCCAAGAGCACTTGTCCAAAGGGAACATTTCCAACTGCCATGTAACTCAATTACCATCAGCAATGTGTTTCATGCCATGCGCCGGGTTCTTTGGCAAACAAGCTGGTTTGTGAAGGAACTGCTATTTTATGTTTAATATTGTCTTTTTGTTGGTACTGTGAACATAAAATGTAAAATTACACTTGTTATACTTTTTATATTGATTTAAAGAGCATGTTTTTCCTCATTTGCTGGTAGATTATAACAATTTAATATTAAATGAACCTTTATTATAGTTAAATTCGTGTCTTCTCAAAGTAAAAAGTCATTACAATTCAATTTTTTCAAGTAATGTTACATTAAAAGAAATGACTGCAGACTACAGTGAGTACTAGATTATATAGTAGATTTGGTTGTATTTACATCAACATGGTGCCACCTAGTGGACATTTGGTATATATGCAGGACCAAAATCATACATTAACTGAGAAGCTTTGTTTACTTTTTGAATTTGTTCACATTGTTCGTAGTTAGTTTACAATCGAACATTATTCAAACTGTCTTCGCAACCAGGACAAATGAGACATTTTGCCACTGCGATTTTAATCATTAAGAATGCAGTAGGAATGCTGGGGTAAAGGCTGGCAGTTGCATGTTACATGAATAGCAACAGCTAGCATCAGTTAGTAAGGAATGATAGTGAATAAAGCAGATCTAGTGCTCTCTGTGCATATTACACCTCCCCATGCTATTAGAGAACATAGAGGCAATCGGTGACACTCATTCAATAAACAGCTCTGAATGTATGTGCTTGGTTGTATTTTGCCTGTTGAGCAGTTTGTGCCAAAGAAAAAAGAACAAAAAACATAGTATACAGTTGGTGGGAGTCTGATGGATAATGTTTCCATGCATAATGTGTTTAATAAAGATATTAAAATTAGATCATTTTCAGCATTCATACAAATGAAAAACATTCATTGAAAAATAAGAAGTTTCCTTAGTGCAAATGAAAACAATTTTTACTTAATAAAAAATTGTACGAGACGTTTATTAATTGGAATGTACTGTATACACATCAGCAATCCTTATCTCAGTAAATCGGCCCAAAGTTCAGAAATTCTAAAACTTACACAATGTAAGCTACTGTAAGTAGTTACATGTATCTCTCTACATGGGGTACCTGAGGCATGTTTACATATAAGCCATAATCTTTCCAATATATCACAGAAGAAGTAAAGTATGTCTGTGTCTAGGGATGTACCAATGGAAAAATAATAAAGTATATAAAATATAAAGTGAGCAGGGGAAAAAAAGGAAAAGCTCAGCTACAAAAGATGCCTTACACTCTAAAGCATGTGTTTCTTGGATTATATACCGATCAGCCATAACATTTATACCACCACCACCAGATGAACTGAATAATATTGATTATCAATTATATACCAGTAAACTGGCAACAAGGAACCCAAGACCTGTGCATGCCTGTAGGGACCAAAAGCCAGCCTGCTCGGCACAATGTAGCATAAACTGAAGAAAACGTCAATGCTGGTCATGACAGAAAGGTACGAGAACACCCAGCTCATCACAGTGTGACCAGTACAGGGCCCAGCAGGCAAAGAGTTCAAGGTTGTTGATCTGGCCTCCAGATTCCTCAGCTCTCAATCTGTTCGAGAACCCATGGGATGCATCAGACAAACATGCCTAAGGCCTCATCCTGCATCCTACAGCACACAAATGATCCACCACTAACATCCCAGTGACAGACACCACAGCTGCCCAGGTAGCACGAGGAGCGCCTAATTCCTAGGGTTTTAAAGTTATGGCTAATCGGTTTATAATAAACTGGTAAACAGGTCAAATAAATGTTTCACTGTATACAAATTTACAACGCACTAGAAAGAGACAAATGCTTCAGAGTCATCAGTATAAAGGACTATGCATGAAGAAAGTTATGCATTTCTCAGTTTTCTTAAATAAACACTACTTAATATATAACTGCAGCTTCATTAATTTCAGGCAAAACAGTACATTTGAATGCTTCTAATATATCTAATGGTGTCCAATTATTCAATTTATTAATTTAATACACAGAATTTCCCAACACCCTAAATATGTTAAACAAAAAGGGCTGATTACTGAGGATATCTTTTATGCAGTCTCATTCCTTAGTACCCTCAAACAGTATCATCAAATGTTTTTTAGAGATAATAATAATGGGGATTTTGCAAATTCTTACCTTTTTTCTTTTATCCAAATTTTTTTTGTTTGTTTTTTAAAGACGATATACACAGCACCAGTCAAACGTTTGGGCACACCTTCTACCTTCGTGGTCTTTTCTGATTTTTCTTTCTTTCGACACTGAAGTCACCTGAAATATGCATTAATTTCCATTGAACAGTTGATATTGAAATGTGTACTGTACTCATGCTCTGTAAAGCCTTCATAATGGCTCGAATCTAGAGAGGTGTAAACTGGTGATTTTTGAGACTGGTAATTCTAAATGAACTTCTCAGAGGTACATTTTGGTCTTGCTTTCCTGGGATGTCTTCATGAGAGCCAGTTTCATCATGGTGCTTGATGGGTTTTGCAAATGCACCTGACAATACTGTTCTTGCAAAAGCTATTCCAGAGCAGCGGACCCTTAAAGGAACAACCTACTGTTGTTTTTGCTGTTGTCTCGTTTGCTGTTTTTCTAGTGCCATATGTGTTTCCATATAGTTTTGACATTTCCAGTATTATTCTAGAATATAGGAAAGCAAAGAAATCCAAACCTGTGCCCAAACGCTTGACTGGTATAACTGTATTAGGAGACATTAATACATACCACTAAACAGAAGCAAGCCAAGCTTCATCCCAAACTAAAATTTTGAGTCAAACTGATAATATTAAGAACACTTGTGAAGTCCTGATGGTGTTTTACTGGCATTCAAAGGCAGCTCTGGAATTAATAAGAAGTTCATGATGTTTGCTGTCTTGAACACATTCTGTCTATACACTCACCAACCACTTTAATAGAACATCATAATAATCCTAATGTAAACCACTCCCTCCCACTTCACCTCAACACACACAAAATCACCCCAACACAACTGCCACTGGCCCTTTGCTCTTTTAAAAAACCTCCATTTTTCTTGGCATGGATTACATGTGCTGTTGGAAACATTCCTTTGAGATCAAGGTCCATGTTGACATGATTGCATAATACAATTCTCTGCTGATCTGTCAGCTGCGTATTCATGCTGTGCATCTCCTGTTTCATCACATCCCAAAGATTCTCTATTAGATTCTAATTTGGTGATGGCGAAAGCCACTGAAGTACACAGAACTTGTGATCATAAAACCAGTTTGACGTGACTTGTGCTTAGAGATATGGAAAATGATCATGCTGTGAGTACTTGTTGAAATAAGTAAATTCTGTCCATAAAAGGATACACATGGTCAACAACAATATCAGACAGGCTGTGGCATTTGAACAATGCTAGATTGGTCCTGAAGGGTCGCAGTGTATGCCAATAAAACATTTCCCACTATTACAGCACCAGCAGCCTGAACTGTTGACACAATGCAAGCTGGGCCTGTGAAGTCCTGGTCATGATGCCAAATTCAGAAGAAATGACTTGAGCCGAGGCAAATATTAAATGACTTCAATTGTCCAATTTCAGTGAGCCTGTGCCCATCTACTGTAGCTTTAGATTCCTTTTCTTGGTTGACAGACATGGAACCTGATGTAATCTCCTGCAACTGATGCCCGTCCTTCAAGGTCCGGTGTGTTGTGTTCTGAGATACTTTTCCATTCACTTTGGTTTAAAAAAAAGAATCATTCAGAATTTATTTGAATTACTGTCGCCTACTGTACTTTATTTTTTTTTGCATGGGGCCTCTGACACATGACTGGTTGACCAGGTAACGATGTTCCTAACAAAGGGGCCAGTGATTGTGTATGGGTCTGTGTGTATGTTAAGACAGAAGCTGCCTAATCTCACGGTGAACGGAGCACAAGAATTCCAAGTATGATGCTCCTCCATACAGGCCTTTATCCTCCACTAGGAGCTGTCGGAACAGCATCTCTGATCTGTCTTTCTGCTTCACAATCACCATCTACAAAAAGAAAACAGTGCTAAAAATCTACTGCAACAAATAAAAAATGTAGCATTCTGACAATATAATGAAATAAATTTGATAATTCAGTTAAATTTGTATAATTTTAACTTTTGATTTTTAAAACATTCAGGCGTAACAATCCGCAGAACATTTTTTCAGAAGACAATGGCATTGCTTATTTGATCTTGAATACGATGTACTTGTACGGATAGCTAACAGCACTGGGAGATTTGTACCTTCATGGACTTGCACCGCTGCTTCGAGATGGCAAAAATGATGGAGTGAAGCTTCCTGGAGTGAGCATTATCTAGTTCTGGCAATACAGTCTGCAGATACATTAATATTAATTTCAAGCAGTGAAAAGCAGGTCAGTTTTACAGAAATGATTCAAATCTTAGGTATTCAAAGCTCAGAAAAACATTTAAAGTTAGAAATATATATTTAGTAATATATATAAATAGAGTAATATATCATTCTGGTCAAAATGATTGACAAAATTTATAATGTTAATTCCAGTTTTCATTGTGGTTGGACATGAATTAATTAAACCCCAATGCAATTTAACAATTAACTCAAAACGTACTAATAATGGTAAACATTAATTACATGTAAACATGTGTGTGATAACAGTGTCTCTGACCGTGTCTGAACTGAGGTGGGCCATGGAGGGCACATTGAAGAGGTTTTGGATGATGTCAGGAGAGCAGGCATGGCCCAGCCACAGGAACATAGACTGGCCGTTCTCCAGCAAAAACACACCTGTCTCGGCCAAACGCTCCTCAGAGCAGCGTACTGCTGCTGGAATCGAATCACTCGCCAGGTCCATGGAGTGCTGGCAGAAACAGAGTACAGTAGGGGCTCATGACCAAAGACACACAGAATATTTAATTTAATAGTAACGTTTAAGGAGATACATACTCACTCACTATGTTTTGTGTTTGCCCTGTTATTTTGTTTTAATCAATCAATCTTTAGCCAGCCTGATACTTTCTGTCTTACTCTACAAGCAGTGCTGCATTCTGCAACAGTCCATGTAAACTATATTAATACATACATCCCCAAGGGTGTTTTTTACAGATGCATTTGTGAGTTCCTCCTTGATGCGGTTCATTTATTCATTTAAAAACACAGAAATCGCATTCAGTTACAAACTAAAATAACATTTCTCAATCATCAAGAAAAGTATCTGACTATAAATTGAGCCAACTGCACGAAATTAAGCAAAAAGGAGTATACTGTAGTTTAGGTTGTGAGTGACATTGTTTTAAGATGTACTATACAAACTGACCCAGCTGAAGTCAGAAAAATAAGCCATGTTCTGGTTGGGACAACAAATGGACTAATGGGTGTGAAATCAGTCCAACACATTCAGCACCTGACTGTGTATATAATTCCAACTTGTTTAGTCAGGACTATTTTCCACCAACCAATTAAACAGCATCAAATAAATGATTCATATTTGGTCTTTGGTTCCCTGTTTCTGCCCTCTATCTTTCTACATTTCCGTCTGTGTTCTCACCGCTGGAATGAGCTGTGGGTAAAGCAGGGCCTGGCTCTCTTCCACTCCCATGGACATGACACTGAGTCTATGGAAAGCTCTGTCGTCTGTAGAGAGCTCAGCGCTGCCCACCAGAACAGGGGTCTTCATCAAGCTGTTCATGTACACCGGCAGCACTTTCATAGCATCGGGCAGGATCAGCTGCATTTGATAACATTATAGGGAAAATAATAAGTCAGCTGACATTGAAACTCAAACTGTATAATGGTCAGTAGAATAAAAAATAAGCTAATCTGATACAACAATGAAAAAAGTTTATACTGATAAGTATGATGAGTAGTGTTGTTGCTTTGCCAACTTCCAATAATTCTCAATTTCGTAACCTCAATTACATTACATAAACAACATTATGTTTTCAGAGATTATGATGCTAAAGGCTAAACTGCATTACTGCTGATGATAAGGCAAAAATAAAGTCTCTTTTCTTAGAGAACAAATGTGACTTGTCAGACCTGACTGGCGGCAGAAGGTGTAGCACAATTCTTCCTGTAGCAGGCCAACATGTGGGCCGTCTGCCTCACGAGGATCTCCCTTACCGTCCGAACTGGCTGGCTTAGTATAGCATGGTATGCTGGACAACAGAAGACAAACACTTCACTTTAGTAAAGACGCAAACCTGTATACCAAAGTTATTTCTAATCTACTGTAATCTGATGTTAACAGTTGATTTTCTGGTTATATCTAACACTCATATCAAACGAAAAACATTTCATTAGGCAATCCCACTTGACAACACTGTAGTCCAGGACTGGGCTTGGCTTAATGCATGTTACATATAGCTCTACATTCAGGAAACTAAAGCAATTCTGGCTGAAAAAAATCAGATATTGTGTTTTACCTGACTTGGCAAAGAAGTTGATGAGTGCATCCGTCTCACAGCTCTTGTAGAGCTCAGATAGCTGAGAGCTGCAGTTGAGACCGAGGTTGTGCACGCGCAGCCGCCTCTGACCACCGACAGAGGTATACAGCACAGCACACTGGTGAAGCCAGAGAGAAACACAAAGTAGGGCAGAGCTAGCAAAATTGATATATGAATATTTTCCAAGTGGCCCTGAGTCATATCTCACAGAATAGTGAAGGAATGATGCTTGCTTCTATAAGTTAAGTTTCCTGATGTGCATGTAGGGTTACAGTGCTCATGAGTGTTGTTCCCATCAACCTAAGCAGTGTTACAACTGTGCCACTTTACAGAGTTGTAACACAGGACTCCTTTCTGCTTTAATTAAATGCACAGTAAAATAGAGGACCTTTATACAAAGGTACTAAATAAAATAAATCAATGTACATGATATTTCGTGGGATTGTGCAGACTGTAATTTAAATAATTATTTAATTACATAATCAAACCAAACAATGTTACCATTGTGCCAGCTCGCCTCTATTTGACAATTTAAATGAATTGCACTTTAAAATTAGGTTTTCTTTTTTTTTTTTTCATCATTTTTTGGCCATGGTTTAATTGTCTTGGAAAGCTGTGCAGAATTTGTTATTGTTATTATTCATATTCTACTACCACCACTACTACTACTACTACTATTATTATTAATAATAATAGTAATAATAATAACAATAATAATAATAATAGTTTCAAGCAACAATGACGGGCCCAAGCACCCTGTGCCATCGTCACCCCGGGTGCACCGCACAACTTGTGTTATTTGAGTGTGTTAAGACCTCGAAAAAGCCATCGCCACTCGGTGCACAACCTGCACATGTCACACACTATACAGGGCTAATGTCAGTTTGGGCCCTAAATATTTGTTGGGCCCAAACTGAAAGAGGAGTGTGTGTGTGCGTGTGCGTGTGCGTTAACATTTGTGTATGTGTGTACAATAGGCCGCAGATGCTGGAAAATCAACCTCACACTATGATGCTCCTGAATCTGATGTCACTGAATGTGATGTCACAGAAGGCATCACTGAATATAATGTCACACAATATAATGCCACACAGAAAGTTATTAATAATTTTTCGGGTGTAAGTTTAGGACATTATCACGGCTGGCCCGTCTGAGATATCAAAAATCCCTCCGCAATTTTGCATCCTCAATGTCTTTAGATCTCTTCGGCCCGGTTTGATGGCGATCGTATAAATTCCTTAGGAGGAGTATATCAAAATCCATCGGGTGCGTTTTTACAAACGACCCAAAATAACCGGCCTCCTGTTAAGTTGAGCGAAAGTTGTTTGGCCCGAGGAGCTCTAAATGTGTACTGAGTTTCGTGGGCCTACGTGAAAGTGTGTATGAGCTATGCAGCAAAGTCTCCTGTGGGCGCCCCTGGGGGCCCCGTGCCACGTGACTCTCAGGTATCCTGATGGCAGCAGATTCTAACCTGTCTGCCAAGTTTCATGAGTTTTTGAGCATGTTAAGACTCCCGAAAAGTCCAAAAGGGTGGGAAAAAAAATCCTTACGAATACAAGAGGGTCCTGCACACCTTATAGTGCTTGGGCCCTAATAATAATAATTGAAGATGGAAGATAGTTAAGTACATTTACTTGAGTACATATTTCATGTTTCTGTATTTTACTTGAGTAGTTTTATTAATGGATACTTTTTACTTTTACTCCACTGCAGCCTACACAGAATATCTGTACATTTTACCTAACTGCATTTCTGCATTACATACCCAGAGTGGTGTGTAGTATTTGAAAGAGTAATATGGCACCTGCTGACTATTAAGAACAATGGATTAGTTTGCTAAGCATGTAGCAAAAATTTTTAATCGGGAGTGGAGACAGTTGGAGACAGACCCCCAAAAAAAAGCACATCCACAGTCGGAAAGAGAGAGAGAGAGAGAGAGAGAGAGAGAGAGAGAGAGAGAGAGAGAGAGAGAGAGAGAGAGAGCAACTAATTTTACTATGACTTAAAGGCGACTGTAAGCCAATACAAGCTTGGAACTTTTGATATAATAATGTCGCCTTTTGCATAGGGGTTTCTGCCTGGTTCCCTGGTTTCCTCCGACCTCAAAAACGTCAGCTTGTCAACCAGGTGCCCTAAATTTCCTCTAGGTGTGAATGAGTCTGTGACTGTACAGTATATGCAGTGCACAGCTTTCTAGTTCCTGGGCTACTTCCACCTCATATCCTGGAACAGGCTCCAGATTCACCACAACCCTTAATAGGATCATTATTATACTTATTAAAGATGAATGAATATTGTTATACATGCTTTGGTGTGGAAATGGGATCCGCTGGGGAATGTTTACCAGGCAACTTGCAATTTAAAGCTGGCAGGCTGATCTCTTGAGCTTGTTATTTTAACAGGAAATTGAAAACACTACATTACAGTATTGGCTGCTTATGCTACTAGCTATAATTGGGAACATGCTTTATGTTTGGACGGGGGGGGGGGGGGGGGATTTCAGTTTAAACTTTAAGTGTCTGATGATACTGTACAATGGGTTAGTGTTTGTTGGTGTACAGTATGTGTCCCACTGACCTGTATAAGTGCACCAGCCTCCTCACTAAGGGTGTCATCATGCTTAAACTCTACTGTAACTGCTTTGTCACAGTCCACTGCAGCCATCTCCACATCTGTAGTTGTGTTCATATAAATTGCACCAAAGAAGTCTGTGGCCCTGAAACCTTAAGTACAGCCAATAAACACAGAATTAAATTTGTGATCTCACGATCAAATAAGCTTAAGGCATAAGGAAACTTTCTCCTTTCCTTGTCAGATACAGAGAGTGTTTGCTTCTTGTTGTTGTTTGAAAGTGACTGCTTTACCTGTGTTGGTTCGAACACGCATAATCGCATCAAATCCAATAGACTTCTCCACATCTCGTCTCAGATCACTGAGGAAATGCTGTGCGTCGGTCTGAACCTGATGGATCAAATGAAGTTTTGAAGTTTATCAGAAGGGAATTGCATTTTACACTATCTGATAATTCTGACATACAAATAAAAATGAGGTAAGTAGATTAAATACTTAACACTCAGAAAATCTGCTTGGAATTGCAAATTGTTAATACACACCTGGAAGTTACTATATTTGTAAACTGAGCCACCAGTGTGTGTGGGAATGTCACCCATAGTGGCCAAGTCCACAAACTGGTTTGGAAACAGGAAGAGGTCCACACAGCATCCCTGGCTCACACACTCTTTAGTGAGCTGCTCATACACACCACGCTGTGCCTGAAAAAGAGTCTGCAAATGCAAAAAAACATTAAATTAGCCTCGCATTCTGAATGTGTGCAAATGTATTTCTTTAAAAGACAAAGAAGTCATCAATACACCACCTTTTCTTTCTCTGTGTTCACCAGCTTCCTGTCGTCTCGGTTTTTCAGCTTCCCAGGTGCCTCGGCAGTTGGGAGGGATGAGTGGAAGATGAAGAGCTTCCCACTGCATTCAGCAGCCTGTGGGCACAGTGGATTTGGCAATGATCAATGACGTACACTTTAATGAATGAATGATTAATTGATAATTAATAATGAATCAGTCTTATGAAAGGCTATGGAAGTTAGTTGGTTATTACACACAACAGTCAGGTAGAAACTGCAGAGAAGGATTCGGTAAATGATTAGTTGTCAAAGATTAAACTATGGTTTAAGACAAAAATAAAGTGTACTTTTGTTTATAAAAACTAAACAAGTAGATTAAGCTTGTAAGCTAGATCAAATTTATTTCACATTTATTTGTTCTACCTTCAGTGCTTCCACTCCTGCTTGAATAACTGGAGCAAAAACAGATTCACTCTCATTTGTGTCAGCAAACATGTCGGGGATCTGGCTCAAGAGACTACGATAAACAACACAAGAACAAAAAAATATAATTTCTGCTCAATTTAGTTATTTATACTTTGCTAAAGGGAATTTAATTGCAATAATATATAAGAAATTTGAATACATTTTAACCGAAGATAATCAAATTCCACTAGATTTTAAATAGCAATGAATAATTTTTATGTTTTAGTCATGCAAGACAAAAAATCATAAAGTCAATAATAAATTAAACTAGTAAACCTACTTGTTGATGACAGCTCGTGACTCCTGAAAGTTCACCAGGAATCCATCCAGAAGGGGCAAAAACATATCTGCAACATCAGAGACGATCATCATCTGGGGCTGAGCTAGTGCACTCTTCACATTGAAGAAGTGCAGGATCTTGTTGTAGGTCACGAAGCCTACTTTGATGGCTGAACTTTCAGCTCCCTCCTCTCTAAAACGCAAAATTCAGGAAAATTATTGTTATTTATATGGCCAAACATGTAGTGTACTGAATGACTGCCCAGAATATGCATTCATGGAGCACTTCATTACATGTTACATAGAGCACTAATAATACTTGACAGGAATCAATCCTTTGTCAAAGTTTCCAAAAGATGTTAAACTTTTCTTTGATATTCTGTTCACTGTTAAAATTCCTGTGGATTTGTCATCCGATACACATCATACTGTGAATCTCCCATTTTACCATCCCAGTGGTCTTTTACTGGATTCAGATCTGATGACTGGGAAGTTCCATCAAGAACACTAAATTCATTGCCTGTTCAAGAAACCAGTTCAAGCGGACTTTTGCTTTGCTTTGCTTTGTAATTTGTGGCCATGGGATGCACATGGTCAGCAACAATATTCAAATAGTCTTTGGCACTTAAGCAATAATTGATTGGTAATAACAGGCCCAAAGTGTGCCAAGAAAACATGACACTATTACACCACCTGCACCAGCATGGAGTGTTGACACAAAGCAGTAGAAATGAGGGTTTATTAAATAAAACATTTCTTTATAATCCTACAGGTTGTACACTCTAAACCATCCCTACAATGGCTCTCATGTGGTAGGAGTAAATTCATTGCTAAGTTTGTTTAGAAATAATACTCACGGCGGATGACAGAGATTCGTGCTTAATTTAATTGTTAAACTCTTGTACTTTAAGTAATGTATTATTAGTGAAATAATTCATATTTTTATTATTTAAATGCTGCTCTTTGTTTTTAAGTGAGAAAACTAATATAAGAAATGGCATATAATTATTCATGTTCAATTCAGTTGTGAAGCTGCTGAATAAAGCTAAGGTTTTAAGTTATTAAAATTGTAAGAGATTTTACAATTTAATAAAATAGCTTTTCTTACAGAATTACAATATTAATCAAATCGGTACCTAGGTATCGACATCGTATCGGGTGGTGACTCGTGATTCCCATCCCTACATGCCAGGTTGGGTCTGTGGATTAATGCTATTGGTGATGAATTCTGACTGGCCAGTTAAATACTGCACAATGTTGCCTGATCTGATGAATCTTGATGTCTATATAAATTCGAAACACTCGTTAGATAATTACATGAATGAGTAGGTGTACAGATGTTCCTAATGAAGTGCTCAGTAAGAGGATTTGAATTCTGTAAGACTATAGTTTATAAGACAAATCCAACCTTATTCACAAATAAAACAAAGCAAACTTGGAAGATGAGAGAAACATGTTCTCTTGTACAGAGACTAGTTTAAAGCAATGTGTGTTTATAATTCCAAGAGCCACTTCCTCAACATAAATAATTGCGAAAGCTTGTCAACTGAGCCAAAAACACATTCCCAGTGCTAAAAAAGAAAAGGGTCAAAAAATCAACTCTTTTTTTCTGCATGTGCAGATCTTGACTTTTGACTCTACTGGACTATTAGCACAGCACCACCACAAAGATATGGGATGTGACCAAATGAAGCTTGTTTTTGAGTTTAAGTGCCTTGACCCTGCCAGAAAAAATCTGAATAATCTTGGGGTAGTGGTTTGTGTGAGAACACAGCTATCAAGGAAAAGAAGGGAATTTTAAAAGCAAAAAATAACTGAGAAGAGTCAGGGGACGGCAATAAAACTCACTCTTATCATTCATACCTTATCATATAGCTGTCTGAGAAACGATTACAGAGAGCAAAAGTCAAAAGTTCATGCAAGCTCCAACTAGACAGGAGAAAGTAAAAGGGCACACAATGGTTCCTGCTTACAAAATGATGCTGAAAGGAATATGTCACTTGAATACATAAAGTTAACACTACTGAATGCTGGAGTAAACAAAGCTGCAGAAATAGTACAAAGCTCTGATTTTGTGAGAATACCATCTGTGCACGTGGCTAATTAAAAAATTTCACATTTTATGAGCAAAAGGATGAGAACTGAATTTAAGATTTGAGGCAAACAAGCACTGGTATCTGCAGAGAAATACATTTGCACTTTGCAAATATGTACTGACCTGTATCTGGTTTATGTAAACTTCCTTAGCATAACATTTATAAAACTGTGTGCTGGCTTGAATAAATCAGGGCTAACAGGCAAATTTGTCCATTATCACTGCAAACTAGCTGACTAGCTGATCAAAGTTCAACGACATATTTTTAAGCCTGAGTCCTGATATAAAAATGGAGGAAAAATCAAATACATTCAGTATAAATTTCCTTGAAACCAGGTAGTTGAAAATTAGTTGAGAATCAGGAAGTACATAAATTGTTAGTTGAAAATTATTTTCCAATATGTAGACAATATTGATCCTACATTGATCAGGAATAACATTAAAATTGCTGACAGGGGTGGGCACCTGGGATGGGATATATTAGGCAGCAAGTGAACAGTCATTTCTGGAAGTTGATGTGCTAGAAGCAGGGAAATTGGGCAAGCATAAGGATCTGAGAGACTTTAACAGGGCCATGTTGTGATGGCTAAAAAACTGGGTTAGCCCAGCTCCAAAACAGCAGGTTTTCTGGGGTGTTCCTGGTATGCAGTGCTTAGTACCTACCAAAAGTAGTCCAAGGAAGGAAAATCGAAATCATGGGTGTTCAAGGATTCTTAATTCACATGGGAAGAAAAAGCTAGCCTGTTTTGGTCCAATCCCATTGAAGAGCTGTAGCACATTTTGCTGCAAAAGTATTTTTTTTATTTGAAAAAAAGGCGTTAGAACCCACAGTGAATCGCTGCTTGCTGTGGATGGGGCTGCGTAGCCACAGACTGTGTGTGCCTCACTTACCTGGGCAATGGGTGACTCCAGGATGCACTATGGGAATAACGCATGTCACAGACCCTCATCACAGTTATAGACTTGTGACAGTAGCTACAGATAAAATATCTCATTACAATAGCACCTAGAAGTGGGTGGTATTTATTATGCAGCAAGTGAACATTTTGTCCCTGAAGTTTAGCAAAGTGAGTGAGGTAAAGAAAAACCCACAAAAAACAACTAAAGGCTTGAAGACATCACTGGAACTGGCATCCTTTTTGATGAGTCTGTCATTCGTACACCAAGGAGGAGGCCACTGCTCTGTAAAAAACACTGCTGCACGCTTGAAGTTTGCCAAAGAGCACCTTGGCAAACCACAAAACTGTTTACTGGGAAAATGTTACTGTGAAAATCTTTTGTGAAGTGATGAATCAAAAGATGAATTGTCCGGGAAGAATATTCAACACTATGTATGATGCAAAAAGAACTCGGCTTCCCAACATCGAAACATCATTCCATCGGTGAAGTCTTGTATGGTAGAGAGAGCGTCATGATTTAGATTTGCTTCGCTGCCTCAGGGCCTGGACCAATTTCCATCATCAAAGAAAAAATATATTCCCAAGTTTGCCAAAATATTCTACAGGATAATGTCAGGGTGGCTGCCTGCCAGCTAAAGATTAGCATGCAGCAGTAAAAAGAGGCTAACCATCTAAGTAAAATGGCTTCAGAAAAAGATAATGGGTCTTTTTTTTCTCAGTCCGAGCCCAGACATTAACCCCAAAGAGATGCTGTGGGATGGCCTCAAAAGAGTCGTTCATACCATACATCCCACAAATTTGTCTAAGCTGAAGCGCAATGGTCAAAAACTCCTCCTGAAGGTTACGCAGTTGTCATCCAGAGCTACCAAAAGCACTTGAAGTCAATGGAGGTTCAAACGCAATTAACTCCAAGGTCTTGCCATGTTCAATAGCATGTTCAATAAAGACACACGAAATTCTTAAAGTTTGTGTGCTATCATCTTAAGCATGTTGTGTTTGACTATTGTTGTGACTTAGATGACTATATAGCACATTTCAGTATAGACAGCTACCAACTTTTTGGCCGTTGAATGTACTTTACTATGAGTGCAGAGTGGTAAGTTGAGCCATATTAAAATGTGGGGTGTCCAATGTGTTTTTCATTAAGTACATGCACTCTGGTGAGAAAAGCCAGGAACAGAGGGGAGAAATCAGATTTAATACCGCAGGCTTATTTGGAGTGCACTTCCAGCATGCTTTTGAGGTGAGGTCAGTTTTCCAAACAAACACAGACATACCCACAAGGGCTGATGGAGAAGGAGAAAAGAGTTTTGCAGGAGATATACATGTGAACTACTAGGCCTGCCTTTTTGCAGGCTGAAAATTAGAAAATGTAAACGTTTTTCAAGACTTTTTCGATCATCCCCCACAAGAATTGTGTAGGCAGGAGCTTTCAAATGATGGGATACAGCAGTATTTGGCTTGGTGGAGATTTGTTGTTTCGCTTTGATTCAGTCTCTTCTTACTGACCATATTTGGCATGGAGCTGGGGGCCTTTTTTCAGGTGTGGAAAGCTGCTTTCTGAGCAGACAGCAGTTAAGACTTGCATGTGTTACGCCTGAGATATGCTATCAAAACTGTCCTGACAAACATTTGCTACTCAAAAAATTCATGCTGATACACATTTTGCATAAACCATGATGGAGTACAGTAGCATTATAAGAACAGCTCCTTGATAGTTAAACTGGAGTGATGGAACAGGGTTTATCCGTGTACTTTAGGAGTTCTTGAGGGAATTACACAAAAATGTACAACAAATCAATGTATTTAAACTCTTAACTTTGTATGTGGTAATAAACTGTAATTTTTACAGCTTATGTAAATCAAGTTAAAATCTTTGGGTCAAATCTCAGTTAAAAGTACAGTAGCATTTTAACTTACTTTGGTAGTCGATCAAGCAGTGTCTTCAGTTCCTCACATATCAGTTTAACGAGTCCACTTTTTATGTTGTTGTAGGAAACATCGATCATGAAGATATAAGCAGGAGGATTGGGAGGCTTATTGTTCTGAGAAAGAGAACAAGAAACAATCACTTAGCTTGGCTTAACTGTGTCAACTTATTGTCAAAAATGACCATTACTTGTATGCACAAAACATCTGTGTTTAAAATAAGCTCACTGATAATTAGAATACACACACACACACACACACACACACACACACACATATATATCTCCATGCATTCATATATACATACAAATATGATTGATTATACCATTAATGTAGCTTTATTCTGAATTATCAGTAAAGTTCTATTAAAGCAGCCAAAATGTTCTAATAAGGATAACAAAATCACATGGACCACATCATCCAATGCATATTTCAAGCACATACAAGCGATCTGCACACACTTGTGTTTAAACCAGAATGCCTCTTGTTTATTCCAATAGTACTGCAAACTCACAACAGAATTTTTTACAGTATAGATTCCATTTAAAAAGAATAGGTTAAGATATGGGTTGGAGATTTTCATTGCATGAAGGTGATTGAAGGAATGAACACATTCTTTTTAAAGACCTGGGTGTTCAAGAATTCATAATAAAATGCATTATGTACAAATAAAAGAAATTCAATACTGTTGCTATTCTCCCTAGGCATGTGTGCAAAAAGTCCTGAAAATCTATATCCACTTAAAAAAACAGAATCAAGTTGAAATCTTTCAAAGATTTCGCCACATCTTACTTTTGCCAGAAAAGCACAGCACTGTATTTGGAGGGGAAAAAATACCAAAACCCCACCCCATCCTCGAAGAATGGTAGAAGGAGCAACATGGTTTGGTGGTTCGTGTAAAAGTACGCTTAAAGCATTAATTTCTATATGTTAAACTTTGTACATGCATAAGACCACTGTGTAATGTACTAAAATATGATATACTGTATAGTGCCTTCTTTTTGAATCTCTGTCTTCAGCCTGATATTGTTCAGTATATCCGAAAATGAGAAATGAAAGATAACTGCCAAGAAATATAGTTTCATTACGGAACATGCTGAACCTCTGTAATGAAACAACCTCTCCAACATATTTATTTTTTACCCATATAATATTAATATAAAGTCCTGAATCCTGAATGGCCGAGCAAGATCTTCCATGACTGGTGTGTGTTAAATAGCACTATTTAAACACTCACATGAACTACTCAAAACTGATCTAATCTTCATACGTTATCCTATTAATCTTCAAGTTCACAAATATTAATGTGTAATGTATTGTTTACATGCAGTTATAAATAAAGCATTACTTTGCAGTAATCCAGAGTAGCTGCAAACTCGTAAGAGCCCAGGGACAGCTCTGGTCGTTCATATACATCCAATCTTCGGCCCATATGGTCCAGGTGCTGGAAATACTGGACAGGAACTAAGGAAAAGCACATTTTCATGCTTTTTTTTAGCAAAACTAATAAGTCTATGAGAAGTATATTTACTTGTTGCAGACCTTGTTGCTGAGTAAAAATAAAAAATAAAAAATCATTTAAAACCTGAAGTGAAGTACACTCATGGTACTGACCCTCATTAACACAGTTGCAGAAACCACATTGAAAGCGTCTTCCACCCTCGATGAAGAGCATAAAGGGGCACATATATGCCTTACAGCGGTTACAGCGTATCGGTCCTGCCTCGCCATGATTTACTATGTATAGAGGAGTCTGTGGTAAACAGAATAAAGAAGACATTTATCATTTTGACCAGTAATACAGACATTCAGGAATATTTATGGTTATAGCACAAAAAGACCCCACACATTTATGGATCTTATAACTGATAAATCACTAGGAAACACATGTAGAACTAAGTGTAATAAAGAGAAAACAAGTTACAAATTAAACAAGTGTGTTCTGGTCACTTTTGTTGCATAATACAATATGTACAATAATTAAGAGATGTGGTTTCCTATAGTGTAACTAACCATGTACATGTTGTTGAATTAACATTTAAACGAGACACCTAATAATAAAATATGGTCCTAAATTATACTTCATATGCATTCATCGTATTTATACTATGGCCAATTGTTATCACTATCTTACTATTAGGAGGCCTGGAATCCTTTTAAA
Organism: Clarias fuscus; assembly: GCA_030347435.1. Lineage (NCBI taxonomy): Eukaryota > Metazoa > Chordata > Actinopteri > Siluriformes > Clariidae > Clarias > Clarias fuscus. The sequence continues at coordinate 17,852,160 of CM059205.1, forward strand.
ACAATACGTCTCTTTTAAAAGAATACACTAACATTGCCTAAAAAGGAACTATAGCAATAGTGCTGTCGCAGACAGAAAGCTGAGACTGAGTGAAGACTCCTGGCCCACACAACACTCATAAAGACAGCATAAAAAATTCAGTATTAACTACCTTAATTATAAAGAAGTAATTATGTCTATAAGAGTAGTAAAAGTACTACTACAGGTAAGTTACTGTCACTAAAAGTTACTAGTGACCCTGGTGTACAGTATACTGATGTTACACACATTCATTTTGGCGATGTGTAATAACAAAATACTTTAAAGTTAAGGATCAGAAACACTGGCAGTGCTCTAGCATACATACTTCATTTTTGGGCACTGTAGCAAAAGGTTTGATGATGGCCGCCAGAGGCACTTGCCATTGCTTGGCAAGATCAGAGGTACAGGGAAATGAGTAGGTTGTGCATCGCATGAACCTCGGGCTAGCATTTCCTGAAACAACAATAAACAAGACATCATTTGACTAAGACATCATTTTTATTATATAGTTATTTTTTTATTCTACGACTAAGAAATTCATAATAGTTTATTTATTTGTTGTATCATTCAACGAAAGACTGGTATTCCTTTTCCAGGGTCAAGGTTTATCTATTGATACTGGAATGTTTTCATTGGAAACCCCTACAGAAGTCATTCTGACAAAGGCCATCCGCTAAATGCTGTAAAATATAAGCCAGTTATTTTGTCACAGAACTCACCTTGATCCTGAACAGTGAAATTGGTTGTGACCAGGGGTGGCACTTGACCCCTGAGGTTTGTGGTGTAGACCTGATTACCTCTCTTAGCCTGGTCACTTTCAATCACTTGTATCTATACAGTAAAACATAACATTTAGGGAAATTAGTGCACTTAATTTCATATTACCTTATTTCTTCTAATTCAATAAAACTATGAACAGTACATCATTTTATCACCATCATTAATGAAGAAGAGCACTTACACCCTCTGTCAGCCAACCCAGTTTTAAAAAGATTAAAGAGTATTATAAAATTTGAATGGGAAGATATTTGGACAACAGAACAAAACTTGATGGCATGAAATAGCAATAGAGACACACATTGGACATTTAAACAGATAACTTTTACTTCTGGTGATGAGACTGATGTGAATGATGCTGATAAAGTCAGACTGGCAATGAACTTTCAGTGAAACTGGAATAAGAAAACTATGTAAAGTGTGTATAAGAAAGGTTTTGTCTGTACACTGGTCAGAACTCACTTGATTTTGTCACAGTATCATGCAAAACTGGCTGGACAGATCATGCAAAACTGGCTGGACAAAACTTTTGCAGTACTTAAGCTTAGTGCAATCTGACCTTAGTTTAAACTGCACCATAAGTTGTGTAGTTTAACTGCATCAAAATGTTGTGTAAAAGTTATGTTAAGTTATGTTAAGCTTTAATAACATACTTAAATAAGTTAACAATAAGCTACTTGCTCATTGCATACAAACACTAAAAAAGGCACCAATAGATATTAATTAGAAAAGCTAAACTAAATATTTTTACTGGGATTATTTATTATTTTCAAAGCTGAAATGACAGCACTGAAGTGGTATAAGTGAATTTGAATGCACTGGAGTCATTTTAAGACAACATCTTTATTCAATCTTTCTTCACTATTTCGATTTCGCGTCTGTGATTCACTTTCCGATTACAAAACAGAGAGTGCATTTGGCTGTCAACGAAAAAAAAGTACTTAGCTTACACAAGGCTTAAACATAAACCTTTCTATATTCTTTCTAAGGCTTAAACATAAACCTTTCTATATCCTCTCTATCCCATTGATTATAATAAGATGAAATTATAGCAGATTCAATATCTTGTCATGAACTAGGTAGATTTCCTCATATTTAGCCACCAAACCAGTGGAAACCAATACCATATAATGTTGTCACATCAAACAAAATTCTATGAAATTACAGGTGACATGCATGGGGGCTTCAACCTGAAGTAATCACTGATTACATTTAAGCTAATAAGCTTATTTTTAGCTTTAAGATTTTAGTTTTTCAGATTTTTAGTTTTGTTAAATTTTAGTTACCTTTACTCACTATTTCTACAAATAGTATTTGTATCAATGATGTGTAACCATCAATGATGTGTAATTCAGCTTGTATACAGTACATATAATTTGACCATGCAAAGGATTTTTACATCCCACCACACAATTAAACTCTCTGCCCCATCTAGAAACAACAAATGTGGCATTTAGTTTGCTATTTTGATAGCTTTACAATACAAGTGCCATACCAGTTAGTACTTACTGTGCTAGGTATGGAGTCTGGATCAAGTTTCTTCTGTGGAGGTCCAGCCATGTTGGCGGCTCCTCCTGGAAAGCCTCCTGGATAAGCGCCTGGCTGTGGCCCTGCCATTGGTGATCCTGGCATCTGTCCTCCATATAATCCTGTAGCCAAAAAGTCATGTAGGGTATAAAATTCCTCTGCTTAATGTTCATATGACCCGATAGCATGGTTCACATCAAAATTAAATGACTGTTTTGAAACAAAACACCAAACCCCCTTTTACCTGGCTGCTGAGGAGGAAATCCCTGAGGTGCTGGTGGCTTTTGGAATCCAGCCCCACTCATAGGAGGAGGGTGAGGCTGTAAATTAGACATCCCCGTTGGTGGAGGGCCTGTTGCCTGCATGGGTGGACTAGCTGCCATTGGTGGACATGTACCCATTGAAAGATGTTGAGTGCCTGGAGGAGACATGGGTGGATGTCCCACTGTAGGTGGTGGAGACATTTGGAAAGGCTGTGGTGCTGCTAAAGACTGAGGAGTTTGCATGGGGCTTTGGGCTAGATAAAACAAGGAAAGGAGAACAGGTTTGAGGAAACAGCTAATTTTACAGCTCAGCTTTAAATTAAGAAAGGGAAATTATCAAACTAAATGTACCGTATCCGTCAATGTTCATAGCACTCATCTGATTGGTTATTTGTTGGGTCGGTGTGGCGGGAGCTATGCTGTGGTATGGTCTTTGAGGGGGCTGTCCATAGGGAGACATGGCAGGTGCGGAGACTGCTGGAAGCGGAGGGAACCTAATAATGAAAAAAGTGGTGAAGGACTTTAATCTGCATTTTCACACATTTCATTAAAAAGTTTAATCTAACTCTGGGTAAAGAAAATTACTTTTGTTGATGTGCTCCATTTTGGTGAACAGGAGATCCATATTGGTTAGACACAGGTGGTGGAGGCATCCCAGATGGAGAGGAGGCAGCTGGTTTAAGCATACCTGACACATAACATTTAAAGGGTTGTAATAAGCAGTCAGTAATCAGTAATAGCACTATTTAAACACAAGCAGCATGTTGCACCCTTAAAGACCAGAGGTTCATATTTCACACTTTTGTCTAATTGTATGTGCAGGAACCAAAGATATGCAAAATACCCAAAGCCAAGAAGTAAAACTACTACCTTTCTCAAGCGTACATATAATTACATGTGTGTCACAACATAGATAATAATCATAAATTCAGAACAGCATCTAAGATTAAAGCTGTGCAATATATAGTAGAAAAATACATAAATAGTTAAATATACTACACTACAAGCCTCAATGTACAGTATTTTTGTTTTAAAATATCTAGCCACTACTGCCAGCTTGTGAGTGCTGAACAAGAGAAGACTTGTTCTTGTCAAAGGGGAAGCAAATGTTGAAACAGTAAGTGAAGTGAATTTCACTGTACCTGCTGGCTGTGGAGGAAAAGGCTGTTGTGGAGATCCATAGTGCCCATAATGAGATTGTGGAGGGTATCCCCCCATTCCTGCCTGGGCCTGGGAGTATGGAGGCGTAGCGACATAACCTTGCTGGCTCATCCTGTTAGATGTATTTCATTCCACAAATAAAAAAGAACAGCAACCTGTAGAGTTAATATAAAAGAAGAATGAATTCAAAACAATAATACTGTCCTTATACAGTACAACTGATCCCATTATGTCAACATTTACAATATGCCTTCACCTTTAGTGGTGATTGCTTCACTAGGTTGTTAGTCTTTAGGCTGCTCCCGTCGAGGGGTCGCCACAGCGGACTATCCGATCCGCACAACAACTTTTCCCACATTGAACCCGGGCCTTCCGCATGGCATTTGGAAAACTTACCACTGAGCCACCAATAAAATTGCAGCAGCTCAGGTAAATAACAGTTAATTCTATCTGTGATATGAAATTACAGTCTACCGCAGCTTTGCTTGCAACTCATGATCTTGTGTAAGATGAACCTTTATCAATGAGCAATTCTGAGATAAAGAGTATGGTAAAACACAGAGTGACCCAGTGTGTGTGTGTGTGTGTGTGTGTGTGTGTGTGTGTGTGTGTGTGTGTGAGAGAGAGAGAGATCATAGATTGATTTAGAATCCATCTGTAAGGAAACATGCCTAACATAAACTTTAATGCATCCTGGAAGCTCCTCATTTTCCTTGGCTGAGAAAACTTTTGAAGTCGAGATGAATCCTCTGACCTGTAACAGTGTCCTGTGCAGGTGTTTAACAACTCAAAATGTTTGTCATCTCTTAAGTCAACTAAAGTCAAGGCTGAGCATGAGTAAAGCAGTATTTGTAAATAAGCTCTCTTGATTGTGAATAATGTGTCGTGATAATGAAACAGGGCTTCACCTCTGCCCACAGCTGCCACGTCAAAGATGAGTGTTCGGCATGTTTAAAATTAATATCAATATGTGTTTTCATAGGAAAAAGTGTATATATATTTTTTTTAAATCAGTTAGTATAGGATTACTCGCATAGATGTGAGAAGTTCACGCTGTATACACACTGTTTAATGTGTGTCTATAGCTACAGAGTTGCGGCACATCCACACACACACACACACACACACACAGGCGGAACTCAAACTTTCCTGTTTGCTTTTAAGTCTTAACTTTAACCAACCGTGTAACCAAACGTAACGCGACATTATACTCTGCCTTACAAGACGACTTGACACGTCTGGTCTCTGATGAAAAACAAATAAGATAAAGAGTTTACCTGCACGGTAGAGATGACGCCGGGCGCTCGGACTCTAAACAGCGCAGACGAGCCTAACGGGAGTGCCACGTCAAACTCCCGGCACCGGCCTCGGCTGTTTTGCTGCTTGTGCGCATGCGCACAGTGATGAGACCCGCTACACGTCAGCAAAGCTTAGAGCACGAAATACGGACGTGCGCAGAGAATCCCTCTGAGTGTGCGCACACTGTACAAGCAGGACACACGACGATCGGCTCATACAAACATACAAAATATTTTATCGTAAAATAAAAACTAATTTGGTTGAAAGGAAATGTGAACACTTTTCCTAATATAATAATGTCTGTTGTCAGTATCAGTTTCTCTGAAACAAGAAAAAAAAAAAAAAACACAACACCCGCTAACCTATGTAACTACAATCATCATCTGTACTACATCAGGACACACACACTCTTTCACACGCTCATTTACACACTACGAGTGAACGCCATTTAGACTAATCTGCATGTCTTTGGACTGTGGGAGGAAACCAGAGTACCCAGAGAAAACCCACCAAGCACTGGGGGAACATGTAAACTCCATGCACACAGATCCAGAGATGGGAATCAAACCCAGACACTTGAGGTGCATAGGGACAATGCTAACCACTAACTGTAATAATAATAATAATAATAATAGGCAAAACTCACACAGACACATCTTTGGACTGTAGGGGGAGTAACCAGAGGTCATGAACACAGAGATTTGATCTGCAACGGTTCTAACCACTTAAGCTAAGCTACGCTACCACCTCCACACCAAAAAACATTAAAATGTATTTGTCGAGTGAGTGAAAGGTGCAACCACCTAATTATTCTCTGTATATATATATTGTGGTCACAGATCAAGGACCTTCCAGTTTTCTCCAGACCTTCCAAAAACAAACCAATATGTGGGTTTACTAAGATATATATATATATATATATATATATATATATATACAGTGCTGTGAAAAGTATTTGAAACTTCCTGATTGCTTTTTTTTATTGTTTTTTTTTTGTTGTTGTTGTTTTTTGTATGACTGGTACGACGATCGGCTCAAGCGTTTGTGATAACTGCCAATAAGTCATGCACATCACTGTGGAGGAATTTTGGCCCACTCTTCTATGCAGAATTGTTTTAAGCCACAATGAAGGGTTTACGAGCATGAACGGCCTGTTTAAGGTCATATCAATTGGATTTATGTCTGGACTTTGACTAGAACACTCCAAAACCTTTCTTTTTTTTTTTTTGAGCCATTCAGAGGTGGGTGGACTTGCTGGTGTGTAATGGATATAATTGTCCTGCTGCATAACGCAAGTGTGCATGAGCTTGGGGTCATAAATTGACGGCCAGACATTCTCCTTCAGGATTTTCTGGTAGAGCGCAGAATTCATGATTCCATTATTTATGGAAAGTCACCAGGTCCTGAAGCTGAGCAGCAGTGGCTTTACAGTGTATATAGTGTATATATACATACAGAGTCAGCCAAAACAAGTATACAGTACATGCTTGATGAAACTGGCTCTCATGAGGACCATCCCAGGAAAGGTAGAGAAAGAACTACCTCTGCTGCAGAGGATTTATTAGAATGACCAGACTCAGAAATTGCTGATTTACAGCACCTCAGATTAGACCCCAAACAAATGCTTCTCACAGTTCAAGCAGCAGACATATTTCAACATCTGTGGAAGAACAACAAGCAAGAGACACTTGCATGAGCCAAGAAACACAAAGAATAGACATTAGATATGTGGAAAACTGTCCTTTCTTCTGATGAGTCCAAATGTGAGATTTTTGGTTCTAATCGAAGAAAGGTTTAGAAGGTTTCTCAAAGTGTGGTTCCCACTGTGAAGCATGGAGGAAGAGGAGTGATCGTGTAGGGTGCTTTGCTGGTGACACTGTTAGGGACTTATTCCAAATTGAGGGTACACTTAACTAGCATGACAATCATTGTTTTCAAACAGGCCAATGACCGCAAACACACTTCTTGGTTATGTAAGAGATTGTTGGTTATGTAACAATTTGCCCAAGAAGGAGAGTGATGGATGAGATAGCCTGGCCTTCACATCTACAGGATTTAAATCCAACTGATATGGTTTGGGAAGAGTTGGACAGGAGAGGTGAAAGAAATGCAGCCAACAAGTACTCAACACCTCTTGGAACTCCTTTAACCATACCAGGTGACCACCTCATGAGGCTGACTGAGAGAATGACTGAGAGAATGTAATATATTTAAAATATATTGTGGGTTATTTGTTCTGTCATAATTTAAATGTTGCCAGTATTAATATTGTTTAAAATAATAAAAATAAAAGCATTGAAAAATAAGGCATATATTTATATAGTTTATGTGCTGAAAGCAGAAAGAAATTGCAAATGTAAGAATTTGAGTGACTTTGACAAGGGCCACAATTTGATGGCTAATGGTATAAAATTAGATTTTGAAGAAAAAAAAGTGGTCATTTTACTTATGTTTGAAATATTTGGGCACAGTTTGTATTGTCATATCATATAATTATTCATTCATTCATCTTCTATACAGCTTGTCCTACAGGGTGGCAGGGAGCCCAGAGCCTATCCCAGGAAACTTTGGGCAAAAGGCGGTGTACACCCTGTACACAGTGCCAATATATTGCAGGGCACACGCATACACACACTACACAGTCATTCACATATTACAGCCAATTTGCGAACACCAATTAGTCTAATCTGCAAATCTGTGGGAGGAAACCAGAGGACATGGAGGAAACCCATCAAGCACGGGAAGAACATGCAAATTCCACACATGCGAATCCTTCACCCAGAAATTTTGAGGCCACAGTGCTAACCACTGAGCCATTGATACTTATATTATATTATATTATATTATATTATATTATATTATATTATATTATCACTCACAATATACAGGGTCTCGAGGGACCTGGAGCTTATCTCAGGAGACTTGGGGCACGAGGCAAGGTACACCCTGGACAGGGTGCCAATCCATCGCAGGGCACAAACACATACGCACAGTCACACACTCATTCACACACTATGGGCAATTTGAAAACGACAATGGAGGAAACCCGCCAAGCACGGGTAGAAACATGCAAACCCCATGCACACAGAGGCAGGAATCAAACCAGTACATGGAGGTGCAAGGCGACAGTGCTAACCACTCAGCCAAAGTGCCATTATATTATATTATATTATATTATATTATATTATATTATATTATATTGTGTATTATTTGATTATTTATTGACAATTATTTGAAAAAATCGTATATTTTTGTTGTTTTAATCAGAAACTCCTGTTGCCCGGTTAAGCCAGCTTGCTTCAATACTCACTTCATTGTTTGTTTTGTAGAGTTTGTGGCCTAATGTTGGATAATAAAGTTACCTGCAGCGTAAGAGTTTCCTTAACACTAACAAGATGTGCGTGAGGAAGTAATAACCTCTATCTGGAAATGTTTAGCGTCGGTTAAGGGAGAACTGGTCGGTGTCGGAAGGCAGCAAGCTTCAACGTTCTTCTCAAGTCCAAGTTTGAAAAGATGTAAGGGAATTTGGGCAGGACTCAGAGAAATGACGCTGAGCGGTGGGCTGGACGTGATTTCTTCACCTACCTAAACGCTTGGACATACTCTCGCGCACGCAGAGCGGAGACAGCCACGGGCAGTGCGGGATGAGCGCGCAGGATTACGCATGCGTGACGGTGCGGGGGCGCGCGCCCTGGGGCTTCCAGCTGCGCCAGAGCGACACGGAGCCGCACCGAGGCGTTCAGGTGCACCAGGTGAGATTCACCTATTCACAAATAAGGGGCTTGTATACAGTAGGTTTGCAATCATGATATGCGTTAATACAAGAAACATAACTGAAATCTGGATATATATTGGCGTTTGGTTTATTGAATGTTATACTCATAGTTTCTGCTGTATAATCAGCACATTTATTTGATTGCGACAGTCCATTTCTATATATTTAAGTTGAAGTTTTAGTGTGTTTGGGGTAAAAAAAAAAAAAAAAAAAATTCCAGTGAGAGTGACTTTGGCGTGCCCTCAATAGTGCAGTACCACAACACAGTACCAGTTTGTTCCGACTTGATGGTGAGCTCAAAATGTGAAACTACTGTACATTGACTGTACCATGTATGCTCCATTTATACAATAAGGGTTAAACGAGCTTTACATTTTTAAACTATTGAAATAGCCCATGACAGTGATTTATACTAGGTTATCAGTCTATGTAAGTAAGTGGATGAAAATATAAAGTAGTGATGGCAAACAGCTAGTAGCCCTCTCCTCCATCACACTCAAACAGGAGTCCTTATAAGGTAATAAACAGCTGCTAGTGGGTCAGTGTAGCATGTTACTACTTAGCACTCAGATGGATATGATTAAAATCTAAACAAATTAAAACTGTTAGTATTGGGGTCCCTGTTATAGACATTAAGGGTTACTCGTAGAGCACATTTGTTATGTAAAAGGTCCTTTTTTTACATGCAGTCATAGAAACAAAATCCGCTTAGGGTAGTACAAGAAGATATTACACGTACAACTTGTGTTGACTGTCCATTTGATTATCTCTAATGTTTCTATGTACAAAGCTACAACAGAACGTTAGCCTGTCAGAGCAGAGCACCCTGAAATATCCAACCAAAACCATAAAGATCCGTTTCTTTAAGTGTTATTAAGAGTTCTCACAAAGGGACAACAGGACGATCATTAAACGTTCTAAAATTTAGAGCGAATTTTGTATCTATGACTGCATGTTACAAAAATTTCTTACATAACAGTCATGCTCTTGTGAAACGCTTGAGTTGGGGTGGTATACGCTTTTAAACATTTAGAAACGTTAGGGTTCTGTGTAGAATCCACTCAAGCATGAGAAAATGAAGTACCTTAAAATCATATCAATGTCTGAAAAGCCATTTTGACATTGTAGATGGAACACATTTTGCATATCTATCCTCAGCATCATTTTAAAAACGTGATAAAAATTAAAGTGAAGACTTTTCTTTGTTGTGGAGGACGGCATGCTTCACAGGGCTTGTAATTCTATTCAGGATGCATAATTACCCGTTAACATTTTAATTATAAGAAGTATTTCACTGCATATCGTACTGTGTATGACTGCGTATGTGACAAATAAAATTTGAATTTGAATTTGAAGTATGTCCTCCAGCACAGTGGTTCAGTAGGTAGCATTGCTTCCTCTTAGCTCTAGCTCTAGTGCTCCCAGGAGCTTTGGATAGTGCCCTACAATGGACTGATGTCCTATGTATTGATCATTCCGACCTCATACAGCACCCACTGTTCCCAGAATAGGCTCTGGATCAACCACACTGGTCATGTATAATGGTAAAAGCGGGAGTTTTTATTGTTCAAGATAACAGAACACAGTTATGAGAATAAAAAACAATTTATTTCTCTATATAATCCCTTGCTACGCTAATGCACTTACCCCGGAATTTTGCTAGTGCTTGGATATCATCAAGGAGGAAAGTTTTCTCAGTACGCCAGAGCCTGCATCAGAAATGCTGGCCTCCTAGGAACTCCTTTAAATTAAACACATGGAGTGAGATTAGAAATGTACAGGGGTTATGACAGTAACTTCCAGCTGTGTTTCTGTAATGTGCAAGTGGTGTTGTCAATGCAAACAGACGTGTCTCTTCTACAAACTGGTGACAAGTTATCCACAGATTTTCACTCGCTAAATATTCACAGGAATGACAGCAGAGGGCTCCGAGCCACCTCAGCCAGGATTGCCAGTCACACACGTATACAACGTTTGCACCATTCAAATTCACAAGTCTCACACACAGTACAGTGCGTGAAGTGTCAGTCAGTTTTACGCCTTTATTAATGAGAAATTTCAATACAAGTCCTGGTTTGACTTGAATGCAACTGGTACATTTGGCACTGTGCAGTGTTAGTCAGATTGAGAGCCAGAAAGCTCTCAATCTTAGAAAAATTACGTGCAGAAACATTTTCCACACTATTTTTTGCAACGCTGAGGTCTTTCAAAAAGAACCCCTGACGTCTTTTCAGTCTCCTGAATGTTCAGCCTAAGAAACAGGGGTTTTTGCTTGTTTAGTAAGTTCTTACTGAAGTTGATACTTTTACAACTTACATGGTTCCACATCGCCGATAGTGCTCTCAGAGTGTAATTGTGCATAATGATTGTGCCCAGCTGCCTTTAGTTGTCAAAACTTTTCAGAGATGTGCATTCCACCGACTTGGATGCATGACAAAAACACAAATCAAAGCAGTCGTCAGGAAACAGTGCAAGACAGTATCGCATTTGGGTATTTGATCTATATTCATAATGAATATAGATCAGTCATCTGGACTATAAGAGTCATGTTTGCGATTGACTGTATACATTTTATCAAGCAAACCGTTCATTTAAACATTCTGCAGTATTCGATTGTGATTTAAACGTACTGTATGTGAGATGAGAACGCTGCAGTATGATGTGGCCAGTTGAACTCAGCTCAAAATGTAATGGCTAACCAACTACAGGTCAGCCAAATGGGTATCATTCTACTGTATAAGCCAAGGAAGGTATTCATAAAGTTAAATCATGCGTAAAATCAATTGTGTTATATGTAGTATTCATCTGCTCGACAGAAAGTGTATTTGTTTGAGTTGCTGGAGATTTCTATATAAAAAAAAGTAAAAACTGGGAAGTCTGACTTCACTCTTTCTCAAGGCACGGATGACATCAGATGTTTTAGCTGAGTGGGTAAATATTTGCCTGTAGTCTTGCAAACTGGCTCAAGATAATAGAATGATGCCTCACACGGTTTTGTGGAGTTATTCTTTTCATCCAGTGCGTCATCTGGAAGGCAGCTTTACCTGATTGGGAATTTTCGGAAGAGCTGAAAGGCAAACATATCAGAAAATTGCAAGAACATGAGAAATGTTCAACAGCTCAGATGTTCTCTGACCATGAATGTGTTCCATGCCGTTTCAGGTTCACGTGCTTCTGTGCATATGTGCTTGTGTCCAACAGAGTGTGTGTGTGTGTGTGTGTGTGTGTGTGTGTGTGTGTGTGTGTGTGTGTGTGTGTGTGTGTGTGTGTGTGTGTGTGTGCGTGTGTGTGTCTGGGTGCATGTAGGAGACAGTTTTCCTTATAAGGAAGATTTTCTTCCATATAAAACCTTCCTGTTTTCTTCCTTTGTCATCAGTCTTTTGGGGGAATTCTGGCTCCGTCGCAAAAGTGGTGAAGTCATAACTTCTAACATTCTTTGAGTTGCACAACAGAAATGTAGCCTTTGAAAGAAAAACCTGCACCTGGAGAAGCAGACAGCGCTCTCATATAACCTAACATCAAATTAACTGTGCATTCCTCTGATGATGATGTCATACCTTTGACATATATCATGATCCAAACAGTTTACCTTATTGTACATACATGGCGTGCATACTGTAGTTGGTTCATCTGTTACAGATTTGACAATTTTATTCAAATCAGTTTCTTTAACCGCTTAACTGGCTAAACAGAGTCTTATGCCTCACTGGACACTAGGAACAAAGTTATCTGCTTCTTACACACATCCACATTTCCTTATGACGGATGAAGCTTTAAAACATATTTAATTGTGTTTTTTTTTCTGCTATAAGGATGAGTTCTGTATTGGATCTTGATCCCATTCATTAGATATGAATAACAGCTGCAGCTTGTGACTTGTAATAATACACAAATCTTCAAACTAAATTAAGTTACTGGCTGTCACACTTGACTTCTAACATAGGCTACAATCTATTACAAACACAACATGACAAAATCCAAGCAACCAAAGTGTGAAAACAGAACTAATTTAGTGAAACACATAACAGGTGTTTACATCAAATTAGTTCAACAATAAGGTAGACCTGTACATTATAGAAATTAAGGATTATTGTGCTCGATACACCTGACACTATCTAGTGAATTTTTTGGATTCTCATAATAGAGAAGCTTATAGGTAGCTTATAGGAAACAACATACTGTCACATGGCATATAATTTAGCAGCTTCTTGTGGGTTTGACCATACTTTTGTTCAACTGTGATCGATAAAGCAAGTGTTTTTTTTGTTTTGTTTAGTTTTTTACTGATGGTGCATAATGCATACATGAAAGAAAGAAAAATGAATTAACCTGGCTAAATAATTTTGGCTGAAAATAAGTTTCAGCTAAATTTATAACTGAAATATATCTCAAAGACCACAATAGCATTTTCTTGATTTTGTATAGCTTATGGTGGTTGCAGCAGCTTGTCCAATTTGATGAAAGATTTGCAACCTTGGCAGACCTGTCATTAAACTGTAATTAACCTGTCCTGCCCACTATTCCTCCTCCGGGAATTTTTTTTTTTCATAAAGCCAGCAAGAGGAAGTCTGATCCTGCCCAAGTGGCCCTTTTTAGCATTTGTAGTTCCCATTTTGACCACTAGGTAATACAAGGTGTATCCCTCATATTAAAATTCGCTTGCCATAGATCTGGTCAAAGTGTGTCCTCCCTCAGAAGCCTTAAAACCTTTCAGGAGAATTTGCTATTGATGTTCTGGCCCCTTGCGACAAATTCCAGATACACAATTCTGCGATTAAAAAAAAAAGACAATGAGCATGCACTTGTCAAGCTGCCAACCTGCCTCGCCTTCATCGGTTATGGAGATGATGGGGTCTCCCACTGTGAAGACTGTTCTTTGTCTCGGGGTTGTACCCATACACCCATATAAGTTTCATAAGCAGTAATGATCCTCGATATGAAGGACTGATCATCCACAGCATATTCTTGGCAGACTTTGATGCGATGTTCCTTCTGATACTGGTCAGCAATCTGGGGAAGAACTTGACAGGAATATGCTTGAGGATTGCCTTACGAAACAGTTGTCGTAAGGGTCTGCCCTTTATGAGCATAAACCGTTCAGTCATTCAGCTTTTGAGTTACAGTAACAGTGCTCATCACAATATTTTTGCATGAACACAGTGCTTATAATTAAAAATATTATTTAAAAAAATTTATGAATATTATAAATGGTACTATCCATGTACAGGATAAACAGTTATTTATATGCAGTGACTTAGCTCATAGCTGGTTTTTCGAAAAGTGAAAAACTGCAAAAACTGATTGCATAACTTTGTGCCTTAAGGCAAACACATGTACAAATACACACGTACACATTGACACACACAGTTGTCGAACCAAAATCAGGCTTAAGCTACTACAGATATCCTGTTTTATTTACCCCCTATGGCATAACCATATTTAGCCAGTGCATTAAAGGGTAGGAGGGATAACTGGGAACACTATTTGCCTGAGAATAGAATGGATAATTTAATCTGCCCAGGGCCTGGAAGTTGTTACTCAGAGAATTGCTAACATACACAGCCTAAAACTGGCCAAGAGAAACAGCTGCAAATGTGATTTTCACATACACCAATCAGCCATTACGTTAAAACCATTCACAATAAAAACCACCTAGGATTTAGGTTCCCCTTGTGCCATCTGGGCTGCTCTGGCCCCTTGGTGTGTGGCAAAGCCCCTGAGTTGGTGTGTGTATGTGGGAGGGGGTGTTTTTGGGATTGGGCTTGTTTGTCCTGTGCACCCCATGGTGCTGTATTGGACTGGGGTGTGGGGAGGTTAGAGGCTTGGGCAAGCTGTGACGCACTGGGTCTCAGCAGGCATGAGTGAGCCTTGGGTATCCTTGATCCTGTCACCAGTCTAGGGGTATATAATTAATAATCAATGTTATTCAATTCATCTGTGTATGTGTTAAGAGAAAGTTATTATTGATGATATTTGACTATTAAAAGTGACTTTATTACTTTTCCATGCTATGTACAGTATAGTGTTCATGTAATGGGTAAACTGGGATTCTTGTTATTGTTTGAATCAAATAATTTAATGAAGATTTCTTATACTGTCACTGGCGATCAGAAAACCAGCTATGCCTTTCTTTGTCAGTGTACAGGTTTATGTTCGTATAATATCACCACAAGGCTTTGGCTTTCTTCAGTTCATCTTCCTCTGTCACACTGAAGAAATATTTAAGTGTGTGGCTATTTTCCCATCCTTTTTTGGAATGATTGCTGATTCTGGCAGTTCAGCCATCCACCTTTTCTGTTTGAGCAATCACCCCACACACACACACACACACGCACACACACACACACACACACACACACACACACACACACACACACACACACACACACACACACAGACACACAGACACACATAACACACACACACTCTGCATTTATTAGCGATCCATATATGGGTAACGTACACTGGTCCATGTACCACTGCTGTTACTGTTGTTAAAACAAAGCCCACATCGTCCTTGTTTTATCATTATCTAAAACAGTATACTCTTTCGCTGGTGCTCATAAAGTGCCCATATAAAGTCATTGGAAATATGCCATATTGTACAGTGAATAAATGTAACCCAGGGTTTTTTTTTTGGTGAAGTTACAATTATTGCATTAATGTGATGATGAACAAATTATATGACAAATTAGGAGTGTTTATGAAAAAAAAAGGTTTGAGCAATCACTCCATACACCAATAGTAAGTTTTTTTTTATGTATGCACAAGCATTATAATTTTCCGAATGTTTGGACTAAAGCATATTCGTTGCTTTTGTTTTTATTTTTTTTATTTTTTTATAAGTAACCTCTGGGGTCTGGTGATGTTTGCAAGACTGTGCATTGTATATCTCCCTGCTGTATGTCGTATTCGCCCAGCCCTGTACTTCAATTGTCCTGTCCAGCACATTTTAGTGATGTCTCTGTTCTAACACACCCACCTTAATTGAGAAACAGCTATTAGTTAGATGATGTGATGAAAGGAAAATATTAAAATGCGCAGGAAAGCGGATAATCCAGGAGCAGGGTTAAAAACTGGTTCCTGACTTGATAAGCTTAGTACTGTCAGATAGGACAGATGAGCAGATTTAATTGTCAGAGCGCTGCCCTCTAGTGGTGGTACATCAAAATGCTTCAAGATGAAATCTTGCCTGTCAGACATTTAAAGTGTCTTGGAAAAATATTTAACCACACAAACAAAAAAGTGATTAAAACTGATTTGTCTGAATAAAATTAAATGCTAAATGCATACATTCTACTGGTCACTTTTTATGAATTTTTAATATTAAAATTATTATTGCTCTGGAAATAGTTCAAAGTCGCCATGCACCACCAGGGTCCGGGTTCGATTCCCGGCCAGGTTCGATTCCCACCTCTGTGTGCATGGAGTTTGTATGTCTTCTTCTCGTGCTATCTGGGTTTGTAAATTAGAATGTTAATTAGATATAAGCTGTGAAATATTCCATTTCCTACATATACAGTAAAATTCACAGTTCAAATTTCATTGTAGTGACTTTCAGTTTGATGGAAAGACTGAAAAAACAGTACAGACTAAGTAGGCTTCTTAAACTTAAATAATTTCCTAACTTAGGAACAGGGTGTAAAATTATATTTAAAAGGTTGGGCATCTCCGTAAGCAATTCTGGTTGTTATTGGAGGTAGTGGACACTTTATATTTTATTGATATGTTTTTTTATGTTATTTTTTTTTTTTTTTTACTTTACTTGATAGCAAGAGTGAGCAACTGTAACCATGAATAAGCAATTTCCCCTTGGGATTAATAAAGTTCTTTGAATCTTGAATCTTGAATCTTGGAACCTGCATCACCTCACTCAAGCATAACCTAGACAAGGTTCTCAAAATTGACACAAAAATGAGAGACTGGTTTAAGAAGCCATTCTAAGGCCAACAGTCTCTCTGAAGTAGTTACAGAGTCATTGTTTTAAAAGCCCTGCATAATTGCTGCATAACTAAGGACTGCATGGCACAGTGGCTAGATCGTAAAGTGTACATGTTGTGACCTTTACTTCAGGGATGTTTCTGTTTTTAACCAATTTCAGTATACTTTACAAATTCCACAGATTAAACAAAATTCTTATGATTATTTATTAAATTGTAGCAGGATGTTAGCTGTGAAGATCATCTTGGAAGAATTGTTTATTGTGTCGTACCATTGATTTGCAGTGTGTGCTGTCATCTTAAAGGTTAATGTTAATTTTACACTTTAGTGCCACTGCTGCTCCTCTATTATGGATGGGCTTCCGTGTCCAAGAGAATTGTTTGGTGAAGTAACATGCAGCTGTTGTGCATTGTAAATTAGAAGCATGTCTGTTTGTTGACACACAAATGCTCAACAAAAGCTAAGAATCCCAATTATTGTTCTTTGTTGTTTAAAATATGTCTGTTTGAAGAGTTTTTTTTTTTTCATTTATAACATTCAACCGTGGTTGAGTCAATAGTTAAAATAAGAGGGTCTATTTTTTATTTACAATTTTTTACCTCATCACCAATTAATATTTTAACTGACATGACATAACTATTAATATGTCAACAATTATTTTGAAATAGCTGTGTTCTTGTGCTCTCTTTAAAGGTTGAAGAAGGCAGCCATGCATCTATAGCTGGTCTGTGTGAGGATGATGAACTTGTGTCTGTTAATGGAGTATCCTGCTCCAGCCTCAGTCTTGCAGAGGTTATTGTTCTCATTGAGAAAGCCACTGACTGCCTACAACTGCTTGTAAAAAGGTACTTATTAGTGAAACTGAACCAGGCATCCACCAATACTGTTCCTCAAGATCACCAAATTCTCATAAAAAAGATTTTGGTCCAACTTTAAATGTATACATACTGTAGGTCTACGGTAGACAAAAGCAGACCATTGATTATTATTATTATTATTATTATTATTATTATTATTATTGGGAAGTATACAGTCTGACCAAGACTTTGCATTTTGATTACATGTGTTATGGAAAGAGCAATTGTTGTGACTAATGACTGATATGACCTTTGACTCAACCAAATGGCAAAACAGTTGCTTTGTGTTTGACTCCTGACAATAACTACCCAGCTTAAGATAGCATTTGGTTCGTTGGTGAGTTACCAGCGCTTTCTAATTGTGACATCGTTATTCAAGTTACACCTATTTCAACCGACAACAACTGCCGAACGGTTTATGCGCCTTGTTTTAAGAGTGACCTTTGAGCATCCATTGACTGGATAAAATCTGGGCCATTAAACGCAATGACCTTTCTGAAACTGCCTGTCGTTTGACAATTTTTACAGTACTGCATAATTCGTAGGGTAGCTGTGCATGTACAAGTACATGACCAGTAATAACACTACACATTCATGTGAGCAGTAGACCCCTTTTGCTTTACCACTATTTTTTTTCTTACAGATGCCGCTCATACCTTCAACAGAAGTCTCAGTCAGTTAACACCACACCCCAGGCTTCCTCGAGGGAACTGAGGGAACCCTACAAATCTGAGAACCCGGATGAGGCACATTACAGACAGACAAACAATGATACAGAAGCCCCTGCAGGAAAAACCATGGTCCGAACCCAATTTTGCATTCCAGCTCCCAAGGACAGAGCTGGACCGGACAAATATGGCTCTAGTGATGGAGCACCCAGGTTAGAAATCACTCAAGGAGGTGTAGTGGAACTGCAGTTGTCACTCTCTCAGACCACCCTGGAAGACACAGGCTGTACCTCATTAGGAAGTGCTCTTGGAGTTAAAGGAGACCTGTGCCATCAAATGAACACTGAAAATGACAACTTTATAACCAGTGCACCAGTCTCTACTTTCTATATACCATTGCATGAAAGAGAGCCTCTAGGTCAGCGGGGTGTGCTTGTCAGTTCTCCCTCTGCTTTACTGGGACAGGTGGAAGTCACCATACAGCCGTCTGGGAGGGACTCAGGAACAGAAAGAGTGGGGGCTGGTGGGACAGAAGCAACAGCTAATGAACAACAGGATTATGATGAGGGAGAAGGAGGGCAAACCGGCGAAGATCCCACCTCCTTCACGGTCTCCTTTGGAATTCCATCAGAACAGGAGGACTCTGAGTCAGAGAAGGAGCTCAACAAGCCCCACAAGCACCGGGCAAGGCATGCCAGTAAGTCTTTTATTAACCTTACCTTTTTTTATTTATTATCCTGGATGTTCAGATATAGCAGTTTGACAGAAGTTTTTAATAGTGTTGCTATATAAATTTTTATGAGGTAGCACATACTGTATGAACACTGTGTTATGGATGCATATTTGTACTATTATTTAAAATGCTTGCTATTATTACCAATAACAGTGGGAAACTGTAAAAACTGAGAGTAATATGGTTTTGTGCACTTACCATTAGGCTATACCCAAATTTGTCTCAAATGATGACATCCTGGAACCATGGAACCATGCATGTCCTATTTCGGGTTAATAGGACATAGGTTAATGGAAATGATATATAATTATAAATATCTATTTAGATACCTATAATGAGTTAATTACATATTTCGTGTCCAAATGGGTTTCTTTATATCGATTTAGATTTTTTTATTCACAAGGAAAATAAATCGGAGTGAATAACTGTGCTAAACTGTACTGTCTTTATGCACAGCTAGGATAGGGAGGAGACCAAGAAGGTGACGTGGTGAGGATAATAATAAAATACGGGTATGCTAATGCTGCCTGTTGGAGAGCTCTTTGACAGACACCAGCATGTGTGACACCAGCTAGTTACCTGATCCTTTAAAGCCAGTCATCTTAGCAGCACTGAAAAGGGAACAGTTCAGTTCTCATCTGTAGCCATCCCCACCATGGGGCTGACAGTTCACACATAAGAATGACTATAACCAAACATCTTCAAAACTGACTTTAAAATATGGAAATGTTTGAGGACTGAAGAGTGTTATATTACCACCTCATTTGTGTTTGGTTTAAATACCACACTTACTAATTGAGATGAGGGAGATGAATGTGGACTCCTTTGGACAGTTATTCAAATCTGTAGGTCATGCTTTAAATACTACAAAAAGTTTTGACATCTCTAATTTTTCAATTACTTCTACTAATGATGAAAATGTATATATTTTTTTTATTATTTATGTTTCAAGCACTTTAAAACAGTCATTTCAATGTAACGCTTATGAAGATAAGAAAAAAGAATAACTATATATATACTGTATATATATAAGAGACCACTCTCATCAAGATATAAATGTTTCATGAAAGGATAAAAGATGGTTAGTCAGGAAAACTTTTCATTGATTTGCCTCTTCCCTGTATTTGAACCATACCCCAGCATAACAGAGACACCAGTTTTTCATTTAATTTGTCAGTACTTTAATTACTTAGTTGTATATTCTGAAATTGAATTATTTATTGACTGATCTCTTTTGTTCAGTCTCTGCCATTAGTGCAGTGGCTCAGAAAACCTAATCATTTGACACATCGCTTTAATACTGTCCTTGCCATCCTCCCTAATCACCTTTTTTCTCTCTTCTTCCAAGGGCTCAGACGAAGTGAAAGCCTGTCTGAGAAGCAAGTGAAGGAGGCCAAGTCTAAATGCAAGCGTATTGCTCTCCTCCTGACTGCTTCTGCAACCAACCCTAATAATAAGGGGTTGTTAATGTTCAAGAAGCATAGACAAAGGGCCAAGCAGTACACACTTGTAAGCTACGGAACTGGAGAGAGTGAACCAGAATTTGATGACGAAGATGATGAAAACCTTGACCGGGAAACACATGCTGTTGAATTCACAGTTCTAGCCACAAGCGAAACTGAAATTGATGATTTTTTCACGAATTCCTCAGGCCACAAAAACATTGTAACTTTTGATTTGGATACTGGACTGCTTGAGATAGAGCGCAAGCTTCACAACCAAGAGGATATGAATGCACTCCCAGAAACTAAGGGTAAAGGGGCCCTGATGTTTGCACAGCGCAGGCAACGTATTGATGAAATATCAGCTGAACATGAAGAGATGAGAAGTAAGGGGATTCCTGTTGAGGGTATACAGCAAGCTGAGAAAAATTACCAAGAGGTGAATCCGCCATCCTGCATTCAGACTAATGACAACCAGAATTTCATGGATGTAAATGTACACCATCATCAACAACAACAACACCTGTACCAGCAATACCAAGAGCAGCAGCATCAACAGCAACAGCAGCATCAATATCAAGAATATCAACAGCAGATGCAGTACCATCAGCAGCAACAGCATTATCAGCAACAACAAGAATGTATTCAGGGGCAACAATTTCAGTCTCAACAGTACCAACAACAACAGCAGGTACAACAATACTTTCAAAATGGTATGTCTAGTCCCCAAACAAATGTAGTGCAATCATCAGTCATTAATAGAAGTGCCAAACCATTTTCAGCTCAGAATAGAGAAGCAGCCCCATTTTCCCCTTCTGCAAACCAAGAGCAATCGTATTATTCTCAAGGACAGGTGGAACAAATTGCTTCCAGAGATGAGCGAATTTCTGTACCTGCAATCAAAACAGGGATCTTACAAGATACTAGAAGAAAGAACAAAGCTAAACCCATGTTCACTTTTAAAGAGCCTCAAAAAGTTGCTCCAAATCCAGAGTTGCTGAATCTTCTCAACAGGAATGAAAGGAAGACAGGCTTTGATTCTGGCACAGAGGAAGATCATCTTAGCCTGGGTGCAGAAGCCTGCAACTTTTTACAATCTACTAAATTAAAGAACAAAGCACCACCACCAGTTGCTCCCAAACCTCAAATGCACCCATGCACTCCTCCATGGTCACCACAACCAGAAACTGCAAATCAGCAATTTCATCAAGATGCTGAAAATAACACTCCTGTAACTGCCAGGGATCCTGTCCCTGAAATGGAGTCTTCAGCCATATTAGAGGAAGAACCTCCCAGAGCAACTGCTTCTGATCAACAAGAAGCTTCTAGCAAACTCAACTCACAGGTTCAAGCTGAAGCAGTTGAAACATGGGGTCTATCTGAGACACAAATACAGTCAGGTCAGCAAATAGATTCTTGGCATGAGAATCAATCCCAGCCACAGTTACATGCAAAACCAGAACCAGTTGTTAGCTCTTGGGCTCCACATTCAACTCAGGCTCCTGAACAGCCACCAGTAACTGCTTGGGTTCCAGCTGAGGTTCCGTCACAAGTCCTTGCCCAGAATCAGTCACAGATGCAGCCTTCTTGGTTGACACAAAGTCAACTCCAACATCAACCTCAGTCTCAAATGAATACATGGGTAACAGCTCCAAGTCAATCACCACACCAAACCCCATGGGGCCAAAATCAAGTTCCAGGACAGCTGTCTGTGAGTTGGTCCCAAGATCAAGATCAACCCCAAATCCAGCCATCCTGGCCCCAACAACAACAGGAATCTCAACCAATACCACATTGGACAGCCTCTCAGCAGCAGCCTCAGTCATCTTGGATTCAACCTCCGAGCCAGCCACAGCCACAACCACAACCAGCTTGGGTCTCGCAAAACCAACAGCAAACTCTGCCAGAACCACCTTTAAATACATGGAATCAATCTCAGAGTGTAGTTCAAACACAGCCTTCATGGACTCATCAGGCCCAACCATCCTCTCAGACTCCAGCACAAATGCAGCAGCCACAGAGCCCTTGGACTTCACTACCACCACAGCCCCAACCACAACCAACATGGGCGCATCCACAGCAAACAATGAATTCATGGGCAACAGAGCAGAACAAAATACAGCCACCTTGGAATCAGACACAATCTCCAGTCCATGCACAACCTACATGGTCTCATCCATCACCACAACAGACACCACCACAGTATCAATCTCAAACAGTTTTAAGTACATGGACACCACAACCCCAGCAAAGTCCACTCATGGGTTCAAATGAAAGTCATAAGCTCTCTCAGCCATTCAAACCTTGGAGTTCACCTCAGACCACTCAAACTCCTCCTCCACATCAATTGAACTTAAATACACCTAGAACAAAGGTTCCTTCACACATGCCAGCAGGTAAAATGCCTGGAATGGGTTCAGCTTTTGAGATGCCAGCCTTGCGAGGGAAAGGTGCTGAACTTTTTGCCAAGAGGCAATCCAGAATGGAAAAGTATGTGGTGGATTCTTCTACAGTGCAAGCTAACAAGGCAAGATCTTTGTCACCTTCTCCTTCTTTACCAGCCTCATGGAAATATTCACCTAATTGTCGTGCTCCTCCACCTTTGGCATATAATCCACTACAGTCACCCTCGTATCCACTAAGCGCTGTCAAGCAGCCTCCCTCTTCCAGCTCTTCCGCAAAGAGCAAAAATAAAGCTACAGAGAAAGGGAAACCTGCACCAAAACCACTTAATGTTTTGGATGTCATGAAGCATCAACCTTACCAACTAAATTCCTCCCTTTTCACCTATGGGCCAGCAGCAGAAAAACTTGCTGCAGAAAAAGAAGCAACTCAAAAGCTTGCTGCTCAAAACGCAGCAGAGATCCAGGCTCAAACCGAATCCCAAGTTCAGCCTCAAGTTACTGAGCCCTATGCTTTTATACCACAGCAACCACAGCCACCCCAGCAGCCATATGTTATACCTATTTCCTCTCCTGCTATGCATGATGGCCCATATCACCACAATCCTAACAACTATCAGCCCACACCCAATTCTTATCAACAAGACCCCTATCAGCAAATATATAATCAACCACATGCTTACCAACAACCTCCTTCCAACACTTACCAGCATCCACCAAATATTCCCTACCAGCAGCCCCCTTCATATCAAGCTGGTCCATATCCAGCTTCCCAAGCACCATGCTACCAACCAACTGCATCTTCTTATGTAGTGCCACCTTGTCCAGTAACAGAAAGAGCTGATTCGGCTCCTGGAAGTAGCATTCTTGCTGCTCCAAAACCAAAGTTCTCAGCCAAGAAAAGTGATGCACAGGTGTGGAAACCTAGTGCAGCTGAAAGTGTTGATAAATAGGCTATTTCACTAAATTGGTCTAGCTAAATTATGGAATCAGAGATGTACTGTATATAAAAAGACACAGTCCATATGTTATCATAGAGTCTTTAAAACCTTGATAACAGCCATGAAAGTCATTAAAATTTAATACATACATCTACCAGAAAGTACTTTTACATACTTTGTTATACTGCTCAATATAATATTTTACCAGTATTATTTTTGGATAGATTTTTTAGTTAAATGTTTGTAACTTGAGCAAGTAAATGATTTGGAATTTTCATCTGATGGTGAATGAAGAATATGTATATGTAATGAAGGGAAATGCATAGTGATGGAGATTGTTTAATCAGACATAGGTCAGTACAGAAAGCTCTTGAAATCTATAGGAAAGACAACTATACCTGTTTGTAAGGTATTGATTAATATTTATAGTATGTCAGTGGTTTATGTGGACAGTACATTTCCTAAGAAAGTATGAATGGATTACAACAAAAGATAAAGTTACTTTTTGTAGAAGTTTTAGTGCAGCCTTGGCCATATCAGTCGGTCAGGGGCACTCATTTATTTAACTTATAGAAAACACGTTTGTCTTCTTTTTTTTTTTAAGATATATTTAAGGCATTTAGGTATGCAGGAATACATATATGACATGCAGTGTAACCTATCAAATGAAGTGGTTAAAATTTGAGGTTGGAACAGTGCTTTATTTCACTATATTTAAGATTTTGTAGATATTGTGTGTTGTATGCAGTTTGACTAAAAAGTAAGGGTTTGTTTTTCCAGCATTTAAATTTATGATGTTAATTTATAAGGCTTAACAACTGAGTGCTTTTTCTGCTTCACTCTTTCTTCTGCTTGTAACAGTTTCTTTTTCCTTGTAACAGTTGACAACTATTAAACATGAACAACTAGCAAGGTTTTTCTAAATGTAAAAACCCATTGGAAATCATTAACATTAATTGTTTTGTAATTTGGTTGCTTTTTTTTTTTTTGCTGCATTTTCCCAATGTTTCCTTTTTGTTTTGGGGTTTTCCTCACACTGAACTTTCTGTAAGACTTTGCCACAGTGCTATTAAAATGACCCAGTGTCATTCTGTTTCAGCTTTCTTTGGTTCACATTGCATGCACCTCTTGATTTCTCCACACTTTGCATTGGCTTCTCACTTTGTCATTTTCATTTTCAATTTGTTGATCAATGTTTTTCCATTAAGAAAGCAACTGTCACTAGAAAATAATTCTTGTCACACCTTTTGCTTGCACTAAATAGTCAAACAGCCTTGCAAAAGTGTTTTTGACATGAATTAAAAAGACAGCCCAAATCATGGTATTTACCTGAGGTAGGTTATAATAACCATTAAGCTTAGAGGGTAGGTTATTATTTAAGATGCCTTAAATGTGGACGTGCATGGTATCAAGCATTTGAGTAGGCTTATCATTGCTGAAATAAGAAAGTAACATGACTCAAGACCCATTGCTAGGCCAAGTGCTGGCTATTTTTGGAAGAATATGATACATGAAGAAGAAGTAGTCACAATAATTGTACATTACTTTGGTGGGGACCATGTCACACACTTTTGATAAAACTAGTATGTAGTATAAAAATTTATATTGGCTGGTTAATAAGTTAAAACGCAATAATATAATTAAAAACAAAAATTGACCACATAAATGATGCATCGTAAGTGGTATTAAATGTAAAACAAATAAAACCTTAATTTAATTTCACCATTAAAATAGACTGATAATTCATACAGCAACAGAAAATATATGAGAATTATACTAAACTTGTGTGTCATTCAATCATGCTCAAGGAAATCCTGCAACTCAAATAATATGATGACATAGCACCAGTTGCACTCATGGTACAGCTGGTTACCGAATGCAGCACAATTTTCCACTTTGTAGACAGCAGGTGGTAGCAGAGTCCCTCTCTGCCTCGAGTTTAAGGTTTTCAAATAAGACCGTTGGGCACAAGTACACTAAATACATCTACAATATCACAGCTTCCAGCAAACAGGCTAAAGGTGGATTACTCAGCAATAAGGAGATAATTTGTTCATATATTTTTTTATTTATTCAATCAAACCATTCATTTATTCCTTGGTTCAATTGTTTGTTTGTTTGTTTGTTCCATTTCTTCAGTCATTTGTTCGTCTTCAGTAACTGATTTACCCGGTTCAAGGTTGGCATGTGAAGTGTTGTGCTGATATGTCAACAGCCACCAGATGAATCTCCTACACTCTACTTTGGGTCACAAATCTTGGCTGAGTGCTTGGAATCTGCCACTCTTAAGAGTTTTATAATAAACCCTTCAAAATTCTGCAAAAAGTAAATAATGTCTACAAACCTTTGACCTAAAAAAGTTGCCCTGCTATCCGGTTCCCACTGTTTATCAATGATGTACTGATATGTACGTCCCAATAATGTTATTACCTTTTTCATTAATGGTGTAATATTTTTTCCAGGCACTTGGACGAAGCTCATCACTATCGCCACCAGTTAGACTGTCACCATTGGGCCTTGGTTCCAGGTCTGCATCTGTTTCCCCATCACCCATGCCATCATCTCACGCAACCTACACTTCTCGCTCAACAGAGAGACAGGTATTCTGGCAGGAGAAGGGACGCAAGCCTCCAACCCCATGGGAAGCAGCGTCACGCCACCCACTGGGTCTAGTTGATGAAGCCTTTGCCCACCAGGACATGCACCACTCCATTGCTTCGAATTTGCGCTCAGCAGCCAATCGCAAAATGCTACCTGAACCTCCAGCTGAGTGGAAGGCCAAGGTTGCATATGAACCTCCACCAAAGAGCCAGGGTTGGAGAATGAGTCAGTCGTCTTTCTCTTTCCTTTCCCCATCCAAAAGCACAGCATCTGCCCCTGCTTCTCCTGTACCATATGGCTCACCTTTGAGACAGTCTCAGCCACCAAGATCTATGACTGAGGCCAGTCTTGGTTCCTCTATGTCTGGGCTGCAGAACAGAAGGTCTCTGGGACAGTCAGTGTATAGAAGCACATACAGTAACACCTTGAGATGGTAAATTTGTGGTATTTTTAGTAAATCGGTGCAAATACAGCAGGTATTGAATCATTTTGTATAGAGGTGATCTTTAAAAGTATCCTTCAAAGAAATTACCACTCTCTATAATTTCTAAGAAGTATAAAAGCGGTTTGTTGAAATGTTGTTAAGTGGATGATTTAGAAAAGTTTGAAAGATGGAAATGTTAAGTGCAGAATAACAGTTGGTTTAGCAGCTGGTGAGGAGGCATGAACCTTTAAATGCTTGAAATATTGCTGCGCTTCAATAACGTAATTCAGTACGATGCCTATACAGTAAGTAAATACAGTATACTACTGCCAGCTTTGTTAACATGTTTTCAAACAGTATGTACAATTAATCATATAAATAATGAGGCCTATTGATGAAAAACTGATGAGGCAAGATAAGATCACATTCCTAAATTTTCTACATAACATATGTGAAATGCCCATAAACCCAAATCTGAGGGAAAATAACCCCAAATAACGAAACTTCATTTAATGATAGGCAATATTAAGTAATGCATTGGTTAACATTTACAATAGATACAATACCACTTCAGTAATGATGGGTACCTATTTAGGGTTGACCAATGACCATTAAATATTGCATTTATTAGATGAATAAACCCTAATAAACAGTGTGTAGCAATGCTCATTAGGTTGTACTCATGCTGTGAGTACATACTATGTTCAGCATTAGCATGCATTCATTCACAATGTGGTTATATGAACTGGTAGTTTATTACAAGCTTGTGAAAGTTTTCTTTTTGTGTGTCTATGAAGTTATGTGAAACCAATATTTTTTTAATATTACAGTTTACATTGTTGACAAATTATATGACAGACAGGTGACAAATTAAAGAAAAAAAACACTTTGGCTAGCTATGCACTTTTAGCATCATTTTACAAGACATTCCCTTAGTTAGTGTTTTGTTGGCTTTGGAAAGTGCTAACAGTTTTGAACCAAGCATTCCCTTTAATCATGTCGATTTAAATTCTTTTCATCCCTATCAAACCATTCAGTGACCAGTCAAGCCCTGATGATGGGGGCGGAGTTATTCTTAAAGAAGCCACTCCCATGAGGAGCTAAATGTGATCAGTCAGAGTAACACTTCCATGATTTTTTGTTATCCTGATGTTTTCCCTTTAATCTGTCTACTGTCTGTAGTTGTCACATAAATCAGACTTTTATGTTCTACATGAGGTGTGTTGCTGTTGTCAGAATTACTTGAGAGCCCCATGTGGCGTTGAAGCTACCACAGCCCCATAGCCATTTTATTCCATTTATGTGAGTTCAAGCCTCAGCAAATCGTGTGTTTGTATGACATTATTTTAGCACACAGTTTAGTTCGTTAAAAGTGGAAACCTGTTTTTATGTTTTTTCTCTTTTTTTTCACAGTCTTTTTACCAACACTGCATGCTCTCGCACTGTGTTTGATGCAAAAGATTTGTATTAGTCACCAAAATTGAAAATGTATAGTTTATCAATTGTTAGGTAGCTTTAAGCACTTCCTTTGCAAGAGACAACATTTGAGAGGAAAACACTTCTGAATGCACAATTAAACTGAAATTTGAAGTTCAGATGATGTTTCCGATGATGATTTTGTTAGTAATTGCTTTGCCCGGGGTAACCGTCCTCATTATCTGTTATAACAAGGTCGCTAATAAACATAACTTTCTTTTTTTGTTAAACCCTATCTTGACATAAAGTGACACAAGATTTTGTTTTTTCTGTTTTAAAATTAAATATGTATGGTTGAGTGGACTGCAAATGTTTGCATAGCCTTAGACAAAGAATATACAACCAGGTATTTAATGTGCCTGATACTTAGTTCTTTGCTGAAAATGAATAGACAAAGAGTATATGAGAAGAGAAATTGATTTTGTTTATGTCATGAACAGAAGGCTGGAAACCAAAGAAGTTGCAAACTAACATATTTTAATAAAATAAAATAAAAAACATTCAAAATCAATTCACATTTCAAAAAGCATGGTTTGAAACAAGCAAGAAAGTTCAGTCGATCACAAGTAGGATAGCCAAGGTTCGTAAACAAAGTGAGCCAACAAGGTCAAGATCATTTAGGCAAACAAAATACAAAGGCTTGGTAAAGTCAGGTAATATAACACTGAGCATTTACTCTACTTTGCGATATGTGTATGGAAAGTTCACAAATATGCAGGTGACTATGTGCAGGTATGTGTGATCAAGAGTCAGGTTACACTGAATGGAAAAGAGTTTGTACAGTAAGTGTTTGCA
The DNA here is from genome assembly GCA_030347435.1 of Clarias fuscus. NCBI lineage: Eukaryota > Metazoa > Chordata > Actinopteri > Siluriformes > Clariidae > Clarias > Clarias fuscus. Next base: position 17,881,263 of record CM059205.1, read on the forward strand.
GTTGCTTGTCATCAGTAACCGTGTTTTAAGGTTGTGGTGTGCATGCTGGGAAGTCAAGTCTCAAGCCAAGTCAGCTTTTCCCTGACAGTTAAGAGGTCTACACCCTCCCAAAATATTACATAAAGATCTAACACATTGTATGCCAATTGTTTTTGCTTTTATGGAAAAAAAAAACTAAAAACCTTTTTCATATACAGTACATAGCTACTCATGTTATTTCACTAAGCCAATATTTGCTTTCAAATTTATCTTTTTGTAAAGGGAAGTTTGCAGGGGAAAAATTGACCAAGGTGAGGATTATTTTGAACTGCTGCTAATACAGTCTATAGTATTTCACTATAAAGTCTGAACTTTAAAATACAAATAAAAAGCCCTCTGCAATATGCCCTGAAGAATTGTTGCATAAATCTGGTTAACTACAACAGCTCCTGTCTTTTGTTGATCACATTTTTTTTCACATATTGTCAAGTATTATTTCAGACATATTTACAAGTAAAAGTCTGAAAAAAAATTATGAAAATTTGTTTTCATAAAATCTGAAAATATGTGTTGGGTCTTTTCCCACAAACCAACAGTCTTACGATTTTCCTTACTGGAACTGCATAGCAAATTCCCCAGTGTTGAATTAACTCCCAGCAGTGCTTATATGAGTCCAGTCTGAAAGAGTTAACTCTGCACTGGGGATTTTACTCTAAAAGAAACAAACATGTTCCAGCAAGACACTTTGCACAAAGCAAAGTCCATAAAGACATGGTTTACCAAAGTTGAAGTGAAAGAACTTGAGTGTTCGGCACAGAGCCCTGACCTCAACCCCACTGAACACCTTGAGAATGATCCTGAACATGCCACATTCTTCCCAAACGACATCCGTGCTTGACTTCATTAATGAATGGTCAAATTCCCACAGCTATGCTTTAAAATCTACCTTAAACCCTTTTAAGAGATTTTTGTATCAGCAAAGAGTAGATTAATCATCCCAGTAATTCTTTTTTCTATTCTATTCTTATATTCTATATTTATTCTTTTCTATACCTACAGTATATTTATTTTTCGTGGCAATCATTGGGGACAGCAAGGGAAAAAAATAATTTTACTGTACGTGGGGAACATTACCTGCAGTTTTTTACTGCGCATATGACAATAAAACTTGAAAACTTGAAACTTAATCTTAATTAAATTTTGACCATGTTATATTTACATATAAAAAATGTGTCTACTTGAGTGATATACACTACATAAATGCAATCAATTAATCAGTCAATCAACAGGCAGACAGTGAGAGACATAAATAACCAACCAAACAAACAAATAAATAACTTTGCTCAGTTTCCACTGGAGCTGACATTACCAAGCTTCATTAAGCATATACATAGTATGCATGTGTGTCCTCATGCTATATTTAACTGCATTCAGTGTAATTCACCCCCACCCATTGAGCCACCTCCCCCATACCCCCATGGTCAGACCCCCTCAGACATTGGAAGAGCCGGGTCACATTACCCAGTCTGTTTCTGATCCACATCCCCTAAAGGATCCATAGTTATCTACAGACACTTCCAAAGCACAGGTAAGCTCCTAACTGCTCTGGTGTGCACAATTGTAGGTGTATATATATTGTGGGAATATATAATATAATATAATATATTGAATAAATCTGACCCTTGCCCTACAGTCACCATCAGCTGTACTTCTACTAAAGTAGGAAGAGAAAAATATAGTATCATACACTGTAAGGCTTAAACATAATTCATCATATTATACATATATAAAAAAATATAAGGAGTTTTATTATTTAAAATAAAGTGCTACTGTACATTGTTTCCTGTTTTACATTTGTAAAGTGAAGTAGTCTGTAACTTTGATAAATCTATTGCACTTCTTTTTTTTTTTTGCTTACGTGCATGTGTGGTGGGCATGTAAAAAGAAAAAAAGAAAAAACATGCAATTCTGCTTAGGTTTATTAGTTGTATTCTGTGCTTAATATGATTTTTTTTTTGTGTGTGTGTGTGTGTGTGTGTGTGTGTGTGTGTGTGTGTGTGTGTGTGTGTGTGTGTGTGTCTTATTCTTCTTCTTTTTTTTTCTCATTTATGTTAACTTGGCATATTTTCTCTGGCTAAAAATCAAGCTAAGCATTGTTCTTTTCATCTGTTTCACCTGCCTTATGTTAAGGCCCCTAATGTCTTGTACACGTCCATTTGGCCACACCGTCTGGACCAGTCAGCTTTATAGGCACTTTGATTGACTGTATGACAGAGTGTGTCTCTGTGTGCTGCACATGGTCATCACATTTAATGGGGCAAGGGTATTTAAAGGGTGTGCTAATTTTGTTTTAACGCATACAGTCAATTTCATATGCTGAACAAGGTTTATGAATATCTGTGAATTGTATCTGTCATTGAAACAGGTATAAGGAATAAAGTAAATGCATGCAAGTGCTTTCTTTTCTGCCCAGGACACAATGTCACAGCATTCCTTAATGACAATAAGAGAGAGGAAAATGCAGGCGGCGGCCATTTGCAGAGAAATTCAAGGCACTGACGGTACGATCTTTACTTCGTTATTATATATTATATATTTGAACAAAAAGAACCTAATTGAGCCATTTAAACTTTATTAATAGAATGTGTTCACTGGTGTGGTTGACAATGTTTAGGTTCCAGAAAGATGGAACAAAAAATACGCTGGAATTTACTCAACACTCGTATATTTCACTGTGTTCTTTTCTCAACATTCATTAATTTATAACATTCATTAATTTAGGTAGATCCCAAACATTGTTTTTCTTTTTACAGAAAAGCTGAAGCGTTACTTCTGTTTTTAACTTTTTTTTTTCAATTTTTCTTTTTTTGTTGTTGTTGTAATTTTTTTTTTTTTTTTTTTTTTTTTGCATTAGATTGATTCCCCTTATCATTTTTTTATTTTTCTCAAAATTCTTTTCCAAATCTTTTGGTCATGTGTTCATATATTCACAGCTGTGCTTTCAGGGTACATAATCACATTTTATAATCAATGAATTATATTCACAAGTGAAATGTGTAAATGTTGAAGTACTGTAGCTATTATTTAAGTATATAGTATATTTAATATTTATATTGTAGAAATAACCTGTATATATGAGCTGAATACATTCCAGGAACATTTCTTATAATTATTAATGTAATTCTATACTGCAGCGCACTGGTACATTCATACCAATGAACTCTTATAGAAGCTGGCGTCATTCTCCCTCTTGACAGACAGACAAGCCAACACTTCATATGGTTTATTTTTGTAATTCGCCCTCTGCCACACCCGGCCTGGGCTGTAAATAATCCAATGAGATGTTTTTACAACTGAAAGTAACTAATACTTTTCAAGTTGTCCTTAAGAAGCCTATTTCTGGGCATGGAAAGCTCGCAGCTAAGCAAATAAAACTTCTTACCAGCTGTGGAAATTCCTACGGTGTATAGTTCACAATATGGCAATATTTGGTAGATCTGTAACACCTCCGTAATTAGCCAGTGTTACAGCGCTGAGTGTGAACTAGACAAGTGAGACTAGGGCCTAAAAAAAGACCTCTGGTGGAAACCTAATGGTAGATTTCAGGGCAAAGGAAGCGTGGGTAAGTAAATGATTAACATACAAATGTGGTTTACATTTTGACTGTCAGTGGACAAAAAATATCTGGCAATTCCATACAACTCGTCTTATCAGCCTAGACTGATTTTGTGGTGTATACTAATTTATGCTAGATGTCAAAACTAATAAACTTGGCTGAAACTTTTGATAAGTCAACACGTTTTGCAGTTTTAAAAATCAAGAATTAATTTTAAGTGCACAAACGTTTGTGGATACCTGACCATTACACTCATACTGTATCGTCTCCATTTTTCTTGCTGTAATAGCCTCCAATCTTCTGGCAAGTCTTTCCATCCTTTAGGCTCAAGAACACAACTGCGGTCAGGCAAAAAGTGCATTCTTGAAATTCCAATTCATTCCAAAGGTGTTCAGTGGGGCTGAGGTCAGGGGTCAGTGCAGGCCACTTAAGGTCTTCCACTCCATCTTTGGCAAACCATGTTTTTATGGGCACAGGACAGTTTATGCTGGAACAAGATTGGGCCACTTCTACTGAAGGGAAACCTTCATCTTACATCATGCAAAGACATTTTAGACACCTTTTGTAGCAATAGGTTGAAGGAAGGCCCTCATATGGTTATACTGGTCAAGTGTGGACATACTTTTGGTCATGTGGTTTATTTTTAGACAATTTAACAATAAAAAATATATATAATGAAATGCATATATATATATTACTCATATATTACTTAGATAAAGCAGGGCACCTGTCAAAAATCAGCATGCTTGTGAGATTGTTGTACAAATTTAGACCAGTTTAGACATGTATGAGTGTCTTACTATGACTCTGCGTTATCATCTTATTATTAGCTGATATCTTCTTACAGAATTTGAAAAAAACATTACACATGATTTGTCAACTACCACAGGGTCAGAAATGGACCTGGGCCGAAAGGTGAACATACCTAAAGAAATCATGCTGGAAGAACTCTCCTTATCTTCAAACAGGGGGTCACGACTCTTCAAGATGCGGCAGAAACGTTCAGAGAAATACACGTTTGAGACCATTCAGAATGCAACTATTCATATTAATGTGAGTATGACAATCTTTTAATATAATCAATTTATCAAAGCAATACAACATGAAATGGAATTACTGTAGTACTATGAAAATAACAGATATTATCTGGTCATAGATACAAACTACATGTAATTCAGTAGTTTTTGCATGATGGTATTTAACAAGGTATAAATATTAACTTATATAAACTTCATATAAACTTATTATCTGAAATATTAAGATAATGCCAATGATTCGATTAAAGCAAACACTTAGAGAAGAATTATTAATTCTGTTCAGCTGCTGTAAAGCACATATACAGATCATTTTGTCTAATTATTGTCTGATTGATAAAGACCATGTGTTATCAGATATAACAGCATGGGTAGTATATATATATATATATATATATATATATATATATATCACAATAAAAATCAGAGGCATGCATTCTGTATTCCACGAATTTGGGTTTTAATCCACCTCCAAGCAAGAATCTCTTCAACATATTGGCTTTGAACTTCTGTCTCATTTCCTTTCTCTGTTCAATGTTCCTTTCATTTCTCATTCTTGCAGAATCGTATGATTCCTCCTGCAGCTGGCATCGAAAGCACAGTTACAAAAAATGAAGTTAATGGTGTAGAAGTTGACCAAGCAGCAAATATTTCTCAAAACACACCTGACCCACAGACCATGCCCAATCCTGACTGTATAGCCCCAGGTTAGTACTTATACTAATGTTCCGGCTTTCAAAAACCCCAGTGCTCAAACACCTTTCAGACCAACACAGACCCAAAGCCTGTCAAATGTCCTTATAATAAATATAATATTACTCGATTCAAGCTGCAACGTGGGTCATTTTGCTACCCTATTCACTGTTTGCATTCTTCTCTAATAGCCCTGAGCCTCTCCAGGAAGTTTGTCAGGCATTTCCTGTGTCTTAGGTTCCGGCCAATCGCAGCAGATGTTCATAATAGTATCTGTAAAAGATTTTATCATTTTATATCCACATACAGTACTGATCTGCCTTACTGAGCCTACACTGTACAATTGTATATACAACTCTGTACTCACTGGCTTGCTGAACTATAATATGCATTGCTGTCCAAAGTACTAGGACATCACTAGGTAACAAATTTCATCAATAAGTCAACTGTTATGGTTTTCAGGACACTATATTGCCAAGAATATTCTGAAATTAAAGCTTGAGACTGCTGGTGTAGGACCTAACCGCATATAAAAACATAAATTGCTAAGAATAAATATCCAGCCCTTTGAATGGTAAGAGCTGAAAAAAAAAAAAAAACTCTCAGCTTCCAACAACCTTTCTTGCTGGCCTTGACCCTGATCAGGCCCTCTGGCAGGACTATGTGACAAAGCACCCTTGTTATATAACCTCTGTTTTGAGTTTGCTGGCCAGATTTGAGAGATGGTCATCTAGTTAGACTTTTGTTTTCTTCTTTGTCTTCGTCTTTTTTTCTTTTTCTTTTTTTTAAGATTCTGCTCATTGGGTGGAATGCATATAATTATTTTAATAAGCTTATAATTAACTGAATAACCATTTGAAGTCATTCAAAAAGCCCAACTGTGTGTGTGTGTGTGTGTGTGTGTGTGTGTGTGTGTGTGTGTGTGTGTGTGTGTGTGTGTGTGTGTGTGTGTGTGTGTGTGTGTGTGTGTGTGTGTGTGTGCGCGTGCGTGCGTGTGTGTGTGTGTGTGGAAGGGGATTCTAAAAAAGCAGTTAAAATCAGATTGATGCTGGAGAAAAACTGAGGTAGAGAGAATCAATAACTAAATACATTCTGTATGGTCATTGTGGCTGATTGAAGGTTAAGATGGTTGTTCATAGATATTCAGGGTTGGGCTTTGAGCTCTGGAATATGGAGTGAACCCAAGTCTCAGGTAACATGTAGCTCCTGTCCCACCTGACCAAATGATGGCGCCAAACCTAGCCTTACGTATACTTAACATTCCTTTAGTTCATCTGCAACATTTTAAGCTAAGTCGATTTCATTTCCACTTAGGTCATTCCAACATTTTATATAGTCATAATACTAAGTCTATGAAGAAGGTTTGTTGTTAATCAGGCCTTGTTCAGCACCGAAAATCTGCTAAAATTGAACTATCTTGGCTGTACAGTATCTACTGTGTCTATGCTAACAAAAGAAAGATTATTAAAAGAAGATACAGTTCCTCAATTACCATCTATACTGCTTTATCCTGTATACATGGGGCCTCAAGCCTATCCCGGGAGACTTAGGGCACCATCGCAGGGCACACACATACATTCACACACGGCCTTTAGACAGATCCGCGGTGGGAATTGAACCCGTACCCTGGAGCCACCGTGCCGCCTCTTATATACACTATCTTTAAAAAAAAAAAATCTATTTTGATCTGTATTTTCATTTAAATCTGGTTTACTGACAGCATTTTTTCCACAATTGATGTTGTTTGTCGAGAATTGTTTCCAAATGTATTTTATTTTTAGTAATGATATTTCGACATAAAAGAAAATCTTAGTTTAAATAATAAACAAAAAGAAGCGAATGTTTTTACTGAAAATATTCCATAAAGAAGCTTGCTGGCATGGTGCATTCTTTTCCCATGAAGACATTGCAGATAACTCGTCTTTATGATCTGTGTTTCCCTGTCTCCCTGCTTGGCAGTTTCTCACCTTTGATGTGTGATCTTTAGGTTATGGAGGTCCCTTAAAAGATGTTCCAACAGAGAAATTCAACCGCACAGCTGTTCCCAAGTCCTACCACTCACCCTGGGATCAGGCGCTCTTCAGTGATCCCTCTCTAGCAGACATGGTGCATTTCCAAATGCCTGAATCCGAGCCCACACCTAAAATCCCACAATACAAAAGCTTTAACCGGTGAGTACTTTATAGAGAACGCTTATTAGTTATCTATATTTTGATCTATTATTCTTCCTTAGGGATAAATCAGAATCCAGGAATGCTGCTTTATAGGGGAACAACTAAGCTTCCTGAGCCAAAAGATGCTGCCCGGAAATATTTGACTCTTTCTCTAAAACTATTTTTAGCACTTAAATATGGCCTGAGTAGAATACAACATTCCAACACAAAATTTATTCAAGTCTCCATTTGACACAACAGGAATGTTTGCAATTCTTTTTAAATAGCAGATGTGTCTTCAGGCAGTAATTTCCCCTTCGTCGTACTAACTTCAAAAGCATTAAAAATCTAACCTGCTGTCTGATGCCTAGGATGGCGACTCCGTTTGGTGGCTTTGGAGCCGCTCCTAAAACCCCTGTCAAGTCAGTTGAGGTGAACGTTCTCCCAAGTCTTCCACCCCCAGAAGTCGAGACTGGCCCTGTGCCCTCACGACCATCCTTCAACAGGACAGCTCTAGGCTATGGTGGCCCTCTGCTCCTTACTTCTGCCACCTTGGAGCCCAAATCATCCATGGTGCCCATGTTCATGCCTGAATCTGACGAACTTTGAATTTCAACTGCATTGCCAATGAGACAAATATGAAGCTTTGTTAACCATCACATCGTCAGGTTACTTTAAATTATATGTAACAATACTGAACATTGCTGTCAGTTTTTTTTTAAGACAATAACTAGAATTAATATCACCTATTTTCTGCTATATGTAACGGAAGGGCTTTTCTTGGTACACACTTAAAAAGATTTGTTTAATTACAATGTTATTTGAATATTGGATTTTGAATCCATACACTCTAACTATTATCACTATTCACCTGTATACACTCGATAACCCTGCAGTCCACTTTTGATTATGTGCATAATATTTAAAATATATGAAAGTGCATTGCAAACAAGTAATGCATAATTAGCCTATATGTAAACAAAAAAAAAGGTGAGTGGATATGTGTCAAATCTTTTCTGTAAGAACAAATGGCTATTCTTATTCTTTATTCTTTTCATTATTTATAATTAAATACTAAAACACAAGAAGGTCATAAATAATTTGACCTGATATTACTGTAAATAGAAATAATAGTGAACAAACATAAACAGATTAGATTTAGCATTATGGTCTGTTTCTAATATTCTAATCCTTGTGTATAATGTCTGTGATTTGCTGTATTGTAATCACCTGCTAGTAAATGGCTTGTTATGAACAACTCAGGCTGCTCAGGTTAGTTGCACTGTACTGTATGTCTAAGTCAACGTGTGGGTTCAAGGTTACCATCTCCAGACCTGACAAATCGTATCTGTGTTTACTGGGAAGATGGGATACGTGACATGTCTCCTTCCTTTCGGCTACATTTTTGTCTCTTGCATTCAGTCGGGCAGACAGTGATGGGTTCAGTGCACGTCTGTCACAGCTCACTGTACCTCATGCTTTACTGTAGCTGGCCTGTTCTCTCCTGGGATGATTGAAGCAGATTTAGAAAATGGTTGTTCATGACTTTTCTAAAAAGGTCGTTTCTTTATGTAATTACTGTACAGTCATTCTTAAAGTAATCCTTATCCTGATTCACTACAATATGGCTGCATTTTAGTTGTACTTTATGGCTTTAGAGCTACTTTCTATACATTTTACATAAAAAGAGCCAAACTGGCATATTTCCTCCTAAGCTGATTTGCATTTCAGTGTTAAAATTATAGGTACTGATGTTTCCCGGAGTACACTTCTATGCTAATGGCAGTACTTTCAAATGATTTTAAAGCACTGAGGGATGATCTGCGGCATACAGTACACATACTTTAGTTGCAACTGCAATTGCAAAAGCATGATGGATTTTTAAAACATCCGTATCTACTACAAATAATAAAAGAAAAAAGAAAAAGTCTTGATCATGGCATAGATGTCAGTGCAGGCCAATAATATATTTTCTATCTCAGGGGTGAATGAGAGAGTTGGATAGGAGCCATCCAATTAGCCTGAGATTCCCTGCATCAAAGGTTACAGTTACATGCAACCAGACAACAAATGATCTTCTCTGACCTGCTGTTTGATTGATGCACAAGCTTACATCATACAATGTGCTGTACTGTAAAAACACACAGAGAGAGAGAGAGAGAGAGAGAGAGAGAGAGAGAGAGAGAGAGAGAGAGAGAGAGAGAGAGAGAGAGAATGCTGATACTGACAGAATTGCTACCAATTTGTTCTAGGTTTTTGACACCAATTTTCAGTCTCAGTCCTGGGCTGGGAAATTGCATGATGATTCATGTTAAATGCTATAAACCAGACATGTATGCACAAGCAGTGCATAGAGGAATCTTGGGGTTTCTGAATGTGCAATGGGGAAGAGTTAATATTATACTTATACAATACAGTATAAGCAGCCTTGCCATCACGCTGGGTCAAAGGTTTCGGAAGGAACCAGCCCAAGTCCTAGGGGGGGGGGGGGGGGGGGGGGGGCCCATGCAAAGACCCATGGTTGAACCTTAAATGGGATAAAGAACAATTTACTTACTGACTTACGTTACTGACAATACGTACAATGAACACATCTTGTGGAAGATGTTCCAGGAAGCATGGGGTGAAATCTCATCAGATTATCCTGACAATTTTACAGGCTGTAATTGCTACAAATGGTGTTTTTTGTTGTTGCTGCTTGTTTTTGATGAAGGCAAAATTTTAAGAACACATTCATTGTTTTCATCCAATTTCCATCAAAAATCCTTACTCTGACAATGTCAGCATTTCTTGTACTTTTGCTATATTTTTCATTATTCAGACTAATTTCATTTGTGCTTCGTTGGAAAACAATAAAATTTTAGGTGATCCCAAACCTTTGAGCCGTAGTGTATATATGTGAAAAAAAATCAAATTTAATTATGTAAATATATTATTAAAATGAATTGCGGTCATCTAAGACCCCAACTCCACATGTGTTATTGTGAAAATGTTCAAATCGAAACAATCACATTTTCTGTGACGGTGACTTGAGGTGAGTGCGTGTTCAGCAAGATCAACTCATTAAAAACTGTATGTGCTCCACAATGAGCCAGGAAAAGCTCAACGGACTTGCCGTCCACTCCACTTAGAGAAAACTGATCCAAAGGACATTATCAGAGACTTTGCTGCAAGAAATGTCTGGCAAGATGCTTTTGGATCTGAACACTATAGAATATAGGCATAAAGGTAATTACAATCGAATAAGCTATATGTGTGAGTAAGCTGCTGTTTATATTATATTACTGTCATCATCATTTCAGTGGACAGTCATGTACCCTATATACAGTATTTCAACACTCCAAACAATCTGATCAATACTTAGATTAAAGCAGCCCTGAAGACTGAATTGATAGATGATGAACAAATGTATTTTCCACCCACAATCTATTCTCATAATTTAATGCTTTGCGGAAATTTATTGAATTAATGTTTTATTTTACTTTCCTCTAATCGTCTTCCATGTTTTTTTCCTTCATTCTGTTTTAATGCAAAAGGAAGAATATGACTCTAAATAGACTAATCTAGACATAATTTTCCACATTTTATACCAAAAATATCCTTCCAGTTTTATAATCATATTCAGAATATTTGTGCAAACCGAGTATGGCACTGGATCTATAAGTGGTTGGTACAGGCGCTACAAAGCTGATTGGCAGGTGATTTTATGAAATTGCTCGTATTTGTATTAATGCTAAGAGTGGGGGTAGATGAGAGAAGATTTTGTACCTCTTTACATAATGTGAAATTACAGAATTTTTATTAATTAATTTATTATTATGTTTTTTTTTAATCATCATCATCATCATCCCCACTCATTCTTATTTCCATGGATGTTGGGGGTAGCAAAATGTTATATGGATTTCACATGGCATATAATAAATGTATTAATTAGCACATTTGTCCCTGCTGGGTTTCCAGTCCTTATGAATACCATAATAAATTATGGCAGAAAATATTTTACACGCTACTTTGGTTAATACGTCACTACAGACAACTGTTTGTTTTTTTTGGACTGTTTTTTGATCAAAGAAAACTAAAGATCCAACCAGGCATAAAGGGTTGAGTTGGGAGTCACCCAAATGACGTCTTTGACACCAGGGTTCAGTAGTTCTTCGATCAGCCATGAACCATGCTGACTGGACACATCTGTACTCCCTTAAATATGATCCTCCGCTTTCAGTAACAAACACCTCACTATGTAAGCAAAGGCTGCGCCATTGACTATTAAAAAAATGTCCTCTTTTGTTATTCTCTTTTGTCTTATTATCTGTCTTTTTGTTTTATTGTTGAACGGATTGTATTTGGCACAAAGTGTTAGCAGGGTTTATGACGATCTAAATAATTCTAGTTCTGTTTATGTTCATTTCTCTTATGTTTATAATGCTGTAGTGCTCGTATTTGCTAGTCCTGAAATTTAAATAAGCACAGAGATTTTCTGTTCAGTCTTAAATGCATACAGGACTTGCACGAGGACTTGCTTCAGATTGAATTAATCACATTGCAAATCTACTGTATGGTATTACCATCTAAATGTTTATAGTGGGTATAAAAGATTTTTTTTCCCCTCTTGGGTATAACGCATGCACGTAATCACAAAATGACCAAGGAACAAGTGGGTTTCATGAAAGGGTTATAGTGCACAGTACGTACATTTCAATCTGGATTCAGCCAAAAGGAAAATATCCATGGTGGTGAGGGTGGTGTGCTAAGTTGGCAGCAAGGTTTCATATTTCAGATGATTAGGATAAAGCATCTGCATTTATATCCTGAATCTAAATTAACTGTTACATTTAAAAACAAACAATCTGAAATTTGTGTAAATTCAGATTGTTTGTGTTTTGTTGAGAGCAAAGTGTTAAGCAAAGACATGAGCATTTACGAAGAATTTTGTTTCATTAAAAATGTCAATCATCTGTTGTGAATCATTGCTATACTGTAAATATATTTTGCCAATATATACTGGAATGAAAAAAAAAAAGTTAAACAGCTCAAAGCTTGACTGAGTCACGGTCAGAATCTCCCCTGTTGTTGAAATGGAAATGGGGTCCTCCAGAGACCAATTAAAGCCTAGAGGAAGCAAACCAGTAGAGCACGGCCTGTTCTCCCGAGGCTGGTGTGAATGATACAGCTGTTCCAGCTGCTTGAACAACCTCTGAAGTATAAATTCTGTACTGACTCTTTAAAACTTTATTTTAACATGCTAGTTATGTTAAACAAATCAGCTGTGAAAAAAAAATATATCAGTGCTAAGGAAGTACTTAATGGAGTGAATGAGAAACTACACAAAGCTATGCAAGGTAAGAGATTTCTTTAATGATGTGTCAATGGAAAAAACATTATTTGTATCTTATCCTAAATGTCAGGGACTGCTCGTCTGCTCTAGCTGTATCAGTGAAAGCCCTTGCTACCACGGCTACAGCAAACATTAAAAGGAAAATACATCACCATCACCACTTAACAATGTTCCAGGGTTGATGTAACGTGGGTAAATGCCAGAAATTTCTTCCTGTGTTGAGACAAAAGGTTTGCTTCTCTTAAGGCTTAGAGCTTTTTTTTGTTGTTGAAAAATGGAGTGTTGAATATGATGGATATTAAACTAATGTTGCCAACGAGATTTCATACAAAGAAATCATTTATGATTAGTATTATCACTGGCCAGGAATAAACATCATATCTTTCTTTCATTAGGTCTCCATGCAACATTAAACTTGCATCATACCTGAGAACATCTCACTAATGCTATTGCTAAGCAACATTACTTTTTCTTTTAAAACATTTGTCCTGTGCATTTTTCATACAGTTTTATACTGATAGCATTGTTAGGCTGTGACCTCATCAGTATCACAATGTAAATCACTCATAATAAGGGCATGAATGTAAATGTATGAACTATAAAATGTGTGAATATAAATGTATTCGGGACTTATGTTCTCGTGTTCTGATTGCTGATTCCTAACTTTTCCCCATAATTATACTGTCTATCATATACATACCGATCAGCCATAACGTTAGCATCACATACAATTAACACATTAAGACTGATAATCAATTATATACCAATAAACTGGTGACAGGATCATGGGCACCCAAATCTCATCCATGCCTGTAGGGACCAAAGGCCAGACTGCACAAACTGAACCACTGATTAAATAAGTGGATGTAGCCAATGCCATAATGCTACATTGCTACATTTTGCCAATGCTCTTGTGGGAAAGGCATTAGAACAGCCAGTGCACCATAGCTTGCCATGCATGGAGCCTGGGAGGCAACGTGTCCAAGCACCCATGCGATGCCATGGACAAACAAGTCTGATCCATTGAGACCGGATCCGCTGACAACATCCTGGTGCCAGAAAATACAATACACCCCCAGTGGTCTTGTAGAATTAGGCCTCAAGAAGCCAGAGCTGCCCAGGTGGTATAAGAAGAACCTACACAATACTGGTCTTGATGTTTTGCATTGTAATGTTTTGGCTGATCGGTGTATAAATAGGAGTTTATGACATTTGACATATAAAGACGAGAAATCAATGTGGTAGATCTTTTATTACCTATTGTTGGAATAAATACCAGTAAACATCTGCTTGTGTCTAATCTACTCTACATACAGTATTTACACCAGTTCCTATATATGAATAACATTTGTGATCAAGTGTCTGATGTTTTATCACAGTTAACATTTTGCAAGATGTAGTTGCAGAACTTTCTAAACATTCCTAGTTCTTCTCATGAGATACACAGATATTCCTCAGGATGCCTAAAAATATCAAGTCTACAGAGAGAAGTAAATATTCATTAATATTCATTACGCTTTAAATGCCTAATGGCCTACATTACTGCATCTACAATATATACTGTACATTTACTCACTGTTTTAAGACCAATTATAAAAGATGTTCATAACTCAAAAGCAAATCTTAACAGCTGACATAACAAATAATCATCAATCACAAAACAAACATTATACTTATTTTAATTCCTTGATGTCAATGTGAATGACATTTCGGTATTACTCGTTATTAGCAATAAATGGTTATGTGTCTTGTTGGAAGTCTGCAGAAGGGAAATGCATGACTATTCAATAAGCTTCTCAAGTGCTTCCTGAGGAAAAACCTGTTCCATTCAGAACCACCATGACCTCTCACTAACCACTTTTTATTGCTTGCTGTCATTGCTTTTAACAATTATACAGCTCGTGCTCAGCAGGGACACAAATAAATGACTGAGCAGAACCCCCATATATTAGCCCAGGTTTAATGAGATTTAGTTCAGCAAATTTTATATTACTTTAAAACTCTTTCTCTCTATATGTACTGCATATAGTATGTCTACTGTATACCTATATCACATATGTATATATCTAAGCTTGCTACCTAAGAGGCAGAGCAGTCAGAATGATCATGCTCACGCTGAATCAATTCCACCGCTGAAAGCACCTTCACTTGGCATGTGAGCATCACACCTGGACCTGATGTCATGCTTTCTTTTATGTGGACTTCATCATGTGGACAGCCGGGTGCATGTGCATCGCTTACATAAGGAAAAGATGGCATCCAGATGTCACTCTTGGCCAAGATGGCAGAAGCAGTATGATGCTCTCGACAATGTTTTGCTAAGAAAATCTTAATTCTGCAATTTATGTGAATGGTACTTGGACGATAGTACCTACCTACGCACTGTTGCAAACCATGTACACATCTTTGTGGCAATGGTGTTCCCTAATGGCCTCGTTCAGATCTCAATCATTTTGAGCAGCTGTGTGATGTGCTGGAAAAACAAATCCAATCCATGGAAACTCCGCCTCACAACTCACAGGACTTTGATGATCTGCGGCTGGCACCTGAAAACAGATACCACAGCACAACTTTAGAGCTCTTGTATTGATGGTTCAGAGCTGTTTAGGGGGAGACCATATTAGTCGGTATGGTACAGTGGTTTAGTGGTTAACCCTGTCGCCTTGCATCTACAGGACCCGGGTTTGATTCCTGCCTCTGAGTCTGTGTGCATGGAGTTTGCATGTTCTCCCTGTGCTTGGTGGGTCTCCTCCCACAGTCTAAAGACATGTTGGTTAGGCTAATTGGCATTCCCAAATTGCCTGTATTGTTTGACTGTGGACTGAATGTCCTTGTGAGAATGGAAATACATACCTTGGTCACCAGTCACTAGTTGGACTACAGAAGTTTCTACTTGGATAAAGGAGGTGTAGATATATAGAAATATGCACTTACTGCAATTATTATTGTGCACTTGTTTAGCGGCACAGTGGCTGCTTTGTGCCCTAAGTCTCTAAATCTCCAGGGATTGGGATTGGGAGCCCCCCTATTAACAAACTATAAGCTTTGGCGTTATTTTAGAAATCATCCCTACATCATGGATGCACAAAACTACAAATACTAAATATTTTATAGTAATCATTCTTATCATACTGTATATACTTTAAGACATACAAGTGTGTTGTCCCCATGGCAACATTTATTCTTTTTACATCTTTCTCGTCCATAAATAGTTGGCAGAAGACACTAACTCTGTAAATTAGTACACCTTAGTTGATTGCGAATAGAAATGTGCACAAAGACACAACTTCTCCCCTGTGCCGTAGTACAGCAGCGGGCTCCTGCGAGACTGCGGAGATCACGGCGCTGTATGGGTGTCGAAACTTCAGCCCGGGCGCTGTGGATACAGGGGCGTGGTTTCCTCACAGGGCTGGACGTGGCGGGGCGGGGCTTCAGTACAAGACTACATATTGAGGGCGGGGATTACGTGCGGGTTTTTATAAAGGGGCGGGGCTTCACGGCGCCGCTGCATACAGAGAGGGGTGGGGCTTCAGTTCAACCCTGGAAACATCACTATTCCTGAATTTCAGGTGGCTGTGCAGAGAGTCGACTCCGGCTCACTACCGCTGCACACAAACACTCACCACAGAGGGAGCTGCACTCCTGTCGGGACGCGCCATGCCATTGAAATGCAGAGTTATACGGCGAAAGGGTTGAGACGACACTACTTTAAAACAAAAAGCGATTGTCCTGCTCGTCAGTAATCCTGTTACTTTACTTCAAGTGACAACTTCTCTAAGTTCTCCTCTCTTCCGGCTTTCACACTCCGCCTGCTGACGCCGAGAACACAGTGTTGATATTTGGGAATATTCGCTTGAATTGAAGTCTATACTAAAGAAACGAAATTATCCCGGAAAGTCGTCCTTATGGTGAGTAATATACGCTGTCATTTTGATTCGCCTGTCTTTTTGATTTTGGGCGAACTTTCTTTCCTCGCCATGTTCATGTCTCTCACTGCGCATGTGACGTAGCCGGAAGTGCTTACCTGCTTCAGGTGAGCAGGTTTCGTCGCTGGTTCTATGTCGAATTCGTTCTCACGATGTCATAAAACACTGCAGAGTGTATTTTAAGTAATACTTTTGGTTTGTTATCATTATTGTTAATAAGTGAAATTATAATTTAGTAGTATTATGGAAAAGTTAAATTCACCCTTAGTGAGAAGGCTTTACGGCTTATATGTCAACAAACATGTAGAGAAGAAAAACAAACGAATAAACCCTCACAAAACCAGGAACGTATTCGAATAGTGTGTTGCGCTTTTAATCTTTCGGCAAATATACTTTCTCTTCTCTCCGTGGTGTAAAAGTTGGGCGTCATTTTGGGAACAAGGTGTTCTTTTTCTCACATTAATTCTGTGAAACTCCCATCGATACCATCGTCAGCAGTACAACAGCGCTCCAGGAGTTGCGAAACGACCTGCTTGTGTTTACTTCTGTAGTTTTATATTAGCTCCGAGTAGTGACCTTATCTCTTATTTTTTAATTGTTGTCTGGAATATATGCCATTTATAAGTTAATTTGCAGAATCAGTGCTAAGATGGTGTGAGAGGATCATGGCAGGGTTTGGTTTAACCGACTCCAAAGTACCATAAAAGTACAAACATTCCTAATTAAATTCTGAGAAAAACAGCAAAAACTATTCATAAGAAAATGAATCCTGCATTAAACCATGCAGAATTGATGAATACTGTAGAAAAAGGGGCTCTTTTTTTTTTTTGAGGAAGCAACTGTGTTTTAATCAAGTTACTGTACATATTTAACTGAGCTTTCCTCCTGTGATACACGTTTTCACAGCCAAAATATAAAAATCATTCATTTATATTCTGCGTCTAAATTATAATGTTTCATGCACGCTGTAAACACTGCAAATGAATTGTTCCCACAGATTGTCTTTTCTTCCTATGGTTATTTAGATCAAACTATTAAGCACAGTTGCATCTTAGGCCTGTCTTACCTTTGTAATAGATTGTTTAAAGGTAAGTTTAAATGCACACATCGTGACTCGGTTCGAGTTAAGGAAAGTATAGGTTTATCGTGCAGCTTTGTGCAGTTTATCGTGCAGTAACTTTGGCATGTTACCCTGTCACACGGCCAGCTCTTCAGCATGTTTACCTGTCGACAGTCAAGAAGAACACACAAGCATGCTGAAAAACCGGCTGTTTGCCCTGCCGCTGAGATCTGCTTAAAGATTAGCAATGGTTTTCCTGTTGTTGCCTAATTACACACATGACGTATCAAGCAGTACCTCCGCACTCACTTTTCTCCTTGGAATTGGGAAAATAGTCAGTTTACACAAATCAGTCCAGCAAGACTGGGAATCGAAATCATTGCACTGAAAGATTAAAAGTCTAGTGACGTTGAGAAACCAGGGCCGAAAGACAGCGTGCTTGATTATGAGGATTAAGGCAGATTTTAAACTAAAATTAAGAAAAGAATAAACAATGCATAATAGTTTCCTGAAAAAGAAGTTTGAATTCCTGTAAAAGAAGTCATAAAAGCAAAGCTGATTAAGTGTTTAATCCCTGTTCAAGAAAGCCTATTAATCACATAGAAAGTAAATGGAAAGGAAATCTGGCGGCATTCTGCCATTGTGGCATTGGTTATTATCCAGCCACATGGAAGTGAGAGTGTGTTTAGGAAGTGGCTTGCCACGTTTAGGGGACAATATTCTACCTCTCGGAAGTGCTATAGGAAAAAGCCTCCGGGTTGTTGTTCCGTGCACTGTTCCCGAGCCTGGGTGTGTCTATGAGAATGAAAGTGTGACAAAAATGTTGCTCTTGGTGGTGTGTCGGTGTCCGTCTGTGTGTGCGCACAGATGAAGGCACTACCTGTGCAATCTCTCAGAACTCAAAGTGCTGACTGCATGCTGGAACACAGCGCACAGTCTACAGGAAGCCCACACAGGAAACGGCCACTGCATTGTTGCTGGAAACCAATAGTCCTGTTCTTGTCCGTAGGGAATCCAGCCACTCCTTCGGTGTTGTTTCAGAGTTTCAGGAGCGTGTCACATTTCACCCCTACACACACACACTCGTACAAAGACTAGACTTCTTTTTGCTCGACTGCATCAGGAATTGGTGTTTGTGATTCGGAAGGGGATATTTTTTCAGAGATCAGTAGTATGTGTCTTGGCTCGTTCCACAGTAGTGCGCTGCTTCCTACAGTTTTTACATTCCTCTTTTATTAGTCTTTTAAATGTGAAAGCTGCCATTGTTCATTGTCTTTTCATCGTTATTTGTTTATTTTATTTACCTAATTTAGTCCATCTATTGTTTTAGACTTTTTTTTACTTTCATTACTTTGATGTGTGTTATGTATGATCTTCGTGAATTCCATAAGGCTGTTTGCTGTTATTTTGACAGGTACAGTACGACTCGAATTCCTGTCTCAGGTTTGCTCAACACTTGCTTGACAGAACAAAACACTGAGACTGCCACACTGTTATTGTGATGCTGTTCAATTGGTAGAATAGATGCAGAAGTATGGCCTTTGCAGAACTTGGTGTACATATTGGTATTTAATTACATTTTTTTACATTATCGAGGTTATTGGTTAGTTGTTTTTACTTCCACATTCATTTTCTTTTTTCTTTATTATAATTTTTTTTATTTCACTTCCATCATGTTAATAAATTATGCCCGTATTGGTGAAATGGCCTGGTGTGGCTGTGGATTGATTTACATGGACCAGTTAGTCAAGTAATTTTCTCATTACAAAATGTAACTGTCTGTATGATGTTTCTTTGCATGTACTCCTCCTTGTCTTTGTGAGTTTCCTCCGTGTTCTCCTTTTTCCTGGTATACTGTACCACTAGATGGATTATTTTCATACATTGCCTCTAGGAATGACTGCATGGTGTCACACTTCTGTATCTCCATCAAAGGGCTCCATGCACCATATCACACAAAATGAGTGTAATTAAATCAAGGAAGCACTGGTACATATATTTCACACCTTATGTGATTGCAGGGTTTCATTTATCACTTGGGAGTTTTTTGAACATACAATAAGTCCTGAGAAGGTCAAATTATGCTGCCTTCCAGAAACTATGCACTGATCAGCCATAAAATTTACATTGTGAAACATTAAGCCCAGTATTGTGTAGGTTCTCGTTGTACCACCTGGGCAGCTCTGCCCCCACGGGGCATGACTCCACCAGACCTCTGGGAGTGTGCTGTGGTGTCTGTCACTATGTTGTTGGCAGCGGTTTCTTTCGTTCATGTGGGTTTGAACTTGTTTGTCTGCCACGTCCCATGGGTGACCCGATCAGATTGAGATATGGGGAGTTTGGAGTCCAGGTCAGTGGTTCTTTGTCTGCTGGGCCCCGTGTATGGCAGGCTATGGTGCACAGGGTTTTCTGGTGCATTGACTTTTCCATGTTGCCGGACAGGCTGGCCTTCAATCCCCAGAGGCATATACAGTATGAGCCTTGGATATCACGATCCGTTCACCACAATTAATATTTTTTATAATTAATGTTAATTGGTTAATGTTGTGTTATGTAAACATTGTGGCTGATTGGTGTATGTTCTACAGCTGTGCTAGTCTAGGGTTAATCTTGTAAAAATTTATAATAGCAAATTATCCAAATTATTAATTTTCTCAAAGACCAAAAAAACAACGTTTCACATACAATCAGTGTTCAGGATTTTTTTTTATTTGACATTCACTAGCATGCTTTTCCTGAGCAGTGGAAGCTCTCAGTTAAATGATCAAAAGGCTTAATGAGTAGACTTCAGGAAGTCATCTCGCATGCAGAATTGCCCTCTGTAGGAAGGACGAGGGCAGAGTTGTTTGGTTTAAACCAGGCCTGATACGGTGACCTCATCTCATCTAGCAGGTCAGCAGAAGCAGTAATAACCAGACATGTGGTATATTCAAAAACCTGGGCAGCTTGGAATAAATAATAATCCTCTCACATCGACTGTGTCTTATTTAAAAGTATTGCACATGTTGCATAAGGTGTAGGAGGACGATTAGTCTGAATGTGTCTCAGAAAAAGGCACGCCCTTGTGTGTAGGAGAGATGAAACTTGCATCCAGACCATCAATCCTAATATAGAATCCTCAGTGACTCTAGACCAGACATACACCACAGATGTTATGGAATCTTTAGCTGTGTTATTTGAGATCATTTAAAAATCATCTTTCATATTTCTCTTTAGTGCCCAGGATGATATCTGGCTGAAAGTGCAGTGTGTGAGCTGTACTCTAGGTCTCATTGTGAATCATCATCATCTCATGGTAGCTGCTATAATTTACTCTCAGGTGCCTTGTTCCCATAGAAATGACTGAGTACAGTGTTTATTGACGTACTGCTTCACCAATTATAGTTGGTAAACTGTGTGATATATTTGATTAAAAGAGGCATAATCCAAATAACTAAATGTGATAACTTGCCAATTGACTTGAGTTTCAGGCAAAGAGAAAAACCCCTTTTGTGTCACACTCCATGTAGGCATGATGGCTCTATGCTGTAATCCAATGTTTTTTTTTGTTTAGTTTTTTATCCTGAATAATTTGTGAACACAGCAAGAGAGCCAACGATAGCTTGTGGATAATGTGTGGCTGGTTATTATACAAGCCAGGGTCTATTTGGCAAGCGTGCATGTCTGTCAATAAAAAATGCTTTTACTTTACCTGTAGTCTACGCATAATTGCTGTTAAATGATGCAAATAAAGCAGACCGTGCTGCCACTGATGGTTGATTAAAAAAAAAAAATACAAAGAGTAGACTTTTATTAAGTAATGTTCATTGTTCATTGAGCTTGCTTGCCTGGTCCAAACCTCATCACAGACATTTTTCCAGACATGCGTTGGGTTGGTCATGAAAACATGTGAACAGTCATGTGTTTTTGTGGTGATATAGTGGTTGCCTTGGTAGTTCCCCCTCTTGTAAACCTCTTCAGGCCTTTAGGTTTACGCATTGAACCTAACAGCTGTATGGATTTAATTGTTGGCTTGTACTTTTTAAACGAAACCCCTGTTTATTGCAAGAGCTTACTGTTCAATGCAGAGATGCACCAGTTTTAAACCTACTGTAAAAGCAAGAGCACTGTAGCACCGTGAGGCTTAAGCGATCATCTTGGAATGCTGTTGCTATGGCAGGCAGAGGCCATCTTACAAACTTGCAGACGGCCTCCAAGCCTCATAGTTAGTTTTTTATTTTTGGGTGATGTTTTTCACTTCTTGTTTGTTAAGTTGAGAACATTGAAACTCAGTCTGGTGAAGAACATGGCTGGTGAAACTGCAGGCTTTCCCCCATGCCTTTCGGGAAGGCTTTGAAGATTCAATGACAAACATGTTGCTGAACTGGTTGGTAAATGAGGGGTTTTGTGTGAAGTGTGATGGAATTGCATCTATTTTAAACCGATTTTGATTGGTGCTTTGGCACTCTAATTATATATCGTATCCGAACAGAAATGAGTTACCTGCTTAGTGTTAATGATTAAATGACTAGTTAATATTAGTTTTACAAGTATTTTAATTATTAATATTAGGTATTAAATTAGTAAAAAAAAACAAAGACGTACTAAAACCTTTTTCTGGTTTTGCTTGCATTCCCACCGTGGCTATAAAAGCACACACTTGCATGTTGAGGCACTTCAGCTCAAGCTTATCTTAAATGTAGTGCGTTATCTAACTACATTAGTTACCTTGGATCAAGTATGGTTGCGGGAACGGGTTTTGATTCATTTAGAAAGAAAATGCTTCTGTTCAGACCAATACCAGCTGTTTTATAAGAATAACTTTCAGGGTAAAATCTGTTCGTTTAATTCACCTAAATGTGGTTTGTTTGTTTGTTTGTTTGTTTTTTGCCCTAGCCAGAGTTGCTTCTGTCACATCCTGCTGCCAATGAACTCATGATGAGTTTTATGTTGGGGATAGTTTATGAGGTTAATGCTTTTGGTGATCCTCTTGACATTTTTACAGAGCACAGTTTGCTTTGAATGACATCATACATCCTACATATCTTCTGTCATGTGCATGTTAGTGTAACAGTGTTTGCTAGGCTCATGTCATGGAGGATATTGTGGGATCATACGCTAGCATCATTTCTTTTTATATTTAGTATGAGTAACTGATGAGTCTCAATAGAGATAAGATCTAACCATTATAGTAATTTGATTATTATTCAGTATAAGAACCCTTAACATGTATTGGAACTGAAAGCCAGAACACATTGTCTTTTTCCATTGTTTGAAGAAAAAAAAATGCTCCAAACCAGAGAGAGAGAGTTATAAATTGTTTTTCATTTTTGGCAAGTTTTACACCAAATAAAAAACTGCTCCAACATTGAAACTGAGCAGACATTCATTCCACAGTATTAACCAAGGCTTATAACCACAAAACAGGAAGTGCAGATGGTTTGTGTGGATAAAAAGAGGAGTGCTGCTATGCTACAGAGCACTGTTTATCCTTCATAGTTTAAAGGATAGCTTATAAGGGTACACATGTCTTACCAAAATGTGCTGTGAGGCAAATGGTTTGGCAAGTTCATGTAAACTACCAGACATCACTTCTTCACATAGACAGTAAGCCAAAGTAAAATATTTTCCTATCAGTCTGTGGATCTTTCTAGAAAGCATAACGGGGAAACATCCGTTTATTTGGAGTAGATTTGAAAAATTGTAAGAGGCTTTTTAAAAATGATTCTAATTAAATACAGTAGTCAATGCGAGTGCCAGGCGCCTGACTGAGTGAACGGGAGGCCGAGGTGGAGCGCAAGAAATCCTACAACAATGATAATGATATTATAAGAGAGAGAGAGAGAGAAATGATGAAGCTGTTTTAAGAGAAACACTTGTTACACACTTCTGCCGCATCACTTGATAAAATTGAAAATTTCGTATGAATTTGAAATGTAAGGAATTTCATCAAAATGACTCATTTTGCAGAGGTTAATTCAAATAAATTCATCATAAATCATGCTTGTGCAGAGATGAAAGAAAGAGAGAGAGTTACAGTAATTGGAATTGGTGATTTCATTCTTTCATTAATCTTCAGTAAGGGCATTATCATCCTCAGGGTCGCTGGGAATCCAGGAAACACACACCCTGAGCACAAGGTGGGAACACACCCTGTATTGGTATTGGTGGGGGTTGTTGCCAGTTCATCACAGGACAGCATACACACATTACACACGCATTCACACCCACACTCAACGTTAAGGGTGATCCGTTTGAGAGGGAGCCCTGGACCTTGTTCCTGTAAGTCTGTATTAACTCTGTGGCCCAATGTTGTCCAAAATGTCAAATAATCAATAATTAAGAAAAGATTATAGTCAATAATCTCAAAACAAAAAAAACCCCCCGTTAGGGGTGATCCCTGGCCTGTTT
The DNA here is from genome assembly GCA_030347435.1 of Clarias fuscus. Taxonomy (NCBI): domain Eukaryota; kingdom Metazoa; phylum Chordata; class Actinopteri; order Siluriformes; family Clariidae; genus Clarias; species Clarias fuscus. The sequence continues at coordinate 17,905,449 of CM059205.1, forward strand.
TTTGGAAGGTGGGAGGAACCTGGAAAAAGCAGAAGGAAATCCACAACAGACATTGTGAGAACACGGAACTGACTAACTGTAGAGTAAAATACAAGAGAATAAATACTGAATGGGTTTAAAATGATTTAATCAAAGGCAAGTCAGAAGTTTTCAGAGAAATGTTTTCCTTGTAGAAGTTGTATCGAAGGTGACATAGAGGTTTGCACACTGGCCACAGACTACCAGGGTCAAGGGTTCGATTCCCGCCTCAGGTCTGTGTGCAGGTCTGAGTTCGTATGTGAAACCTGTGAACCTGTATTTAGGATAAGCGGTGTAGAAGATGAATGAATGAAAAGTTGTATTTCAGAGGAGTTCTATGAGTTGTGAGTTATGCTCTTTGTCGTAAATAAGGTAATAAGGCTGGTTAAAAAAAAAAAACATGCTGGTGTGATCGGCATACCCGCTGTGGAGGTCTACGGTCTTCCAACAAAAAATGGCTTTGCTGATTTATCTTTCTCTTTCTCCCAGGTTGGTTTTTACGATGACCCATTACTAACGTACACATGGAGCAACACCTAGGATATGGATTACTTTCCGTACAAGCTGCTAAATGCTGTTAAGAGTCTGGATCCACTTCAGAAAGGGAATGAACAACCAGTCAAAAGACTTAAGTAGATATTTCCCATTTTCCGGTCATTCGACTGATTGGTGTAACCTCGGAGATCAACTTTTAAAGACTCTCAGCGGACATTAGGCTTGCAGCAACTTTGCAGTTGCAAAATCCTCTACTCTGATGTTCGGCAACACTTCTGCTTGTGGAATTACATAGCCTCATACTGAAGAGGCTCATCCAGTTCAAGGACATAACTCCAGACCTTCATTAATAAGAAACCCTCTTGGCTGGAAGGCACATTTCTCTCCTGTACTCAAATGGCATGGGTAAAGTTCTTCAGGAAACCAGGAGGCAATCTTGGCAGGGGCTACCAACCAGGGTCTATGCTGTCTCTGGCTCCTACCAAAGGACTTCTCAACGAGCCGGGACAGAACAGCTGCTTCCTGAACAGCGCAGTGCAGGTATGTGGCATGTTAACATCTCAGACCTCCGGTTTGTTGTTTCATCTCTAGCGGGAATGTACATTTCGGTTTCGACAGACAAATATTTACTCCTTCTCGACTCCCACCCTCAATCCCCCAAAGCTGAGTCAGATGGCTCACTTAGTCATGCTCTCAATCTGTCTACTTGTTACTCGAGGGCGAGGTGTGGGTGTATGGGCACTGTGACTGACCGTCTCTTGCATCACTTCCCTTTCCCCCCCCCCCCCCTTCTTTCATTGTATTGTGATGTGCATTTACTCTAAGTATGATTCATTCCCACTTGTCAGCCTTTCAGGATGAGACGTGCAAGTACAGTAGGAGTGACTTGAAACCTGAAAGGGGGAAAAATGAATCTTTTTAGTGCTTTTAAGATAAATATAGGATATTTTGTAGGAACATTTTGAGCAGGCAGACGATGAACCATTATGAGCAGAGCAAAGAAAAATGTCACCATGTATTTGTTTTTAATAAAATTTGAATATTTAAATATAATTTTAGCTCAAAGAGGTGACTCAAGGGTGGAGCAACTCGAAGAGTGCCCGTGTGTATTGTGTCAACATTGTGTGTACATTGATTTAGATAATGTTTTATGGTTTTAGTGTCTCTCTTTTTAACATTATTAGATGTCCAGGTGTTGCAGGATCCCACCAGCTATATAAAGACTGTACTTACATACTGTCACATTGTGTGTGCTTAACTCACAAAAAAATTTTGCATAGGTGCTGTGGCAGCTCGACATATTTAGGCGGAGTCTACGGCAACTTCCCAACCATTACTGCTTAGGGGAAGCCTGCATCTTCTGTGCATTGAAGGTACTTTCTTTAAGACATAACAGCCTCTTTGTATAAATGACTGTAACATTAGATGCTACAGCACTTGTACTAAACTTTTTATTCATTTATTTATTTTATTATTTTTTTTATAGGGGATATTCTCACAGTTTCAGGACAGCAGAGAGCGAGCGCTACCTTCAGACAACCTGCGCATAGCCCTAGCAGAGACTTTTAAGGACGAGCAACGTTTCCAGTTAGGCTTTATGGACGATGCTGCAGAATGCTTTGTAAGTTTGCGAAAGAGAGAGAGAGAGAAGTGGTAAAAGGACACAGTATGGCACACATTTTGATAAACTTCTACCCCTATAACGCACACCCCCATACACACAGAGCTATACAACAAGCGAATCAAAAACGATCCACAACCTGGCTGTAGAATTTATATTAATTAACTTTTAGAAAAGATGAATGCGTAATTTTTTGACAGTGTCCTAGCCTTGAACACTTTGCCCATCCCTCAATAAGCTTTTGTATTCCCTCATTAAAAATGTTTTAGGCTGAGCAGCGTGGCCTGAATGCACTGCTGTCTTCTCACTTCTTCGGCAGAAGCGAATCTTTGTTCTCGTATGGCTGCTTTCAGGGGACTAAACAGGCGAAGGTCCGATGGAGTAAGATCAGTACTAGTTTAGCTCTTTAATGAGCATCTCACTGTAACGAACACTGACGATTGTTAAACCTTTTCCCTGATAATGTTCCTCTACCGACCCTTGAGAATCATAGGAAAACTGTAAGCATCACTTTCCCAGCTGATGGTTGATTGAGGATGTTTCCATTCCATACTCTCAGACTCGTAGTGATGAATCCATGTCTCCCTTCACCAGTAGTGATGCTCTTACTCTAAGGAAACTTTCACCTTCCTTAGTGTACCGCTCCCAATTTTGTCCGCAGATATCCAGATGCTTCTGTTTATGCTCTTTTGTGAGTTGTTTCAAACAAAAACAAAACACTGCACGCTGCTCTTCTTCCGCGTAAAATCACAAGTGGGACATCCATTTTTGCTTGCACCACAGTTACAAATGAACTGCTGTAACACATTCACACCTGCACAGCAGTGACTGGGGAGACAGTAGACTTGAACAGAAAGCACTGATCCAACAGAAGTTGTAATAACCGGAGTGCGGATCATTTTTGACTTAACCCCGTGTGCGTTTCCATATGTAGACCATATTTTTGGTGGAACGTTGTCTATTTTAGAACGGCTAAGGACAGAATAAGATGTGATTTCTTTACGAATTAATGTGTCGAGGTAATAGAGAGTTGACTCTGTGCACTGTATTACATCATTGTTCCAGGCTCTCCATACCCAAGGGATTGAAGTACGTATTATCCCCTCATAAACCTCAAGAAGAAGAAGAATTGTCCCCTCATAAACCTGTACAGGATTTTTCTCAAGCAGCATAATTACAGTAAACCTGCTTAGCGTGGGGACCTGTAATCATCATTTCTTTAACAGGGCTGTACAGAGTACTGTAGGTCATTAGCCTTGTGCTCGTCCATTTCCAGGACTGCCATTGAAGAAGAAACTCAATAGAGTCTTTTTGTCAGGTCTTAGGTGGGATGCAAACTACGCAGTATACAGTGTCTTTGTCGTCTAGTGTCAATGTAAATTTCTCTGTTTATGCATAAACGGTCATACTACAAACACCAGCATTACAAAGGTCATGGCTGTGTTTCCTGAAAGAGTGAGGGTGTATGGGTAGATAATAATAATACACTCGGAGAAGCTTTTGTTTACTGTGCACCTACTGTAGGTAATCACTGGCAACAAAAATGCATGGTTTACATAGTCTCAGGAGTTTTGTGTTTCTGTGTTCTAGTAAAACTAGTTCAACTCATTCAATCATTAACAAAGTGCACGATTCGGATCTCATTTATTTATATTTCGTCATGATTTTTGTTAGTTCTTTCTCCCAGGCTCCTCACCTGATAAACGTTTGACCTACTAGTATGTCAGACTGAGACTTTTGATTGTGCAGAATAACAGAACACAGTCATGAGAGTAAAACTATCTTTATTTTTTCTATATAGTCTCCTGCTACACTAATGCACTTATCCCAGCGTTTCACTAGTGCTTGAATACCACAGAGGTTGAACATTTTGTCTGTACACTTGATGATCAGACTGCCTGCTTCACTTCTGAAACTGTGGTCCACCGAAAACCTCTTTAATGGCACACACATCTGGAAACGACTGGGAGTGAGATCAGGACTGTGCGGGATGTACTCTATATGCATATACACTACCAGTCAAAATACACCTTTGTATTCCGTGGTCTTTCCTGACTTATATTTCTGTCTAAGCTTGAGAAGTTTTGCCAATACACTTGACAATACTCTTCTTGCAAGAGAGCTGTTCCAGAACAGCCGACCTTCATGCCTTAAAATAACAATTGTCTGTTTTTCTTGTTATTTAATTGTATTGTATTCATTGGTATTTCTGAGGTCTTGTTTTTTTGTTATTGTGTCTAAAGGAGAACATTCTAGAGAGGATCCACCTCCATATTGTTCCTGATGTTGATATTGATGCCTGTACATCCAAACTCTGCATCACACACCAGAAGTTTGCCATGACTCTATACGAGCAGGTATTCCTTAAAGAAGCTTACAGAATGGCTTGCAGTTAGCAAAATCATCTCATTCATTTCCTTCTAGCTTTGTTTGCTTATTTATTTATTTTGTTGTTGATAGTCTTACTGTAGAATAGTATTTTCTACTAAATTACTGATTTGCGATTCGCAAAAGCCGATATTCATGCTGTTTCCAACATGCAGTGTTTGTGTTTATAGCGTAGAAAGTGCTCGGCAAAGAACCCAGTTTAATCTTACCCAAACAACTAAGTCTCCTCCTACAGTATAATGACATGGCTGCAGAAGTAATTAGCATTTAGCTGTTGCCAGGTGGCACCTAGCTAAGCGTGTGTGTGTTTGTGTGTGTTTGGCAGGCTGTATGTAAAAGCTGCGGAGCCTCGTCTGACCCTCTGCCCTTCACTCAGTTAGTGAACTATGTTTCAACCACAGCTCTTTGGTAAGCTGAAATTCTCTTCTGCATGGAATCCAACATTTGTACTTTGTACTCTTTTAAAAGCGTCAAACACTATAAAACAGCTTTTCAAATGTTTGCATCTGGCGAATCATAAAGACGACGGTCATAACGACTGATATTCACCCATTGTTTGTTAAAGCTGTTTTCAAATTAGATTTTTTATTCCTTATACACACACACACAAACACACACACACACACACAAAACTGTACAGAATGCAAGGTTCTTTCAGTTCTTTTTCACGACTGCATTGAAAATAAAATAAATCAAACTACTACTACTGCCTAAAACTACAATAAAAATAAAGTTTACATTAAAGGAAAATTAAAATTAAAAACAACAGGAAAACATCACGATAGAAGTATATAATGTACAGAAACTTTTAAAGGATAGAATTGCCTAGTAAAATATTAAATATAGAAATTCAGTACAGGAAATGTATAAGGCCGGGTAGCAGCAGTATGACGGTCCTGACAGAATAAAGTTCCTTTCATGCGGTGTTGTGTGCACTTAATTTTCCTTTCGTTGCAAGATCCATTTAGCCATCTCTGTGTCTCTTTGTGTCTCTCCGTGTCTCTCTCCCTTCACTCTTTTACTACTTAGCCAACAGTTCCTTGAGAGGAGAGAAGAAAGGCCACGTTCCGACACGTTTGGTGAATTGCTCCGGGCGGCCAGCACCATCGGAGACCTACGCGACTGTCCCGTAGGTGTCTTCTTGTGTGGCTCGAGCTTTACATGAACAAAAATGTAATGAATGCTCCGTATACATAAACACACACGAATAAATGAAGACACGTTATAAAACATTAAGTTGTGGAATATTCACAAGACATTTACTTCCTGTTACCATTTACATAATGTCTGCTATAGGCAGTAGTTCCCTTACTATTTCTTTCCGTTTTTACCTCATTGTTTAAAATAAAGCAGCTCGTCATGCTAACCACATCCAGCCTCTGAAAATAGCAGAAGGCTTCCTCACTGTAATAGTACGCCGTCACTTAATACTAGTTCCATAATATTCTAAGAGGATGTTTGTCAAACCATATCAACTATTATATACATTTTTTTTTTTATTAAAAATTTGTAATTTTTTTTATTAGCTCATAGGTTTAGATTATGTCCTTTGAAACTCTATCGTATATTAACAGATGCATTAATATTAACCTATCCTTCAAATTATGGTGTGTATCATCATCATCATCAGAACTGTGACTGTAAACAAGTTAATCAACAGCTTCTGACCAAACAAAGCTGAAAATTTGGTTAATGTAAATCTTTTGGCAGGCATGCCGGCTAAATGAAGAAAGGTTTTGTTAATAATTTCCGCAAGTAAGTCATTCATTTGCCGTTATCAATAATTGTAGGAAGGCATCGAACCTGTATATGGAGTCACATTACAGCATTTATCGGAGCCTTAAAACCCTCCAACTTAACACACGGCTGAGAAAGGCGACTTGACACATGACACTACGTCTATAAAATATTCAAATACACTGCATTTTTAAAATAGACATTAGGCCAAGCCTGATGGTTACAGAACTGTCATACATGATAGAAATAGTATTAGGAAGTGAAATTCATCACATAATAAAATACTTAATCATGCGTTATTGTTCCTTTTCATTCTCTTGTCCTGTTTCCTGAGCTGTACAAGGTGTACGGCGAAACCTTTAAACTGTTTATTTGCCTAAAGAGAATAATGAATTGTTTAATGCTAAGCAGTATATTTTTTTCCTACTATAAATGTGTGTGTCTCTCGACAGAGTAAGTGCGGTCAGGTGATCAAGATCCGGCGCGTGTTGATGAACTCCCCGGAAATCGTCACGATCGGTTTCGTGTGGGACTCGGAGCAGTCGGACCTGACCGAGGACGTTATCAAATCTCTCAGACCGCACCTCAGCCTCTCAGGGGTAATGCTGAAATAACACACTCCGATCAGAAAAACTCCTTTTGCTTTGATCTAGGGGTTTCAAATACAGGAGCTTTGAAGGCGATCTAAAGTTCATGTTTACTCTGCACAGTGCCTGGCCGTGCCAGCAGATCAGTCTAGCCCGATTATACTTGAACAGAAAGACATGAAGAAAGGCCTGACTGGCTCGAGTGTTTATTTTGGTGCTGCCAGGCATATGTGAGAAACTCTGTCTTTCTCCCCTTCATAAGGCTGAAGTTGTCCGACAGCTTCGTAGGTGGAGTTGGCCCACACTGATGTCCAGACCTCTGTGATGGAGGGTCATTTGGTGTGTGTTTGTGTCATCTGGTGTGTGGGAGTCATCTGCTATGTCTCTCCTTTCCTCTATTAGGCCACAGCTCTTTAGCTCATTGTAGCACAATGCTATCAGGCTAGGCTCCTTACAAGGCTTGACACAGCCCGATGTTCTTCCATTTTCTGCCTTTCAAGGCAAGAGTTCCCCTATCAAGATGTTTTCGCTTGGGGGCCAGAAAGCACACATTCTTCCCAACGCCCTGTACTCTGAATCTGAACACGCAGCGGTAGTCTTTCAGGAAGCTTCACGGGTGGCTACAAAGACCGCAGTTCATACACCCGCTGTTGATGTGACACTGGCAGGTATGCAGGAAAATTGTTCCCCTCCTGTTCTGTGAGCCATTGTTTAGGACGATTCAATAAAAATCAGCACAAGGGGAACCTGGGCTGGAGGAAAAAGTGATCCTGGCCTTGTGCAAGCTGGGCCTTATTACAGCGCTAAGGAGTTTCATAATGGAGGCAGGACCTTAATCTTGTTGTTATTAAAGACTATGGCTTGCACAAAAGTTGTGTTTAAAATTTGTGAATCTCAGGTTGTTCCGGTTCCATTGCATACTGTAAAACAGAGCACAATTATACTTTATTTACATTGAACAGGGGCTATAGATTTTTTTTATTTTTTTTAACCAGTATGACCAGCTTATTGAGTTGCAATGAGAAACTGTATCAGAAATCTGAAACACTCATGAATAGTAACCGAAACGAATGTTTATTATTATTATGTATTCTCAGTTCATTCCCAGTTACTGTATGTAATGACTAAAGGTATGAAATGAATGAATGGACCGAATGAGGCGCAGCTGCATACAGTTTTATCAAGGCCGATGTTTTTTTTTCTTCTCCCACAAGTGGTTTATATGTTGCAATGAGCCGTGGAACAAAAATGTACTACAGACCAAGTGTGCCATTAAATTGATAATTAAAAATACATGTATGATAGATTATTATATTAAGATATTTATCAGAAAGTAGTGTTTTCAGGATCTAAACTTAAAAATCATGCTTCATTCATATTTCATTAGGAATCAGTAGCCACAGTACCAGTGCTGTAAAAATACACAGAATTTTCACGATCAGCTTTTAAAGATGAGCTGTTCGAGCTTTAAAGAAGTCATAGTCATTTCTTTATTTCCTCCCCTCTCTGCTTTTCTCTCTTGCCAGCTTTTTTACCACGTCGCAGATGAACAAGCCAAGACGAGTGACCTGCAGCTGGTTGGGATGATCTGCTACACAAGCAGACACTACTGTGCCTTCGCTTTCCACACCAAATCGTCCAAATGGTTCTTCTTTGATGATGCAACAGTAAAAGAGGTGCGTGGGTCATTTACATACAACGGGATGAAAAAGCCTGTCCTTTCAGTTTCTTTAACTGTACACCGGAACTTCCCGTTCACACGGGTTACATGCAAAACCGGTTCTTTCTCTCGCTTCCATGCTGGGATTTTTTAAAACTATTACCAATTTTCCACAAACATTAACTACTAATGCTTTTGCGGGGGGCGGGGGGGGGGGGGGGGGGGGGCGGCACGTGTGCGTGTGCTGAGACGCACAGTCGAGTAGGCTGGCTCCGTAGTGCTTTATCAATCTATCAGCAGTGCAGCGCTTGTGCTGTGTGTGCACTTCAGCGCTCGCCTGGCTGGGAGTGCTCGTCTCCCCGGAAAAGATAAATTACCCCATCTCCCTTTCTCACACTCTCTCTCACACACACACACACACACACACACCATCGAATATTGCTGCTTGTTCAAACAACTCTGGATATTTGTTTTAAAACACGAGAATAGGAGAGTTGTTCAATATCTAATTAAATAAGTACACAGTTTCATTGCGTCTGAGTGCTTTTCTTCCTCTGTGTGTATTCTACCCATGCTACAGTATGTTTCTAATACTCTAGAGGCCTAACTGCTACAACATTTATGTTTTTATTTATTTATATACCCATTTTTATTGTTCAGCAATTTGGATTCGGAGAGCACATTTGCTGTGCTTTAGTCCGTTTTCACATTAGGGAACCGGGATCGTTCCCGAGAACGCTTGACCCGAAAGTCTGGCTCATTTTGAAATCGTATAGACTGCTGTTTATACACAATGTCATTACCGCCATTGGTCTCCTCCAAAATCTCTGCGCGCATAGCACATGCCATTCTCATCCTCTCACCTACACAGCCATAGCTGATAAAGTCAGAAGAATAACAGGAGAAGGTTCCTCTTGACATTTTTCTGAAATGTTAATAACGTTAGGCATAGCGTACAGCTTAACCTCCTTGTTCTCTTCTCTTATATTGCCACCTGCTGTATTGGAGAGTGTAAATACGCAAGTGTACTCGAGAACAGGAAGCAAAAATAATGTGGGGAGGGGAGCGATTGTTCCTGGGAATGGCGCAAATCAATCATGCCTATTCATTATGTCATTAGGGACACTTGATATCTTCTCAAAGGTTTCCATTTAATACACAGACACACACTCAATAACCCACTGCAAAGCTCGTCATCCCTACTTCCTTTTATTTCTAATATTCAAATGGGGTAACTGTTGTGACCACACTTTCCAGATGATGATGAAGGTTCCATCACAAGCTGATCGCCTCGTTTCTTTTGCGAGCCTGCTCAAATGCGTACCCAGACACAGGATAGTGTTACTGTCTCACAGGTTTAGGGTTTAGTCTGGGTTCTCTCATAAATAAACTTTTATTGGTGAGTTCAGATTGATCCCAGGTGCGAGAGTGTGTGTGCATCAGGCCCTGTGACTGTTTACAGTCATCTTGGGCAGAGTGTAGTGTTTGTAGTGTAGTGCTTAAGCAAGTTTTTGTGATAAATGCCAACTTGGGTGGGTTTGGGTGTGTCCAGGTGGGCCCTAAATGGAAGGACGTGGTTACTAAATGCATCCGAGGACACTTCCAGCCTCTGCTCTTGTTCTACTCTGACCCTGAGGGGAGCGCTGTGAGAGGAGCGGACGTCCCTCGCAGTGACAGCTCTGCTAGCCATGTCAAGCCCACAGCTAATGGTGAGATACCAGGTACAGTATCATGTGTCATGTACTGTAGTAGTCTCCAGTGTTGATGTGATGGTTATCTGCATCAAATAAACACATTTAATCCGCAGAGAGCATAACATCTTGTTTATTAATTTTTTTTGTATCTTTCTATGTAGAATATTACGAGCAGTAGAAAAAGTGTAAATGTTTTTAACTTTGAATCCAAAAATGTTCTGGAACAAGGCTCTGATGTTTTGCTCTGACCCGAAGTAACCCAGCTGGCCTTTTGGAAAAGCTTGCACTGTTTGTACTCAGCTGGTGCGGGATGATGATGATGATGATGATGACGGTAGCTTTTAATTAGCGCTGATTCAGCCACGTCAGTTGGGATTGATGATCGTGCGCTGTAGGTTTCTATGATGAACTGCTGAGCTTCAGAATTAATAAATGAATAGAAGCATGGGCAGGTGGTTAATTCGAGTTGACTGCGTGTGGGAGGGTTTAATAAGGACAAACAGTGATACAGTTAATCTGAGCTCATGTACTGATCATACGAACAGACTTTGCTGTGTCATACTTTTTTGTGCCAGTGCTGTCCGTTCATTTTGTCCACTTTAATATCTCTCTGGTGTCATGTGAAGCTTGTTTAAAAAAACAAAACCGGTTTTCATGTTTTCATTGTATAATTCTGTTAATAAGTTAAACAAAATGTAGTACATTTGCAGTGTGCATTTTTTTTTGTTTGTTTGTTTGTTTGCCTTATAGAGACGCAGTGCCTATAAAGGTTCCAGCGTTATTTTAAAGCATGTGTCTTCTTTAAAAACAGATGCACACAGCAGACAGAAGGCTGTTCGTGTTCTTGGTACTTTCGCTGGCAGATGAACTATCTGTCGACCTTGCATTCCCTGAACGACAACTTGCTTAGTCATGTACTGCTGCACAACAGTGCATTTCCAATTGAACTTGTTCAGTCCGACTTAAACTTTCATAAAATGAAACATTGTCCCTAATATGCCTGTTTACTAATAGTAATAACTACATTCTATTTAATCCCTTGTCCTATTAGTTTTCTAATTTCTTCCTTTCTTTTTTCACTGTTTGAATTCTCTCACACACACACACACACACACACACACACACACGCGCACACACAGGCACCCCGCAGCCAGGCAGTAAGAAGCTGGAACTGACCCGAGAAAACCTGAGCGCTATGTTATCAGGTCATGGTACCTTAAAGCAGAAGACCCAGCCTCTGTCAGCGTTTAAACGTGGTGTCAACCAGACCAGCGGCGGGAGAGGGCCAGGTATAAAATGACACTGTATAAAATAATGCAAAAAAAATTTTGTCATTCTGTAGCAGAGGTAATGCGAATGTTGACTGTCTTGCTTTAGCTTAATGCACGATTTCACCCTTGATCTTTTGGTCTGTTTTTATGAGGTTGGGCTTGACATGAGATGCGAAATCCTTCGTCAGATGAAGGGATCTGTTTGCACTCAAGTTTTTAAAGTAGAAATGAAAGAAACTAAAGTTGGCTTAAGGAAATGTGGGCATCCCAAGAGCTATTAAAAGAAATAAGCAATAAAGAATAGAGAAGGAAAGATAGCATCTTTTATTATTGGAAATTCCTCTTTTATCACTCATGTAATCAGATTATGCCTTCTCTATTATTGTCAATATTATTCCAATAACACAAGCTTTCAACTAACCTTTTTTTTTTCTTTCTGACCTCAAGCTGTAGAGGATATCTGTTCTGGCTGAGAAACAGAAAAGCAATAAAGCAAGGCTAAGCAGCTGGGCTCGGGAATGAGACTGGAGTTATAATGGGGTCTCAGGACTTTAGGAGAACAGTATTTACTTTATTATAATGTTCAGGTTTATTTTTAATGAGGTTTACACTGCCTGGCCAAAAAAAAAAAAAAGGCACCATTTCAGATTCAAATTATTAAGAAAACAACTAAAGAAATATGAAGTTACTGTAACTGGGATTAAGAACCCTTCAATACATTATCAAAACCTGGAAGAATAATGCTGAACCATCACTTTATGGAGGAAATGTGGTCAAAAAAAAATCATGAATGGAAATCACTTAAACACTTTGTGAAGTTGGATGGTAGAAAAAAATCAACAGTAAAAAACATTTATGTTTAATAGTTAAAATAAGTATGTTCTCTCTCAGAGGGGAGGCATGAGAAGTATTTAGTGCTCCCACATTAATCACGGCTCTACAGCCAATCAGGGGCGTCTGTGAGCTCACGCAAGAGGAAGGAGCGGATAGCGCTGTCCTCCGAGTGTGTTACTCCGCCCCCAACGGTGCGCGAGCGAGCAGTTCGAAAAGATGCGGTCGCCTGGCGTCAGGCGGTTCGGAGGAAACTCGTGATAGTCTTCGGCCCTCCCGGCTGAGTGGTAGTAGTAGCGTTAATGTGGGAGCCCCCTAGTGACAGGGAGGAATTGGACACGACTAAATTAGGGAGAAAAATCTGGGAAAAATTACCCCCCCAAAAATAAGTGTTTCCATATGCAAACAATACACAGTCACAAGAAAACCATTTTTAGGGGGACTTATCAGAAAAAAATGGACTTTGTAGCAATAGAAAAAGGTCATGTAGTCTGATGAGTCCAGCCTGACCCTATTCCAGAGTAATTGGCATGTCGGGGAAAGAAGAGAATGAAGTGGTCATGTGTAGTGGCCACTGTGCAAACCTTTGGAGGCAGTGTTATGATCTGAGGTTGCTTCAGTTGGTCAGGTCTAGACTCAGTAATGTTATGCTGCAATAAAATGAAGTCAGCTCATGACCTGGATGTACTGAATGACCAGGATATCACACGATTGATTGAAATCTTAGTGTGTGTGACTTTTTCTTTCCAGGCAGTGTAATATCACACAATACTATGTTAGGTTATCACATAACTTGCCTCACGCTGACTAGTACTTCAGTATGCGTGTTATTATTATTATTTTCTTTTTAAGTTTGTCAGAAAGCACATGACTTTACTACCCCCAAGTGTGTTCGTGAATTCCCAGCACATGAAAGTGTCTCTTTACCTTTGATGCAGCTGTGATCCAGGAAGGGTGGGGGTTGGATCCGTTTCCTCCACAAGGCGCATGATGTTTCTATGACACTTATTTTGAAATCTTGTACAGCTTCAGTATGTGCGAAGAAAAATGCTGCTTGACCAGCTGTACGAGTGTTGTAGCTCTCCTGCTGAACCTGAATGATTCATCAAGCACAGAACACTCCCAGTCTTTTAGCACACAACACAGCTTACGTTTCCCCAAATGCCCTAAGACATCCTAAAATAGTAAATATTTGAAGACCTTGTTTCTTCTCTTAAAATGAGAGGCGTTAAAAGCAGTGGGATTTCTTTTTTTCTTGTACGGTCTCCTCATTCCTGCAATGCTTCACTTGTTTTTCTCACACGCAGCAAAAAGTAGCACACGCACTCGCACACATCGATCCCTTTTAAATCTCACCAGGCTTTCCCAGTACACTCAGGGGTCTAGTGAAAGAATCTGCTAGTAGAGTCCTGTTGTTGAAGCAATGTTCAGCGTTAGACAGTCCATAAACATAGAGGAAGATGATGAATGGGAACACGAAGATGCTGCTTAAGATGTTAATAGTGCAGCAATAAAACAAGCTGACAAACGTATTATAAATATGTAAACATTTTTATATGCAGAAGCCACTCTCTCACACATACATGGGTCGTGATATCCAAGTTGTGAGGATCTGTCTGTTTGGCATGTTTTCTTTTATTATAAACGATAAATCTAGTAAAATCAGACCATTTGAGTCTTGCGGTTGTCCCATAGGAACAGCAAACCCATCCAGCGTGAATAAACATAAATTCAACTTGTTTGATGAATGAAACGTATAACAACTGCTCACTTATGATCATAATTGCTGTTTTGGACCATGAAGCTAAGTTGAGTTGTTTCTTGAAACCAAAACATGTTTTTGATTGCAGTAAAAATAAGCAATGATCCAAGGGGCTTCTTGCGAGAGCTTTCCAGAGAAGTAGCGAGAGAAGCTCGGAACATTAACATCATAAAGAAAGACACTGATAAATCACAGCAGAGACCAGAAACGCCGAGACACAAAGGTGAGGACTGAGCGCACACACGCGCACGCACACACACACACACGCACATGCACATACATCCATACCCACACTGTTTTTTTTCTTTCTTTCTTTCTTTGTTTTTTTTTTTTTTAAACACCAAAAAACAGCACACATTGTACAACTTGTGGATCAGTCGTGTAAATCTTTACAAGAGGGCCTGCAATGGTCTTGCCAATGGTTGCCATTCCCAGATGTACACTAAGATTTCCTTTTTTTTATTGAGTCTCATCATCTTACTATGCTTGAAGATTTCTGTAAATGTTGGTTTTACACCGTAATTCACAAGACATTTTGTCCCAGTTTGACTTGAACGCCCTTCATAAATTTAAGTATAAAGAAAAATGGGCATTACTTTAAAATAATAGAAATAGGTTTTGCTCAGCGAGAACAAATAATTAAACATTTGGTCGTGCATCATTTGATGAATCAGTAGCAGTACAGCCCTGCCCACAATGATGTAATGATGAATAGCACTGCATGCAATGATGTCATCTGGGCAATAGAAGTATTCCAGTATTCCAGTTCTGTCTTGTATAAATAATGGTGTTAAGAATATACTGTAGTCCTGAGCATTTTCAGGATGTAGGCCTGAGTATTTTTTCTTTTTTTTCCAACAAGCCCAAGTGATTCATCGTACCAGGGTAATTTAATGGGAATGATCATTAACAGCTAAAAGCATTTTATTACAGACGTGTAAAAGTACAGGAGTTTATCCCATTGCTAAGCTACAAATGAACCAAGCAAGGCTTTACACATGAGCCACTGCTTTTCTGGATTTTAATGCGCACATTAAATAATTGTACGCTATAATGAGTTTTGTCTTTTACTATTATGTTGCTAGTTATTGAAGAAATTATTTAATTCTAGCTTTTACAGATTTTATTACAGTTGTAAAATGCAGTGACGGTACAAAACCTTAAAGTAGAAGTTTTAATGAGCACTATGTTATATTTATTAAAGCCAATTTGATCAGTAGCCCTGAGAATGAATTGCTGAGCCGCCGTTAACGAGAAATATTACCTAAGACAGGAGCAGGACAGGTAAAACTGAGCAAAGAAGTAGGAGCTTGCATTTAATTCCTGGGGAAATATGTAACTACCATAAAAATACAGGTTAAGTATCAGGAATTAATTCCCATGCCCGAATACACCAACCCCCTGGCCTGTGGAAGTTTGCTTGTTATAATGTGTGTACTCATCATAAATTGAAGTCTGAAATACCAAGACTTTGAATTCGTACTATTCTGGGCACACACGCTGCCATCAGCAGTAATATTTTAACGAGGAGTTCCTTTGGTGTTTTTGAGAGTCAACACTTTTCAAGCCTTACATAACATTTTAGTTTAATATTGTTTGGTATTAAATCTGATCATGTGCTATACGGATTTGTGCCCCACACCATCCCCTCGCAAAAAATAACTAAATAAAAAAAAAAATTAAAAACCTGGTTACATAATGATTTAAAGCCTTTATCCAGCATAGTCAGCAGAATGTAACTAAGTGTCTACTGTAGCCAGAGTAAAAGCCCTGGAGTTTCCCATCCAGTGATGGATTCAGCATCCCAAGCCATCTTAACTCTCATCTCACATAACTGTCACTGTAGTACATTTACTTCTGTGCTTCTCTACTGTCTGCCTCAGTGAGATGCTTACCTTGGATATGTGTGTTTATCTGTAACATGTATTGTTGGACGTATATGGGGTATTCATTCATACCTGATTGTTCTGATGCTGATCCTTATAAGGGATTCCATTCGTTCTGATTTCTCAGTCAAGCATGCGTAAACTTTACTCACACTAGCAGACCAACACTTCTAAACGATGTCCATATCCACAGAGATATGCATATATGCGCATACATACTTTTTTAAGATTTTGATCATACAGATGTAGTTGTTTCTGTAGAAAATGGTTAACAGCGCAGTATTGTTTGCATCTTTGTATTTCTTCTCTCCACAGACACGGTCTCGGAGAGGTCCTACTCCAGATCGCTCTCTCCTCCAGAGGATGGATTTAAAATTTCAGAGTCTCGGCTGTATAGAAGTCAGGGGATGGGCCCGACGCGGGCGGAGCGCTCGCCTCGCGCGAATAGGCGTGTGGCTCATGCACCACGTTCACGTTCTCAGCCTCGGATGCCGGTTCGGCCTCCAGCCAGCAGTCCATCCCCGAGAACAAATTTCTCTAGTGGTTACGATACGGACAGTAGCAACGAGTCGAGACTGCCACGTGCACGTGCTGACCGAGGTTGGAAGCCCATGCGCGAGGTCCTCAATGTAGACAGCATACTGAGCAACAACACCGAGCACCGCCTCCCTACCGTGGCTCAACCGAAGAGGCAGCCCTACGTGCGCGAGTCCAGTTGGTCTGCGCGTGAAGAAGTAAAGCCTAAAAACTTGATGACTATCTACGAGGACGAGCAGCGCCATGAACTGGGTAGCAGGAGCTCCCTGGAATCAGAAAGCCATGACAGGGAAAGGACTAAAGGCACGGTTAACCAATTTACTCTGAGAAAAGAAAACCAGAGTAAGTACCAACGAATGGAATATGAGAGCAGCGACAGGCTCAGCAATGGATCGGCTAGTTTGGACACTTCGGTGGTGGAGCCTGTAGGCACAAAAGAGCAACGGCGTGTCCCTGAGGTATACCAGCTGAGGTGAGGATGACTTCTTTTTTTTTTTTTTCTTTTTTTTTCCTGAATTTCTTTTGCCATCAGTGGAACAGAACTATGCATAAGCCTAGCTTAAACATTTCACAGCTTAAAACATTTTAAGCCAGATATATAGTATATTTATCATGACTAGATCCATGTTAAGTAGTTAAGTATCTCTTTACTAAGCTTTAAATTAAGTGAGCAGTGGTGTACATGTGAGGATTTCTTTGGCATTTTCCATATGTTGATGCACATATTAAATACATGTACAGTTCATGAAGGTTTTTTACATTATATTACAAGTTGCTGAAGAGATGGCGCTCTGAAATGCTATTATAAAGCGTTAGTTTTTACTTTTGTTTAGCGATATGTTTCATGTATAGTTACAGACACATTTATTACAAAGCAATATATGAATATCGTAATAGAACCAAAACTTACCAAATCTCTGATCCATCGCCACCCCACTACCACTAAACTCTACAGTTTGTCTGTAAACGTTCCTGAGTTGGGGTTAAACCAATATTTCATTAGAATAATTAGCATAGAAAACGGGAAACATTTTTATTCCTATTACTAAACCATAACAAGTAATACACCACCTTCCAGACATCCAGAAGTTACTGGGTGTGCTGTAGGTTTGTGCAAGCTTCGCCACGCTGCAGAATAGTTTAATGAGGAGAATTGCTGTTGCAGTAATTTACGGACTCACTCGTTGAAACTGAATGTCTGTGGCGCTTGGCAATATTCCACAAATAAAACCTAACAATAAATGAAGTAATATAACTGAGGCCCAATTCGTTAAGGTCTCTATTGAAAATTGTTGAAGTGAATTAGGTGACATCAAAATCATACCTTTTTAGTAGTAAATTTTTGAAGGCAGATTTTGTTTGTACATTTAGATGTACAATGCTGGTCAAAAAGTCACCATTTGGTTTTATATAAGCAAATCCTAAGAGCCTTTGATTTGTATATTTACTGCATGATTAAAATGTTTCAGTTGGCAACTGCATAAAGAAAACAAATGAGATTTGTTGAAACTATTAGAATTTGGTTAAGAATGGTCCAATGCATTATTAAAACCTGGAAGGATTGTGCAGAACCACCAACTGGAGGAAGTGTGGTCTGAATGATCGGGATCACATAAACACTTGGTGAAATTGCATCATAAGAAAAAATGACTCGTAGGATTGGGACTGAACAGCGGGGTGTCCATAAGAAACCAACTTGTTAGAGAGTCTGATGGGTTTCAGTTTTCCAGGGAGTATAACGATAAACTTTGAAGCAATGGGAAAAAGGTCATGTTGAGTTTCTATCTGGGATATGCGAAGAAAAATTATTTCACTGTACTGTAACGTTTATGTGACAAATAAAGGCTTCCTCTGTTCTCCTTCTATGACGTAATTCACCCATCATGCATGGTGGCCCGTGTACAAGCCTCTGGAGGCAGTGTTATGATGTGGGGTTGCTTCAAGTTCATCAGGTCTACTGTAGGTTTAGCAATGTTATTTGGCCATACAATGAAGTCAGCTGATGACTGATGAATGAATGTGCTGAATGACCAGGATATCACATAAGTTGGGTTTTTTTCTTCCCTGTTGACACGGGCTTATTCCAGGACGACAATGCCGAGATTCATTGGGCTCAAATTTTGAAAGCGCATAAGGAATAATTTTCACACATGAATTGGCCATTACAGAGTCCTGACCTTAACCTGACTGAGTCACCAATACAAATCTTTATCAATACAAAGTCTGGGCAAAAAAATGATTGCAGCTCTGGGCAAAAATAAATGTTGTGGCATTGCACAACAATGTCGAAACAATGCCATGGCAAATGTGCACCGTTACCCGAGGTTTACTAAAATATTAGTGAGAGTGTTTATTTATTTATTTATTTATTTATTAGGCAGTGCATATTTGATATTACAATAAACATATGTTTATTACTATTTAAATTTATTCAAATGTTCCTGATTTAATATTAGTGCTGATTTACTTTATTATAAATGCAACAATGTTTAAATTTAGTTCAAATTAATGCACCATTTTCCACTTCCTGCTTTATAACGCACCGTTTCCCTCACAAGAAATTTATTGCCGTGTCGAGTGAGAATGTAACAGAAGTGGAACGCCTGTGGCAATAGTATTGAATTCTTTGTAGTACCGTTTTGGTTTGGAATTTGATAAAACTTTAAAGGCCAGCTTGTAATTTAAGGTGTAATCAAATACCTTTGCAGTCATGGATGTAAAATGTTTCTCTGATGAGACAATAGCTTAAGAGGTGACGAGCACATTCCGTCACAGTGAAGCAATGATTTTCCTTCAGGGTGGATTAAATGTAACCTGTTCAAAAAGACAGGGAGACAGGGGGAAACGTATATTCTGCAACATGCATTGTACAATAATAAATCCATAAAAGTTTTGTGCCTGTCTTTTGTCACCATCTTAGGGACCCAGATTTCCCGCGGAGGTATGAGGACTCGAAGGCAGACAGGTCACAGACACCGATTTCCTTCGGTAAGTGCTATACGGAGCAAACTAAGATGGATGCCACATTTTCACATTTTATATTGTGAAAGAGATTCTATGGCAGAAGCGAGGGAGGGTGTAGGAGAGTGCAGTATGCAGCAGTAGTCTGTGTGTGTGTGTGTGTGTGTGTGTGAGTGCTTGTGCTCTGTCTGGTCATCCTGGCGCATGGCACATAATAACGATGTCATTCGTCCTCCTACAGATTAGGCAGAAAAACAAAATACTCACCAGTTTCAGCAGAAAGTAAACAACAAAGACAAAGAATTGTTTCTGGAAATGGAGATTCAGGGCAGTGGTTCTTTGCTTCTCTGCAGGAATGTACAAGATTAGCAGACTGGTGCTGCCCAGCGGTGCCCACGCTGCCAGTAAATGACAAGAGCAGGGTTGTCAGGAAGGTGACATTTAAACCCACATGGGGGGAGTGTTTTCTGTGCTCTTATTCTTCGATCTTCCCCATGAACATACTCTAAATGGCCTGATGTGTTAAAGGGCCAAACGGGGAAGCATCAGTCAGCCAAGTGTTTGTCCCGATAGTGAGCTTTATTTGTTTTTGTCCTGTTGAAGGTGGTTTATATAACAGTTATGAGTTGATGAATCGAAGTGGAAAGGACCGCATTTAGAGCTGACCTCATGCTGGCCTCTGTACCCGTGGACATGTTTGTTCTCTCTGTGTTCTGCGAGATGTTCACTTGCATAATAAATAATTAAAACTGATCACATGAATAACACTCATGATTTTGCAAGTACTGTAATTCCAATCTGCAAGAATGTCTGTCTGTCCTTGTGTAGTCTCGTACACGCCTCAGTTCTGACTTGTTAGTTCATGTGTGATGTCGACTCGTACAGTATGTGAGGTTCGTTCCTCCCTTCTATCGTATCCCGTTCCATTTTGCAGATTGTATTGACGGGTCAATTTGGCACCCGTTCAGGTCTTTTGTGGCTGCAGTGTCGGTTTCAGTGTGTTGTTTTTGCTGAGTGTTAGGATCCTGCTAGGTTTAAAGCTGCAGAAGGAAATAAAACATTTAACACATTTGGGATCAAACCGATAAGTTATAAGAGTGAACCAAATGTATCGTTTTAAATCCAGTTTTAGGCTGTCTGTGTTACAGATTATACTGTAGGTAATTAAAAGTGATTAGTTTGTTTGCACTGTAGCTGAATTTGCTCATTCTCTCCACATTATTTGCTGTAGTAGTAAAGATTTTGACTGAATGTCTTTTAGAATATTAACTATTAAAATGTATAGTAATGTTTAGTACCGTTATAAAATAAAAAATGTTTAATTTTATACTGGTACAAACAAAATTAATATTAATATACTGTACTTTTCATAGAATGCGGAAATGTTTTTCCTACTGCTTTTTTTTTTCTTTTGCTTAAATAAATGAAATCTGAAACATTTTGAGTTAATGCTTCTTTTTTTTTTTTTGCTTGTATAAAATGTCAGATTTTATTTATTTAAACACAACTTTTCTTTTTATTCACTAATATTTATACTATGCAGAAATGGACAGCATCAGTCACTTATGGTTTCATCTTCCTTGCATAAACATACATTTAAGTAGATCTACAGTGAGGGGAAAGATATATAAGGTGCATTCAAGTGAAACCGGGACTTGTGCTGAACGGTCTCGTGAATGAAGGCGTAAACCTAATTGACATTTACAGAAGACTTCAAGCCACAGTATGGTGATGAGACTCTTAGCCGCAGTAAAGCATTTTAATGATGCAAACGTTTTAAAGAATGCCGTACGTTCCTGAACGATGAGGCGGCACAGAGCTCACTGCAGTCGTTCCAGTGAACATTCAGCAAGAACTGTAAGAACGTCTGAGCCTTGCAAATCGAAGGATAAATTGAAACCCTATCATCCATGAACACTTGGATATTGTTGTCATATCCGCTATACAATCCTGACCTCGCTCCAAGCCATGGCTCTGGTGTACTGAGAAACCTTTACACCTTGATGGGTGTGTGTGTGTGTGTGTGTGTGTGTGTGAATGTAGCGGGGGGGAAGTAAAGGGAGTTTTTACTCTTGTAACTCTGTTATTTCGTCATAAGTCACAGTTTGACTTGAACACCTCACATATTTCTTTCTTTTTTTCCTTTTTTTTTTGTGAAATAGAAAAAATTGAAGAGTAAGAGATTCCATATAACACATGTCAAAAATGTCTGAGATTGAGAAACCAGTCAGGAACAATAAACGCACAAGGTCTGATTTACAGTCATAAGAATATGATGAGATTTCAGATTACATATAAAATAAAAACCAACAGACTACTTTTTTATCATGTTTTATCTTTAATCAGTTATGGTTTAAAAAAAAAAAAAAGTGGTTTGACTGTCTGAACATAGCCTTGCTGTGTTAGTCCATTAATGCTTGGCTTTTTGAGAGGCTGGTTTTAGCAAAGTTGCTTGGTCTTGTGAATTCTTTCCTCGAATGCCACATGCCCTGTATTGTGCTTGCATTTGTTTAAGCCCAGTGCTGCGCTCACTACTTTCCTGGCTGAGAGCTGCACTTTAGTTACAGCTGGTCGGGCACAAAGGTCAAGTCAGCAGGAACTACCGAACATTCAACCTGTTAAACGGACATCGCCTTTATCGGATCGGATTCAGCGGAGCATCTTAATATTAAATGTGAGCCGTTTCCAATAATACTGTGTGCAAAAAGAAATAGAAGGTGGTACTCGATACACACATCTGACAGCAATGTGATCTAGCTGCGAGTTGGTCGTCGTAGCTTTGTAGTGCTGGCTGTTTTTGGAACAGAATTTCTTCTGAGGAAACATGTTAGTGACACGTGACTCATTTTTGCATTTGGTCTCCAAAAATATCTTGAAGGTTGGAGGTCAGTTAGGGTTTTCTCCACTTTAGAAGCAGAGTAACTTGTAGCACTTAACTAATAAATAAATGTTTACATGCAATCTAAGCATGTATTCAAATTTATGTTATGTCCTTTGCATATACTTGTAGTTTGTTATCTGGCTTTTTCCTGTTTGTTCTTGGTTCTGAGTTTAAGTATGGTTGAGCTAACATACAAAACAGGTGTGGGACAGTGAGCCGCGTTGTGGCTTTGCCAGTGACCTCACTCTCCCAGTTCAGACCAGATCAACGGAGTGTTGATTTACGGGTGCAGTTGTACCACCCATAGCCCTTCCCTTCCAGCCTTCCAGCCAGTCTATCTTAAGCTCCCACACTGCCAGGAGCACTGCCTCAGGCTTGTCGCTCCACATGATATATTTATGTCTTTAATTAATGCTTCCCCAAGTGAAGACTATCATTAGAATGTTAGTGTCCCGTGGCCCGATCTGTGTTCTGTCGATTTAAAGAAAAAAAAAAAAAAAACGCAGTGTAAATGAGATCATGTCTAAAACTAGGCTTATTGTTCCATGTCACACTAGTGCTGATCTTGGGTAAACGTTATTGATTCATTTTCTTTAACATCAGGACCCAAATGGCTTATGTCAATGTGATCACTCTACATACATGATTGTGTTGATAGTAATGATCAAGTTACAGGGACTTGAACGGGAAGTGTCGCACAAATTTGAAGTCGGTTAATAAGCAGGTTAAAAAAAAAAAGGTTTGACGAGGTAGAAACTATCATCATTGATATTGTAAGGTTGTCTGTGTTTCACCCATGTCAATGTTTTGTAAATGTCGGTAAAATTTCGATCACAGGAATGTTTTCAGGCGGCACAGTGGTGTAGTGGTTTGCACTGTCGCCTTGCACCTCCAGGGTTCGGGTTCGATTCCCGTCTTTGTGTGCATGGAGTTTGCATGTTCTCCCCGTGCTTGGTGGGTTTCCTCTGGGTACTCCGGTTTCCTCCCAGTCCAAAGACATGTAGGTTAGGTTAATTGGCATTCCCAAATTAGCCGAAGGGTGTATATGTGTAAGGAATAAGCAGTATAGTTGATGAGTAAGTGAGGAATGTTTTCAGGACAGCGAACTTTATGATTTGTCTTTTCCAGAAAACATGCATGTTTTAGTCTTAAAAATTTCAAGAAAAAAAGGAGGCATGTGAAGGAGCATCTGTTCAGATTATGTTCACCGTATATACTTAACCACGTTACACAACATGGCGAAAGGTTGATCATCAACCCTGTATGTTTGTCTTCCCTAAACTGTTGCCCCAAAGTTGGAAGCATTCAATGGTATACAGTATGATGGTTAGGACTGTATACTGTAGGCTCGGGCTCAGTTTTGTATTCTAAAGCATTGCAGTTTCACATCGCTTTTTTTTTTTCTTTTCTTTTTTTGGTGGAAGAACTTAAATATCCTTTTACAGAGCTCTGACCTCAACTCCATGGAACATGAACTCCAACTGCACCCCAGACTTTCTAAGTGTCTGACCAGAGTCTGACCTCACTAAAGCATTAAAACATTCTTGTGGCTGAATGGACACGAATCCCCATAGCCACACTCCAAAATCTAGTGAAAAGCCTTCCCAGAATAGTCGGTCTAAATTATTAGATAATTATATATAATAGAATATTATCTAATAAAAAAGATCCTGAATTGGATGCTCCTCAAGCTCATGAGAGTCTAATAGTCAGGTGTCCACATATTATTGGCCATGCAGTGTATAAATGGAAACAAAGCTTGACTTTTATTAATACCTTTTAAAAATCACAGTGGTAAAAGGAGAACACAACCCTTTAGTCCATGCTGTTTAAGGAAAATGATCCTTGCTGTAATACTACCCCAAGGTGGATTATTTCCCTACAGCAGTGACCGTTGGGGTTTTATCGCTTATGAAATTGATCAGAAGCATCCTAGTCATAGGATTTCTAGTTTGGACTTTTGGCCTGTTCTGTGATTAATAACACTGTGATCATATTTCACTTTTGTACTTCTGCCTGGATGATGACTGCAGTGCAACAGTTTGATTTGACTAACTCTGAGTATTTGTGTCTGCTGCCATTACTTTAATTTGTGGCCTTCGAATCACAAGAGGCTTAGCAGCTTAAGCATGATCGGCTTGGACGGAGGGGGTAAAAGAAAACCACAAAACAAGTTCTGAAGTCCCGTCATAATTGTGTGTCGGCTGAGATCGACTTGCCTGCGAATGCTCTTAGAAAATCACAACAGAAGGAGGGAGAAAGTAGTGTGCTGACACATCACATCTCTGTAGTGTGGGCTAGTGCAGTTTTAGGTCTGTAGGTTTGCAGGCTGCATCTCAGGGGAGAACTCGCACCATCCTGCTCGAAACCTCCCAACCATGCAGGGCTTTATTGTTTTTGTACATCTTTTTGTCAGAATGCTCATTATTATACCTTATTCATGCAGTATAAAGCACAAAAATTGCACTGATAAATGGGAATAATAATTGCAATGAAATGTTCATCTCCAGATACTTATATACTGTATTGTAAAACAGTTTGCGGTTTTAGATCATAAATGATTTGTACTTGTATCTGACATTTAACCTGTTTATGTATCATTTTATATTTATCCTTTTATATTATCCTTCAGTACTAGCAATGGTGTACATGTGTACTTGGTGTACCTGTTTAGCTTCTCATCAGCTCCTTGGCTGGATCCTGAGCGCCCCCTAGTGGACCCATTAGCTTTTTCAATCATAAGTGGAGTAATACTGATATTTTCAGGCAAATTAGTTTTAATGAAATCTTGTACACTGGGGATCTGAAGACTATTTCCTTAGTCATTGACTGTTATTGTTTACTCCATGGAGTTTTTGCAGTGAAGGAAACATGCTTTCTATCAATGTATCAATTTATTTATTTTATTTGCCAGTGATTTAAGAGGCTGGTTTATATTATGGACTTTATCATTGTGCATAAACATATTAAGCTGTAAAATTTAGAGCAATTCATACAAATTCTGCATGATTACTTAATACATAATTATTATGAGGAGATCGAAAACTATTTGAATATAATCCAGTATAATAGTATGTCCTTAACAATTTTAACAAGGTATTAACCGTTTATATTTTTCTTTTCCTTTTGTAGGGGAATTTAGAGGTAAAGCCCTCAAGCCTTTTCCCAGGTAAAGTATTGGTTAAAGTTTCGAAAATGCTCTTTTCAACTTTGCTTTGTTTTTATCAAGTCACGTTATTTCATTCTGTCTGAATATCTATCTATTTTAAATCAAACAAGAAAATGTTAAGTTATATTACATGTTTTTTTGTAACAGAAACAGAAGAGGTCAGTTGGACAGATCCGACAGAGTGAATGGTAGTACTGGGACTGCACATTTAAGCAAGACGAGCAGCTCGGAGTGGAACAGCTCTGATGATTTGGCCGGCCCTGTATCAGAGCAGGAGGATTCTTTATCTAACACTGATTTGTCTCCGAATGCTCACCAGCCATCCCAGAGTCTTTCTCGAACCTCACCGCCACCGTTACCCCCCAAACCCCAAGCCCTGAGAGGTGAAAACAGGAGAGCTTTAACTCCAGCTTCTTCTCACGTGCTACCCAAATTCCCAGCCAATAAAGGAGCAACGTTGTCGAAGATCAGCTCAGAGGTATGGCTCGAGAACTCTGAGCCACACATGCTCTCGTCATCAGACAGCAGCTCTAAATCCGGCTCGTCCGACCAGGAGAGGAACGATCTGTCTGCCAGTGAGAGCGAGGACAAGAGTCCCATCATCCCTGATTGTTATACCGAATCCACTATCGCAGGAGAGTATGCAATCCCCACGACCTACTTTTCTGTTGATAGCTGCATGACAGACACTTACCGGGCTAAGTACCATAAGAAAAGATCTGCTCTTCATACAGCAGCAGATTCTAAAACAGGAGAGCACGCATCTTCTAGTGAGAGCGATTACGGAGAAAGGACATCCCCAGCTACTACAGACTTTAACTTCCAAGATCTGTCCAAAGCCAGGAAAGAAACAGGTATTCCTACCATATAGTCCAAAAGCTTTAATATTTCTTGGAATAGACCAGATTTCTGGGTGAAAGTATTGTATTTGACCATTAAAAATCTTCCTTTTCAGGTCATATTAGCAGTAAACCCATCGTGAAATGGAATCCTGTTTCTGTGAAGGGACTGGACGAACATGGCTTCCTCTGACACACACGGTGTCCACAAGACATAGAGGTAATTATAAGTGTTGAGATTCTTTTACTGTGTGCTGTTGCTGAACTTGGTTGACTTGGAGTGTGAGCATCTGTATAACACAATAAATACATTTTCTTTTAGTCAAATCACTGTTGTTTAACACTTGATGATGAAAATAATAATGAGTAACATATAAAATATAATTAAATAGCAGTCAGGGTGATCGCATAGCAAAACTATTGTGAGAGATTTTCAGCTATATAAGGAATGAAGTACAACAGAGGAGACCAACTTGACCAGCAGTCCATCAATGATAATTTTCCCACAACATGCATCGTAAAAACCAATGGCCATTAGGAAATTTAGTTTGTAATATCACCCAAGTTATAGTAACTATATACAGTCATCCCTCTATTAGCCTCCCTTTTGGAGACGAGACAAAAAAGACAGTTTGTCACATTACTTGGAAACCACAATGCATACACTGACTGTATGTCACTGACTCTTACTAAGCACTGAAACAAGAGACTTCTTCCATAAATGTTCATGAAATGTCTCTGTACATAAAGTCATATCATTTATTAGTGTGTTTAAGAACAACACATTTAATCCAAAATAAATCTTCTGGAGAATTTGCTGTTGATTTTAGTAAAGGTTAATCAACAGCCAATCAGATTTGTCGCATAAATGATATTAAGGAAAGAAGAAGACGCTGATATCAGACACCTCAAAATGTCTGTTTACTCAATGCTTACTTTTTTACATAAATAATTAACTGTTAAATGTATTCATCTATTTATATACACTCACTGAATGCTTTATTATGAATACTGCACCTATACTGGGGAAGGCCTTCCTTTGCTCTTACAACAGCCTCAATTCTTCATGGCACAGACCCGCAACATGATGTAAACTTTCTGAGATTCCGGTCTGTGTTGACATGACATCACACAATAATAATAATAGTAATACTACTAATAATAAATGTAATAATGTTTGCACGTTGCATTTTCTGTTGCTCGTTTGTGCATCACATTGTGTGTGGGTCAGTTGGGCCTTGTGAGTGAGGCACGGTACTGACTGGCAAGGTCTATCAAGTATGAGATGATTAGATAACTGCATGACTGTGTAGGTTTACAGGTGTTCCTAATGAAGTACTCTGTGTTTGTGTGTAATATTGTATGCGTCTGTGAAACCATGTTGTCTGAGTAAATATTTGCTTCTTTTAACAGATCTAAAACGATGGTTTTAAAGTGGACGTAGCGACCAGGAGAGCCGCTTAAGCAGAGTGACCCGAGCTCTTACCTTCACTCACTTTTTCATCAGATCCATTAAAGGAAGAGTTTTATGGACGTTTTGCTATTGCACCTTTATGAGCCATTCTAGAATAATAATAAAAAAAAAATCACTACCCGATTGCTTTTTCAATTATTATATTTTAATCTGTTATTTCAGATTTCAGAATGTAGAAAGCTTCTATAAGAGCCAAAGCGTCTGTGAACTACTGTTTACATCACTGTGTTTAGGGATGTTTTCAGTGCAGTTGGATAATAGCACATTGGTTATTTATATGTATGGAAGATGTTTTACATCTGCTATGTATGATAGTTTCTGTGGTATGGTAAAGGATTTAAAAAATATTTTCATATGTTTTTTTTTTTGTTTTTTTTTTTAATAAATGTTGGTGTTTTTTGTAAAGAAGTTGTAAAGCCAAAAAGATAATGCCAATTCTGCCTAATGTTTCTTGATTTCTCCCCTACTGAGTTTACATGGTTTTCTATTCTCTTGGCTGTTGGGTTTCAGCTCCTATTGCTGATCTCTGTACTATGTTTAAATGACTCCATTAAGCCTAGATGCACTAAACTCTTAATGTGGCAGAGGGTAGGAAAAACACTGAATTATGTACTAAAGCACACAGATCTGTTTTTCTAACAATTGAAACTAATTAAAATCTACCCAGCTGTCATGATTGTTTTTTCGCCGTATATTTTTGCACTTTGATACGCTGATCTTAAGTTAATCGATTTAAGGTCACACATTTTTTTGAAAGTGGACTGGACTCTTACGTTGTCATCTGTTATGGAAGTTGCTTGTACATGACTTTTAATTTGCTCCAGAATACATGGGTACACTGTATAGTTTTATTTTAGGTCCTTTTTTTTATGTCATAGATGCAATGTAAATTTTGTTTTTATATTTTACTTTTTGTTAAAGTATGATTGTTTTGTACATTTAATAGACAGACGCTAGTAAAACAGTGCCTTATTTTTTATGTAAACAAACTGAAAATACTGAAAATAGCTCATTTTATTTGTAATTTCTTTCGTATGCTGTTTCATTTCTACTGATTAACAAATGTTTAATAAATGATTTTTATTTGATTGTAGTTCTGATTCCATGGCATAATGGCTCTAAAACAGATACACACACATACAGTGAGGGGGAAAAATGCACGTTTTTGTTGTTATTTAAATAGACATCCAGTGCATAAATCTACTTTAAATTTACACAGTTAATGCTGTTTGACTATGTATATACACCAGGACAAAAAAAAAAAAAAGAACTCGTACCTCATGAACCTAAACAAGGATATGTTTTAAAATAAATGTTATATCCAGTAAAATATTTGCACACTATATAAAAATACAGTACTGTGCTAAGTCTTGAGTCTTCCATCATTTCTTCATATTTAGCTTCCAGAGCCAGAGCTAGGATTCTTTGTATTTTTGTAATGCATTCACCAGTATTACTTCTGATATGACAAATATGACTTTGTTGGCAGATGATCAGGCCGGTGATTAGTACACCAGTGATGTTGAATGCTTGTTGCAGTTAAACATTTGTTGCTATTTCTTTAAGCTACATAATTAATTTTCATTTAATATGAATGATATAAAATAAGGGGTGGCTCAAGACTTCTGCACAGCACTAAAGTATATATATAGATATAGATATGTTAAGGCCATATAAAATGTAAATGAATAAAACATATATATTTTTATATATATATATATATATTGTGCAGATTGCACCGTGTCATTCATCATTAAGAAGACAATGCCGAATAACCCAAAAATAAAAAACCTTATTATACTTGCACTTCCCAGAAAAAAAAGGTTGCAATTTCAGAAGTGTCTAATTATTGATCTCCATTAATGAAGGCAGTGAGATTTGAAATGACTGGAACCGGGTAACACATTATCAAAATCTGGAAGGATAGTGCTGAACTGTCAACTTTGTGGGAGAAATGTGGTCAGAAGAAATCATGAATGGAAATCACATAAAGGCTTGGTAAAATTGCATGACAAAAGGTCCAGGGAAAACCATAGCTATGTTTAATACTGAAAGTAAGAACATTTCCGTATCCATACAATATGATGAAAACCTTCATTGGACTTTGGAGCAACGGAAAAAGGTCATGTAGTCTGATGAGTTCAGGTTGACTGTATTCCAACATCAGGTGCATCAGGATAAGAAGGGAATGCATGAAGCGATGTACTGAATGACCAGGTTAACATATCTATGGACTTTTTTCCCATTGATGATGGCACAGACATATTCCAGAATTCAGATTGTAAAGGGTGGTTCTAAAAGCATTAGGAATTGTTTTTACACATGAATTCACCACCACACTGTGTGTGTGTGTGCTGTAATCAAAGGTTAAGGAAATGTTGAAGTGAGACTCTTTTTTTTTTTTTTTTACGGTAATATACTGTACATATTGACATGCATGAAACGTTATGCAATATGGGATCATGGAGTGTTTACATTTGGAGTAATGCTTATTGGAGTAATTACATACATCATTTTAATTTTTATTAACTTTACTTATTATAAAATAAAAAGTTGCACACACAGTTGAGGTACTAATGTCTACATCTGCCGTTCATATCAGACACAGTCAATATATCTCTAAAAATATCATATATTGGATAATCTCATATCATGATGTAAACAAGTAACATAAGGTATAAATTATTTGGTCATCAGTAGCAGCTCATGTTTTTACATAGCAAACAAATCTGTGTCCCTTTCCTGTCTTGCAATCCCGGATTTGCCATTTTGTCTTCCTCCAAACCAGGACGCACTTCTTGTTGCTCTTGACTCTAGCCGGCGGTGGACCACGCCTCCAGTTGGTGTAAGTAACTGGCTCTCCATCCGCCCATTCCCACTGGCCTTTACTCTCCCGGTCATTCAGACCTGCACAGAGTTATCATCAGTTTCCCTTAAGATGCAACTTAGCGTCAGTATGTTCACACAATTTTTACACAACTTTGCATATACAGTACTGGAAGGTGAATGAAGTGCCGAACAAATTACCAATCCAGAAGGGCTTCCTCTCACTAAAGTCCCAGAGCCAGTCCATGTCTGCTTTTGAGAGCACACTAACAAGGTTCCCTTGGAAGCTGGGTGAAGTAACAGCTCAAGTTGATGACAGAAGGCAGAACTAAGGAGAAATGTAATATCTGTTGTGGTTTAGTGGTGTGCGTTTGACCTCACCTTTCTCGACACGCCGTCACAGCATGGCTCCATGTGGCTTTTCGCTCTGTGCTCAGCAGATAGCAGTGGCGGCGATGATAAGTCCAACCCTGTGGACACTTCTGTGCATGCACAGCCTGGAACAGCAGAGAAAATCAGATCCTCTGTTTATTTTAAAAATGAGGGAATATAAATGTTACATTCATGAGGATACAATATAACGTGTGTCTTGCGCTGACTACCTCATCTGTAGCAGCCCAGGGTTTCCAGGCGATCCCATTGCACTGCAGGAGTTGACCTAAACTTGCATTAAAATGGAGAAAACCTGCCAGCTCTGGAGTGCAGGCCTTAGACTCACGCCTGGAGAAAATATTCTGAGCACATAACCATGTATGCATTGATTACATTGAGATAAACTTGCTCACAGATGCACTTGAACATGCAGATCATATTATTATTATTATTATTATTATTATTATTATTATTATTATTGCCCAATGCTGGATTCATACCCCATGAGTTGTCTCTCTTTGGTTACTTGTAGGTGGTGCTGAAAGGTGGCTTGTAGTTTTGACTGGTTGGGAACGCTGCTGCCCTCTACTGGTTACCTGGACTTGTGTCTTCTTCGCAGAGTTAAAGGCCGTAGTTTCGTTTTCAACCGTCAGTGACATTATTCCATGATACTGCAATAAAGTGTAGAGAAACTCTTTTCAAAGTTTTTAAATAAACTTACTTACATTATTTCAGTGCTGTAACATTAACTAACAGTGCTGACATTGATGATGAACTTAACTAGTTTACTAGTTTGTTTTACTTCATCCTTCTAACTGTACACATGTAGATTGTACCAGGATAAGAGGATTCCCTTTTGACTGTGTTTCTCCTGAAGTTTCTTTATTGTGACATCTCAGAGTCAAATTCAGATTTAACGGTCCTGTATTCGTCTATCCCAGGAGACTTAGGGCACAAGGCGGGGTTCACCCTGAACAGGCTGCCTCTTGATCTCTCGCAGGGAACAAACACTCACACACTAAGGGCAATTTGGGAACGCCAATTAGCCTAATTTGCAGGTCTTTGAATGGTGGGAGGAAACCAGAGTACCCGGAGGAAACCCACCAACCACAGGGGGAACATACAAACTCCATGCAGACAGAGACCGGAATCAAACCTGGACCCTAAAGGTGCAAGGCAACAGCGCTAACCACTACACTACCGTTCCGCCTATGGGTCACGTTTCAGTCATTTTCACCTTTCCCTGCTTTTTGTCCTTAAACAGGCTAATTAGATCCCCCTCATGTGACCTCATATAAGAAGATCTCAGTTGTTGCTCAGTTCCACCCAGCTCTGCTCAGCTTTGCTGTTCTTTGGCAGGGCGTGGCTTTGCAATAGCTTATTTACATAGACACTGAAACGTCATGTTTAGAGAAGGGGTGAAACAGGTAGTTTGAGTGTATAAAATGAGGAGCATTAACAGGTGTACTTTGGGGGAACTCTGACACCTGTGTTAACTTTTTAAAGAAAGAGTACAATATGAGGCCGCTAAGTAAAGCTGCTTTGAGGCGACATCCGGGAAAGCGTGACACATTGGCTTACTGTGTAAAGGACATCAGATCCACTCCGGATGACTGAAGAAGGTCGAATCTGTGTGTGAAGATAAGCTATTAAACAAATTACACTGGAGCAAGATATACACAGCCTAAAGGAAGCATGCTGTACATTTTCAACTTACAGGCTTTCCATTGCCGTTGGTTCTTAGTCTTTTCCTGGAGACAGGAGTAATAACCTGAGGAAAGTTATCACCTCTAACTGTCTCCGCTCCATCTCGCACGGTGATGGGGAAAGTCTCTACCTGGATGGAGCCGTGTTTGGGGTACGGCCCTGCTTGGACCTCTTTACCCCTAAGATCTGGTCCTCTGGGGAACTCTTTCGCAGCACACTGCGCTGTGGAAGCAGACAAGAACCTAAATGAGCACTGATTTGCAAATGTATAAAATGTAGGAAATGTACATATTTAGTTTCTCATCCTAATGGCAACTTAAAAAAAAAAACAAAGGCCACAACAAACAGTACAGTAGCTGTCAAATCATATACATCATTTAAACTTAAATATATTAAGCTATGAGCTGACCATTCTTGTTGTCCATTATCGTAATGACAGTTTTGTTGTTTCCTCTCTGTATTGCACCTACAGGAGAATCCAGCGTCACCACAAACATCTCCTCAGCCTCTTCCAATAAGTCCTGCACAACCTCCACCTTCCACTGCCGACTGGCCACACCTGGAAACACGTGGAGTTTGGTAGATTAGTATTTTTTCTTTTGTTACCCTTCATCCTTTGGGTATATTATTATCCAGACACTGATGGAGTATCTGTAGGTGACAGCAAAGTTTTTATGTGGAAAAACAAACCAGAGGATGTACAGTACCAGGGTCAAACTGAATCAGAGTTGATGGAGCCGATATGAAATCCTTTCCTATAGCTGCTGTCAGCTCCTTTACCTGATGAGTGAAAAGCAAATCATTATGTAACTAAAGGCAGGTTTCCGCTTCCACCTACAGTATTAACTGAAAATAAAGGGCTATTTTTTCACCTTGACCATTACATATGATGAATCCTGCATGTTGCCCCTCCTCTGAACTGTAAGAGAGAGTGGTCCTTTGCCTTCACACACACGGTACTCTGTCTTGGTCAGCTCTACACTGGCCCAGCTGAACTCTAACCTAGAGATAGAGAAACGGAATTACAGTAACAAGTTGAGCATTGATGAACGTTGATGGTTTTTCTTTGATCATTTATCATTTTAGCATTAAAACGGTGTTATATACTTGTTATAACTGCATTTTTATTTTTGACTTGGCAAATGGCAAGATTTCAAGCTTCTGTTAAAATGTTTCTGACCTGGAAATTAATTCTGGTCTAAATAGAGCTGCTTAGCTGTGACTTTTTTCCTGGAAAGGCCACTCAATGCATTTAAGGAGGCGAGTTTGTCTTTTTCTATTGCAATTACACCTCACAAGCAGCAGGGGGCAATGAAATTACAAACTACTTATTTCAAAATGCTAGCCTTCATTATGAGCTTGTGGGGAAAAAGAGTTCAATGAGCTCCTAAACACTGAGCTGCCTCCAAAAATCTTTGAGTATAGAACATATGCTTGCCCACTTTTTCTGCTTCCAACACATCAACTTCAGGAAAAAGGTTCACATGCTTCCAGTCACCATTGGAACAAGATATTGAAAATGTAGCCACTGTGAGAATGGCTAGAGAACTGGGTCAGAGCAGGGATTGTGGGATGTTCCCAGGCTGCAGTGGACAGGACATTCCAAAAGTGATCCAAGGAAGGAAAACTGGTGAACTGGTGACAGGGTCGAGGGTGGCCAAGGCTCACTGATGAACATAGAGAGTGAAGGCTGGTCCTTAGTGTATCTTGATCCAACTGAAGTGCTACTGTAACTCAAATTGATGGAAGGGTTCGTGCTGGTTCCAATAGAAAGGTGGCAGGACACATATTGTGGGTCATCACTGTTTTGCTGGTGAGAGAGACCTACTCAATATTGGTCATAAAAGTTGGTGTCATACTGTCAAACGTTTAGACACACCTATTCCATGCTTTTTGTTTTATAATTACTGGGTGCAGGCTTTCATTCCAACCAAACAGAAGCCACACCTGATTCCACCTGTTTAATAGTCATGTGTGTGTGTGTGTGTGTGTGTGTGTGTGTGTGTGTGTGTGTGTGTGTGTGTGTGTGTGTGTGTGTGTGCGCGCGTGTGTGTGTGTGCGTGTGTGTGTGCGTGTGTGTGTGCTGGTTAAAATTCATATACATGCTGATGTTTGAAGAGCAATTGAAAATGTCGTGCAAGAGAACCAAATCAAATAGAATGGCTTAAATTGGCAGAGTAAAATTTAGGATTTTGATTATTTCACAACATCAACTTGTGCATTAAGTGCCATGCCAAAAAAAAAAAAAAAAAAACACCTTAAAAGCGGGCAGTAGCCTCTCTACAGTGTAGCGTATAAAGTCGTGTTAACTAATACAAATAAGAAGGCAGGAAAACATTATTTTACTTTTTGGAACAAATAAAAGCATAAGAACAATTAAATTGCATAGGTATGATGAGTGTGATAAGTGTGTTTTGGTAATAAAAAAATAATAATAATTTAAAAAAAGAAAGAAAGAAAAAAACTCCTGAAACATGTCCTACTATATCACCAAACAATTCAAAATGCACCTCATAGAACTCAAAGGCAAAGTTTTATCAAACAACCAACAGTAATAAAAGCTAATTAAATATAATGACCTCACCAGTGCTGTTTCCTTAAAAAACAAACATGATACGTTTTCCTGCTCAGCACACTGCAAATTCGTCACCTGCAATGCGATTACAATGTAAGTAGTCGAGGTCAAATTTCACAACCCTTGTTCCATGCAGAAATGCTTCCGGAAGTTCAGCTGAGACTCATAAAGCTTCTGTGGTCCCACTGAGCTAAATCGAGTTGGTATCTTTCCCTGGCTAGTGTGAAGAACAAAGTTGGAAAGCCTCAGAGAACGCCTCTAGTGTTTAGTAACCACAAAGTTACAACAGAGAGAAAAATCTGATTGATTGAATTTCACTTCACGCATCAGAAAAAGAAAATATAATGCCTTCATTTGGTGTTAAATGCTTTTAAGCTTGAGTTTACTTGTGAGATGGCCCAGTGTTGCCCAGTGGGTCAGAAACTGCAAACTCCAGACTGTCATGTAAAGCCTCCAGGGAGGGGTTAATTATATACAGAATATTCCTCTTGTTCAGATCCCACTGGGTGAACCTCTGCCGAACAAATGCACCTGAAGACACAACAGCAAGTTCACACAGAGTTCACACATTTGATCAATGATACAGTCAGTACACCAAAAGACACCACTACACCACTCTCTCACAGCTTTCTAGGTTTTTTGAGTTTCTTTATAAACAGGCATAGCAGCTATTTTTTGCTAAACTGCTGTGCAACATCTTCTTACCATTGGTTACGTTTTCCAAGTATCCAAAGTATGGAGCTCTGAGTATATGGAAGATGAGGTTCTCATCTGCAACATTTGTATCCTGAGCCTTTAATTCTCTGGATGAGATAAAGATTCCATAACGTCCATCTTTCAGAAGCTCCACTTTCCACAGAGTCTCCAGCACGATCACGCGTGGAGCAGAGTGGTCCAGTGTTTCAATCTGAACACACATATAAATTGATGGTCAAAAATACATTTTCATCCAGAAGACCAAAAATGAACCCTTATGAAAATTCTTGTGTACAATGATTTTAGAATTGCCACTTCATTGAAACACCACTTTAAACACCATGATGGTTTCTTTATGGTGTTTTCCCACAGATGTCCCACAGAATTAAACATAATCATAATTGCCTTTAAGGCTAACAAGTATGATGGTTAATTCATTATTAATAAATTTAAATAGTGATCACTGAAAAATACATGTTGTATAAGACAAATTTAAGAGAAAAAGCACATACCTGTATAGAAAAGAAGACTGGTTCTGTCTGCACCTTCCCTCCTATCAGGAAGCCTCTTCCCGTGCTATCAGAAGCAGTGAACGTAAAGCGGTCAATCTGAGAAGCTCCGCCCAGGTGTCTGTAAGCAACAGCCAGGTCCTGTAGATTTTGCTGTGTGAAGTTGCTCCCTGGAGCTAAAGGGATCCTTTTTACAATAAGCTGACCAT
Source organism: Clarias fuscus (assembly GCA_030347435.1). Classification (NCBI taxonomy): domain Eukaryota; kingdom Metazoa; phylum Chordata; class Actinopteri; order Siluriformes; family Clariidae; genus Clarias; species Clarias fuscus. The sequence goes on from CM059205.1 coordinate 17,942,154, forward strand.
ACTGTGGGGGCTGCATGAGAATGAAGATCAGGGAATGAGGTGGAGTATCTGGGTCAGACAGGTGCAGGTGATCAGTGGTGATAGTAATAGTGGAACCCTGAGGAACCTGGAGACCTGCGTTCTGCACTAGTGTGGGGAGAACTCTGTCTGTCATCTCCACCAAAATCTCCAAAGAACCATTACGTGTGGATTTTCCATTACTGATGACAAACCTAGGAAACAATTTAGAAAAATGAAGATGTAAGCAAAGAGTTTGCATATTCCTCAGGTTCTGTAAATTCTCGGAATAAAAGGTTACTCAAGGGTTCTTGTCAAAATTCTTTTGATAGTTCATTTATTTTGCTTCTTGAAGGAAATACAACACTTTTAAAATATCTGAATGAATGCATGGATGGATGGATGGATGGATGGATAGATGCACTTATACCAATGTCTCACTAGTGCTTGAATACCATAAAGGTGGACATTTTCAAGGATAAGGCATTCCACTCAAGAGTGTTCACAGGAACAGCGAGCAACCTTGGGCAGGAATGTCATTCACGGATGTACAGCCTTCCACCATTAGCATGAAAGGTTTCCACCATTAACATGTTTTACTGCATATTATCAGTATACTTTGCTGTATCTGTAAATGTCAATCGATTGTAATCTTCATTCAAGATAAATTTCATCACAAGTTCTGGTGCCTTGGGTGCCTTGAATGCCCCTTACAGTAGATGGATGGATAGATAGATAGATAGATAGATAGATAGATAGATAGATAGATAGATAGATAGATAGATAGATAGATAGATAGATAGATAGATAGATATTTTCTGTGTTAATGTTGCTGTAATATCACAGACAGAAATTGCAGTTATAATTGAATATATGTATATAAATAATATATGTATATAAATATTATATCAGACATAAGTGTAATATTCTCTCTTTGGTCCATAAAAAACCTATAAAGAGCTTCTTCTCTTCAGGAAGTGTTGAAGTCAAAATTCCACTATGCAATGCAGCTGCACGACAGCTGTTAGAACAGAGACTAAGATCAGCTAGTTAGCGATTTACGAGATTACAGTGGAACAGTGAAGCAAAATGGCACTGGCAGCAATATTAGCGTGACAGTGGAAGCTTTGCACCCTTATCTATTTGACACACTAAAGTGCTAAAGTGCATTCCTGTCTTTGGGTTGAAATGAAAAAGGGCTTAATGCCATTGTCACCACTAGGCAGGTGTTAGCAGGTAGTCAAACTGCATTGTGGGTAATTTAGGAAACTTTCAAAAAAAAGTGAACGTAAACCATTTAGTAAGAATTTTACTACAAAACAAATATTGGAATTAAAGATCACACACTAATTCTAAAATGCATATATATATATATGCATATATACAGTTACATACAGAGTAGTTTTCTTTCCCCTTATTTAGAATGATTAAACCGAATGTACCGGTAATCAACACAACATAAAGGCAAAACAGGCATGTTCCTTACTGCACTGTCTCTCTAGGTGAAGTTGCTCTGTTGTCATGGACGTAGCACACCAGATTAGCCACTATGTCCAGCTGGCTGAAGGAGTGTATGGGAATGCCCGTGTGTTTGATGTACTCCATATGACCATGTTCTGGAGGCACAGTGATCACATAGAGCAGCTCTTCTGGCTTATCAGTGCCGTCTACAGCCAACAAGACATCTGTGGTGATCACTACATGCTCTCCACGACTAGCTCTCATTGGCTTCACAAACAACGCTATGTCTCCTGGCAAAGAAAATAAAATATTAAATAAACATGATTTAAACTAATATCAAATTTGTATATTAAGCATATTCAATTGGCTAATAATAATAATAATAATAATAATAATAATATATGTAGCATCATTTCTTGCTAAGATCAAAAAATTTAAGAGAAAAACCTTTCTCTAACTCCTTGAGTGAGATGTGGAAGTGTTGCGCAGGAGAACGGTTCCTGCCATCCTGTAGATGAAAGATGAAAAAGTCTTGTGTGTGAGCTCCACCCCGAGCTGTGTGTAGGTAGCGTAGCAAGTTCATATCTACAGTTTCCTGAGAGCAGTTCATTCCTATTGATAGTATGCGCCACTCCAGACCTGCCTGAGAAGGCACCAGAGAAGTTCACATAATAGTTTGTGATTATATGATTATATGCCATCACTGAGATTACACACAAGCACATAGCTATAAGACACCCCAAACTGCAGAGACAGTAGTAATTGATAATATCTTTTCAAATTAAATGTAGGATTAAGAGCAGTCTTTTTCGTGCACTGACCTTAAGCTGAAGCAACCCATGAATAGGAACACTCTCAAACACATAGATGACGTTAGTGGAGGGAGAGTCATTGTCATGAGCACTTAGAACAGCACCGGAGATAATTCTGGCTTCTCCTGGTTCCACCTCAATCCCAGTGTTCCTGAAGAACACCACAGCTATTAGATCAGTTCCATCATATGATTATTTCAGTATACTATTTACAATTATACTATAAATAAAATGACTTTATGAAATGTCCCATTTAGCTATTTATGAATCATATATATACTTGAGCAATATTGAATTTGAAGTTCTAGCCAATTACATTTGCATGAAAAAAGTATATTTTACATTTTATTTTATTTTAACTTTGTGAACGTTTGTGGACACCTGACCATTATGCACATATGCGCTTGTGTGCTTTTTGAGCATCCCCTTCCAAATTTAGTCCCTCTTTATTGTTATAATAACCGCCACTTTTCTGGGAAGGATTTCCACAAAATGAATGGCATTTAGCTGCGAGATCATTAGTGAGGTCAGCCACTGATGTTGAGGAGGTCTGGGGTGCAGTTTCACATTCCAGTTTATCACAAAGGTGTTCAGTCGGGTAAAGCTCATGGATCTGCACAGGACACTTGAGTTCTCCTACTCCAAACTTGGCAAGCCATATCTTCATTGAACTTACTTTCTGGACAGAGACATCATGATGTTGGAACAGAGTTTGGCCTCTTACTCTATGATCTACACCCTACAAATTCATTATATACAACTGAGTGTGCTTACAGCTTTGTGGCAACAGTTTGTGAATGAGCCACACATACAGTATGTAGATGAAATGGTCAGGTGTCCATATACTTATGGTCATATAGTATATCAATAGATTCTGATAGATCTGGATTAAAAGACCCATTTTAAGTTAACAGTGTTGAAGAACTTGCAATTTGCCATCTGTCCTGACCTACAGTAATTATCTCAGCTAAAAAATAAAAATAAAAATAAAACTTTTTACTTTTATAAGTAATGTTTTTGTATAAAGCACCTAATGATACATGGCTTCTCATCATTGACGGGCATCACTTTGACCGATATCTTCCTCTGGAGCTGGTGCTTTCCATCAGACAGCTGGATGATGAAGCTGTCCTGCTCACTCTCTGAGTCATCATGCAAATACATTAGTGTCATACCTGTGAAGAGAATCACCAAGAATTAAAAAAAAAAAAAAAAAAAGCTGTACTGTAAGTGTTAAAGAATGCCTCAAAGACGAAATTGATTCTTTGATTCATTCATTCACCCATTTATTCATTCATTCATTTTATATCGGTACCATTTCTGAGATCTTCCATGGTGAAAACCTGGATCTGACCCTCTGTTCCATGATTCTGGATAGATCTTTTATAATGGGCCACATCATTTCCATGAAGGCCACCCATGATAGCACCATGCTGGGGCTGCTGGATGATGCGAAATGTTAATCGGTCTCTTGGAACATCTAAATCCACAGCATTAATAATGGAGGCATCCAACTCCTTCACGTCTCCTTCTCGGACCTGCAATACACATCTCCATATTGGCTACTATGTAAAAGACTGGCAGCATTTTCTGCAATAGTATGTGGCACTTATAACAACAGGTGTGTTTAGAATTATAGTAGTCACCGTGAAATGTAGGCCAGAGATGCTAGAAGTAGCTTTTATGTACAGTACTATATTGACTATATTGACAATAAATATATATTGACTTTAATACTGGGTAAAATGTGAATATTATATGTTTTACATAATCTATAAATTGCATTTTACAAGTCCATCATCACATTAGCCATAGGAAAAATCAAATACTGAATGATTCATATAAAATATAAATATATTTAAATATATATATATATATATATATATATATATATATATATATATATATATATATATATATATATATATATATATATATATATATATATAAATGAATAAAATTCATATAAAATATATATTCATATATTTTAGCAGTTATTTAAGACTCACATTAATGTTCCTTGCTAGAAAATCTGGCCTTTCATCATTTGTTGGCTTGATGATGATGTAGAATGGATTGCAGAAGATTGGTGTTCGCCATCAGAGATGTATAGCATAAATTGGTCTGCAGTGGGCTCAGTCCTTTGGTGTCTGGACTGTACATAGTTGATGTGTCCATTCAGAACATCCCTGTAGGAAAATGAGGCTGAAAGACAGAGCACATAAAAGCCAGCATTGGTTAGCAGAGGTGGAAGGCAGAGGATATTGTACTTAAATATGGTTTGTACTTTACCTGGGTAATTTTATTAGTGCATACTCTTTCATTTTACTCCACTACATCCTAGAACAAATACCTGATTTTTTACATTTGTGCGTGGCATGGCATTGCATTAACTAACCACAGTTGCGTGTAGCATTTGTGTAAAGAAATAACATTGCCACCTGCTGTCTCTATAATACATAATTGTGTGATTTTCTTTCCCTCTGTGAAATGCTCAGCAGGTGTACTGATGTGTATAATATGTATCAGGTGTTCAAAATTAGAAGTGGATGTGGTTGCAGATAGTGGAAAACGCTGTATGTTCACAGTTTTACAGTGTGAAAGGGGATATGAGAGTGCGATTCTAGAGGGGGGCACGGGGTGGCACCGCCCACCCCCTGAAATATGACCCCCCCCCCCCCCCCCCCCCCCCCCCCGGACTAGTTCTTGTCCGCCCCACCCCCGTGCCCACTTAAAAAGTCATAGAATCGTCCCTGAGAGAGAGAGAGAGATACTCTTTTGCTATGAGTTAAATGTTACCTGTGGACTAAGACATGCCCAGCTGAGTTTTGTATTTTTTCTCAAGTAGAAACAAAAATGGACTCAGTCAATCATTGGCATGATTTTGAAAACCATATCAGTGAAAGTACTAACCAATACTTATTCCAATGTTGCTCTTTTCAAACCCTGGACTAGGCAGAATGTTCTCAATATAGCCAAACTGTGGTGGGGACACCAATACAAGAAGCAGTTCCTCCAGAGGAGTGTCCTGGTCAGAGGCTCCTATATGTACTCCAGTGATAGAGGCAGAAGCTCCTTCATCCACCTGAAGCACTTCACCTGTAGAGAAAGAAACAATTTATCACAAAAATTATAGTTAATGTTCATATTTCTCATTTATATTGATATATATATATATATTGATATATATATATTGATATATCCTATTTTTAAGATCTACTGAACTTTCTGTACATAAGACATTCCCACCCCTGTATATAAAACCCATAACCATATTTTACCACATTGTTATTTAGTGTAAATAAGCCACTTATGTACTTCTGATTAGATGCTAACTGCATTTCACTGTACTTTGTACAAGGACAATACAACAGAATCCAATCTAATCCAATGTAATCTACTCTAATCTAATCTAATCTAATCTAATCTAATCTAATCTAATATAATATATCGGGGCTAATATAAATTATATGTGATTATCAGTCTATCTACGTTTATTTATTATTATAAAACTTTATAGTATGCTTTTCTCTATGGTGAGGCCTGCATAAAGCATTTACTCTGCAATTAGAATTGATCAAATAAGGTATACCAATAACAATAGACGGTGGTTGGTTGTCCACAGGATAAACAGTAATGTTTAGATCATAGATTAGCAAGGAATCTTGGGGATGTTTGGTTTGTGTGTTAGACTGGGGTCTGTCAAAGCAGCATGAAGAAACTGGATCTGTCTGTTCATCAGAGATCACGAACGTGATGGTGTCATGACGAGGAAGTAATCCAACCTCCAGGCCTTTGGAATGTAATTTACTGTATGTTAGTAATTATTCTTATTTTATATAACATCATGATGAATTCACATACAGACAAATATTTTTTGCAAATATGTTTCCAATTATTGTGGAAAATAATAGATAAAACACATATAATACACATAAAAAGACAGAAGGAGTAGATTTAGCACCTGTGTGTTTGTAGCTGATGATGCTGGCTTCTAAGTCTTCTTGAAAGAACCTGTCAACCACTATACCATTCCTTAGCACCACACCATGATATGGCTGACGAGCAATCAGATACGTCAGTTTGCTGTCATCACTATCGATATCTGTTGCACAGATGTACTCAATGGTGATCACTACTTCCTGTCCCTCTGCACACTCTAAAACGCTCTTCAAGCCTGGCACCAGTGCTGGCATTTCATCATTGACTAGTGTTACCTATCGGTGAGTATAAAGTCATGCAGTTAGGTATCAAATTAAGTAACTGATTTTATGTATGGTTTGTTGGTTTATTTTACCTTTATATGCAAAATGAAGTCCACTGAATTCACCCCATCGGTGGCTGTACATTCAATGTTATCTTCCTCTGTCTCTGAACTGTCATGGTGGTATCTGTGACCATCATCACACATATTGGAAATACATTCACAACCACAATAAGAAAATTAAATTCTAAACTCCTACTAATAATTGATACTGGTAATTGAAAATGCTGTAATGTCTGACCTAACTTTTAGGCTTTTCAGGTCTCTAATAGTGAAGGTCTGGCCTTGACCCATGGGCGCACCATCCAGATATACTTCCCCATGCTGAGGCTTTCTCTTCAGCACCACATATAGCGAGTCCTCTAGAGAATCCACATCAGTCAGGTGCAATTGAGCTGCACTGACCCAGCATTCTCCTCCTTCATCCACAATCAAATCATTTGTGTGTACCTAATATTTAAACAAAACTTAGCATTATCTGAATACTTATCATTGCAGTTGTTAGTAACTGTTATCTAGCCATTAATTAATATATATTTAATATATACTGGTCAAACAAATTGTGTGGTCTGAACACATTGTTTTGGATTACCTCCGGGAACTGGTTGTCTACTGGGAGCACTGTGATGTTGAAACAGATTCCAGTGGTAGTTCGGCCGTGCTCACTGGTTACAGACAGCACATACTTAATATGTTGAGGAAAAGGTCCGATATCTTGAATAGGAGGCATATAGGCCACTTTCATATAGTTGATAGCATGCTAGTGGGAAGGACGAAAATTGTTAGCATTCCCTCTAAATTACTACGAGAAAAGTGGGGGGAAAAAACAATTGTTAACCTGTGTGAAAAGTCTAAGCACAGGCGCATTGGAATCTTTAGCCAATTTTGGGACGCTGTCGACCAGGAAGAGCCGCCCCGCATCAGGTGACCTGGCAAAATAGGGAGGTAAGCAAATTTATACATTTCTCAAGTATTTTTATGGAGAGTTGTTATATTGTTTGATGGCTTTTTTTTTCTAAAGATAAACCAAAAACATGACAGCAAATTCAAAACCAAAAAGTACATGATTAAGATAGATAATTAGATCAAAGAAAGAAAAAGAAATGTGCTTTTTCAGTTTGTTATGTAGTTACACTTGTAAAATTATTTTATGTTACATATATTATTATTATTATTATTATTATTATTATTATTATTATTTAAAAAAGAGAAAGCAGTACACCTCACTATTATCGTACTATTATTATTATCGCATTGCTTTCTTTTTAATAAAAGTGCTTCCTTTTTAAGCGGACACATGAAGTTGAAACTGGGTGAGTGAGAACAATTCAAAGGGCCCCAAGTGACAGGGGACATGATCATCATGAACATGAATGAGTTTACAAAACATTTTTGAAGTGGTCTTTTTCTGAGGCAGAATGAATGTACAATATACGCTAATCATCCACAACATTAAAATGTAAACAATACACAATAATTATAAACAAACACCATAAATAATAATAATAATAATAATAATAATAATAATAATAATAATAATATCATTTTGTCCCTGTGTTGATATATATATGTATATGTATTATTTGCTGTTCCATTTTTGGTTTGTTAATCTGTTAAAGTGTTTTGCATTCAATTGCTAACATAATATTGACCTGATGATCATTTAAAAAATATCGATTACTGCATACCCATTAGTGGTCGTGTAGAAAGGTGGAGTGGTAACAGTGTAGGTAAGCTCACAGTCTGGTGACTCTACATCAACAAAGTGCAACTGCTGCTTGGTTAAATAAACCACTTCCGTCTCTTTGACAGTCAGATGTCGAGTTACTCCTGGGGCCTCTTTAGGTGGCTGATCTGGGACAGGTTGTATTTGAATCACAATGACCTGCAAAAAACAAAGGGGAATTTAGTTAGATAGTTAGATATTTGGTTGGTTGAAACATTAATATCCATATAATTCAGATCAAATTCTAAGTGAAAAGTCACATTATGCAGTAGAGGTCTTATCAACTAATTAATGTGTCTGGAGTCAGTGATGGCAGAATTAGCAGATTGAGATATTGCTGGATTGGTGTTGAATGTGTCAACAAATTACACTGTACCTGAGGCTCTGAGAGATTGGGAGGATCATGGAAGTCAGATAACACCACTTCAAAAGAGTCGTCAAATATTTCATTGCCAAAGTGCCTGTAGTAGACGATGGAATGAAAGAGATCCTTTTGTAGGAAACGCATCACAGGATAACCTACAAAGAAAACACGAATCCCCCATTAGACAACATAAGTAGATGTCAAAGACAACGCAAGATAGCGGATTACAAAATATAATCACTTTAACCTGTAATTCCTGGACCTGGTAACTTCATGATCTCCCCTGCCTGAGGAGGCTTAGTGATGTTGAACATGATGTAGTCGTCACTGGAGTCCATATCTGAGGCTTGAAGTATAGAACCTCTAAGAAGAGCTGTTTGTCCCTCAGAGAGTTCCAGAACCATATTGGTGATGAGGAACGGTGGACTGTCATCTTTGGGTAAGATGTTAATTGGGAACTTGTGCCTTGTCTGGTGGCGGCCATCAGTGATCCGAAAGACCACAAAGTCTTTGGTGGTATCACTGTCATCATGGTAATAACGCACCACTCCAGCCTTAATGTCACTTACAGTGAACATGAACCCTTTTCCACCTTAAATATATTAGTTTTAATTAACCACTAATGAAATATAAAGAGATTAAAGTCTTTTCAGGATAAGTGTGTCAACAATTAAAGAAGGAATCAATTATCATTACACACCTCTGACAGTTAGTCTTCCATGCTGTAAGCCATCCACAGTTATGATCCGTACAGCCTTCAGATCATCATTGTCCACGATTTGCAACTGATCCCACGTGATGGGCCGAGACTGACCTTCCAAAAGACTGAGACCTTTGGAAATTTCAGCATTATAGTCAAAATAATGTCATCAGGAAGATGATATAAATAATAATGTAAACTGTTCACAAGCATACTTTAATCTACAGTATGGTCAAACAGGATTAAATGTTTACCCATGTTCCATGACACTCTTGGTGCATTTGTGTCCGCAGTCCTTATTGACACATGTACAATAATAGGTGAACTTTTCTCAAAGTAGAAATCATGGACTTCAAACTCTACCTAAATGAGAGAAGGCATTCATTACAGACAATCAATAGAAAGAAAACTGTAATCCTTAAGATTAGAATCCTTAAGTTCTACAGCATTGCTATGAAGGGCTATATACCAGACGGTTATACTATCAAAAGGGTGCAAAAAAGAAATGTTCCTCTACAGTTAACTAACCAACCACCTAAAGAGCTAAGATGGACAATGGACTGTCCATTATTCAGCAACATTATCCCAGTGGTGAGTAAATATGCCTTAATGGGTGAAGTTAGTATCTTGTCTAGAAGCTACCTCATAGTTTCTGCGTTGTGTATGGCTGGAATTGGGAGGCTGGTAGCTGATAAGCATCTCATTGAGGTCCACCCAGGTGAAGGATGAGATGGGCTTGGTATGATCAGATAAGTGCGTGATAAATCCCTCACTGGGAAGCTTGGTGATATTGAACACCAGCCTATTATTTGGGGTCTCAGCATCTACTACATCAAGGATGGCTGTGGACAGTGGAGTCAGGATGAACTGATCCACTTCCAGGATGAACATGGACATGAAGGCAGGCTTTGGAGGCTGGTTGGGAACTGCACCGTTAATGGCAACTGGGATCCAGGCTTGCTCTGACTGGATGAATAAAACACAGCATTCAAAATCAGAATATGTTGAGATAATAAGTTGGAACAAATCATTGGTTTGTACAGTGCTCCACGCTTTTGTCATATATACCTGGATTATACTCTGGCTCCTTGTATCTGTGAGGTCCAGTCTGACAGCAATATAATCAATATCAGGTGATGGAGGATCGATATGCTGATAGCGGATACCCATCATTAAAAATTCTTCACAAGACACTTTTGTTATTGTCACTAGTTTAAGTCCTTTCAAACAGTCTTCACTTTTGCATCTGGCTCTGGCTTTATTTTCTGAAGAAGTATAAAAACGTTAACAAAATGATATAAAATAAAGAATCTGGATTGAATGTACTGTACAGTATACTTAATTTTACCAAAAGTTGTTTCGTATCTAAACAGCAGATGTAATATATTGTACATACTGTATGTCACAAAAGTGAGTACACCCCTCACATATTTGCAAATATTTAGTTATATCTTTTCATAGGACAACACTGCATAAATGACTCTTTGACACAATGAAAAGTAGTCAGTGTAAAGTTTGTATAGCAGTGTAAATTTATTGTCCCCACAAAATAACTAAAAATACTGCCAATAATAGCTGAACCCCTGGCAACAAAAGTGAGTACACCCCTAAGTGAAAATGTGAAATGTCAATATTTTGTGTGACCACCATCATTTTCCAGCACGGCTTGAATTCTCTTGGCCATGGAGTTCACCAGAGCTTCACAGGTTGCCACTGGAATCCTCTTCCACTCCTCCATCACAACATCACTGAGGTGGTGGACATTTGACACCTTGTGCTCCTCCACCTTCCTTTTCAGGATGCCCCAGTGGTGTTCTATGGGGTTTAGGTCTAGAAACATGCTTGGCCAGTCCATTACCTTTACCCTCAGCCTCTTTAGCAAGCCAGTGGTCATCTTGGAGGTGTGTTTGGGGTCATTATCATGCTGGAACACTGCTCTGCGGCCCAGTTTCCGGAGGGAGGGGATCATGGTCTGCTTCAGTATGTCACAGTACATGTTAGAATTCATGTTTTCCTCAATGAACTGTAGCTCCTCAATGCCAGCAGCACTCATGCAGCCCCAGATCACGACTCTCCCACCACCATATTTGACGGTAGGCAAGACACACTTGTCTTTGTACTCCTCACATGGTTGCTGCCACACACGCTTGACACCATCTGAACCAAATAGGTTTATCTTGGTCTCATCAGACCACAGGACATGGTTCCAGTAAACTCACTTTTGTTGCCAGGGGTTCAGCTATTATTGGCTGTATTTTTAGTTATTTTGAGGGGGCAATAAATTTACACTGCTATACAAACTTTACACTGACTACTTTTCATTGTGTCAAAGACTAATTTATGCAGTGTTGTCCTATGAAAAGATATAACTAAATATTTGCAGAGATGTGAGGGGTGTACTCACTTTTGTGACATACTGTACTGTATCTTATATACAGTATAAAGATGCCATACCTAATTGTTGTCTAACTGAGACAAAGCTATCTGGTTCATCTCCTCTTGGCCCTTCTAACTTGACAGGTTCACCAGTGACCAGCTGACCATGTCCAGGTAGACCGGAGTCTGGTGTTGTCACCCTAATGGTACACTCTATGTTGGGTCGGTGCTCATAGTGGAAGGACATCACATTACCATCAAGAATATTGGAAAGGCCGTAGAACTCTGGGACGTCCAATGTCTGTGGTCCCAACTTTATAACATTACAGTCAGGTTCCATGATCTCAATTTGAAGTGAGAAGAGTTCACTATATGTCTCTGTCTCTGTGAATCTGAAGTACAAAAAAAGTTTTTAGGTACAGTACACTCCTACAAATGAATATATATAGGCCAGTAAAGACAGTAAAGAAATAATTCATTTTGTGATGGTTCAATATTTTCTTGAAATGTACCAGAAATATTAGACCATTCATAGACAAAACGCATACCTGTACAATCGAAGTCTGACGGTGTCTTCTTTTAAAATAGGACAACCATTATGCGTATATTTCACCTCATCAGCCAAATAGTGGCAGTCAAAAACCTGATGGAAGTATTTAAGAAATTCATATAAAATTAACATAAAAGCCCATTTAATTCTATGACTGTGGCATGGTTTGGACATAAAGCTACATTCACAATGTGGTTTTGCAAGCCACATACTGTAAAAAGGGCAAAAATGCCCCCTAAAAAACAATTGTTTCATCTGGTGTTTAACAAGATGAGGAAATGAAGAATTTTTATATTTCAACTGTAGGTTAAATTGCTTGTGGCCACTATATGGGAACAATGACAAACATTCATTATTGTTTATACCATTTAAACTTAAAAGAAAAGAAAAGAAAACACCATAATAATATTAATTTGTATTGAAGAGAATGTCTGGGCAATGTAACTTGTCCATCCATTGTCCAACAGTGATATAACATACACACGTGGACAAAATTGTTGGTACCCTTCGGTCAATGAAAGAAAAACTCACAATGGTCACATAAATAGCTTTAATCTGACAAAAGTAATAATTTTAAAAAATTCTATGAATGTTAACCAATGAAAGTCAGACATTGCTTTTCAACCATGCTTCAACAGAATTATTTAAAAAAAAAAGAACTCATGGAACAGGCCTGGACAAAAATGATGGTACTCCTAACTTAATAGTTTGTTGCACAACCTTTTGAGGCAATCACTGCAATCAAACGATTCCTGTAACTGTCAATGAGACTTCTGCACCTCTCTGCAGGTATTTTGGCCCACTCCTCATGAGCAAGCTGCTCCAGTTGTTTCCGGTTTGAAGGGTGCCTTTTCCAGACAGCATGTTTCAGCTCCTTCCAAAGATGCTCAATAGGATTGAGGTCAGGGCTCATAGAAGGCCACTTTAGAATAGTCCAATGTTTTCTTCTTAGCCATTCTTGGGTGTTTTTAGCTGTGTGTTTTGGGTCATTGTCCTGTTGCAAGACCCATGACCTGCGACTGAGACCCAGCTTTCTGACACTGGCCAGCACATTTCTCTCTAGAATCCCTTGATAGTCTTGAGATTTCATTGTACCCTGCACAGATTCAAGACACCCTGTGCCAGATGCAGCAAAGCAGCCCCAGAACATAACAGAGCCTCCTCCATCTTTCACAGTAGGGACAGTGTTCTTTTCTTCATATGCTTAATTTTCCCGTCTGTGAACATAGAGCTGATGTGCCTTGCCAAAAAGTGTATATTCCATAGGACATTCTCCCAGAAGCTTTGTGGCTTGTCAACATGTAGTTTGGCATATTCCAGTCTGGCTTTTTTATGATTTGTTTTCAACAATGGTGTCCTCCTTGGTCGTCTCCCATGTAGTCCACTTTGGCTCAAACAACGACGGATGGTGCGATCTGACACTGATGTTCCTTGAGCATGAAGTTCACCTTGGATCTCTTTAGAAGTCTTTCTAGGCTCTTTTGTTACCATTCGGATTATCCGTCTCTTTGATTGTGTCATCAATTTTCCTCCTGCGGCCACGTCCAGGGAGGTTGGCTACAGTCCCATGGATCTTAAATTTCTGAATAATATGTGCAACTGTAGTCACAGGAACATCTATCTGCTTGGAAATGGTCTTAGAGCCTTTACCTGTAACATGCTTGTCTATAATTTTCTTTCGAATCTCCTGAGACAACTCTTTCCTTCGCTTCCTCTGGTACATGTTGAGTGTGATACATACCATGTCACCAAACAACACAGTGACTACCTGGAGCCCTATATATAGGCCCACTGACTGATTACAAGATTGTAGACACCTGTGATACTAATTAGTGGACACACCTTGAATTAACATGTCCCTTTAGTCACATTATTTTCAGTATTTTCTAGGGGTACCATCATTTTTGTCATCATTTTGTGTATTTTTTTAAATAATTCTGTTGAAGCATGGTTGAAAAGCAATGTCTGACTTTCATTGGTTAACATTCATAGAATTTTTTTTAATTATTACTTTTGTCAGATTAAAGTTATTTATGTGACCATTGTTAGTTTTTCTTTCATTGACCGAAGGGTACCAACAATTTTGTCCACGTGTGTAGAGACATTCAATTTGAACTGATGTCTCTAAGTGATATCACTGTTTGAGACTTTCACATCATGCATCTACTGACACACATGCCACATTAACCATTTTCATCTGACTGTTTAACATCTTTAAACTGTGGTCATGTTGCATCAAATTATATCCATCAGCACAAGTTCATTTATTAATTTCGTATTACAAATGAGATGAAAGTAATCCAAATTCGCCAGAAACAATCTGTCAGCCCTGTCATACATGCATGCTTTCCATCGTAAAACCAATCTTAAGTAAAAGGCAAGCTCTGCGGCTTTCTTTAAAGAAGAAGGAGAAAAAAGTGGAAATATAACAGTTGGACAAAGTGAAAGATGTCGGATAATTAATAAATGTATTTTCTTTTTTTTTTTTAATAAACCATGAAAGAGAAACGCACAGAACATTACAACAAATGTGGCTCAGTATCATTTTACAATTGCGTGTCGATCTGTCACCACATTCTCATTTCTACTCCGGGTTCACCATGTATACTGAATGTACAGTAGGTCGAAACAGATGGACGGATTTTTAAACGGGCCATGTCAATTGTGCCTGCAGTGTCCTTATTTCAACTATACTAAATCCGACACAGGTTTTTTTTTTTTTTTTTTTTTTTTTACACAGACAAGCAGGGTATGTTAATATTTATATATGACCTTTCCTTTAACATGCTTAGTTTTATGGTTAAAACTTTGCAATACAGTTCAATAAATCATAGGTGTTTATGCAGGAACGAATCAGGAACAAATCAGTAATGTAACATTAACACACAAAACACTAATGTTAACCACTAATGAATACTGGATAATTACTCAGTAATAATAAATTGGTTTGTTATTCATTATGAGTCAAACAATACATTATGTTATATATGTTGCGTGATGAAAACTTACAGGATTAGGACTAAACAGCTGTGTGATTATAAAAAATTTTTAAAAACTACTTGTCTATACTACTCCTGTATATCTCCACATACCCAGTTATTAGTAGTACATTATTATTATGTGTTTCCATTTACATGACTATTTTAGGTCCTCATTAATTTCTAAAGAAACACTTAAGTCATAATCTAATGTGTACAATTGAAGTTAATACAGGGCCACTCATTTGCTCCTACTTCATTCCTGCTTAGTTAGTTATTGAAGACTACTGTAAAATGTCACTGTTTTGTGTATGCCTGTGGGTCTTGCACTTCCAGATGTTAACAGCAAGAAATAGATAAATCTAGCCAGCTGAAGCTGAGAGAAAATGACAACTTTTCTTTGGTTAAGGCAAAACTAATAATTAGCTGGACTAGATATTCAGCTCAAACTTTTCAAGCATAAATCAAAATTTTCTAAGATAGAAACGGGGAGCGTAAAAGCAGGATTAATACCTGAGGAGACAGTGTGCCAACACGTTGAGTAATAGGCTCATTCAGAACCACTTCCAGCTTGCAGGCATCCTTCTCTCTGGGTATGTGGAACTGCAGGTCTCCTTCCTGCAAGAAAGCCGACTGGCCTCTCTTCACCCGCAGGCCGTGGTTGGTCTTCACCAGAGAGCACATGCAGTCATGCAAATGTCCCAGAAAAAAGAGGAACCAAAAGGGCCACTTTTGAAGACCCATCCTTGGTTCGTGATTTTAAAGACCCTCGTGCATTTTCAGTTCAGCTGGACTGTTTGTTTGACATTGGATGATTTATACTCCTCTTCTCTTTGTCGTATTACATGCTCTGGGAAGATCTGTAAGTAAAAGAAAAGTGTATACACTTTTGCATAGAGCATATTTTGCTGTGTGCTGTGTGCAGATTTTTAATACTGTACATATAGTAAATAAACCAATGAAGAGTAACTACAACACTATAATTCTTTCCTCCAGTGTCTAAAAAAATACTTCATCAGCATTATTCCCTGACATGTTTGTAGAGACACCGGAAAAAATACAACCCAGTCTCAACGGGGTCACACATCAAGCTGAAAAAGGTCCTTTGACCTCAAATCCGACAGTCAACACAAAGAATGCTGTTTAAACTGTCAAGAACAAGGAACAAAACAGCTAAATAGGGTTAATTTCTCCGACCACAGTTAACTGCCAAAAGACATGATAAATGGTTTCCTTTTTGCTGTTGCATGTACAGTAGGTGGCTATAATAAGTTACTCTTGCTACACAGTTTGAGCTGAAATCTTTTTTCAATGATGAACAGTCCACGTCTCGATATCTCGAAATCATTTTGCTTGATATCATCACTGCTCTCCTGAACACTCCAGTTGTACGATACAGCTGCTTTCTCAGACAGTTACTCTAAACAAGATACCAATGTACTGTAGTCTACATCATGTTTGCATAATGTGTGTAAGAAGTTAAGCAACATGCATTGTTCAGTTTCCGTTATGCTTGTCATGGTCCATCTGTGATGAATCCCATAACACTGGAATATGTTGGTTATTTATTTTAAATGAACAGAAACATGCCAGATACTGGGAAACAGACATTCTCCCCCAAACCCAAACTATTATTACACTCACTTCCAGTCTTTCCTTTGAATGACATCATACTTTTCCTTGAATGCACATGTTAACACCTGACTAATCACACACATGGCATACATCGAAAGTCTCCTAAACAAGTTTCCTTAAGGTGAAAATCCCACTATCAATTATCCGATTATCAACTAATTAATTTTTTAGAATATAATATTTTTTTAGAGACTTTTTGCACTTTGTTTTCTCTATAGAGATTATCTTCCTGAGCACTTCAAGAAGATGTTCTTTACCGCTTAGCTGCTATATATGGAAAATGCCACAGACTTCCCATATAAGAAAAACATCAAGCTCCATATATGATATCTTACAGCTGCTTTTCAAACTATTTACCCAAATACAGGGAATTCGTGCTTGCTCAGTACCAAGACTTATTACACTTGATGGAAAGCAACATGACTACACCAGAAAACTACCATGAAGCTAGAATGGCTGAAGTCCAAGAAACCACAGCATGCCCTGGAGACCAACAGATTTGACTCACTCAACAACTTAGTTTAAGATGAGAGACGGAGATAGGATGAACTGCCAAAAATGTCCTTGGTTAGGGGTCTTAAATGGAAAAGAATTTCTTTTTTTAAGCGGGGGATGCTAATGGAGATAACAATGCTAAGAGGCCTTGTAAATCTTTTCAGAGCTTCTTTTATACCAGCAGCACATTATTCAGACTCCACAGTAAGAAATGTAATAAAATTTAAATCTTGGCATGGCATAGGAAAGCAAATTAATAACTCAGTTAAAGCTCACCCATTGTAGGAAAATAATATGTGATCCAGAAAGAGCAAAGAATTTGACGATGGGTATAAGAAGAAAATCCTTGAGAAGCCGCAAACAAACATTAGACTAAGTCTAACATGATAAGCAGTGAGGGCAATTTGTGGAGACCCAGTGAAAGTTGAGCCTACCCACCACCGGAGGCCAGGATGTTTGAAACAGGCAGAGGATTAAGTGTGTAATCACAGAAAATGGCCGAATTCCATACTGTGTTTGCGGCATATTTAAAAAAAAAAAAAAAGGGACTTTTCTCACCTTTAAAGGCCTCTCTGAGTATGTTTATGTATAGTATAGTATGTTTATAATATATTTACCCTTAATTAATCTGTGGGCTTGCTGTAGAATAAACATCACTCCCTAAGTCCGTAAAACAGTCCATTGGCATCAAAAATCTGAACCAAAAGCTGCATGTATGGGATGCTCTTTTTGGTACAGAACAATGAACAAATGAATTTTTTATTATGAGGGCTGTACTGAAAGTAATGCAAAAAATGGGCTTAATTTTTTTTTAGTACCCGACACAGGTCATTCTAATTGTTCATGCCAGTAAAATAACTCTTCCTCTATACATCATACTTCTACTCTCTATCACAAGCCATGCATTTGTACCAACCATTAACCTAACTTTCAAAACGTCTTTGAAAGCCCTCTTTTGTCACCAGTGTTGGTCTCCCACTGCACTACAGAGCATTTTACAAAAATGACACCATTGACAAGGGCAACATGCACAGATGGATGAAAAAGGTGGAAGAGGGGAAGGGAGCACTGAGGACAGATCATGCAGTGGGAGACCATCAAAACTGACAAAAGATTTTCGAAGAGGATTTAAGAGTTTGGTTCAGTGACGGTGCAAATGCATCACTTGTAATGAAGGCAATGTGGAATTAATAAAACAATTAGTCCACCCTTACATATTAAGTGATTTTTGTATTAAAGAAAATATCTTATTTGGCCAAATTATAATAAATCATATTCTGAAAATATGAATGCTATTACCAGTTCTAGTGTTTTCATATGCTGAGTGATAAGTAAATATGGAGAGGATCTTCTTAAATACTGGCACTAATTATTGGAGATAATTACACTGACTAACAGGTATAAAAGTCCAAAATAAAACAAAGAATATATATATTTTGCATATTATAATATACTATAAGAGGAAAAATTGTATTTTAAGTCCATAGCCCAGGTGTGCTGTGTAATAGAAAACACAATACCTCTCTTCACGACATTCCCAACACTTTACCTGATCACACAACAAGATCTCACAGTTCCCAAACCACAAACATTGTTCTCCAGGGCAAGATTCGACATGTAAAGTCATCGTCTGTGATTATACCATTCCCCTTGTTTAGGGTGATTTCACTAAGGTTTGGACCAAGTTCAACAACTTTTCATTAAAATGACTCCATGAGCTTAAGAGTTCTGCATAGGGCAGTTATTTGGAAATCTATTCATGAGTTCAAAAATTTACTTCCTACTTAATTAAAAGCTCAAAAGCAGATTTAACATTTGAATCAATAATAGTATGGTACGTTATATAATAATTTTAAAAAATCCTTTAAAAAAGATATTGTAAACACATCCAAGCCACATTACAGCATTTTAATAGTGAACAGCTCATATTTGTTAGGAACCTCCACTAGAGGTCACTGTTTATGTCTGTCAGTCTTGAGTAGTTCTTGTTGGTTGACTCAGTTTCCCAGAAGGCACCTCAGTCAGATGATGAATGCTCACCTGGACTGAGGTGCCTCATTAAAGCTTCTATAAATAGCAGTCTGTTCTGGGAAACTGGGTCGAGCATTGTTTGTCTGTTTGGTACGTTTGTCAGTATGTTTGTCTATTTGCCTGTTGGTTTGTTATGTTTATATTTGTAACTACCGTCATGTGGGCAGTCCTTTTGTTTGGTTCTTGTTTCTTTAAGTTTATACTTTGGTTTGTTTTGTAGCCTTTGTTTGTCTAGGGCTCTACTGTTTGTTCTCCTTATGTTCCTTGTGTTGCTGGATTCATGGAGCTATCCTGTTTCATGTTTAGCTAGGCTGTCTCCTCCTGTATCCTGTGTAAGTACTGTTCTGTCTTCTGGTTTAGTTTTGTGTAGCCACATGCAGGCCTAGCCGCTAGCAGGGTTAGCCGCTAGTAGGCCTTAATTGCTAGTAGGGTTAGCCCTTAGTAGGGTTAGCCTCCTGTAGGCTAGCCTCTAGGGGAATTGACTGCTAGTGGTTCTGGTCGCTAGTAGGTTAGCCGCTAGTTTGGAGTAGCCTCATGTGTGCTTTGCCTTTGTGTTCAGTTCCCCACCATTAGGTCAGTACTAACCCGGTTAGCCACTAACCCCTTTAGATACTAACCTGGTTAGGTCAGCATCCAGTGTCCCCAGCATTCCATGTAGCTACTAACCCAACTAACCACTAACCCAGCCTGTTCCGTCTCTAGTCTCTCCTGTCTCTAGTCTCTCCTGTCTCTAGTCTCTGTGCTCCCAGTCCTGTCTCTCCAGTCTCCAGTCCTGTCTCTCCAGTCTCTAGTCTCTGTGCTCCCAGTCCTGTCTCTCCAGTCTCCAGTCCTGTCTCTCCAGTCTCTAGTCTCTGTGCTCCCAGTCCTGTCTCTCCAGTCTCCAGTCCTGTCTCTCCAGTCTCCAGTCCTGTCTCTCTAGTCTCTGTGCTCCCAGTCCTGTCTCTCCAGTCTCCAGTCCTGTCTCTCCAGTCTCCAGTCCTGTCTCTCTAGTCTCTGTGCTCCCAGTCCTGTCTCTCCAGTCTCCAGTCCTGTCTAGCCCTGTCTCTCCCGTCTCCTGTCTCTCCAGTCTCTAGTTCCCCTATGTGTCTTAGTTAGCTTCAGCTCCATGTTTCCTCATCCCCAGCTCTCTGTCGGTTCCCTGTGTCAGTTCCTAGTTCCCTGTGTCAGTTCCTAGTTCCCTGTGTCAGTTCCTAGTTCCCTGTGTCAGTTCCTAGTTCCCTGTGTCAGTTCCTAGTTCCCTGTGTCAGCTCCTGGTTCCCTGTCAGTTCCTGGCTCCCATGTCAGCTCTTGTCCCTGTGTTGGCGCGCCGTTCCCTGTCGGTTCCTGGCTCCCATGTCAGCTCTTGTCCCCGTGTTGGCGCGCCGTCCCTGTTTTTCCTGAGCCCTAGTTTTAGTTTGAGTTTGTTGTTTTGGTTCCTTTGTTTGTTTTTGTCTGTTTTGAGTTTTGTTAAATAAAGACTTTTTCTGTTTGCAACACCCCTCTGCCTTCATGCCTACCTCCATGCCCACGGCAACATCATCAGCCGGGTCTAGCCAGCACCACCAGCTAGACCCATGACAATATTATTTGCTTATATAAAGCCAGCATATTAAAATGGGGTGTATTTAATGGAGAATGAAAATATGTTACACAAAAATGGAACTGTAACTCGATTGATCTACTGCAGACCCACTCACTATAGTTGCCCATATGCACAAACTTATATTTCAGATTAATAATGAGATTAAGCTCAACGCTACAGGCAGGCAGAGTGGGTGGCCGGCAGTCTGTACGCTCTCTGAACTGTCACATCTTAACCTCAAATTCCATTCAAGACTTTGGGGCAGTGTGTCTGACATCAAAATATATAGGAAAAAAAAATAAATATAATAATAATAATAATAATGAATGAGGTTTGAGCATCACGAATCATTACTTTCAAAGAAGAATTCAATGAATACTTGAAACTCTAGCCAAGCAAACTAGAAGGTCCAGAGTACACAATTTTGGAACACGTGGTGTCCCTATCTTGACAAGCGAGTTCTGTCTACAGCTGGGAACAAGTGAAGACAACGGCTGGAGCCTGAAAAATCGGAAGCCTATTCTTCACAGTGCTGAGCCCTGCTTCTCATCTCACTAATGACAGGGTCCCAGACAGCCAACTGTTTCCAAAGCAAAGATGAGTAAAGCACAAAGGGGTGCACAGGGGGGGGGGGGGTGGTAATCTGCTTCTCCTCTGTCTAAATAGCCTCAGTCTCCATTTTTGGCAGAATATCAGAACGGTCTTGTCCAGTGTGCAGAAATGTTAAGGACTCCTGGGCAAAACGTTTCTCTGGCCTTTAAAGTACCAAATACGTGGAGGTTGTATACTTGTCTTAAGAATACTACTTATGTTTACACTTGACTCTCACCCTATGGAACTAGTCCTTTGCTGAAGAATGTCTGTGTTCCAAATTTGGAAACGTTAATATTGTAATGGTTGAAGTAGACTAGTTAATGATGGGAGTCATGAGCAGTCAAAAATAAGTACAAAAAAATGTAAACATGCAATGAGGTTAAAGTAACAGAAAGAAGGAAATAATCTTACCATGTATCTTAAAAGCCTTTGTATTTTTTGTCAGACAGTAAAAAAAAATGCAAATAGTATAAGAACATTTGCTATTATTCTTGTATGAGCTTGTATAAGACTTCTACTTTATCACAATATTAAGCAACAAGTCTCTGCTTGACCATTGTCAATAGACGTGTGGCTTTTTCGCAACCCTTGCCTTTTAATTAATTTCCATCATTATGCCTTCATTTAACAGTCTAAGACCTGGACATAAGAACAAACAGTTGTGTTCTTACCTAAAGCACAAACAGCAAGCCTCTATCTCCAAAAAAGAAAAAACATTCCACTGCCCCAGAGCACTCCTCTACCTCGCACAGCAACTCTCTAATTGAGCAAAGTGCCTGGAGCAGCTTACACGGAGACAGAGGGACGGAAGAGGGAGGCAGTCTGTGTGAGCACAGGGGAGGGAATCAGAGATGTTGTCCCACTTCACAGAGTCCAGAGGGAGGAGTACATACGAGTGAAGAGTCTCCTAACAAAGGAAAACACTGAAGGGAGCCGAATAGAGACACAAACGCAGACGATGTAAGATGAAAGAGAACAAAATAGTGAATGTTTTCAGGACTGCAGGATGTGAAAAGGATTGCACCATCGCATAATTAAAGACTGAAGGATCTTTCATTATGACTGAACACGAATGCAAGCAAAGAGTGTACACACATTTTTAACTTTACTCTAAGTTTCATGCTATGGAAACAGATGTTTAAATGAATGCTGAATTAATTCCACTCGGGCCATGAGACAGGGTTGTATTGTTGAAGGTAATGCAAATTTGGCACAACAACTTAAACGAAAGCAAATAAAGTAAATGTAATTGAAGAAAGTATTGTTAAACTACACAACATTGCTGAGACCAGTTTCCTGTGAACTTTGGCTTATAAATGCCTGCCAGTTACTAGCTCATCTAAATCTAATCAAGATGAATAACATTCTAGACTGTACTTGTTGGGTGGTTGATTAATAACAACGAGGAAAAAGCATGAGTGGAGAAAGCTAATATCCTCTATATAGCATCCACATGAGTGCACTTTTCCTCATGTGCTTATAAAATAGAGACGATTACAGGATAATCACAAAAAAAAAAAAAAAAAAAAGCCGTGGCACTCATTCAGTAATGCAAATCTGAATTCAATAAACAAAGCGTTCTGCAAATTACTTGCAGATAGGACAACCCTCCGGCCATAACCACCCCCACCCCAGTCCACTTCTTACAATGAATGTCCCAGACCCCCCTACTTACAGGAAGACACTCTGAAGGTACATACAACCTATTATCTGCATCTTTCACTCCCTGGGGCTTGTTGGCACATGACTGTTTTAAAAAGTAAGTAGATCCAGGTTCACCTTCCTCATGCTGAAAAAAGTCAAGGTCACGGTCTAATGGAGGCATAATAGTTTTCCCCTGATAACTTAATGACTAAATAACAGAAAAATCTAAATCGATGAATTTCTATATGAGCTGACATGTGGTGTAACTAACTCAACTGATTTAATTAATTGGGTCTGTTCACATTACTGTACTGAACAATAAGGCACAAAAAGTCATTGTGCCTTGAGTCATTTTATAAAATGCATTATAAAGGAAATATAGCCACAACAACACCTGAATAAACATGTTTTTTTTTTCTTTTGGATTTCAAATGATTAGAATAATTATTACTAATTTAACTCTACTCACAAATTATGCTCCATTATTAGAAGCGAAAAAAGAGTTACTCGAGCAAGTTTTAAATCCTAAAGTTTATTGCTCTCAGAAAATCAACACACTTGTTGCACCTCTGTTAGATATAACTGCTTGTCCTTTCAAAAGAACAGCTTTGCACAGCTTTATAACTTGCTAGTTTTTTTTTTTTGTCAGTAGTCCTGCTAAAAAAAAAAAATGGACTCTTTGCCACAAGGCCCCTATTTGGGAAGGAAAAAAAATCCTTTGATCACATTCTCTGATGGCGCTGACTGAAACTGGCTTATTTGTAAAAAAAAAAAAAAAAAAAAAAAACACTTTTGTTCTTTGTTGTTAACAATGCAATGTGGTGTCCAGTTAATGATTCATCATATGCATCCAGAACCACTCCTTCACAATTTGATATGCCCGTGTCACCAGGGAGCAAAAACAATATTGACATGATAACATAATTAATTAAAAGACCAGTTCATTCTGGTCATCAGTTCACTTCATTTTATTACCATATGATACTGCTGAGCCTAGACCTGACCAGGGAAGCAACCTCAGGTTAATATCACTGCCTCCAAAGGCTTGTATAGAGGGCATTATGTATGATGTGTCACACTCATTGTTCTGGAATAGGGTCAGTCTGGACTCATCCAATCACAAAAAAATGACTTTTTTATTGTTCAAAAGTCCACTCTTCATCCTTCCTAGCTAATTGAAACTTTGTTTCTTATGAGGCTCACTAACAAGTTTTTAGTTTGTTTGCTCGTTCATTTGTTTGTTTGTTTGTTTGTTTGTTTAATGGTTTCAGGATGCTTCTACATTTTAATTACTGTATGTTGTGATTATGTGTTATGTAACCCAATTATAGTCATTTCAGCATGAAAAGTACTATGAAATTTTGAATTGTATTTTGAATTGTAAATACTTGACTGATTTTATGTAGAAACAAGAACAGCCTAGTTTTTTTTTCTTTTTCTTTTTCTTGGTGCAGGCCAATAATTTGACCCTTTTGGAATACAAACTTTTTTTAGTTTACACAAGGGGAGTCAAACAAGAAGGGAAGTGCATGAAGCAATGCAACCATAATACTGTACATAGTGCCGTCCATACAAGCCTTTGGAGGAAGTGACATTAATCTGGAGCCAGCATTTCAGACATGAAGCAGGCAGTCTGATCACGGTTGCGGTGTACTAAGAAAACTTTCTACCTTGATGGCATCCAAACACTAGTAAAATGTTGGGATGCGTACATAGCATGAAGTTATATAGAGAAATAAAGCTCGTTTTTACTCTCAGAACTGTGTTCTTAATATTCTGCACATTTACAAATCCCGATTTTGACTTGAACACTCTCATGTTTTTAGTGTTCTTCTATTAAAATTCTCTAAAAGTAGAAGATTGAATTGAATATTATTGAACAGGGAAACTAATTGGTCTTAATCGATCCGGATTTTAAAAAAATTGGTTTTGTGGTCTTTACGGCACACAAGCACGATTGATATTGTATCTGGTTGTACATTAAATCATTCTTTCCCATTCTGGGTTTTCACCTATTTTCTGCACTTCAGTATAACTGAAAATTACTGCTAGCGTTTTTAACAAAAAAATTCACTAAGATGTTTCTCAAAATTATTTATTCATATCCATATTTTTTTAAAGAATTGTTTATTAGCCTCTTCTCACACTAAAGTTTATTGAGGGGATTAAAAACTACTAACAGGATTTAGCTTGACTTTAGTTTTTTCTTATGATTTCTTATGATAGATTCAAAATTTAGTGGTGCACATTTGTAATTGTTAGCTCATATATTCAGATATACTTCTAATGTCAATATGCATAGCGTTTTAGAATAGAATCATTTCCTTTCCTTAAATCCACTGTATTTTGAATTGTAAATATTTGACTGATTTTATGCAGAAACAAGAACAGCCTCTGTTTGATAAATATACATTACAGCACAGTGAAGCTTCAAATATCCCAGCTTGGAAATTGCAGTCATGGCAGAGCCCTGGAGCAGAGATGGTTAACTACAGTCAGCTTGACCCCCTGACCAGTAACCCAGAGCCTTGACCTGCTGGGCTATTATCTGCTCCAAAACAACTCAGCTCTGTCAGAAGTGGGATTCAAACCCAAACCTCCAGGGGAGACTGCAAACTGAACACAGCATCTTAGACCTCTCAGCCATCCTGACCAGCTATACATATACATATTTTTGAGAAGCTTTCACAAAGTTGTGAGGGACTTTTAAAAGGACACATGGTGACCTCACCATGGCTAAACTATAGCCATGGCCAAAAGTTTTCAGCATGACACAAATATAAATTTTCACAAAGTCTGCTGCTTTATTGTTTTTAGATGTTTTTATCAGATGTTACTATAGTATACTAAAGTATAATTACAAGCGTTTAATTAGTTTCAAAGGCTTTTATTGACAATTACATTAAGCAAAGTGTGAACAAAAAGATCCACAAAAAAAAAACCTAGTTTTGACCATGACTATACTCTGCATTGCTAATAAACTTATCATATTCAAAAAAAAGACTGCATAATGTAAATCACAGGGTGCCAATCCATCACAAGGCACACACATACACTACGGGCAATTTGGGAATGCCAATTAGCCTAATCTGCATGTCTTTGGACTGGGAAGAAACCGGCGTACCGGTAGGAAACCCACCATGCATAGGGTAAACTTCATGCACACAGAGGCAGAAATCGAATCCAGACCCTGGAGGTACTAGCCAATGGGGTTAACCACTAAGCCACCGTGACGCCACCACATGTAAGTCCGTGGGCCAAGAAGAGTAAAACAACATTTCATTACTTTAATCAATACTGACATCTACTGTTTAAACAGGTCGCCCAGAAAATGGCTAACTACCTTTCCCTTGTCAGGGTAGTGGTAAACCGAGTACCTTTCCCAAAAACACTGGCTGTAATACACTGGTTGTACAGTATACAGACTAGATGGAATGAAAATCCATCATCCATTACAGCCTAACAATAGGAGCAAGTTAGAGTCAACAGTCAACCGACCTTCATGTTTTGGGACAGTGGAGTCCAGTTCACAAACCCAAAGGTTGAAACCCAAAGCACCGGAACGTGATCCCTAAGCTCCCAACAAACATACGTATAAACAACCACATACAGCAATGCTATGTGAAAATATATTACTTGAAATATATTCCACAACAAATGTTGAGTATCTTTACTTATTATCTTTATTTTTTATAGAAAGGTTTGTAAAAAAAAAATATATATATATATAAGCAAGTTGAAAAGGGACTTTCACTCCACATCCCCCAAACCAAAACAAGACTTGTTGCTTTGCTCTGCTGCCAGAAAAAGCATGGACACAATGCATCTCAAATGGACTGTAACATTCCAGGCATTTTCAGTGTCAGCGGTAATTACTTTCTCTCTATGTTTGGCTGTGTGGTGCACATTTTGTGAATCCTTCCCACACCCAATTAGCAAATGAGGTTCAGCTCTCCAACTGTTGTTTCATCTGCTGAGGTGCAGACCAGGAATCTTCTGTTTATCTCTCCAGTTTTTAACATGGATTTCGAAAGATTTTTATGTTGGCTGTACGCGGTTTCGACTTTGAAAGTTGTCGGTGGCTTCAACTTTGAAGAGAATCTGCCTGAAGATTTTGAACAAAGGGATCTTAGCAAGGCCATCTTGGAAATGCTTCATATCAATAAGCTGTCGGTCCCTCAACAAGCGAAGCCCCATCCGTATATGAAGCATGTTTACCAACTACTGAGCACACAGGAGTCGAGGCAGAGAAGCGATTCAGATGGGACACTGGTGCAGAGTTTCCGCAGTGTTCAAGGTAAGAAACTCTCTATGAACTCTTTAGCACAGCGAATTTCACCCACACTGCATAACAGGAATGATGAAATTTTAAAAGCTATGTCATCCGCATATATCCATGTGTCTACTACCTAGGGACAAAATATAGCAAACCTGGTTGGATCTGGTTCAACTTGTCATACTTACAGCCCTCTATGACTGGTGCTGAGTTGATCTTACTGAGAAAAACCCTACACCCTGAACCACTTGCAGTAACAGTGACTGTACACAGCCTGTCATTTGGAGCTGGGAACCTGAGCATAAGCAGCCCCCTCACTGAGCACCTGCTCACGCTGGACCAGCTTCCACCATCAGGCTATGATGTGTTTAACGTGACGGCATCTTTACCGCATCACGTCCATGGAGCGCACGTCCTAGGCTTCCAGCTGCGCTTCAGGGATGAAAGTGGCAGCCTGGTTCTCCATGAGGCCCTGACGCAGAGCTTGTACTGCTTGAACACCAGCTCTCTAAGTCAGCCTCTGCTGGTGGCCTACAAGGTGAAACCAACAGAGCGACAGATCTTCGAGGGCAGGCAGAGGCAGTACTGCAGAGAAAGCACTCATGAGATTAAACAACATTCACGAATAAGAAAGCAAAGGAGCACAAATGACACAGGATGCAAACTTTATGAGCGGCTTGTTGATATACAAGAGACTGACCTTGGACAATGGATACTGCAGCCAAAGGCATTTAACATCAGCTTCTGCAGGTAGGTGAGATTTTTTAAATTATTATTTACTGATTTAAAATAAACGATTCATGTAAGTATTCTCTTAAATTTGAGTATATATCTATTTCATAGGGGTCTGTGCATGAAGGAACCGCCAACTCCTTCTCTGGCTGGACAAAAACCTAAGGATAAGCGCTTGGAAAATGATCAAAGGTATCTTTACATTACACAATACCTATATGTCACCTACATTTCAGCCTCATTTAAAACAGAATTGTTAAACAGAATCTGTTTATAACCTTTGTACTTTGTTTCAGTCCACACTGCAATGCACAGGAGACGTCTCCCCTCACTGTGATGTATCGGAGCATCACAGATGACATCATCATTAAACAGTTAAGGGATATGAGAGCACAGAGATGTGTTTGCTCACCCAATATTAGATCAAGTATTAATGGGTGAAATAAAACATTAATATCTACTGAAATGCAAAAGAGTATGTTGGCATAAAGTGTGTGGATTATAACTCCGTTACCCAGTGCCGCCATAAAGGTTTTGGCCATGGAAAAATATAACCACAACAGAAAAGTTACCTGAATTCGACTAACTTATTAATAAAAATGGTTCTTGGTGGTTCATAATGCAGTGCCAATTCTGATCACCCAATGCATAGTCCATGTTTATGTTCCATCCTCTGGCCAACTCACTTCACCTCACTTAATGCAGTAGATATCAACTGCTTTACTGTAAACATCTAGATACAATTGCTAGATGCAGAGATCCATCAAGCTATTAACTGGAGACTGAACAATTTTAATAACACTTTATGTCCATAAGCATAGCATTATTATCTTATAAAGCAAACCTGGAGGCATGTCAGTACTCATTGGATAACATTAAAGGAATTATGTGACTTTTAGATGATATACTTTCTGTATATCATCTACTTTCTGAACTTACAGTAAGTATAACAGGAAATTAATGTTTGTGTTCCTAATTTAAAAAATTAATCATGGTATTTTCCCAAACTATTGACCGATCCAATCATATGCTTGTGTATTAAGTAGAAGAGAGAAAAGAGATTCACCATTATCATTTAGCACATACATGACACTCTGAGTTTACAGCATTTGTACAGTATGTAAGAGTTGTAAGAAGCAATGTAATGTTAATACAAGGAGAAGAATCAATACAAAAAAATACAAAGATGCAAACTTCTTCTTACTTATCTTCTAAATGTTAGCTTAATTAACCCTTGATTTTAAGAGCAGTGCACTCAAAGTATAGTATTTATTATTATAATGGCACTGAAATGCTCCTATAAGACTTAGATACAGGAAATACACTCACCAATAGTTAAGATGCCAAGTTGACACTCTCATGAATGTGCTATTAATAAAGTCAAAACAATATATTTCATCAAAGCTAATATGTCATCCTCCAGTAGTGCTTTATAAAATATTTATGCAATGCTTATGAATTCATCTAAAAGGTAACCTGCATGGATATACATTTATACTTGTAACCACATGAAGACAGGGACTTCACTCATGTTTCCAAGGATATCCATTATGTATAGCATTATATGATTCTTATTGCTTGTATATGCCTAGTCTGTGCATTATAAACCAGAGTACAGTTATCTTTTATGAATTATAATATTAAGTTTATGTGATGAGGCCATAAAAATTTTCATGAATAAGAGTTACTGAAAATTTCATCAGGTTACATCAGGTATGGCAAAGAGACATTATTGTAACCATTTTTTAATTATTAAGTAAATGCTGTTGTTGTTTTTTTGTTGTTGTTGTTTTTTTCCTCTTGGCACTTATTATAGACTATGTCAAAATAAACAATACAACATACTCTCTGCATGCTCCAGTGATGAACAGTAATGAAGTAATGAGATGAAAAATTGGATTGTATTGGAATTCCCTTAGCAGTGGTAAAACAATAACAAATGTCCAGAACAAAACCCACCACAAAAGAACATAAATAGTTTCCAGAAATGAAAGTGTATAAATATAATCTGTCCAGAATATATATATATATATATATATATATATATATATATATATATATATATATATATATATATATATATATAGCTTTATAGTTTACGCACTTATTTCTTGTCTTTTTTTTATTCATTTTTTTAAAGCTGTGAGATAAAGCTGCTTTAAATCGAGCACATTTAGCAGTAGATCTTACCCATGCATGAGTAGCAACATGAGCACCACCTGAGGAGCTTTTAAACAGTAGGCCCAGTATTAAATGTACTTCAACTGGAACTGACTTTATAAATTCCTGAACCATTTCTGAGCATCATGTGGCAACAGCTGAAGTTGTAATATGTTCTTTTTCTTCGCATTTTGTGTGTAATGTATGTGAAATTAAATAAATGTACAGTTTAAATTTAACAAATTACATATATTATATACATAATTACATAACAGCCAAAATTCACAACTACACTTAAGACTTGAGGATTTCTGCTCCAAATGAAGTACAGTATACAAGCAAAACAATATCAGTATGGCTTGCTGGCGCCCTCTAAAGGAGGGCTTTAGTAGGATGTTTTTCATATCCTACTAATGGTCCAACAATATAGCCCTCTGCACTGCTGAGCATTTTAGATTTGGGGGACTCAATATATATATATTTTTTTCCCTCAGATAAATTCTATTCATCACAGTATAACTGAGTTGCACAATTTCTTCAATTAAAAACAATTCACAGCAATGGTGAAGTATATTGTCCTTTTTATTATATATTTAATTAGTTTACGAGATTTAATTAGGACAGTTTTGCCTTTAGAAATATTTTTTATGAATTAAGACATTTTCTTTAAAACTAAACAATTAACTACATGTTCAAGTGGTTTATTTTCAGAATTTTATAATAAAAACTGTTTTTAATACTAAATTGATATTTAATACTTAATTAAATTATGTCGTGCGGTATGGCGCCACAACTCCAAAGGAAACTCAAAAGGAAACAAAAGAAAACTGATAGCACAAAATAAACAGTGCTCCGCAGTCTACGCGGGAACGGACGGGGTTCTGATAACTAAAAATAAAACTGAAGATCCATTACGGTAGTTTCTGTGTCTACCGTATTCTCTGTGTATTTACGGTAAACAACCGCGTTGATTGGCTCTGTTGAGTGTATAGCCACGCCCACACCGAGTGAAAAAGCGCTATATTCGTCCAAAAAAAGCGTTAGATGCTGGGACGCGACCTAACTGTTCATTGAGGGGATGCTGTGAATAAATCTGTCTGGACAGATAGACAGACAGATAGACAGACAGACTGAGACTGGTTTCTGCTCCTCCCAATGTATGAAACGTAAAGATATTGAAAGAGCGTGTTCTGAGCAATAAGCCCTTACTTTTATTCATAAAGATCTCCAAATATCTAGATAAAACAAACTAAAAGTTCACAGAGTAAATCTTGAGGAGAATTTTAAAATGACTTTTAAAAAGTTTTCTTGGAAATGCAGTATTTATTAGACATAAGCCAGACTTTATGCCAATATCTTCAATATAAGATCTCAAGTAAAAATGTTCGGTACCATTTAAAAGTAATTTCGATTGTATAATCTCATACGAATCAAGAGAAATGTGAAAACCATGCCTGCTGCTCTACAGTACCCGAAATAAAACACCGTGTGACGCAGTCTGCAGTCCCGCCTAGCGTGTTGAGAGCACCGTTTGATTGGTCGACATACCTGTTCATCAAAATCAACCTTGTCAAGTGTTAACGGAGAAGCGAGACGACGGTTTTGATTCACGGCAGAAGCAGGCCAAGATTCGTTGCGTTTATCAGCCGCCAGAGGGTTCTGACAAATTGCAAGACCTCTGTATTCACATTAAATCCGCAGAAATTTCGCTTCCTCTAGAGCTCCGTGTTGAATGATGTGTGTGTGTGGACAGTGACAGTGGGGAGGAGGCAGCCTGGTGTCGCTTTCTGTAGTTAAACCGCGGCGGCGAGCAAACTGAACCTGCTCCTCTCATTTCTAATGTACAGGGAATTATTGTATGTGGGCGAGCATCAATGATGTCAGGAAAGCATTACAATGGACAAGAAGTCAGCTGCTGCATTAAATATTTTATATTTGGATTTAACATAATATTTTGGGTAAGCGCATGTTTCATTGTTACTTTGCCTTTTATGCTTTCTTTTTGTTGATATGTTTAAGGCCATGCTCGGCTATTGGTTTGTTTATTCACGCGGTGATGTCTTTGTGTAATTTAAAGCGACTAGACATGCACTTAGAAATGCACACGATCCGGTGAATCTTTTAAAACACATTGCCAGTACACCCGAGCAGGTCTCCATTCTCTTACTGATTCAGATTAATCAATCGTTTAATTTCCTCGTTTTGAACGCTGCATTTATTTTCTAGTGTCCATGCAGCGTTCACTGTGTCGAGCGCGTTGCTCTCTGTTCGATGGTAATCAGCTTTATCCTGACCTTAGACTGCGTAAGAACATCGCACTACAACAACAGCAATAATAATAATAATAATAATACTGGAGCATGCCACCAAAAAAGGCGCAGTTGATAGTAAATCAGTGTGCTGTTCATTTAATATAACAATGTTTTTATTTGCTCCATGTTGTATCTGTTTCAGCTGCTAACATGGCTAAGCCAAGTAATGGATAAAACAGGTGTGCTAAAGGGGTCAAGCATGTCTGTCTGATTCAATAATAATATTAATAATATTATTAATAATAATAATAATAATAATAATAAATCACAATAGTTCTGGTATATATATTTTTATATTAATATTTTATAATATTTCTTTCACCTATCACCATCTGTTCATTGCGCTTACTCCATGCTTTATTATCTCCAGCTGATCTGCATTTTAAAGCCAGTGACAGTATTCAGTCATTCAGTGCTCAGTCCTCTGTTGTCAGATTAAGTGCTGTGTGCCAAAGCAGATGACTGTCTATCAACAAACTTTTCTTGCAACCTTTAATCTGACACACTGTGTCAGTCAACATTTCCATTACATCATGGGGGATTTCTGTTTTCCTCCCACACAGAATTCTCATTTTGGTTCAACTTTTCTCAGTTTCCCCTTTGGGATGAATAAAGCTGTCTGTCTGTCAGACAGTCATTGCGCTACAGTTTCACAGCCTTATAACCAGGCTGTTGTGTTGTACCATGTTTTTCTTGACTCATTATCCAGTTATCATACACTTGGAGTGATGGCATTTGTACCTTAAAATGTCTTCATTACACATTTAAAATAACTAAGCTCCTTATTAAGATTCGACTCCAGGCTGATGAAGTAACCTTTATTGGCCTTGTTCATCCTATGAATGCTAACAATCCTGCTGCTGTCTGCCCTTTGTCCTGAAAATCCTGATTAGCTTTGACAAAACTTATTAAATATTTCATTAGACCTAAAAATGCTAGGATGTAAAATAATTATTTTTTTATTTCCTTTTGCAGAAAGGAATGGCCACCCCAAAAATGATAGTTTCAATATGTCCCATTTTTTTCTTTATTCAAAACAAGTACTTTTGTTTATGGTAGGTTTGTAGCAATTCCTGTTGGCAGAGCAGAACCACTGCTGTGCCATGACTATAAATGTGTCAGGACCAGGACAATATTGGTCTTCTATCAATACATTTCTTATGGTAGACTGAATAAGATAAAATACAATAATGTAATGTTAATATATAACTAGTAGAATATACTTACAGTGTCTGCCTACTGGGGTGGCACAATTTGATTAAAAACCACGATATGTAAGTAAGTGGACCATTTTGTATTCATACTTATTTATCTAGGCTAACAGCAAATTTATCCAATTGTGGATGATCCCAGTTTAAACCTGATCCGGATAAATCTTTTCTGAAGATGAGTGAGTGAATAGATGTTATTATTGAACACGCATAAAAGTGTATCGTTCAAGAAGTATTTGCTTGTCATCACTGGCTTTATAATAATTATAATACAGAATTCTGGAAAATAATCCTTTTAATTATCTTAATAATCTTTTTTTTTTTTTTAAACAAATGCTTCATTATTTTCAAAGGAATAACAAATATCGATGAATAAGAATTGCTCTTGCTTAAAATCTGTACTTTTTCATCTTGTACCCTCAAGGCAACTTTGATGAACTTTTCATGTTCTGTATGCCTTCAGAGTGAGTGCATCCCCAGACTAAGTGCCATGCTCCACTAGCTTCTTGCTTTAAATGAAAGCAGTCCTTTGTTTTTCTGCATGACGGTTTACTGAGTGCATGATGTAGGGTTTCTGAGGCATGGCTCAAATTTCATTTTGTTTCCATTTTGCAAGGGTGGAACATACATATTCCTTCATTTAGTTTCATAAGAGCCCAATTGCTTTCATACGAGTGGTTAATGGACTCAGTGAAGGACTGGAAAGGCGCAAAATGTTTTAACATCAAATCTCATCTAGGTGATGGATGTGTAATTATCGCTCTCATCGATAATTACACTATGTGCACTGTTGTTCAGTAAATCTTTATTCTACAGCAGGTGAATGCTGTGTGTCTCAGTGTTCACTGGTCCTGTTACTTTTCCTCGTGTTCATTGGTGATCGTGTGTTTGGTTAAGCATTTAAATTTGAATGAGCTTGTAATCACTGTCAAAAAGATACTAAATAGGCTGATATGATTATAATGTCCCCAAATATTCTTAAACATTATTTTAACTTATAATACATGAATGACAAGAGATAATGTAGTTACTGTACATCTTTGCACACAATTCATGCAGTTTATTGAGACGGCTACTCAATAGCTTAATAATTGAATATAATTATGTGGATTAAACTAATAGAACAATCCTATCTCCACTGATTTCACACATTAATAACTGAGCAGTTAAAATGTATGCATAATTGTTTATTATTGTGTTATTCTAGCAGAAATTGTAGAATAAAATGGGTTTTTTAAGATACTGGTGCCAAATCGATACTTTTAAAACGGTACCAGTGCCTGAACCGATACTTAAAATGATTAAATAAACAAATAAAATGGTTAACATTTAAAGAAAAAATAATTAAAAATAAGTAATATATTAAAAGTTTAAAGTATACTTAAATATAAGTAAATACGAAACACAACAAATTGATATACAGTACTATCTAACCCTACTACAATTTAACACTGATAACCTCAAAGTATTTGGTATTCTTGGTATGCTACAAACCAGCTTCAATTATTATTATTTTTGGACTATTAAATAAGCATGCTTTGAGACAGTTAGGTTTTGACTTGCAAATTTTAAACTCTGTATGCTGCTAACTTTTCTTGCTGCCTCTTAGTGTGTAAGAAGACGTATACTAATTTGAGGCTGATTAAATTGGCTAACACTGGCAAGTTTCTCTTTGTACATTATTCTGTTTATCTGTATAAAAACCAATGTACTTGTTTAAAACCATTGCTAAAGTAGCGTTAGAGATACCGCTATTATACCGTATACCGTTACAAATGATAATATTCAGCAATATAGTGTTTCACTTAAACTGTGAAAGCTTGTCAGATAAACATGAAACAGCTTACTTTGAGATAACTACTGAGAAAGATTGCTTTCTCACTCTGTAGGACTTTCTTATATTAGGACATACTGTTTGCCTAAAAATTATGGAGAAAAAAAATCAGGGTGTGAACTGTGCATTATTAGAGTAATAATTTCTGCTACAGCTACATGAATTAAAGTCTTTACGTATTTTAAAAATCCTTAATTCGTCCTGATTGTGTTTGGTTTTATATCACACCACCCACACCACAGCACACCACATCATTCCACAATATGGTGAGGGAGAATAGGTGATGATATTTTTAGATGTCAGCTGTATAAATGTCTCCAACATCTGTTCTTACTGAGACATGATGATGAAAAAGCTCACACGGGGCATCCCAAGGTTTATGAAGCACACTTCAGGCAGTTCCTGAGGATAGACTTCCAACTTGTTTTGTTTGCCAACATTAGACCGTGGCGTTATTGGCTTAAAAAGTTTTAATATCAGTTACAGTACATACAGTAGAGCTTGTGTGGTCACAACAAATACTGTGCAAGCAGTGGTTGTTTGCAAATTATGCAGAAGCAATGTTGGCTTAACTGGAAGAAACATAAGAAACCTGTTCAACCACTTTAAAAGAAAGCAACCCAAAGAGTGTGCCAAAAGCCTGGCAGCCCAGGACACACTGAGTGTAACGACACTGAAAGCACTAACGATATCGTTAAACCTCAATTACAGTAATAACAGTAAAAACACACAAGCTATGAGAAGTGAGTTAGCCCTGGAAGGAAGAAGGTGATGCTGGATGTTGACATTTTACCTGGTCAGTTATATAATGTCCATCAAAAGCAGCTTCTAAAAATCCAAGGGAAAATGTAAACCAACTCAGTTATCCTATACCGCATTTAAACACATTTAAATCATCCATCTCTTAATCATATTTCAGTTTACTGCAGTTTTTATTAAACTTATTAGTATAGAGGTCATGTACATCTTTAGTTGACTTTTGTTAATTCATTATCTGCGCTTGTTTGTTTTCAAAGTGTTAACATATGTTAAGGATTGCACTTTATTATAACTGGTTTGAAAAGTTCCTTTGGTTAAAGTGGGCTCATGTACACGCACACATGCATGCACCATATATGTATTTTTTCCCTTTGGGCCCAGTAAGCTACTTAAGCATATAAATAAATCTTCTTCTGCAGGAAAAATACTAAATGAGGATTTTCCCCCTTTTTTAATTAAACTAAATTAAATATTTAAAAATCAATAGTTGTTAGTGCTAAACTCATTGCACTGTTGGTCAATTCTAAACTTCTGATTTGTTTCCTTTTTTAAACTGAAACTGCATACAATAAAGTGCTCTGTGAACTTTGAAGGGCAAGCTTTGAACAGACAATACAACAAATCAGCACAGAAGAAGTGGAAGTGGGCATTTCAGTTTTGAATTCCTCAGGAGCTAAAAAAAAAGGAGAAAACACGTCGGCACGCAAAAGGACTTGTGTCAGGATTAGAGACTGTACAGTATCTTGTATTTAATCAGTCTGTGTCTGTCTCTCACTCCTCTCTCTCTGACTTTTTGGTCTCTTGGGCCTTCAAAAAAAAAATGAGAGCAAAGGAGCCAAACATCCGGCCTTCTGAGAAATGCTGAATGTTTCCCGTTTTTCCCCTTGAATGCTCCCTTGTCCAACTTCAGTAATGTATAGGAACTTCAGTGTATTGAATCAACAAATTATGCTACCAGATATAATAAATGTCGTGGTAGAAGACGGTTCAGGTTCTGTGTGCATGCATAAAGATTAAGATATTGGATGACGTTTTATTTACAGTACCAGTTAAAAGTTTGGACGCAAGTTTTTGTTACTGTTTTTTTTTTTTTTTTTAGTTTGCTTTTATGTTTATTCACTGAAACTACACACGTGGACAAAATTGTTGGTACCCATCGGTCAATGAAAGAAAAACTCACAATGGTCACATAAATAACTTTAATCTGACAAAAGTAATAATAAATAAGAATTCTATGAATGTTAACCAATGAAAGTCAGACATTGTTGACATTGCTTTTCAACCATGCTTCAACGGAATTATTTAAAAAAATGAACTCATGGAACAGGCCTGGACAAAAATGATGGTACCCCTAACTTAATAGTTTGTTGCACAACCTTTTGAGGCAATCACTGCAATCAAACGATTCCTGTAACTGTCAATGAGACTTCTGCACCTCTCTGCAGGTATTTTGGCCCACTCCTCATGAGCAAGCTGCTCCAGTTGTTTCCGGTTTGAAGGGTGCCTTTTCCAGACATCATGTTTCAGCTCCTTCCAAAGATGCTCAATAGGATTGAGGTCAGGGCTCATAGAAGGCCACTTTAGAATAGTCCAATGTTTTCCTCTTAGCCATTCTTGGGTGTTTTTAGCTGTGTGTTTTGGGTCATTGTCCTGTTGCAAGACCCATGACCTGCGACTGAGACCCAGCTTTCTGACACTGGCCAGCACATTTCTCTCTAGAATCCCTTGATAGTCTTGAGATTTCATTGTACCCTGCACAGATTCAAGACACCCTGTGCCAGATGCAGCAAAGCAGCCCCAGAACATAACAGAGCCTCCTCCATCTTTCACAGTAGGGACAGTTTTCTTTTCTTGATATGCTTCATTTTTCTATCTGTGAACATAGAGCTGATGTGCCTTGGCAAAAAGTTCCATTTTTGTCTCATCTGTCCATAGGACATTCTCCCAGAAGCTTTGTGGGAGAATGTCCTATGGACATTTCTCCTGCGGCCACGTCCAGGGAGGTTGGCTACAGTCCCATGGATCTTAAATTTCTGAATAATATGTGCAACTGTAGTCACAGGAACATCTAGCTGCTTGGAAATGGTCTTATAGCCTTTACCTGTAACATGCTTGTCTATCATTTTCTTTCGAATCTCCTGAGACAACTCTTTCCTTCGCTTCCTCTGGTCCATGTTGAGTGTGGTACATACCATGTCACCAAACAACACAGTGACTACCTGGAGCCCTATATGTAGGCCCACTGACTGATTACAAGATTGTAGACACCTGTGATGCTAATTAGTGGACACACCTTGAATTAACATGTCCCTTTGGTCACATTATTTTCAGTATTTTCTAGCGGTACCATCATTTTGGTCCAGACCTGTTCCATGAGTTTATTTTTTTTTAATAATTCTGTTGAAGCATGGTTGAAAAGAAATGTCTGACTTTCATTGGTTAACATTCATAGCATTTTTTTAAATTATTACTTTTGTCAGATTAAAGTTATTTATGTGACCATTGTGAGTTTTTCTTTCATTGACCGAAGGGTACCAACAATTTTGTCCACGTGTGTAACTGTAATGAATGTTTTTAGTAATAAATTGTGTGTAATATTGCTGGGTACAAAGGTATGGGTGGTTAACCGCTCTCTACAGTATATGAATTTCAGAAATGCTAATGCGTGGAAAAACACAAGACGACTCCAGGCCTTGCCTCACCAGCGATATCAGGTTACTAATAACATTAAACAAACTAACGCACCAAAGTGAGTGCAGTCTTAAAGCATTGGTGTTCTCTGGACCCGATGATGTGTATGGTCAATGATTTCTTCATGGTGTGAAACAGAAAATGTGTATTTGTTTGATTTTTGTAGGCACTGGTGGTTCAACAGTTAAAGCTCTGGGTTACAGATCAGGTTCAGGTTCAGGCTCAGCCTTGTCAAGCTGTCACTGCTGGGATTTTCAGGACCTTTATTGTTCTCTGTTTCAGGGATGCTGTATCATTGCTGACTTTGAATCCTGTTCCCAACTTTTTAAATAGCAGGGGTATAACCATGGCGCTGTCCAAAATATGATTGAGAAGAAAGCAAGCTTTGCTTAAAAGAATCAGTTAAAATTAGCTAGTATCAAGTAATAATTTGTTATCCAATTAGGCCATACAATACATGGGAATTCCCGAAACTGTTGTCACAAAGTGGGGAAGCACAGAATTGTACAGAATGTCTGTGTACAGTATTTTCCTGTGCTGAAACTAAAAGCCTCAAACACGTTCCAGCATGCCAGATCCACTGTGCACATGGTAGGAGTAAAATAATTCAAAGAGCACTGACTGACCTTAACCCCACTGAACACTTTTGGGATGAACTACTGTAACACCAGACCTTCTTGCACAACATCAGTAGCTGATCCCATTAACCACCCTCCAACATCTAGTGGAAACCCTTTCCAGATGTGTGGTGACTGTTCTGGCAGCCAACATATTACCTACCACGTATTAATCCCCACATTCCGGCGTGACACCTTTGCCCATATACAGTACTAGTGTGCATACTGTATCATGGGGACTGCAGTCAAACTCAGATTGCTAAATTTGATCATCTGTAATATCATAAGAATAATGTTTTTTTTGTCCTCAAACTATTTTTGGCCACATTTTTCTGACACAAAGTTCATTGCTTCTTGTAAATATATTTTGAAAGCTCACAATCGCGGTCCAGCCGGTGCTAGACACTGATAGGAATTACATACTTGAATCACTGATAACACTGGCAGTTTACACCCACATAATTTTGTTGATTGCTTAGCAGTGATGTCTTAAACGTTTAACTTTTTATACTGTTGTAACATTTATTCTGAGTGATCATCACAGTTATTACTATTACGAGAGCCATTCAAGCCAAACCGTGACTTGTGATGAAATTTCTTGTGAATGAAGGCGTTAAACATAGTTGACATTTACAGAAGACGGCAGCCCGATTAGGTCTCTGGCATACTGAGAAAACTTTCTGCCCTGATGGTATCTGAAATGTACTGTTGTTTTTCCCCTCAAAACTGTGTAATGTTTTTTAGCACAATCAATAGTCCTGGTTTAATTTGTACGCCCCTTGTATAAATGGGCAACCGAATATCTCAGTCTATGTTTGGGTCCTTCGGAAGGCTGATCCGCAGTCGTAAGAGTTGTAATATGTGAGAACATAAAAAAAACATGGTACATTTGACCTGTTTAATTTGATTTCTCAAAGGTGATAAATATCTGTTTTGCATTTGTTCAAGTCAGAGAGCACATTATTTTACTATTGAATAAGAAAAAGATGGTGTTGCCACTATATAAAAATATAAAATAAAAATTTGATTGGGTTTCCCTGAACAGTGCATATTAAATACATAATACAATATTGAAATCCTTCATAGAAGAGAAATGACGGACAGCACGTAGTCATACAGTATAATGTTTCAGAACTATATTTCAAATAAAACTACAGTATAAGGGGATGGTTTATATTGTACATGCAGACCAAATTTGCAGACCAATGTTTGTAAAATGTCTTTTTCCTTAAAAAGTATCTAGGGATTTTTATGAGGTTAGAATTTTGTCAG
This sequence comes from Clarias fuscus, assembly GCA_030347435.1. Taxonomy (NCBI): domain Eukaryota; kingdom Metazoa; phylum Chordata; class Actinopteri; order Siluriformes; family Clariidae; genus Clarias; species Clarias fuscus. The sequence continues at coordinate 17,983,206 of CM059205.1, forward strand.
TTGGTCTTATGCCCTGTAAATGTCTTCAGATGTCTTGTACTGACTTCCCTCATTTGAAGCACTGACTGTTAGCACAGTAATCTGCTGGAAATGATCATAAATTCAGTGAACACTCACTGACCCCTGGACTCAGTTCCTATTTTCTTTCCTTAGGAAGCTGCATTCCTTAGATTCTTCTTTTTTGTGGGAGTGAAAGTCAAAATCTGTTCTTTGACTGTTAGATTTTTTTATATGTATGTATGAAGCTTAATGTTCATATATAAAGTTCATAATTTATCCAGGCAAAATCATGAATTCATGGTGACTGAATATTATAATGAAGAGTTCAATTACTAAACATTCCTTCTGTTTTTATTTTAGTTAGTGGGCATGTTCTTCCTGGGCATTGGACTATGGGCCTGGAGTGAGAAGGTGAGTTATGTTAAATCATACACTGAAAAGTAAGTTACCTTCCAAGATGAAAGTAGCGTTGAGAACTAATAAAATGGATCAAAGTCATTAACCACATCACAATTGCATTCAGGTTCTGCAAAGAAACTGAATAAGCATCAAATATTGGATTACAATTCCAAATCCCAATAATGCCACAGACCTCTATACCCCAAAGGCTGAGGGCGCTTGCTGTACTGTAAATGGCCCTGCTTCTCAGTATGGCAATAATAGTCTTTTCCACTGTTCCATCAGTGTGCAGATCTGGGTGTTCAGCAGCTCTGTGAAATTATATACGTAGCAGTTCTTGGATGAAGAGTTTTCTGTTTCTTATTTTTCTCTCCAGGGGAACACTTTTATGTTTGGACCTTAGCATGGACTTGTGTGATTGTAAATCGAAAGAAAATTGGGTTAAAAACACACACACACACACACACAAACTATGTTCAACATGACTTGAGTAGTAAAGTGTAATATTAATGTTTTTCTTTTTTTCCCCTTAATGCTTCAGAGCTTGTTCTTAATGTAAATCTTAATTTGACCCAGCAGGGGTGTGAAATACTTCTCAGTTTGAAATTAGAAATCTTTCCACACCGCTGCATTCAATCAGATGCATCTCTTGAGTAAGGTCAACTTGAACCATTTGTTTCCTAACCCAGGCTGTGCATGATGATTTACCTCAGTATTTCAGGTGCTGTATAACTAAAGAACCATATATCACTCAAAGTGTGCAGAGTGGGACTTAAACAGAATTTGCAACATTTCTGTACACAATCTTAAAATATATAAAATTACATATTTTAAACTACAAGTATTACATATTTTAGTCGTTCTGCCAAAATATATAGTCCTACCATTTATTTCAAGCCAATGCATCTAAAGTACTTGTGGAAATATTGTTTTCGGGTATCTTGATTGTACTTAATTATCTTGTCTGCCTTCTGTCTTCTTTTTAAATGCACTGCCTCATATTTTTACAGATAAGTACACAGTGTAGCCCGGGAAGGAAATAGCTATAAAAATATCTACAGCAAACCCTAAGGGCCCTATCACACTCAGAAGAAGACCATGAAGTTCCCAATGCGCCCTAAAAATATTGAAGAACTCAACGGGATAGGGGTCAAATGGTGGAAAAATGTAAAACATGTCCATTTATTTAAGTTCTTACTACTTCCTGTCCATGTTCCCGTCAGGTTGTCACAAATCACTCAAATGGTCACATGCTTACCAGGTCCAGTGAGATCTAATCAGTGAGTTACTACTATATCAGATCAGATTGCACCGGATTGCTCTTACCAGGTGCTTACTAAGTTGTCATTACATCTGGTAGGTTTATATAAATGCCATGACATGCACAGTGCGTTTTATCACAAAGTGATGGTCTAAGCGACTGGATCATGTAAAGACATGGAGGAAACTTTGTTGATGTGAGAGAACCAGGTATTTAGATCGATTAGGTTAGCCTGCTCTCAGCTGAGATGAATGTTTTCGGAAATCACTGTACATGCAGAACATGTATTCTTTGTTTTTTTTATTTATTTATTTTTTACAGGAACTAAAGCCAGAGCAATGATTCCTATGCTGTACACTGGGGCCCTAACATAAATTACATTCTATACAACATTGCACAACATTGTTGCTGAATCCTACAACTGTTACAGTGTTGGTCTTGGACTTTAAACGATGTTGGGATTTGAATGTGTGTATTTAGATTTGGGCAGTATATGTTCAACTGCCAGATGTTCCTGTTAAAGAAAACATTATACTTAAAGACTATAAACCTGTCCAGTCAGATTTTTTTAATTCCCTGAGCACTGGCAGTGTGGCCCTACATTCTTGCACTCCCTTGCATATAGTAATTAATATGTGTCTGCAAATTTACTTTCTGTCTTCCTTTCCTTTTTTTGTTGGGTTATTCCTTAGTTGTGATATTGAAAATCATACAAAGCATGAATAGTAAAACAAATGTTCCACAAAATGCTGTGCAGTCTTCCACTGTAATTATATTGACCAATCCTTCATAAAATGCAACGTAGTTTAATTATGAAATTATTAACTGCTAATATTAGTAAATGGTGTGCTTGATTTGAACTGATTTTGTGTTTTGGCCATTCTGATAAAATCTGTAGGCAAGAAATGTGTTCACTGAGGAGTCATTCAGGAGACCAGATACGAACCTTCTGGGTCATGTACTTCTGAAAACAACATCTGAATAGGGCCTAACCCTGTGTCTCTCAATCTGTCAGGGCGTGCTCTCAAATATATCCTCCATCACTGACCTGGGTGGATTTGACCCAGTCTGGCTGTTTCTGGTGGTGGGTGGTGTGATGTTCATCCTGGGCTTTGCTGGTTGCATCGGAGCTCTGAGGGAGAACACCCTCCTCCTCAAATTTGTGAGTCCATGTTTTGATCTTCATAGAATCCGTTTTAAATGGTCATCCTCATGAGGAGGAACACGCCTTCTATTCAAACCGAGTAAGCTGCTGAATTATTGGCACCCCTAATGTTTTCTTGTAATGTTGTATTGTCTTCAGTTTCCAGAATCTCTGTTGTTTTATTTCTGACCTTTTTATGTTCACAAATCTGGAATTCACTTCAGTACATCAGTAAAACAGTACATCCAAGTAGCTTTGGAAATTCTCCTAGAAACATGTTGTGGACAGATGAACCCCAAATATTTGGTTGTGCACACTACTGTTATAAAAGTACTTACTGTGTGAAATACTGTGGAGACGCAGCTGATACTTGGAGGTGGATCTTTGGATGATTTCTGGCTTGTTTTGTGGGGCTGTTTGAAAATCTGATGTAGGTGCACTTGGTGCAGTCATACACTAGGATCAACAGAGAAACAAAAATGCACAAAATTATGTCTCAACAAATTTCTCCAGATCTTAAAACTACTGTAATTCAGTCCAGAGTCTTGCAAGCAAGAGGACTGTTCAAATGCATCCACCAAAGATCTAAGTATCTAATATCCATCTATTTAAGGTTCTTTAAATTTGTAAGATGATACAATTATTTAAATAAATGTATATAGCATTCCTATATTGAAATATGACTAATTGAATCTATGTATGGACCTTTTGAGGTTATTTTCTGTAGTTATTCTGTAAAATTTCCACTTCCAAACTATCTTATGCAGCAGGATTCTATGTCATAGAGCATGTCATCATCTGTTATTATTTTAGTATTACAAAGTCATTACTTGAACACATAATAATAATAATAATAATAATAATAATAATAATAATAATGATCTCATGTTTTTTCTTCTTGGCCCGCTCTAGTTTTCTGTGTTCCTGGGGATTATATTCTTCCTGGAGCTGACAGCTGGGGTTCTTGCCTTTGTCTTTAAGGACTGGATCAAAGACCAGCTCAACAGCTTCATTAATAACAACATCAAAGCCTATAGAGATGATATTGACCTGCAGAATCTTATCGACTTCACTCAGGAATATGTAAGTGAGAAAGCATGTGCTTGATCCAAAAAAAGAGAGAGATGGGAAAAGAAAACAAAGAAAAAGTCAAACAAAAGCAGCAAAAGACTGAAAGTTGCCAAATGAGAGAGGAGATGAAGAAAAGGGAGCAAGATTAGACTAGCACTATAGACCCTATGATTGCCGCATCTTTGTTCTGAAAGGCGGTGAATGGAGCCAGATACCATATCATCTGCTCTACATCAGGCTGCCTCGAACAGTCAGAGTCCCCACAATGCAACTCTTTTATATGCTTTCTATTACTCTTACATTTATTTAGCTGACAGGATTGCTGTGTTTATCAAAGCATGATGCTGTAGCTTGTCTGGTTTACAGAATGGAAACTTTAAGGAATATCTCTTGGCAGAGATGCCACCTTAGGAAAGGAAAATGGAACCTGTCAACAAGAATTTGTCAAATCGTTGGACTTCCGCAATAGATTCTGAAGGCTGTGTCACAAGTTGTAGAACTGCATGCAAGTACTACAAAATGCCTATGATGTAAAGTGTAAAACAAACGCATGTTTCGTTGTGTGAACAAGGTTTACAAGACACCTCGGCTCCATTTTGAGGCCTTTGAATTTAACTGCAGATGCCAGGTCAGGTCAGCTCCTGGCAGATAACTCGGCCAGGAATCCAATTCAATATTGGAGTGTCAGCAGCAGAGCCTGACCCTGTCACGGGGACGAACAAGTATTGTGCACTAACAAGATCTAACATTCTGTAGCGACTGTTTTAAGTGACATCCCTAAGAAGTGTTGAGCAGAATACTTGATATAATCAGACCATTGATCCATTTAATTCACAGTGGAAAATGCTTGTATGAGCCGGAAGTTTTTCTGTTTCCATTCTTGATAATTAATTACTGCTTCAGATTTTAGGATTTTATACAATTCGTTCATTTTAGCACCTATACTGTATATCTTGAAACCAAACTTTTCCAAAAATGGTGGCAGCACCGGGCGAGAAAATAAATGCACCCATCAAAACCCGCGCGCATAAAGATGCACCGCAATTGATGATTGTGAAGAGTTCATGAAGATGTTCTACCTGTCATGAGGTCAACCTGTAATTATGTATACACAGGACATGTAACAAATATAAAGCACTATAAGAAACAGTGTAATAATGGCGGATTAAGGCACAACTAGGACATGTCACATACTGTATGTGGCCATCTGCCTGCTCAGTTCAATTATTTCCAAAGCTACTTTCATTCTTCATACAGTACGTAAGAGTAACTCCCACTCCTCCCAAAGAACTCTTTTTTAACAATACTCGCCTAGTCTTACTACTAATTCTTTCAGTGTGTTTTAAGAGTGATTTCCGGGGGGCCTTTCTAACATGCAATGATCTTTCCATGTGTAGTGGGAGTGTTGTGGCGCATTTAAACCTAGTGACTGGGATCTCAACATCTACTTCAACTGCACAGACACCAACCCCAGTCGAGAGAAGTGTGGCGTTCCCTTCTCCTGTTGCACCAAGGACCCAGCGGTGAGAGGAATGAGAAAAACTATGGGTTGTTTTTATTTTATTTATTAGTTTTATGTTTATGCCAGCACATACTTTCACAATCTTCCCATCCCTGTATGGCTGTGGCAACATCTGGATTCAAACTCATGAAGCAAGATGAATTATGATTGATTTTTTATTTATTTATTTATTTTTGTGTGTGCTACTCAGGAGCCTAATACAGGCTTATATAATAAGATCTCTTTTACAAGATCACCAAATGATTTTCTCTTCAAAAGGTTAAGTTGATCCTTTCTCTAGGCTGAAACGCCTCCCAGTGGTGTTTTAGACTGAAGATACTGATGGTCAGTAAACTACTGAACCAGGATAATGATGGAGACTTCAAAGCACTTATGTAATTGACTCTGGATAAGGGTGTCTGTCAAATCCTGTAGAATGTAAATGTAGATTTGTGAGGTACACCAGACATCGCTTGATGTGTCTGAGACTGTTTACCGGTCCACCAAACTCCGAGTGGTGAGACTTGGACCTTCAGAAGCAGCTCTTGTAATGGTGACAGGTGAACAGAATGATCAGGAGAATCTGAAGGTTTGCATGATCAGATTACAATAAATAATAATAATAATAATAATAATAAAAACACATTCAATAAGCAAGTGATTCAGAGCAGGCATTTAGGGTAAGGAGCTTTTTTTTTTTTTTTTTTAATAATTTGTCGTGAGCTGTCAACATTTTATTATTTCCTTCCTGTGTGTAATGTGCCAGTGTTGTTAGAGGAACTATTATTTACCCTGTACTTCCTGTTTTTTAGGAGGATGTCATCAACACACAATGCGGATATGATGTCCGGGCTAAATCGGTACGATGATTCTTTTCTTTTTCAGTCTCTTCCTCAAATATCATCTTTAATAAATTGAAGTCCCGTTATGCGGCACAATACAAAGCATTTTTTTATATATGTAGTGAAATATATTCCTGATTGAAAAGCTGGGGCATTGGTGGCTCAGTAGTACTGTAGGTCTCTCGCCTGCCATGCAGAAGGCCAGATTTCAACTAAGAGGCAATGCCCAAAACCCCAGCCACTGCATGCAGTGCCGGTCTCAAGCCCTGATAAAATGGGCAGGAAGGGCATCCGGCGTAAAACCTGTGCCAAGTAGTTGTGGGGACCGACTGGCCTGCCGTGGCGACCCCTCGATGGGAGCGGTCGAAAGACTAACAACAACAACCTGATTGAAATGCTCTTTCTTATGCTTATGCTTATACTTATCCTGTGTAGGGGCACCGTATGCAAAAATGACTTAACCATGAAAAGAAAAACCTTTGATTAAAGGTGACTTTTTGCCTCTATTTTTTTTTTTTTTTTAATCAGCTATAAAAAGAAAACATTGCCAAAACTGAAAGTGTGATGCGGATGTGGTGGAGGTAAATAACCAGATATTACAGAGTAAGCATGAGGAGCCCTCTGCAGGTCATGAATCATAGCACATATTCAATAAAGTAGATGAACACTGTAATAATGCCTTTTTAAATCCTACTATAAACATAATAACAGAGAGTCAACATTTTTGAGAGAAATCCGACAGAGCATGATGTAATACATGTAATCTTTCTCATTTCGTTTTGTAGGAAGACGAGCAAAAGACCTATATAAATGTGAAGGGCTGTGTTCCTCAATTTGAGAAGTGGTTACAGGACAACCTGACAATAGTAGCAGGCATCTTTATAGGAATTGCATTGCTACAGGTAAAGTTCATCATGTTATATTTATATGTTATCATGTTATATACAGTTCTTCTTAATTGTCGTTGTATAATTGAAAGGAGATTCAGTGCAATGTTTCAGGTCCAAAGTGTGTGGGCATCTGAGTTTCACACCCATACACAGTGTACTGTATACGAGGGGCATTCAAATCAAACTGGGACTTTTGATAGTGCATTAATAGAACACAGTTCTGACCCAAACATGTAAAAATGGCAAAAGAAATTGTGGCAATAACTCCCATCCGAGTTCTTGTAATGTGCAAGTGGTGTCCGTGAATGATTGTACAGTATGTACAGTTCCCACAGACAGATCCATCGATTTACAAGGATCAAACACTCCACGTCCGTGCCAACTCGATCGACATCGACATAAGGCCTTATATAAAATGCTTACACTATTCACATGTTTTATTGCAGCCAGGAGTCTCATCACCATACTGTGTTGGAAGTCTTCCGTAAACGTCAATCAGTTTCATGCCTTCATTCATGAGAAATTCCATCTCCAATACAGTATATGTACAGACTTCATGGTGCATTAGTGCAAATGATGCCATGGCCTGAACAGTATGATTTCAAGCAGAATTGTTCTAGTTTTAATCTTATTTTCTGAATTCCAATCTACAATAACATACAAACTCTGTTCTTTGGTATGATGTTTATGTAAGATGATAAAGGTTTCTAATTTTGCCTTCTGTTTGGCAGATTTTTGGGATATGCCTGGCCCAAAATCTAGTGAGTGATATTGAAGCTGTGCGGGCGAGCTGGTAAGTAAACCTGATCAAGCTAATAAAGTTTCGTGTCCACAAAAAAAGGAGATCCTAGTCCTAGAGGTTTTTGAGTATGTGGACAATATGAGAAACTAGTAATCCTAGATGATTTTTTTTTTTGACTATCATTTACTCATAAATGATGAAGTACCTTTGTAAATAGTGTATTGCAGACATCATCAGGTTCTTATTTAGGATATAATTTACAACATTGTTAAATATGTAACCCGGGTAACAGACTAGGCATCCCTGTGAAAATCACCACAACTCCTCTGTTAACATGCGAGAACGTAACACGACTATTGGCTATGGCAGATCGACATGCGTCTATCAGTGTACCGTCTCTCTTTCACTGTGCATCGTGCCTGTAAAACCCCAGTGAGAAAGCCTCAGTGTAAAGGAAGGTGCTCACCTTCATCATCTGTGCATCAATGTAGAGTAAGCTTATTGTATTAGAATGATGTGTAAGTACAAGTTAATAAACTAAGCTGTCCCTCCCTCTCTGCAGCTTATTTCCTCTGGATTCTGATCATCTCTAGCATTTGCATGCTGCGTGAGCAGCACACTATATACATATATATATATGCAGTTTTTAAATGACGATTTGATTTATTACGGAAAAAAGCTAATTACTGAAAAAGTATTTGTTCCTAAACCTAATAACTCGTTGTACCACATTTGGCGGCAACAACTGCGATAACTGGCAATGAGTCTTTTGCAACGCTGTGAAGGAATTTTGGCCCACTCTTCTTGCAGAAATAATTTAATTGATCCACATTGAAAGGTTTTCAAGCATGATCAGCCTGAACGGTAATAAGTTTTTCACATACAGCCAGGTAGGTTTGTGAAAAGGTTTGGACATTTTTTTTTTCCCTTGAAACTTTAATTGTACGCCATAATTTAAAAACTGCCTTTTGTATTTATTATGCTTAATATTACAATTTGTTTGATGATCTGAATAATTTAAGTGTTACAAATATGCAGGAAAAAATGAGGCAAATACTTTTTTACAGCACTGTATGTTGCCTGTCAATTCATAAAGCTCTTGAACATTCAGATGTATCAGCTTAGAAAAAGAGTAAAGAGAGAAAGAGAGAAGATGCTTGGAGTTGCAGAACAGTTAGCTGTGACTAACTTGACCCACAGACTCAAAGTGCAAATTGAAGTTCACTGGATAAACCATTGTGTATTCACAGCATTTTGTACTCGGTAGCATCACATGAAGGCACTGTACACAAGAAGCAGCACAACCTAAAAAACTTAAATTAGTATTTTTAGCAGTCGCCTGAAATCTTTCATCCTTTATCAGCTCTTCTTCGATAATGCAACTTCTAATGCAGTCATTTTCATTTTCTTGTTTGTTTCAATGTCTTCTAGTCTTCAGTAAGAAAAATGAGAGGACTGATCATTATCTTTTGCTGTTTATTTATTCCTGAAATCTAAAGGCATTTAAATCCCAAAATAATGCTAAAAGATTTTTAATCTAAAAGATTTTACACAGGATTCATTATGGAGATGTTTGCTGGATTGCAATTAATAGATTTTTTAAAGCAGGTCCAGAGGTTAAGTCCTGTGGTCTTCCAGGTCCTCTGGTATTGCTAAACCTGTCACTGAAGTTTGGCTTAACTGACTAAATGGTTTGTAAATTAAAAAGTTGGTAATGCCAATCAGTTTGGACTGTTGGGGGAAATGCGTACCCAAGGGGAACCCAGGGTGAGAGCTCCAGGCGCACAGACCAGAGGTGAAAGTCAAACCACCAACCATGAAGTTGTGAGACGACAATATGGCAAATCTTTCAACATTTTTTTTTAAGTACAGTCTCTTTAGAAAGACAGATTTTTTTTTTTTTTTAAGGAGTCTGAATGTTTTCTGAAAGCATGATGTACTGCATGTATAATTGGGGCTTTTTAAAATGAACAGGGTATTGCATGAGTTACCTTACCCTACCTTATTCCTGCAGAAAGTGTTTTCTGTCCCATTAGAAAAATAACAATAATAGTTGATTGATTGATTTGATAGATTGATAAAAGATTAAATATAGCAGTTACAGTAATTCACATACAGTATGTATTGATCTTAGGAATCCCCCATGATGCATTGGTCAAGCAGTGATAGCACCAAAACAGGTTTTTTATTTTTTTTACTGACATGTCTTTTACACTGTCTTAGCATTGTTTTTAGATTTTCTGTTGATGTGACTTTGAATGTCATCAGACCTCATATCTTGAGCACTTGGAATAAAGCATCTGTATTGAATCAGAACCATTCCATCATAATAACGTCTTTCACGCAACTAGCTGATCAGCTGACTGATGTGTGGCAAATGATAAACACTTGATTTGTTCTCTTTTCTCTTGTGCAGTTTGTTCACCTGATGAAGACATTCACAGGTAGTTTTTAACATACGTTTACATTATAGAGCTAGAACGATCTAACTCTCTATTAAATAATTAAATAAATTAAATGTGTTTTTCCCTTACAGGACTTGAGTGATGCCGCCAGCAGCAGAATTCTGCATGCCGAGTTCATCAGGCCGTGCGTGTGTACAGATTTAGCTATAATGCACTACATCTCCATGTTCCATAATGTTTTTTTCCAGTTAACACTGGACACACATACAGATATTATACAGATGAAATGGTGCAGTTTATGGACACTGACTTCTTATTCCTTTTGTAATACCATTTAACATCTTTATATTTTGAATTACCACTTGGTTGGGTCCTAATATCTCGATCGGAATGTACCCATTTTCATCAAGTGAAAGTCCATTGTTTTTAGTGAATAACTTCTGACACCAGCAGAATGTACCATGAAGTATGTACCACAAGTATTGTCAACTGATTTATAATCACTCAACATACTTCAAAAAGTATTCAGAACACACTTTCTATAAAAGTCAAGTGTTTTTAGTGTTTTCATAAGTGGTTTACAGTTTATTTAGGCAGCCAAATAGAATTAATGAAGAAAGGTCAGATGATGGATGAAAATCTGTCCTGTTAACTTTAATGATGTACAATGTGTAAAGCAATGTTTCTCTAATACAGGCTTATTGTAATCAAATGAATTCATGTTTGAGGAAAGAATATGTGGAAACTTTGTGCTGTACCTAAACATTTTATTAAATAAAAGCCTTTTTCACCTGCTAATTTTGTGTCCCACAGTAACGATGAAGAGTTTGTACATGTAGTAACTCTGGTAACTGCAGTACATCATTATTACTCAGTCACTCATCGTCTATACCGCTTCAGCCTGTATTCAGGGTCACATGGGGGCATGGAGCCTATCCCAGGAGACTTGGGGCAGAAAGCGGGGAAAACCCATCGCAGGGCACACACCTACACACACTCATTTACACACATTGGGCAATCTGGGAACGCCAATCAGCCTAATCTGCAGATCTTTAGATTGTGGGAGGAAACCGGAGGACCCAGAGGAAACCCACCAAGCACGGGGAGAACATGCAAACTCCATGCACACAGAGACGGGAATCGAGCCTGGCTGGGGATCGAACCTGGACCCTGGAGGTGCAAGGCGAAAGTGCTAACCACTACACCACCGTGCCACCATTATATTATTAACTGTTTACTGTTGTGTAAAATCAACCCAAAATTGGATTGGGTTAAGGATGAACTCATGTTAAAACAAGAGCATAGGTTATGGGTGCTAGTGTGACTAATGTATTTAAAAATACATTAAAATGTTTTTTTAAAAAAAAGGTTATTTCAGCCTCCTAACAGCATGCCTAGGTAGTTTATGATACATGACAAATTTTAGTTTATGACAAATGTAGCATTGTCACATACAGAACACACTGCCTGGCCAAAAAAAAAAAAAAGCATGCTCACCCCTTCAGAAGGGACAATTTATTGGCCTGCATCCACTAAAGAAACCAACTAAGGGGAATTGAAATGACACTGAGTTTTTCAGGCAGAGGAAGTGTAAATATAATAATGACATCCTTTGGCTTTTTCCTTTGTTCATGTTATTATTTTATATGTTGCTATTACATTATGCTTTTAAAAAAAAGTAGAAAGTAGAAAACTATTGAATTTTCAATATATATGTTTCAGAAGTGTGTTACTGCTCAAATGCTTGAAATCATCTTTGTCAAAACTATAAGATGTTCTCGGACATGCTGAGCAAAGCATTTTCCAGCGTAAAATAAATGACAGGCAGTAATGGTGCCACCCTGCAAAGACGTTTCAGCCAGATGGTGTTAATATTCGCATTGCTTATCACAGAGCCCAGAACACTTAGACACATTTCCCTCAGCGTTAACGACAGCAATCATAACAGGAAGGCAGTTTATTGTACGTGTACTTAAAGCAGCTTTAAGGATCGCTTAGAATTAAAAATTAACTGGTTGAAATAAATATAGGGAACAGTTTGAACAGAAAAAAATGAAGGGTCACAAAACCAAGAATCCATCGCCAGCAATTGTCTTTAATAATCATTTTCTATCTCTCAAATGTACAGTTAATCAGTGACATTTACAACAACTAGTCACGTTTAAATATCTGTAATGCAGTTAATATAGATATATTGGCTTGCTGAGTTGTTCCTTAAGGTTACAAACCTGATAAATAACATTTACCGAACATAAAGTGGCCACATCAGAGTGGTACGGTATCCCAACATGCATTGGAAGTGCATGTTTCGTGATACTCAGTGGGTTGGTAAAAGACAAACCTGTACACATGCAAAATCCAGCTCAGGAAAATAATGTACTACAGTATGAAATGTACACCTTTAATAGAGAGCACTCAAGAGGACATGTTATTTGGGACACTCGAAATTTGCTGTTATTCAATGCCGGGGTCACGAATCGTGGAATTGTTGGCAGGATTTCAACCACCTTAGAACATAAAACACTCAAACACACTGACTTGTCTAAACCCATTCTTGACATCTGACATGATTGCATTATTTATAGATGGACCTGTAATGATCCATGCCCGTTGGAGTTCTTACTAAACCGGTTGTAATGGCAGCCATGTTAAACAGTGTGCTATAACCCGACAGATTAAATAGCGTAACGACATTAACATTATACTGTCATTTAACAAGCAGCATCTTTTTCACTATCCTGAATAGGTCTATGCAGCTCCTTGACAAAGGGCAGCAAATAGAAACACTTATTAATTCTTAACAAGCTATTATTATTATTATTATTATTATTATTATTATTATTAATAACAGCTATTGTTTGTTCATAACATCCATATGACCACAGTAATCCGTTTTCAAATTGAACAGACTGGTGATATGGAATTAGCTCGTTCCAGTAAAGTGACTTCATAGATATGAACATGAGTGACACTAGGACCATGGGGGGGGGGAATAAACTGTAAAGAGTTCTCTCTGGTCCTGTCATCCCAAGTACAGTACAAACAAATTTTGATCTCTACCCGAACATGTCAAAGGCAGGTGCTTGTGTGTGTGTGTGTGTGTGTGTGTGTGTGTGTGTGTGTGTGTGTGTGTGTGTGTGTGTGTGTGTGTGTGTGTGTGCATTAAAGGGGGAGTATGTATCTTAAAGAGCAAGGTCTGGCTAGCTGAACACATACACCATTAAATTAGCCTACTTAAAAAAACATGCAGGTATCAAAATCAGCAGGTATTCAAGCTACACAGAACACGTGGGGTTTACACGGCATGAACGTATGGCTGCGCTAGTTTCTCCTCTAGCCCTCATGTAGTTATTGTCTAGTATATTTAACTTTTTTTTTTCCCCTCTTTTGCAGGTTTCGTCTTCTTCAATGAGATGTGAACGCTTCGCTTATCACAGCTATGGTCTAAGTGTTGCACGCTCCCTATCTCACTCGCACAACCTATTGCAGAAGGCGTTCTACGATGTCCTACGAAGCGCTGAACGCATGCGTGAAATGAACTGGGTGCGAAAAGGCGTCTTTATTTAGCAGGGAGGCAGAGTGGGACTGAGAGGTACCTTGGCACATGACAGAGCGAGAATCGTAGGAGGTTAAGAGTGTATAGGAAGGGTTGGCAGGCAGGCAGAGAGTGGATGGAGTGTGTGTCTGGTGTATAAAGAGTCTTTTAGCTCTGCGCTGTTAGCCTCTGTTCTGTGAGCGAGGCCTGATGGGCCACCGTTTTGTTCTCATGGGAACGTAGTTTGGACACCACATCAATGAAAGCCAGGCTCTGTACTTCTTTATGTAGAGGTTCTGAAGAGGAAAAAAGAATGTTCCGATCAAACGTGATGATAGCTTGATTGCTTGCAATTTTCTAGCAAAATGAATATAAAAACACATGAAAACACATACTTTCTGACAGATATCCAATTATTATTGTTGCTGCTGTTATTATTATTATTATTATTCATCTTGCTATAGTTACCCATGTCTAGACTTTCTACAAAGATTATGTTGGGTAAATATTGAGCTTGTTTAACAGACCCAGCTGTAAAAACCAGTCTGCTGAAAATAAATAAATAAATAAATATAATTGCTAGCCTTTATGCACAGAACATTATGCCTAGATCAAAATGTAGCATGGCATAGAGAAACAAACATGAAGAGAGTTTATAACCCGCACCCTATATGGATAAATCTTTATGAACACCTGGTCATCACACCCACATTATGTATCTCACTCAAGATTTAGATGCCCTTTTCTTTATCAGCCACAAGAGAATGAGAGAAGTCAGGGAAGCAGACCTGGGGGGCAGGTTTTTCTGCGCATTTTGGAAACTGCTGTTCTCCTGGGATTTCTCTATAGTTTACAGAAAATTGTCAACAAAAAAAAAAAACAACACCACACAAAAGTGAGTCAAAAATGATCTGCATCCTGGCTGTATTAAAACTTTTGTTGACCTGTCGTCTCAAGAGCGCTTTCCAAATTCAAGCCTACTGTCTCCCCAGTCACTGCTGTGCAGGTGTGAATGTGTTACATCAGTTCATTTGCAAGAGAGCAGTGATTCATGATTTGTGCAAGGTGGCTACCGAAACAACCCACAGAAGAGCATTTGGATATCTCTGCAATCAAAATTTGGATCGATACTCTAAGAGAATCGTTACTGGTGACGAGACATGGATTCATCACTACGAGCCTGAGAGGGAACGGCAGGGTGTGGAATGGAAACAAGAAAAACCATCAGTTACAATTCGTAGTAATCAAAATGCATCTCATTACTGTGCACTTACTCTGAACAAGAGATCATAGAAATGTGAGGCTACAGTATCATGGACACCACGAGTTTGTACCCATGATAGCCTCAGATTTTTGTTCTTGGCTGACGGGAGTCAAACCTTCTCCACCTCATCGTTGAATGTGTCCTGAGATGTTTTCCATTCCGCAACGGTCATCAAGAACACTTATCTGAGTTACTAGAGACTTCGTCAGCTCCGACAAGCCTGGTGATTCACCTCTAATCTCTCTTGTAGTCCCTTCTCCCGCCGGATGTTTTTGTTACAGTATGTGCGAAAATCCCAAGAGATCAGCAATTTCTGAAATAACTCAAACCAGCCAATCTATGGTTATTCTAAACATGGATCAGTATCTGCTCAAGTGTATGCACTGCACTGCTGCCACATGTTTGGCTGATTGGATATAGCTCCATGAGTGCGAGGGTGTATGGGTATTCCTATTATAAAATTAACGAGTAATATTCCTGGGGGGGAATAACTATATAATCATCTGAAATGCAGGTGGAAACGTTCCTCACCTGAGCCCATGACGGAGCAGATGAGGATCATGGAGTTGTATTTGATCTCAGGAGCACTCTTCTCCTCTGTCAGCAACTTGTGTAGGACCTGCACCAGAGTGGCTCCCACAAAATCCTTCTCTGCAGAATCTGTCAGGAATTAGAGCAACAGGTTTTTATTATTACTTATGAATAAAAATTTTTTTTTTTTTTTTAAATAGTACTACCTGTAGTTTGAAATTAAATTCATGGGTGATTTTCCTGAGACGAATAGTAATTATTCATATTCATACATTTTGTAAGAGACTTAATATTCCAACAAATACAGTCCCTATCAATGCTTCCCTTTATGTAGAGAGTACTAACAGCCCTGTCCCAATTAGTCAGATTTTGTAGCTCTGTACCATTTTTTTCCTTCTTCTTCTTCAATTTATAAAGCGAGAGTCAATATATTAACGGAAATAATACTAAAAAAAAAACAAGCTGAATACATTATTTCAATAAAGAACCGATTTATGCATCTACATAATCGATGATATTAAATTTGCATTAGACATGGCTGCAAAGAACAGTTAAATGGTCAGCATTTAAATAGTCATGGGCATCCGTCAGCTCATTTACTGTATGTAGAAGAAGCCAGAAAGAACTTTACAAAGTGGTGCCTGGCTCCAAATGTCTCTTAAGGAAGACCATGTCAAACTTTTACACTTGCTACTGTAGTTTGTAGCAGCTGTATGATGGTGGAAAGCAAGTGGGTGAGGATTGGAAATTTTTCTCCTGACTTATCATCTGATACAGTTCCTTTGAACTTAATCAATGTCTTCAAACAGAAGGAAGTTTTGGCGAAGAATAATACCATATGGTCCCCAAATGAGGGTTGTATGAAGGAGTCAAACCACGACTTTTGAGATATATTTCTCTATATAATCCCAGAAAGGTCTCTCAGTACACGAACCCATGGCCGAATTGCCTGCTTCACATCCGAAATGCAGGCCTCCCAGGAACTCCTTTGGACATGACTGGAAGTGAGGTCAAGACTGTGGGAATAACTCCCAGCTGAGTTCCTGGAATTTGCATGTGGTATTGGTGATTGACTGTGTGTATAGTTCCCAAGAGGTGAGATGCGGCTCTTCCGCAAATTGGTGACAAGTTACAAATCTGTTGATTTTCAAGGATCAGCCGTTTCATTCGTTGAGTGTTCACAGGAATGACTTTTACCCACTGTAGAAGGACTGAGCTCCGAGCCACCACAAAGGGGATCATCACTGTGCTTGTAGTCAATCACTTCTATACTTGTATCTTTTAATACACTTTTATATTTTAGATATTCTTTTACGAGACATTTTACCATAAGTCCTGGATTGAATCGAACATTTAAGTGGTTAAATTACCTCTCCTGAATATAATGTTGTACCAACTACCCATGGGATTTTGCTCTAGCGGACTGAGGGGGTCAAATTTGTGCGCGCAAAAATAAACTGCTTTTTTTAGATCATCGAAACTGTGGCGAAAAATTTATTGCCACATGTGGAGTACTACACCAAACATAAAACATAGTCTTACTTCAAAATAATTTACTCCACCTTCATTTCTGCTGAGTAAAGAAGCTGAGGAAGCAGAAGGCAGTTTTCTATTCATTCTGGGATCAGGCATAATGTGGACTATAAAACCTACCCCAGGAAATGTTTAATTAAGATGCTGATAAGTTGATGCTAGTCTCAGTGAAAGCTACACATCAGGTGAAGTTGAGATTTGGACAATTTTTACCCAAATCCAGTCCTGCTATGAGACCCAAAGCCACCAGCGCTTCGTTCTGCATGATCATGTGCTCGCTCGTTGCCATGGTCACCAAGTGCTTTACACCTCCACACTGAATGACTGTCCGTACCACTTCCTGTACAAAGCCGAGAAATATCCGATCAAATTAAATTGACAGAATCTCGAAATGTGTTGAGATACAGTAATGTGTGTGAGGTCTTGACCTTGGACTTGCTGTGTCGTATCAGCGCTGATAGAAGGCGGTTGGACTCTCCCATCACCCCTGCGTGGTCTTTGGCCTCGCACCATTCTACCAGCCTCTCCGCCAGCTTACGGTTTGTTCCCAACTGCTCGGCAGCATCTGCTATATCACATAGCAAGACACCATCAATCAATCTATGAGCAAATCAGCTACGAAACCTAGAAACTCCATTTTCAGATAAGTTATTATGAATCATTTTGCCGAGTCAAATAGCAAATTTGACAAAAGCTGGCTTATAAATACATTTGAGTCTATTTAAGATATTTTAATAGTTAAAACTTAATAACAGCTTAGACCTTTATTACGGAGCAGATAATTTACTTACAGGATCAACAGTATTCTAAAGGTAATCTGATGTCCTGCCCTTAATTAAATACATGCAAAATCCCAATAAATGACATTTATAAACTGCTTTCTTTAAGTGTACGTTTGAGCTGTATTTAAAGTAGTACCGATGTGGACAGCACTATGTGTCACTGAAAACTAAAGCTTTTGGCTCCACGCCTCATGCTGAGAATGCAGAGCGCCGCTAGCCGTGCTGCCAGCTGCAGCGTCACTCACAATCTATAGCAATTAAATCTCAGCACTGTGGCATGGATCTTTGTCTCAGATCCTTCCACTTATAGGATAACGGCTTTCGAACTCAAAGGACAGAGGGGGAACTGGCTGATACCCAACAAAGCTTTTGTAACAGGATAAATAAAAAACGTACACAGAAAATTCAGATTTGTAGGTTTTTGGCATCCACATGCAGTATCTACAGCTAGGGCTAACTTGTTTACAATTTCTATTGTAGTAGAGAGACCAAACTAATGAGGGTTTAAATCTAATCAGAGTGAATACGATTATGTGAGTTGTCAAAGAAAAGTTAGGAATAAACAAAAGCAGAGATAACGCGCATTAAAGACATTTTACAAAGTTATATAGCTACCTTGCGTGTCGATAAGCATCCTTAATGTTCCCAGCAGCTTGAACTGAACTGGTGGCATTTCGGACTGGAGAAACTTCAGCACCACGTCAGACACTCCAGCTGAAAGCATCTTGGACTTGTTCACCACTGGTAAATAAAGTGGTAGAAGTGATGTCTGTTAATGCAAGCTTTTCCTCACCGTCAATACAGAAAATGTGCAGAGAAGACTCCTAACACTGACCTGGGATGGCCAGGTTCCTCAGGGCACTGAGAGCTGCGTGCTGCACTGTAACGTTCCCCTCCTCTACATGTCTGACCAGCAGGTCCAAAAGCTTCTGCACAATTCCTGTGTCTACCATGTGGATGCAGTTCCCATCTAAAGAAAAGAAACATTATACAAGATTCACATAACCTCACAGTGGCACGGTGAGTAGTGTTACTGCCAAACAGAGCTTTATATGTTCTCCTCATGCAGCATGGGCATTCTATAGGATTCATTCCAACTTGCAGGAACTGTTTTGCTAAATAGTTGTAAAAGCACGTGTGTTTCCTACCATGTGATGGATTGGCGTCTCACGAGTGTGTGTTCACGCCAGTACAGGACAATTGCATTACGTAAATAAAAAAAATATATAAATGAATCCAACAGAGCATTATCCAGTCACGTGAGGATACACCTCACTGAAGACCGGCTCTCTATAAACACTGAGAAATATCACAGCAATCCTCCCTGCTCTGTCCAAGCCTTAATTTGGTCAAAGAGCAGCACAGCAATGCATTACATGATATGACTGTGTGTGTCTGGGGTATGCAAGACTTAATCTCTGTAAAGCTGGTGGGAGCGAATGTAGACAGGACTGAAAAGAAACCTTAACACACAAAAGTGAAAGAATACCGTTTCTATTAATGATCTCCTATGAAACGATTTTTGCATGTACAGTCCAACACTCCCTGGACATAAAAAAGGACGCCATCAATCAAAGAAAACAGTAAGCATACTGAAATTGGGTTAAGAACTGTTAAAACCACGAAACATAGTGTTGAACCGTCAACTCTACAAAACAAATGTAGTTAGAAATAATCCTTACCCAGAGATCTAACCAGAGATCGCTTAAACACTTGGTGAAGTTGCATTGTAAATAAAAGAACAGCAGAAATCACAGCTATGTTTAATAATGAAAGTAAAAGCATTTCCCCCACACAGAGAGAAGAGAACTTACAGGTATAAAACTAAACAGCACTGGATAGTGATGCTAATCAGAAAAAGAGACTCCAATTTACAAAGAGTGGAGGTGTGCAGTGCACCCGTCATGCATAGTGAACACTGTACAAGCCTCTGGAGGCAGTGTTATGATCTTGGGTT
The DNA here is from genome assembly GCA_030347435.1 of Clarias fuscus. NCBI lineage: Eukaryota > Metazoa > Chordata > Actinopteri > Siluriformes > Clariidae > Clarias > Clarias fuscus. The sequence continues at coordinate 18,003,063 of CM059205.1, forward strand.
GGTCAAGTCTACAGTAGGCTTAGCAACATTACGAAGCAATAAATCTAAGGCAGCTGACTACCTGACAACGCAATTCCATTTATGGACTTTCCTTTCCTGGTGGCACGGTCATATTCTAGAAACAAAACTGTGAAAGAGTGGATCTAGAAGCATAGGGAATCATTTTAACACATGAATCGGACACCATGCTATGCTTCATAATGACAGCCAAAGCTGATCAAACTAAATATATGTGAATGTTTTGGGGCCAAGCAGTATATTATACAGTACATTGTGTATTATAATCTACAATTACTTAGAAATCAGACCAGCGCTCTTACCATTGCGGGCAAAGTTAGCAATAGCCAGCGCCCCAGCTAGCTGGAGCTGGTGGTTGTTGGATGGAACCCAAGAGAGAACCCTCTGGAACACGCTACCTTTACCTCCCTCGAACAACTTTTGCATGGATTCATCTGGAAAAGAAAGAAATGACATTCATCATCCTTGCAAAATATCATAGTTAAAAACTAATGTTCACTACTTGACTATGTGTATACAGTAGCCCAGGAACTGTAGCATATAGCAAAGTAATACACTGGATAGTTGATGGCTTTCCAGTGACTGCAAAAACGAACTTAACTTCATTAGGCAGTTAAAGAATGTAAAGAAAACACAAGAGATTTCCTCTCTTGTCAAAAGAAATGAAGCAATTTATGATGATCCATAAAGCCATACATACAGTATGACTGAACTTTAAAGGATAACAGGGACTCAGGCAGTCACATCAGCACAAACTAAACTGTTGCATAAACCAAGCAGTGCTCCATTAGAGTTGAAGTACATTTCTCCTGGTTAAATGCAGCATCTAAATTCATGGAAGCATAAAAGAAGCCCCTCTCTGTTCTCCAAAAAAAAAAAAAAAAAAAAAAAGGAGAGAGAGAAAAGCGCTCGCTCTATCCATGAAATGCCACACAGTGGAAGAGGAATTGTGTTAGCACCCCACGACCCATTCAGCCTGCATCAATTATTCAGAGGGAGATGAAAAACACACCCCGCTCTGCTGCCTGTACAATCTGCTGCCTACTAAGTAGCGAGAATGCAAGAGAGGACCCATTCATTTCCACACACCATTCAATTCTTTTTCAGTTTCTGAACTAGAAAACAGTTGTAACTGTTGTAAATAAAAAAAAAAAAAAAAAAAAACTTAGTCACCTGGATGTCAAAGCTGTCTCTAACACTTCAGAACATTTCTACACCCCATACACATGACGAGTAGACTAAATCCCAAACTGTCTTGTATCTATACTGCATCATACCACTCAACTCCACTATGTGGCCCTGTTATTCTAACACTGACTTGTTTAATGACATAAACAGGCCCATATGCTCAGGTGTGAGGTTTGTTTGGAGACCATTAATGCAGAAAGACTTCTCCACAGGGACAGAAGAAGCTGCTACAGCTAAATATAGTGAGGTCTGCTATAGCTGTTTGTGTCCTGACTCTATCTAGTTCTACAACACGCACTGTACTCAGCCACTACAATTGATCGATGTTCAAAATACCTGATTAAACAGACTAGGGATTATCAGTGTTGCTATCAGGGCTGATAACGACTTGAAGGCTTAGTTACAGACAGTATGTCAGTGTCAGTAAAATAAACATGAAAAAAAAATGGTTGAAAAATGATTTGCATAGCCCCGCCCAACCCTAATGTGTAGTCTTCATTAATATGATATAAACAACATTTCAAAATTAATGAAATGTTAGCATTAGAAGGTTTTCCTATGCAAATTAACATTAGTTAGAAACAATATTAAGCCTCAATGGCTGAAGCCTTGAGCAGCACCTCCAAGCAGCAGCAGCACCATGAGGTCAGACGCTGTTTTGAGTTGTGCCAGGTCTTCCTCTCGGTCACTGTCCACCGTCTGTGCCACAACGTCCAACAGACACTCGACCAGACCAGCCTCGACCAACTGCAGCTTTATTGCATCTGACACAGAGAGAGAGAGAGAGAAACAGACAAAGAAGAGACGGAACAGACAGAGAGAGACCACCAGAAAGAGATGTATGCAGACAGAATAGACAAAAAGACAGAGACAGACAGAGAGAAATTGACAGTCATTCAGAGAGAGAGACAGACAGACCATGAGTATTAGAGAAGCAAAGAGTAAGAGATATGTCCTTTAAGTAAAGAAACTTTATAAATTCACAGAATGAAAAACAGTCCTGTTGAACAGTTATACTTACTAAGAATTCATGTATTTGCATGGCCTTATGATTTTCCAGACTTACAATTCATGCACAATATGAATAATATTAATAATTAATATGCTATTTTACATAATGGTCAAAAAATACATAAAACAACATGCATGACTAAAATTTCCATCTAGTAAAAAGATGAAACAAAAAAGTGTATCTGAATATGCAGGATCCAAGGCTGACTGTAAGTATGACTGCTCCTTGTGCTTGGTTATGAAATCCCTGAAATATCTGAGCATCTCCCTCACTCATTCTCTCTCTCTCTCTCTCTCTCAGTACAATGTAGTAGCTTTTAAGTAGGACGTTGTCTTGGAGACTGGCAGGCCCAAAGCACCGCTCTGAATGATAAGAAACAGCCAGACGGTCAACCTACAGATCTTTTCACACACTTTGTCTCCATCATATTAATTTTTCTCTCTTTCCTTCTCATACCTCATATGTTCATGTCCATACCGTTCCTCCATCTTTTTGGCTTCTCGCTCACTCTCTCTCTCTCACTCAAAAGCTCTCTCTCACTTCGTCAGCGTCTCACATGTATCCTTTAACACAAGCTCTTCCCCCTGTGGCTTATTTACACTTCTATATTTCTCACACACATACCCACATCCATGCAACCTTTTTATTTCTATGCCAAGCGATTTGCTATGCCTTTTCTGATCACTCTTTATTAGATACTCATATCCGACAATGGATCACGCTCTCCAGCACACGTTACTTTTACATGCATATCCTCTCTTAGGAATTCAGACCGTCTCCTGAGGAAAGCACACGGAGCAGCAGCTGAGGGCAGATTTCGTGTCACAGACGTGGTGCAGATTGCAGCTGTTCACAATTCCCCGATTCCTATTGTGGGCGCGATGGCAGAAAGCAAGGGAAAGCAAGTGACAGCACCCATTATCCAAACACAGACTACACTCAAACAACTCCAGCAGCTGGCTAATTGTAGACCAGTCTGCAATAGTTCTATGTCTGGAGAAGACCCAAAGCACAATAGGTCTATAATTCTGGTGCTTCTTCTTGTTTGAACTAGCAAACAGATTAAAGTTATTCCAGACAATGAAAAAAAAAAATGTAGTGCAATATATATTTTTCCCTTTATAGCTACTGAAGGCTTCTAGTTAATTGAAACCCTGAAAATGACTGCTTGCTCACTACATTCCTCACATACACTTGCAACAGGTGAACACTGTGTCCATATGTTGGTGTGAATGACAGGGCTGGCTGTGACGAGACATCTTTCAAGTCCTAGACTGTGTGTCAGAGTGACTGGCTGCAGTCCACATTGAGATCTTACGTCTCATACATGTACACTTTAACTCAAAATCATACTCAATGGGATTTACTTTAGTATTCAACATTCCGTGTCTGACTCTTACCATTCTCAGCCAGAGGAGCCAGCACCTCGAAGATCATCTCCTTCTTTTCATGTTCCGCTTGCTTCCGGAAAAGTCTCACTAGCTCCTCAGCGATATTTGTAGCTGCAAACTGCTCCTTGCTTGATTCTACAGAATGACCACAAACATACATATCAGAATCATGTTAATAATTATTTAAAACCAAATCCACATGTGATTTATTTGTATAGTATTCCTATCAATGGTCACTGTTGCAAAGCAGCTTTACAGTCTCAAAAAAAAAAAAAATTTTTTAAGGGAAAATGAGTATGAAATGTGTGAGAAAATATGGTATCAATCAAAAGGATATTCACAACCAGTATCATTTTTACAAAAAAAAGAAAAAGAAACATAAACCACGAATTAAATTAAATGAGTATTGCTAGATAGCACAAAATATTTGTACAGAAACAACTACTTGCATGAAAATTGTCAGAAATGTTTTTTTTATTTAAAAAAATGAGTCAAAAGTAATTGATTAATGTTCTTTAAAATAAATGACTTAAAAAAAAAAAACCCACTATTATACTGTACTAATGAGCTGCATGATTGTTTCTACGGTTTTCACACTTGTGTGTTAGATGCTCCAAATAAATGGATTTTAAAAATGTGTGTTGTTTGTATGCTTTCTGTGAGGAGGAACACTGCCAGGTCAAAAAAAAAAAAAAAAAAAGGTCATATTTGTCCGACATCAAGCAAAGATAACATAAAAATTACTGAAATTTTTATTCAGAACTGTCCAAAGCATTATTAAAACATGGAACGATAGTGCTGGATAGATCTCTTAAAAACATGGTGCGATACATACACCATGATGCACCAGGAGAAATCAAAGTTGCGAGTAAACAACTGTGTGGCCACTAGTTTAACCAGTAAAAAGGCTTATACTTTCTAGGAATCATAAAGAATAGAAAAAGGTCATGTGGTCCGATGAGTCGAGATTCACCCTATTCCAGAGTGATGGTAAGATGAAGCAATGCACTGTTCCTCAAAATGATATGTGAATTGTGTGATTTGTATTAGATTAATAAATAAAGATTTTTGGAATAAGAGGAACTTGAGGGTGCTGTAATCATTTCTTATTGCTACTATACCTTGTCTCCAAAAGGTACAGCAGGAAAAAGTGAGAAACGCGCTCTGATTTCTCATAAGTAGTTCTTTTTTCATTTCCAGAAATTTAAAGCCTCACCCAGCAACAGATGCCGATGATTCATGTTCTATGGAAGTCCATTAACACTAATCCATTCCTCAAAGTGCTCACTCAAAAATGTAAAGTGTAACCCTATGTATTTTTTTTTTTTTTTTAGTATAAGAGTAACGTAATGGAGGGGGTAGTCAAGGGGGAAATGATTAGAGCGGAAGTGTGAGTGTCTGGTCTTGGAAAATCCCCAGCACTGCAGAGTTTAGCATTCAATCTTCAACAAAAGTCACCTCATCAGCTAATATTTTAGGCCAGCATGGACTAAATCTGGTGTTAGACGACCTGTGTATGCTACTTATGAGTTAAAGGCAACGTGACGAGGGATTTCAAACTATCTCCGTAAATGAAACCAGGAGGAACATTCCTGAGAAAACACAAAATATCAAGGGGTCACCTGCGTACATGAAGGGTTGAATAAATAGACCAGTCTGTTATTTACCCAGTTCTGCCAGATTTCCAAAGGCAATGAGGCACATTTCTGTAAGCGCCGTGTTGTGCGCATGGACTCCCAGAAGCTTCACCAAGGTGGGGATGACTCCCATGCTAATCAGCTGGGCCTGCAATGTGTCTGAGAATGCAAAGAGATTAAACACACCATATTAACTCCAACACTCACATGCATCAGTGCACCAAAATGGAGAGATTAGCTGGAAAATAAATGTTTTTGAAATCACCATTGTGAAATTGTAGACATTTCTGCAAAACATTCATTAAAATCAGTCACTACTGTACATACTTATATGTACATTTAAAAAAAAAGCCTAGGTCACAAATGGTAATGATAAAATTCATCAACACACTCATTTAGGAATCATGTTTAAACAGACGAGTGCTGGAAGCCCTGAGCCAATAATCTGACTTGTACAAAATAATATTCTCCCAGGCACAAACATGTTGGGCTACAATGATATTATACTTTCTGTGTCTTACACCAGCTGCATGGTATCACATGCATCTTGATCCTCTGTAATGAAACGAATCAGATGGCATTGTTTTTGTCCTGTAATACTGCAATCTTGGTAGCCCTGTCACATTCAATATCATCACATTATCGGCAAGCACAACCCCCTCCCCGATGCAGCAGAGAAGTGATACATCCTGTAAAAAAAAACCTTTTCTTGCAGTCGAGACTGCAAAACTGTAGTCAACAACCCTGATAGAGACGGACAGAAAAGGCGAGAAACTACAGGAGCAGAAAAGAGGCGGCAAGTCAAGAGGCAGCAATAAAAAAAGACGAATGAGAGGGAGAGACTAAAGAATTTAGCAGACTAAATGAAAAAGGTAACAAGGAGAGAGAGAGAGAGAGAGAAAAAAAATGAGATATAAAGGCCAGATGTTGAATATACCATGAAAAGAAAATGAATTTTAGGGTTAGATTAGAAGCACTTCTCATTTTGAATGGTTTCATTCCGAGTTATGCTTGAATTGGCAAAAATGTGTTAGCTTTGGCTATTCATTGATTTTTCTCTATTTTGTCCAGCAACATACACTGGTTATGCTGAATCACTTATTTTCACTGTGCAGTGATTCAATGAGATATTCCTGCATTATTTCTGGTTATTACTGTAAAAGTGCACTAATTACAGCTATGATTGTTGACCGAATTCAAACCAGGAACCAAAAGGAGTCAACAGATTTATCCTCTGTCTTCTCAGTAATAAAATACACACATGAAGACAAAAAAATCCTAGGATAAATGTTTAGGAATTCTTTTGACACAGAATCAGAGGTTTTGCCTCGTTTTGCATTCCGTTTGTCTTGATGCTCCTGGAAAAACTCTGCAGCACTATACCCTCCATCGACATTAATGAGAGCTACATTAGCCACAGTGACATTGTACAAACACAGAGCCACTGGCTTCGGCACAAACATATATACACAATAGTAAAAGTCATTTTCAAAAGTTAGGACCCACTCTTTTAAGTCTGTTTTTTTGTGTTAAAAACAATCATCTGATCATGTAAACCTTATTTTAACAACATTTTCTACCGTGCATGTTCAATTCAAAACACCCCCCCATGATTTAATAGCTTGTAAATTCACCTTTAGTAGCAACAACTTCAAGGAATCATTTCCTGTATGACTTAGTCCATTTTTCTTTGCAACATTGCTTTAGTTCATTGAAGTTGAGGCATAACAGCATTTCAGTTGTTTTTTTAAGGTCTGGACATTGCCGTTCCAAAAGCTTGATTCTTTGCTTTTTCAGCCATTCTGCTGTAGATTTACTGGTTTCAGCTGTTGGACAGATGTCCTCAGAATTGCCTCTAGAATACTGAGCCCGTATTCACAAAGCTTCTTAAGCCTAAAAGTTGCTCCTAGTGATGAAATTCTAAGAAAAATCTTAGAATTATGGCATTTTCTTAGAATTTCCCCTTAAATTTAGGATTAAATCTTAGTAAAGATAAGAATTATTCACAAAACATATTAGCCCTAAAAACAGCTCCTAAGGTAAAATTTGTTAAGAGTAGAAAGGAGGCCTTTTAAGAGGTTTAAGAGTTTCTCTAGCAGAGGCCAAAATGACGGAAGGAAGAAATATTCTCCAAACACTGGACGTAAAGCTAAAAGTAAACACTGCTTTTCTATCCATTTTGGTTTTCTTGTTGTTTTACTTCCTTTCAGCCCTCTTGGATTGTTGGCTACAGACCATCCAAAAGTTAAAATTAAATAAACTGTTCCGCAATCATTTCAATTGTAAAAGCTGAGACATTTTGCTCCCATCAATCTAAAATGGATTGCAAATAATAAAATCAGTATGGTAAGTAAAATGTGAGAACTTAAATATAGTAACTACTGTGTGGAAATTGGTTGCTTCAAAAGCATTTTCAACATTTAGCTGTTTAATTATCTTTAAGATAACTTTGCATAAAGTAGCCTGTACTCATGATTCATAATTTTTGTATATGAAGAAATTGTATATTCACTGTTGGTTCTATTATTATGTATTCTGTTTTCACAAAGAGCACATTTCAAAACCTTTGCAGAGGTCAGAGGTGATTTTTTATTAACCAATCACAGTCCATGTATTGCTGCATCATCCCTAGCAACGGGGTCAACCACGCCTCCTCACTAAGATAAAAGTTTTTCTACTTTCCTTACTCAGAGTCGCTCTAAAATGTTTCCTAAATCACTTTTAATCTAGGACTCCCAGCTAGGACTTTTTAAGCTTAGATAGGAGCTCTCTGAGAGAATTCTAAGAAGCTTTGTGAATACAGGCCCTGGGGTATACAGAGGAGTTCATGATCGACTTATTGGCTGTATGGTGTGCTGGTCCAGTGGCTGCAAAATACAGTAAGCCCAAATCATCACCCCTCCACTGTTGTGCTTGACAGTGGGTATGAGGTGTTTCTGCTGAAATGCTGTTTGGTTTTTGACAAACATGGCACTGGGCATTAAGGTCAAACAACTTCACTTTGGTCTCATCTGTAAATGGGACATTGTTCCAGAAGTCTTGCGGTTTGCTAAGATGCAGCTGTGCGACCTTCGTTTGTGCTTCCATGTTCTTTTTAGTCAGAAGAGGCTTTCTCCTGGCATCCTTCCAAACAAATTGTACATGCTGTGATAGACTTTAATATTAAACATGCTCAGTAAGGTCTGTAGGGTCAGAGATCCACTAAGCTGTTGGATTTTGTGTATCTCTCTGAGCATTGCACAGTCTAAACCGTGGGTGAATGTGGTGAGATGTCCACTCCTGGGAAGATTGGCAACTGTCTTGAATGCTTTCCACTTGATTGAATAATCTTTCTCACTGTAGAACGTTGGATTCCAAATAGTTTGTAAATGGTTTTACAACTTGTTTTGGACTGATGTACAGCAACATTTTTTTGTCTTTAAGTTAAATAAATAATGGCACAGTAAAAAAAAAAAAAAAAGCTATGTTATTGTTCGTCTAATGTTGTATTTGACTACTGAGATACTGAGATATTTAATATTGTTTTTTTACACAAAGTTGCATAGAATTAAAACAGGGGTTACTAACTTTTGAGCATGACCGCATAATTGGAAACACTTGAACAAACTGTCCAACTTTCACTCAGTGCAAGGTCAGTTTTGTTACTTCTCCTATTTACTACCCAAGGCTTCGGGGATGGAGGAAAACTTCCATGATTAATGCCATCATCTTGCAAAAAACTAAATCAGCATTTTTAAAGGCCACAAATCAGCAATACTGTACTACTGTACATGTATTTCATATGATGGAACAAGAGAGACCATGGGCTCTAATGGAGAGGCTGGGAAACATGTGATTTGCTGACGTCGCGGTCATTCTGATGAACTGAACTACTAATCTGAACTACTTTGAGTTATTTGTATTTGAATAATATAGTGTTACAATGTACCAGATAAAAATTATGCTCCTGTTGTTTGCATAGTTATTAAAAGGTTTGACATCCAAAAATGTTAAACATGCAAGAGCCTTCCGTTTAATGCATGAAGCACTGTAGAAAAGGTGTTTGCTTTAGTATTACAGCTAATCCATCACTGCAGCACAGAATGACTATAAATAATTAGCTCTAGAATGTTGATTCACTGGCAATGAGAAACGTTGGTTCAAGGAAAGATTTTATCCAAGTCCACTTAGTAGGGAATAAGTTTCACTGAATTAGGATTTTCTCATTGTATCCTTATCACACAAACGCATCTGACAAAACTAAAGATTGAGAACAGTGCGGAAAGGGAAAGGGAGACAGAAGCACACAAACATTCAGAAATTTGGAGGAATGCGTGCATATAAACCCATTAGATACCCCATTAAGTACCACAGCTTTGTAATCTGTTATTCAACAGATATGGCATATGATCCAATTCCGCTGCGACTTATTCATTGTAAGAGTGAAACGTGCAAGTCTTGAGCTACCCACAGGTCATCTGAGTTGATGGCAGCAGGTGTCAAGTGGTTTGTGTACTTTTAAAATCAAATCATGATTCTCAAGTACGTCTATGTACTTTTTTTCAAGCAGCAGGACAAAATGAGAAACTCTGACACCAATTTAGCTTGTTAGCTCTGAACGGTAAGGCACTGGAAAGTAATTACCATTTTATCCCTAGCCATGATGCCAGCAAGACAGGGAACAAAATGGAGCTAGGCCTGTCTGCTCATTATTCAGTGCAAGAACAGAGTTAAATACTCTGCATGTATTCTTAGCCAAAGTAAGATTCCAGCTAGACTACCTTTCAACGCTCATACCATGTGTTATCACACAATCATACTCATTAGAAAATAAGCCTTTCGATTGGTTTTAAAAGATACACTGATCAGCCATAACATTAAATCTATTAACATTAAAACCACCTAGGTTTTGGGATTCCCTTATGCCACTGGGCAGCTCTGGCCTCTCAGGGGGTGTGCTGTGTGGTCTGGCACCAGAATGTTGGCAGCAGATCCTTTTCATGCTGTGGGTCATGGGGTGGGTCCTCAGTGTATTGCACTTTTTCTGCTATTTTTTTCTGCATTAGCTTTTCTGTGGGATCGGACAAGACGGGCTGGTCTGTTGTCCCGAAGTGCATGGCTGAACCTTGTGTGCCCATGAAACTGTTACCAGTTTTCTGGGGTTTAGTTGATGATCAAAGTTATTCACTTGAACTGTCAGTAGTCGTAATGTTCTGGCTGATTGGTGTATAACACAGTACCTTAATCAATTTTAGATTTCTAATTAAATATGCATGCAAGAACATATTAAGAGCTTTAAGAGCAAGTACAGCTCTTAGTAAAAAGTTATTTAACTCAACTTCATTGAGGATCATTAAAAAAAGGCTTCAATTTGCTAGAGAGCATTAAAACCAATGTGGAGAGTTGGAAAAAATGTCATGTGATCTGATCAGATTTACCCTGTTGCAGAGTGATTAGTGAGCATTAGGATAATTAGGGTAAGAGAAGCAGAAGACATGACGCCCCATCATGCCTTGTGCTTACCATACAAGCCTGTGGAGGCAGTCTTATTATCTGGGGTTGCTTCTGCTGGTCAGGTCCAGGTTCATCATCATTATGTGCCCAAAAAAAAGACTACTTGAATATACTGAATGACTAGGTATTTCCATTAATGGATTTTTTCCTCTCTGATGGTACGGGCATATTTCAAGACGATGACGCGAGGATTAACTGGGCTCAAGTTGTGAAAGATTGGTTCAGGGAGCATGAAACATTATTTTCACATGTGAATTGGCCACCACAGAGTCCAGACCTTAACACCCTTTGAGAATCTTTGGAACGGGCTGCTTTAAATACTTTACACTGCGTTTATTTAGAGGAGATGTAAATTAATTAATGAATTTGGAAATTAATGTTATATTTAGCTAAAAATTGTTCATTAACCTTATACATGGAGATATTTGGGACACCCTTTTGTAATTAGTCGAACAGTTTACTTGTTAAGGATCTTTTTTTTTAAATAGTACCGTTGCAAAGTTTACAATATTTATATGCAAAAGCATGATCACATGCATCTTTAAAAGCATTACATTACATTGGACCTTTTATTAATCAAAAACCTATATCAGTTGGGAAAGATTTACTTAGGGATTATTAGTCACATAGTTTTTTATGTTTCCGACAAGTCTATACATGATTAGTGAGCCATTATTGAGAACAAACGGATTAACATGTATCCTTATTTGAATAGTCCCCTAAAGATTTTAGCATTGACACTCAACAACCTGTCAACAACTTACTACAGCATGTAAAGCATTCTAAAACCAACAAAGCCAAATAGTTATCAAGTACTAAACCAATACAAAAAGAGGAAAATTCATTGGAAATAGTTCCAACCAGCCTATTGGATCATTGACAGTTTCTCAAGCATCTCAGAATTCATCTATAGGGAACCATCCAAATGTAGTTTCCCCTAGATGGGGTTTAGGCATTACCATTATCATTGCTATAGTTCATCAGCATGCCACAAAAGACAGTCAAGAGCTTCCCGGTGGCCGGGTCAGTGTTATGGGCCAAAGCCTTAATGTGCTCTGCTACTATCTGAGCAGCCCCCGCTTCATGAACTGCACTTCTGCCCTCATCTGCAAAACAAAGAGGTCACGTAAAAATAAATAGGACAACAAAATAATGCAAAAAGACAACAACCTGCAAATCATAAATAACAGCAAAACGAGGCATTAACTCAACTTAAATTAAATTACATATGACGCAACTGGAATATAAAAAAAAAAGATTAATTTTAAAACAAATAGCATGTAATGATTAGAACAGGAGAATTGTTGTTGATAAGGTTTGATTAAAAACAGATACAAAAGAAAGTCAAACACAAAATTGCAATACTAGCTATAGAGCATTCCATTTATAGTGTTTCTTTGTGGCGCCTCGCAGTTTCTAGATATGGTCAGGCTAAGGTCATGTTGCCATGACCTAATGAAGAGAGGAAGTAGCGAGAACTAATTTTCGACAAGAGAACAGCTTTGGTCTAACACGTATCTGCCACATTAATTCTATGACGAGACGAAAACCCGCAACAAATAATAATGGACTACTAGCAGACCATATTCAGTCCTCTTGTCTCCTCTCCTGGAGTACACGGTGCATCTCGAATAATTAGAATAATGTGAAAAAGGTAATTTTCTTTTATTTAAAAAAAGTGAAACTCTGATATATTCTAAATTAATTACATGTAAAAATAAATAAAAAGACTCTAATTGTTTTAATTTTGATGATTATTGCTTATAGCTCATAAAACCAAAAAATAATTATAACTCATTCAAATCATATTTAATTTCCAGTTTGACTAAAAGACGATCACCAACACCCTCCACAAGGAGGGTAAGCCACAGAAGGTCACCACTGAAAAGGCTAGTTGTTTAGGATGGAAGAGGCATCGTTGAAGACCAGGTTGAAAGTAAATTTTTCAGTTCATTTGGAAATCAAGGTCCAAGAGTCAAGAAGATAAGTGGAGAGGCAGAAAATCCAGTGCTTGAGGTTCGATGTAAAATTTCTATAGTTGGGGATGCCGTGTCATCTGCTGGTGTTGTTCCAAGTCCAAAGTCAGTACAGCTGTCTACCAGGAGATTTTAAAGTACTTCATGGGCACTGACCATGATATTACTGTGCTTGACTGGCCAGCTAACTTACCTGACCTGAATCCCATAGAGAATATATGAGGTATTGTCAAGAGGAAGATGTGAATCACCCGACCCAAAAATACAGATGAGCTTTAAGCGCATATCAAAACAACTTGGTCTTCATCAATGCCTTAGCAGTGTCACAGACTGATCATCTCCATGCCATGCTGCATTGATCAGCTCCTCAAGGAGCCTCAACCAAGTACTTAATGCATAAATTAAGAAAATGTTTCATGATTTCTGTATTGTAAATCCATATTTATGGCAGGACAGGGGTGTAGTGGTTAGCACTCCACCACCCTCAGGTCCTAGGTTAAATTCCTGGGTCTGATCTGTGCGCATGGAGTTTGCATGTTCTCCCTGTGCTTGGTGGGTTTCTTCGGGGTACTCCGGTTTCCTCCTACATACCAAAAGACATGCAGACTGGCGTTCCCAAATTCCCCATAGTGTGTGATTGTGCGAGTAAATGTTGACCGGACGTATAAAATGGGAATAAATACAACTGTCATCATCATTGGCCTCCACAGTCCCTGGTTGGACTACAGAGTTTGCTACTGTAAATAGGGTGGTTGGAAATTCATATTTACAATAAATCATATTTGAGATCCTGTATTTTTTATGAGCTATAAGCCATAATCATTGAAATTAAAACAGAAGAAGATTAATTGAGTTTCACTTTTTAAATTACAAAAGGAAATTTTTCCACGATATTCTAATTTGTCAAGATGCACTGTACATTTCCAGTAAAAATCATATTAGATACAATCTCACCATCCCAACCCCACTTTGTTCACTTCTCTCTTTATTCATACCCTTCCATTCAACTCAATATCTCCCCCACCCCTCCCTTCACATATCTCCTCCACTCCGCTAGAGGAAGGAAAAATCTTTTTTCTCCCAAGCAAATTACAGACAATCATTCAAAGCCGCAGCTGCACAGCTGACAGCAATGCAAGTCACAAACACTGGAAATGATTCCAAAGGAAGACATTAAAAGCACTGAGGATTTCTGGATATCCAGACTCACTGAATAACATGACTTCGGGGTTCCTAATTATCATAGACATTACAACTAAAATGAACAGCCGATTTTCAAGCTGATTTGGTTGGAGATTGAAACATTTTTTGGTTGCAGGGTATACAGTGTACATATACATTATACACATACTGGTCACTTCATTAGGTACACCTGTTTAACTACTTGTTAACGCAAATGTCTAAATCAGCTGATCACATGGCAGCAACTCAACATATTTAGATATGTAGACATAGTCAAGACGATCTGCCGAAGTTCAAACCAAGCATCAGAATGAGGAAGGTGATTTAAGAAACTTTGAACATGGCATGGTTGTTGGTGCCAGACAGACTGGCCTGAGTATTTCCAAAACTGATCTCTTGGGATTTTTCACTCACAACAATCTTGTGGGTTAACAGAGAATGGCTAAGAATAACCTCAGGGATGTGGAGGAATGGGAGACTCAAATGATGCACGTGTAGATGCAAAATATTTAGAAACTGCATGATGCCATCATGTCAACATGGACCAGAATGTTTCGAGCACCTTGGTGAATCGATGCCATGAAGAATTAAGGCGGTTCTGAAGGCAAACCCAGTACCTAATAAAGTTGCTGGTCAGTGTATATAAAAGTATATCTCACTTAACAGTGGATGTTCTTTGACTTTTAGACAATAACCACTATGAAATCAGACAGAACAAAAGCCAAGGCCGTGTGAGTGTCTGAAACAGTGGGATTTTTTTTTTTCAATGTATCGATTTTCTTTTATAAGATAACAAACCAAAGGTAAGATTATACAGACTATTTATAGTAATATTTATATTTTCTTATACTATTGGCAGATAATTTAACTTCTATCTAGAAATAAATGGTTAAATTTAGCTAAATGTTCTGTCAATTAAAAAAAAGACTATTTCGAGCATGAAATCAGCTTATAAATTCTGAATTAAAAGTCATATTTGGCTTATTGCAATTTTCTAATAATAAAGGCTAGATTACTTTAACTATATACGAGATATTTTACCATGATTTAATTTGATGAAATTTTTGTAGTGTATTTAGGTAAAGTACTGTAGCAAAGACAGTGGAAGTAGAAAGCTGATACACTATCAATATTAATGAAATAAACCATTGTTTCCTTACAATCACCCAGCAAACTACGATTACAGAGACCAAGAGCCTCCATATAACCCTTTGTACACAAGTAGAATCAGAAATAACACTCAATCTTGCAAAGTAGCTTTATTGATCCACATCATTCCCTCTGAGCTCCTGTATACAGAAGAGGGCATTTACTGTGTGTTGGCCTCCTTTTCGTGCGAGTCTCGCACGTCTCTGACGAAGCAGAGGAAGCACATTTTAGCCTTTTTGTCTCCAGTTGGTAAATATTATGCAACATTGAAGAAGGAGCCTATGAGTAGATTGGACCTACCCAAATTACAACTGAATAGGAAACACCATGTTGATGAGAGAGGATAGAGGAGAATGGCCAGCCTGGTTTGAGCTCATAGGTAGTCTGTAACCTAGATAATCACCTTCTACAGCAATCATGAGTGGAAAAGCATCTCAGAATACACAACAACTTTAAGGGCAACAGCAGATGATCATATTGGGATCCACTCCTGTCAGACAAGAACAGACTCCGCTCAGCTCTGAGGCAACTGTTTAAAAATGATCACAAAAACAATTTTTCCTTATTCTGATGTTTGATATGAACGAAACTAAAGCTTGTGGCAAATAGCTATGAGGTTTTATTCACTGCACTGCTGTTATATGTCAGGCTGTTAACTTAAATCAAATGAACAACACGAGTATTTTTCATTTTAAAGGCTTTATGAAGGTTGATGGTCAAATGTAAGGAGTTATTGACACCAGGACATTGGCAGCGGATCATATAATTGCTGTAAACTGCGAAGTGGAGCCTCCGTGGATCAGACTTGTTTGTCCGGCACATTCTATGGATGCTCAAATGGATTTTGGAGATCTGGGGAATTTGGAGGCCATCAACAAATTTAAACTCTTTGCAGGCAAGCTGTGATGCAGAAAACATTGGACTGAAGGCTACAAATGCTGTCTACAGTTGTCTGGGGTTGCATATATAGCTGTTACTTTGACTTTTAGCTTTTAAGTGTTGTTCAATAGATACCCTCCCAGGAAACAACTGGACGTTTGATGACCACTGATGACAGCTGTTGTCAATCAAATAACGTCAAAAACGTCTGTTCAACTTTATACATAGTTTGGAACTATTTTTCAACCATGACGGCAAGTGTCGGAGGGACGTCGTTTCAACAGTGATCAAACATCCAAATGTTTGCTGGAATTGTTCCGATACCTTTCCATCATTCCTGGCATTGATGTTTTTTAAGCAATTTGTGCTGTATTGGCTTTTCAGTGAGATTGGCTGACCTTCGGTGTCCACAGGCATAAATAAGCCTTGGGTGAACAGGGTCCTGTCACCAGTTTACCAGTATATAATTAATAATCAACTGTCAACGTGTTAATGCTTTGTGCTGTTAATGGTACGGTTGATCAGTTTCATGTATTTATTTCTAACCAATTTATTTCTAAAACAAGGACTTTTTACCACCAATATTCAAGAATATGCCAAGATTACACAAAGCTTCATGAGGAAAACTGTTTGTTGTGGAGTTAAGCACTTTTCTTGATCATTGTATGTTTCCATATGTATCATTTCTTAAATGTGAATATCTTTTATTCTTAATTTGTAGAAAACAGAAAAGGGGGGGGAAGAGAGAAAGAAGAGAGGGCAGTACCATCTATAAGCATGTGTGTTTATGCACAGTATGTTTTATAACTCAGCAAATCTCTCTCGTTTATAGCTATAGCCATGTGTGTGAGCTGTGAGTCACTCCATTTGGCATAAAAACGCTCCAGGTCTCACTCACCAATGCCCACGCAGAGTCTAGGACAGCTGCCCACTACCCACAACCCCCACACAAACAAAGCTCATGAATCATGAAGAAAGATAAAGAGATTCACCACCAGGCTCTCTTTTTGTTTCCAAGCATCAGTCCTGCTAGTGTTTGGCCTTGGAGGAGTCTGTTTCACAGTTTATCCTAACTAACCCATCGAAACTGTATGTTCTAAAACTACACAATAGCCAAGGACGTGCATGCAGACTCACTGGATCAGGATGTTCACCAAGCTTACACACTGAACAGGATTCATTATACTTGGGTTGTAGAATGAACAAAGGTCTGCAGTGGAGTGGCTGTCACTGTGATGACATGTGCTGGCTTAGACTCAGGGTCATTCGCAACTGAACTCCAGTTCAGCTGCTCCATCAGCAATCTCCCCAAAGAGCAACAGGTCATGAGTGAATGACAAACACTTTTCATTGTTCATAGCCACATGAACTTCCTAATGGTTTAGACATTTATGAGCAATTCAACTGCCAGTGATTTAGAACGAAAAAAAATATTCATGATTCATGAATTTCACTGCTGGGGGTTCAGCAGACTAATGCTCTATATACACGTCTTTTATCCGGTTTTTCCTTTCGCACCACGGCTGACTGATACAGGCAGTAATTTATGACAGTGCTACTGGGGAGAAAACAGTGAAGAGACATAAGCTCTCCCCATGTGGAGTGGACCGAAAATATGAAGAACACATAAAGAGAGTGATATCTACAGCTTTATTTTACTGTTTAAACGGCCCCTTATGGTTCCAGACTGTGCATATAAAACCCGGAGCAGTATATTCAGCTTTATCTTTCTCTGTGATTATACATGCATTCGAGATTCTGAAGATTTAACAACAGCCTATATACTTTTTGTTACTGAAATAATGATTTTCATACATTATTCACTTGGCAGATTCTATTTGACATTTCAATTCTTCTTCCCTGGATGGGCTACACTACTGCTTTACAGACACGCTAGGAGGAGTAAACATTCCCTATTTGTAGCCAAAAACCGTCTTGGCTCCACTCTGATGAAAGCCACATTGCATTTTAGCACTTGTTTACACTAAGCTTGCACGATTATTATTTATGCCCAATTGTATGACAGAATCCCAGACGGCTTCCTTTTTAAGCAAATTATGCACACTACGTGGAGAATAACCTTACGTGCCTTGTATAGGCTACATTGTACACTACATAGAAATGGTGGAAAAATACAGAGTTAGATGTGAAGTGGTGAAAAACTAAATTATACAGTAAACTTTTAAAATTTGCTTTCAAATACAAGATATTTCTAAAAACTCCCACTGTTCAACATGTCTCACACAAAACTCCTGATTTAGATCTGAAGCCCTAATAGAAATATGCCTCACGCCTTGCTATTTTTTTTTCTCAGACACTTGACCTAGCAGCATTGTTTTTTTTTTTCCCCCTCAGTCAGACACTTAACTAGAGCAGTCTGTTCGGCTGCGCAGATGTGCATGTTTTCTTTCTGCAGTCCTACTCTAAAGATGAACACGCCCACACAGGTCTACCCTGCAAAAGACTCTCTGATCACAGGTAAAGTGGTTTTAAAGATACTCTTACATTCATCCTTTACAAAGTCTTGGATTTTATTCCTAGTATTAATGGGAAAAAATGATAATGCGCTAGTCTAATTAGAACATGCACAATTCCGATAATTAGAGGAGGACGTTAGCAAAACATCTAATGATGCAATAAACAGCAGGCAGTTATTATTTCTGCATTTTTAATTCACAGATTAAATCAGATCCATTAGATACTCCATAGTAAACAAAGCAATTATGAGAAGGTGGGTGAGTGGGTGTGAGCGGTTTGCTGTGTCTCTAACTGTCAGACCTGAATGAAGCACAAAAAGATCACGGTTCCACATTATTAAATAAACACAACCTTGACAGATATTCATTTCTCGAATAATTTTCTAAACCTTCCTGCAAACCCTAAAATGTTTCTCATACACGTGATGTAGCAGCAGGGGAGGGAGACTTACGGCTGTCATAGCAGATGTTGCCCAGGGCTCGACCCGTCTGAAGCAGCACCTCCTGGTCCTTGCAGTTGAGCAGCTGTACCAGTGGGGGGATGAGGCCGGCCTCCACGCAGGGACTCCTCATGAACTCTGCCGTGAGAAAAAAACATTACAAATCAATCTTTATTCACTGTATCCTGATTTGAAGTGGGTAAAACATGCCATGAAACATTTGGGATAAGGAAGAACTTTCTTTAAACTACTAGTTCTTTTAACTACAGTTAGTTGCCTAAGGTACTCCTGTCAAATCCACAGCTGCTGTTAAATCCAATGAAGCAACTGCCTGTCTTGTCAAAATGATGCAGTAAACTAACATGCTTTCATGCAGAATAATCTGAAGAGATTAAAGTTTTTTGCCTACAGTATGTAGCAAAACCAAACAGAACAGAGGTAACAAATTTTTTCAGGACCACCAAGATAATTTTGACAACATAAATTGCTTGCCACAAAAAATTGTGTCACATTTAGTAATCGGTGCAGACAATGTTTTATTACCTATAGGTAATAATAATATACAGTATGTAGACTGGCCCAAATAGCCTGGATTCATGGGAAAACATGTATTTAAACTACAAATTACAGCAAATGCTCAAATTGATCATCTCTGACTCTGCAGCACTTGTGCATACACTGAAAACAAGAACGTTGAATATTTGTTAATGCATCAGAACTAATGATGCATGAAGAGATGATTTCCTCCTTTAGTGTGATAATTGTTCTAGGCCAATTACGATAGACAACTGACATCAGATGATCCCAAAGAAAAAATGCTGAGTGGTCTGATTCTATTCTATCTGAAGTTACAAGAAACTTGTTTTTTTTTTGTTTTTTAAAACAATGTTTATTTATCATTGAAGGTATCTTTGCTTTATAGAATTTCTTTACACATGAATAGAACATTTGATTAGTACTGTATAGGTACTAATGTATAGGTACACTGTTACAATTTACTGGTAACAATTTACTGGAACACTTTTAGCTTTCATTACGGCATGCATTTTTCATGACATTGTTTAAACAAGTTTATGAGTCAATTATTTCCATCCAGTGTTTTTGTTGTTGGTGTTGATGCAGAGATATTGTGCTGACAACAGGAGAGTAAGTAAATTCTTCTCCAGCATATTTCAAAGACTTAAGGTCATGGTTACATAATGCCGAATTCATGTGTGAAAGTGATACTTCACGCTCCATGAAAGACTACTTTATAATTTGAGACATGACCTATGCCATCAGGAAAGTGATAACTTGGTCATTTAGTACATTCAGGTGATTAGCTGGTTTCATTAATATCACATAATGGTGCTGACCAAGTGACGCAACCCCAGATCATAACACTGCCTACAGAGGTTTGTACAGTGAGCACTATGCATGATACAGAAGGTGCATCACTTCATGTGCTTCTCTTCTTACCCTGACATGCCAATCACTCTGGAATAGGGTCATTCAAGACTCATCAGACCACACGACCCTCCAAAAGTTCAATCTTTATGCTCCCTAGCAAACAAACTTTTTTTCTGGATAAGGCCACACAGCTGTTTAGTATCATTCCATGTACAAATGCTCTTCCTCTTACTATTGTATATAATTATTTTTTTTCTGTTTTTAATGCAAATTCAAGTGTTTACACGATCTCCCATCAGAGTCATTTATGTAGGTTTCAGACCATATTTCTTCTGTATAATGTGTTGGACAGTTCCCAATTTCAGGAATTTTAACAATCTCATTAGTTGTTTTCTTTGTTTGATGCAGGCCAATAATTTGACAGTGGTGAAACAAAGCAAAATCTATTCCACGACCATGGGATATAGCTTCTGACATAGTTGAATAAGAAAAGAAAAGCTGCTCACTGCATCAGTTATAGTTAAGAGAATTGCTGCCAGCTGAAAAATCTTAATTACTGCAGTAATTATCCAATCAAAGGCTCTTACATATTTGAAGTGTATATGTTCTGAAAAATAAAAAAAGAAAGAAAAGAAAAGAAAAAGAAAAAAAAATAAGGTTCATAAATTATATTAACTTTAAAATTTCTCATTCCCTATGCAAGGCCTGAAATGGACAGTGCACAGATGCTCCTGGAGGAATGCTGCTGGTAACCTACCAGAGAGAGCCTACCAAAATAATGCTAAACCAGCAGGCTAGCCTCATTAGACACCACACATTCCACTAAAAGCCCATTCATTACTTCAGACCTTTTTTTTCTAATCTTTTACAAACTTAATTCATTGCCAGCCTGTCCGCTTGTATACTTCCTGAAGCAAGAACTGCTTGTATAATTAGCCTAAAAGCAAGGAAGTAGGCTAAGCACTGACTCGGCAGAATTTAGGTTTTATAGCTTTTGCAGACTGGCAGAACAGGACATATACTTGTGCAGAAGCTGGAGCGAATACTAAGTCGGTTCACTGTGCATGATTATTGTATTAAGCTAAAAATCAGTGTTGTAGATTCTTACACAGAAAACTATGCGGAGCTAGGCATTTGAGTTCAGCTGTACATTTAACGTGCTTTAATCCAAATTTATTTAACAAGAAGACCTTGCAGTAGATGTTCACTAAAAGAACAGTCTCACAGTCGAGACAGGCTGCCAAGCTGTCAGGAACAGCACGGCTGTGCCTGCACTTCGGGGACTGAGAGTCTATGTAAGTCCTCTAAGCCTTCAGATTAGTCTCTTAGAGCAGTATGACATCAGCTGTTATTCTGTGTGGAATTAATGATCATAACCAACATCCTTGTACATGTTACAATTGTATATTTCTGTAACATTTCTGTTACAGGGTGAAAATTCTGATTTGTCAAAACTACTAATTGCAATGATTATATTAATATGTCCTTTCAAACATGTTATTTTTTACACAAGGACTTTATGCCTAATTATTGATATAGTGAAGTTTACTGTCTGAAGTAATGGTGTCATTACACCAAAATAAAAAATTTCCATATTGTCTGACACTTTTCAATATCTCCTCTCTGAGCCAGAGGCACCAAATGTCTGTGGTTGAACAAACGTATGCTATAGCAGAGGGATATTTAGTTTGCGAGACACTATAGTTTTGACATTTTGACCAGACTAATTAGACACATCATAATCTTCTTTATGTCATGTTGTCAGATTATTTTCAAAATCAACATACAAATGTCTTTGGGTAGGAGGAATAGAGTCAAATATAGTGAGAATAATATAACTAGTTGTGTTTTATTTCTGTTTGTTTGCAGAAATAAAAATAGCAATAAAAAAAAACTTTTTTTTTTTTTTTCACAGCAGCTGTAGTTGCCAAGACTACTCCTGGGATTTTCTGAGGCACAAAGTTTATGTGTGGATTTACTCATTTAAAAATCATCAATAATCATTAATAAAATACGTATGCTATAAATAGTAAATCCTATAATCCTATAACCACTCAATATTTAGCACTGCAATATGTTAGATACCCTCATGAATTTTTTAGACAATGCCTAACTGACTTTACTATAAAATGCCAATGACCAGGGGGTTTTAACAGGAGAAAATGTAAAAATATATTCGGTTGTACTTGGTTCTCTTGGTATTTTGTTCTTTCTTGCAATTATTTCTTAAGAAATAAAAGGGAGAATCTCAAATGATGTATCCCAATATAAAATCAATTCTACCTCACTTTAGCACAGCATGTGCACAGTAGTGCTGCTGTGCTTAGGAGCTCATCCTTTTTGCTTACTTTATAACCAAAATATGTCCATTTCATTTAGGTCGCCTCTTGACTGCCGCCATCTCAAGTTCGGTCTCTGAATAAAACGGAAAGCAGTCTTTATAGAATTTTTTTCTATAAAAAGCATGGCCTGTTCTTTAAATATCTTATCAGATATTAAGTATGATTGTTTCTGCAATTAGATATGTGCACAGGTTTATATCATGATTCAGATTTTTACATGAAAAAGATTCGGTCTGTTTTGCTAGTCAGGCCAACACCATTTATACCGTTTATCCAGACATACTGTTAAAAAAAGTTTAAAAAAGCATCACTAAGATTAGAAGTCCTCACCGTTTTTGGCCACCTCTGCGATGATATTGGCTACTTTGGGTGTGCAAGAGTTCTGTGTGGCCAATAAAGAAGGCATCATGGGAAGAACACCCATCTCCTGGATTTTTCCACTGGCTTCCACATCTGGAAATGAATATTAATTAGAAAGAATTTATTTCATTTTATTTCTAAAATCACATCCTAATTCCATCTGTCATGTGAAATCTTATTTCTACTTCTCATGAACACATTACAAAAATCTCATGATGACCTCCTTCAGGTCAACTGTAAAGCCAAGAAATCTGAAAAGCAGACCATAATACTGTGCATATGCTGTGACTAATTAGTGATTAACATGGAAAACAGACATTATTTCATTCTTCTTTCCTTGACATGCTCCATCATTATGTATAAGTGGCCTGAGGATCGTACGGCAGCACCTCTCAGGCCACAGGAAGCCTGCAGCATTCAGCCATTACATTCATCAGAACAAGCCTTGACAAAAACACTGTTCCCATCTGAATAACATAAGGAACAGGATATACGGGTGGGTGGGTGGGCGGGCGGATGGATGGGTAGATGGAGATAGGCTCAAAGTTTGCATACCTGAAAGAAATTGTTGAACATTGCAATTTATTTGGAAAATGATATAATATGACTGATAATGCAAAATATTTTTGATGATATGTGGTAGTGATATGATAGTGATATCATGACAATGATGGTGGTCATGTGAAGGCATTATCACATAGTTGTTTGACTCCTTTTTAAATACCTAATGATAACTGAAATCACCCAAATACTCTAAACACACAGGTTGGCACACAGAGATTTAAATGTCTATTAAATAGAGGTTTCCACATGTGTGACTCAATGTAATTGTAATAATTCTCCTTGCATGAATAGTCATTGAGTTTCTCAGCTCATGACGTGATGCACTTGATGACTTGGCTGAATACTGCACCACGGGAAAGACAAAATAGCTGCTAATGGACCTGCGTAACAAGGTACTTGAACTTTATAAAGTAGAAAAAGAATATAAAAAGATCTCTCAACACTTGAAAATGCCACTCAGTACTGTTCAAGCTTTGATAAAGAGGTGGAAAATAAGAGGTTCTGTTGATACAAAGGCACGGTCAGGTAGAGCAAGAAAGATTTCACCCACTACTGCCAGAAGAATTGTTCGGGATGCAAAGAAAAACCCACAAACAACCTTGAGAGAAATACAGGCTGCTCTGGGAAAAGTGAGGGTGTTGTTTCAAGCATCACAATAAGGGGGAAAGCCGTTAGTGCATGCCAAAAAAATGTCCCGTTTGAAGTACGGCTTGTCTAGTTGCTTCTAGGCAGCACCTAGACAAGCCGTGGTGGTGGAGCTCTCATGTTTTGGGATTGTGTGAGCTTCAGTGGCACAGCGAAGTTGGTCAAAATTGATGGCAAGACAAATGCAGCATGTTATCAGAATATACTGGCAGACAATTTGCATTCTACAGCATGAAAGGTGAGCATGGGAAGCTCTTGGATGTTCCAACATGACAATGATCCAAAGCACAAGGCCAAGTTGACTCTCTAATGGCTACAGCAGAAAATGGTAAAGGTTCTGGAGTGGCCATCACAGTCTCCTGACCTCAAGATCATTGAGCCACTCAGTGGGGGGGGATCTCAGACGTGCAGTTGATGTAAGACAACAGGCTTATGTATAAGTGACCTGAGGATCCACTTAAGACAACCAAAAAAATTAACAGGAACTGGAGGCATTTTGCCAAGAAGAATGGGCAGTCATACCACCTGAAGGAATTAAGGCACAATTATTACAAAAGACGGCATGCCATGATTGCTGCTAAAGGGGGCAATACACGATATTATGAACTAAAAGGTATGCAACCTTTTGAACAGGGATTATTTCTTAAATTTTCTTTATCAACATGTTTTGTTTGATGAGCATGCCATACTGTTATGCCTTGCATATGAACATGATTCCTATAAGAAATAAAATAAATTTGTTTTGCGTTTTCACTCACATTTTCTTTAAATAAAAAAAAAGACACATCTTGTAAATTCTCCCAAGGTATGCAAACTTTATAGCACAACTATGGATGGATGGATAATCTTAATTCTCATGTTATTTAAATGTACAAGCAGTGCATCCTTTATGTCAGTTTCCTAACATGCTAAACACCTGAATGAAGATGAATGAATGTATAATAAAAGGCTGTTGTAATATACTGTAGGGGGCTGGCACGCTTACTATTATGGGCCAAAGCTTTGAGAAGGCAATCGAGGCAGCTCTCCACGTTGTCTGATGCACTGTCCGCTGATGACAGCTTCAGCGTCTTCAGGGCTTCACTCAGGTTGTCTGCTGAGGGAAAACAACACAGATTATTTAAAACGTACCAAAATACAAAATGTACCAAATACCAGCCTAATGAGTCAGCCTTGTAATTAAACACAGCCAAGAAAATACTAAAGGACGAGGCCACTGGACTGACATTGCAGTTATTCACTGCTGTTTTAAACAAACTGTCTAATGCTTTTGGTGAGGGCTTAACCCTTTTCTTCAAACCTCTGGTATCCAAAAAGCTAATTTTCTACCCTTAAAATCAATGGGTGGTACCATATCGCCTTCTGTTTTCACTTTCTTATTATGCTAGTACACTTCCACTCCAAATACAATGGAAATGCCAATGAGGACATGAAGTTATCAAAGAAAATGTGGACTTGTGTGCTGGAGTGAACATCTAATTAAAAGCTAAATCTAATTTTCTCTAATTAAAGGCTAAACATTTTGCTCCAATCCTCATGTAATTAACATTTGTGACACATCCTGGATTCCCAGATCATGTAGGGGTTCTGTGACTACCTACCGAAAGGTTAAGGAAAACCTATAAATGTGTGGTTTCAAAAAAGGTTTAATAGAGAAAGAAAGAAATACCAATAACATTAGGTAGTATTTAATAAATAACAAGCAAGTGCAATTTATTTAACTGTTTTAAATTGTGCAAAAGGTTAAGTGTACTGTACATAATAAAGGAGTGCATTGAACATATTCTACCTATAATACGTAGAACGATTTTACATTAAAAATGCAATGCTATAGGTTATAGTATAGCTTACTGTAGACAAATGCTACTCAGCATACTAATGCTTCAAGGCAAAAATATTTCCCTCTAGATTTATACATCTACATGGTGGTATGGGTAAAACTGATCATAGTTTTTTATTAAATAAATAAGTAAATAACTGCGTTAGATCCATCTAAGTTTCAGGTTATTTATTGCATGTAAACCTTCAATAAAAATTACTACAACTAGCCCATCATCACTAAAAATTTAAACAATGACATTGCTAGACATTAAACTTCTGGAATGAAGCGTGGGAAATTTTAGACATCAGGAAAAAGGTGGAGTGGATTTCATGTTGGAAACCAGTGTACAAAAGTATAATGGTGGAATGGATCTGCATGCACTGTTCAAGATTCTGAAGCTTTTGGCCAGCTAAATGTAAAAACCAGAGATGTCAAAATCAGGCTTCCATATGATACAATTTTGGTTCTAAAGGCATAGATTCGATATATAACAACAATACCATTGATATAATACAACATCATACAATTTGATTTAGTAGCCTCTAATCACTTTTTGATCTGTGGTACGCCTGCCATTAATTTGCGACTGATGACGTCTAGAACTATGAATCATAGGTAGACTGTCGATTTGGGATTTTTGATTCCATTAGATTCTGTAGTAACTGTGTTTATTTTCCAATTTGTCTCAAGCAGCTATATTTCTTTCAGGTTTTGAAGTATTGAAACTACTGAATCTACAACCTAACAAACGTTAAAATGCTGAGGAACTTACAGTCGTACATTTTTAAGGGATTCATCAACTTTGGACCAGTTTTAGACAGTTCATGTAAATAATAAAACAAACTAAAATCTCAATTAATTGAATCGCCCCATAAAAGATGTAATCATTTTTTTTTTTTTTTTAAACAGAGGATCTGAAACTAAGACTGAAAAAAAACCATCACATTTTCAAGAAAGTCCTGTGATTTCACACAGGGATGCAAATATATTTAGCAAACAGTTACAGGCATAGAAACTCAATGACGCATGGAAACAAATATCCCATAAAGATATTTCTAGAACATTGCAAAATTCTATTTTAAGAGCATCCACAAATAAGGGACTCTCAGATATGTTTAAGTCTCATTATTAAATTAAATCTCATGTAATACCAAACACTGTCTAACAAACCAGGACCAGAAAATAACGACATCCAGGAGACTCTACGCAGGTAATAAATCTGAGTTATTGTCTATAGGCATGATGGCTCTAAAAATGTCACTTGGACACAGGAGACGCCAATTAAAATCATGTGAAAGGCAATGCTGGGGACCACTTGTCACAGTGTCAGTATTAAAAGTGATAGGTAAATAGAGAGGCTATTAAGGCACCTACTTCAGTAACCCCAGAGCGAAGGTCAGCAGGAACACTCAGCAGGTGAAGAGAATGAGTTATATTTCAAATGGCCTGTTGGGCTCCTTTATTACAATAAAAAACATTTCTGAAACAATGGATAACTAATACTGAAGCAATTTTTCACCCACAAGACTGCTAGATTGCAGACACAGAGCTCAGTTTTTAGTAAATAATAAATAGATAAGCAAATAAAGGATTTGAGGATTGCCATATGATGGGGAGGCGACTCTTCATGGATAAGTGATGACAAAAAACGTATAGCAATTGCTTCTAGTATTGTCTAATAAAGAAAAATGGATGTTAGTGAGCAGATGTGCCAGTTTTATCCATTTCTGAGTAAAGTAATGAATAAGTAAGCTTTTATAAGAAAAACACATTTTTAGCCAAGATTTTTTTAAGAATGCATAGCAACCAGGGCTTACACACAACATGCTGCAACTACAAATGTATTTTTCTGTAAAAAATAAAAATAAAAATAAAATAATAATAAAATAATAATAATAATAATAATAATAATATTGGTAGGATGCCTTTTCAATGCAAAATTCCAGAATGACTGGTTTGAGACATAAAAAGCCAAAACTCCAAAAAGTTTCCAAGATGCATTATTTTTACATGGTTTTATAACTCTATATCAAGGTCACTGTGGGTGTAATGACCAAATTAAAAGTTGGTTTTTATTTTCAACACTCACATTTCCAATGCAAACATCATTCCCATAAAGCCAGCAATGATTTTAAAAATCGTTACTTTATCAACAATAATTTTCACTCACTTATATGTAAGCAATATAAGTAGCAATATAAAACATGCTGAATTAAATGTCTTTCAGATGGAGTTACTAGAGACAGGCTTGCAGACGTTGCAATTGAGGTTTTGAGGTTTGCATTGAGCATTGAGATTTGCTTTGCATCATGAAAAATCTGTCACTGTGGCCTATTTTGATTTAAAGCATCAAAACAGGAGCATGGGTAGGACATGGCACACACATGGGTCAAGTGTATATTTGGGCTTATCTGATCCATTAAACAAGACAACTGCTAGACCATCAGAATCAGACTTATTTGCTTGATCCCAAACTGCAAGTGGCATACTGTCAGGCACCGACAGGACACCTGAAATCCACTGCCAAAGATCATAATCACAGTGATTTTGGGCCAACAAAACATCAAGCTTAAAAGAAATCAACTTAAAAGGATCTGCCGAGGATAAAAAGACTGATCTGCATACATGTGGATGCATTGGAGTGTATGGCCATGCAGGGTACGTTTTCATATCTTGGTGGGCACCAAACCTCCACACAAGCATATAAATATCTCATCAATTTGACCGTGTAAGTACATTTGGTTAATCTCCATGAGCAAAGCTTTTTCTAACAAAAATGCATTAATTCATTAAATGCTAGATGCTAAATCCTAGTCAGGGTCATGTTTGATCCGGTGCCTATCCTAATAACGCTCAGCATGAGGAGGAAGAATTGACTGAAAATGGCATGCCAACCCATCACAGGACACTAGCCATAAAGGCATTCATACACTTATTCACACCTTCAGCATAGTCAGTCCACCTACCAGCATGTTTCTGGACATGAAAACTAAACAGAGAGAGTGAACTGAGCTCAGGTTTGAGCCTAGGACCCTGGAGCACCAAGGCAGCAACTCAACTCACTAGGGATGAGAATCACCCAATACAATATTATTATGACATCTCTGTGAAAACTGGACCTGTATTGCAATTCTATACATAACACAATTTTGTAAACATCCCGATTCAATTTTTTATTTTTTTTACTTTTGTTTAGATTAGATTAGATTAGATTCAACTTTATTGTCATTGCACATAGTCACAAGGCAACGAAATGCAGTTAGCATCTAACCAGGAAGTGCAAGTTAGCAGTGCAATATAAACATATATACAGATCTATAGAAACTTGTATGATAGAATTCTAAATAAATTTTAATAATTGCAATTCTAAATAAATTTTGCAAATAAACGCAACAAGACATTGTGTATTGCTCCTACCACACACAATGTGTGAATAGTTTAGAGTGCACCATCTGTAAGAGTATAGAGGAATCCAAACATATAGAAGTAAAAAAAATATTTTTCTTAAATCAATTTGGGAGTCAATTTGGTCATATACGAATTGCCACACAATAGAATCACAATAAATCACTAAATCGAATCCCCTCACCTCTACTACTCACTGGAACACCGGGGGGCTATTTTTTTTTTTTTTTTACAAAAACTGCGTTTTTTCTTTTTTTTTTATTAAAGCTAAAAAGGTATCCTTTTGGTTATGGAGATTAAGGGTGGGGTTAGATGTAGGCATAGACACAGTATTAATTAGCTGGAATGATTTTGGCAACGTGGCTAAGCGGCTCACACTGTCACTTTGCTCCTACAGGGTTGAGAGTTTGAATCTCACCTCCAGTCGTGTGTGTGTGTGTGTGGAATTTGCGTGTAGCAAGCGACAATGTGTGAGCATGTGTGTGCTTGTGCCTTGCGACGGCTTGGCACCCCATTCAGGGTACAACTCTCTTTGTGCCCCAAATTCCTAGACGCCCCCACAATAAGCAGTGTAAATGCTTGAATGAATGAAGTATACATTCACTGGGCAATTTATTAGGAATGCTATACTAATCCTTGGTAGATCCTTGAATTTGTTCTAAAAACAACTTCCATTCTTCATGGCATGGTTCCCCAAGATATACTGTATGTAACATTCCTCTGACATTATGGTCCATGTTGACATGAATGCATGGCACAATTCCTGCAGATTTTTCAGATGCACTTTCATGCATCCTGTTCCACCACACCCAAAAGATTTTCTAATAGCATCAGATCTGGTGACTGCGAACTCCACTGAAGAACACTTGAACTCATTATTATGTTCATGAAACCAGCTTGAGATGACTTTTGCTTTGTGACATGCTGCATTATCAAGCTGAAAGAGGAATCTGTGGATTCATGGTGTTGGTGCCAAATTCTGACCCTACCATCTGTCCTACCATCACCACATCAGTTTTCAGTGGTCTAGTTTGAGCCTGTGCCCGCTGTAGCCTTAGGTTTCTGTTCTTGGTTGACAGAAGTGGATCCTGATGTGGTCTTTTGCCTTTAGGTTCAATGCATTCTGCACAACACAATGTTCAACATAATTGTACAGAGTGGCAATATGAGAGAGTTCCTGTACCCTTTCAATCCGTTTGAACCACTCTGGCTGTTCTCCACTGACCGCTCTTATCAAAAAAGGTGCTCCATCTGTAGACGTGATACTCACTATAGGGTTTTTTGTTTGTTTGTTTGTTTGTTTGTTTTATTGCACCATTCTGAGCAAACCTCAGAGTCGGTTGTGTGTGAACATCCCAGGAGCTCACCAGTTATAGAAATACTTAAACCAGCCTGTCTGGCACACACAGGTTCTACAAATAACATACAATAAAACAACAAAATCAGTTATTAATTATTATTATTATTAATTCAGGGTAAATAAACAATTTGTTGCCTCAAACTAAAATCCAAGCGATGGTCTTTTGAACTTTTCTCCATGACTGTACGACATACACCGAAGTGATTATCCTCAGGCCTGGCTCTTCCAAATCAGCCAGAATAGAGATGAATGTGTACAGGGCATTAATGAGTGTGACCTCTTTTAAACAGGCACACCAAGAGCTTTTGCTTTTTTCCATTTCTCAGGCTTGTTATGATTGCGTGGCGGAGCTCGACACCACGTACACAACGACATCCCATGATGCGGAACAGTTCACCAGTGTGAACTAGCAGTCGAGGATGAGGGAAGGGAAGGGAAGGGAATCAGGTGGGGGCAACACTGAAAGGGTCCGATCCCTGATGGATCGATCTAGGTGGATCTGTAGTCTAAAATAACCCGAGGGATCCACCTAGATTGATGTGAGGGCTGATTAACAGTAATGAGTGACTCGGTGTATGTGATTCAGCTGAGATTCTGCTGATCACTGATGTCTGATCTCTCTCGCTCTCTCTCTCACATCAGCAGCAACATTTACAGTGAAGCTTTGACAAAATCCAGAAGAGCCTGTATTTAAGCCTTGTTGATTTGCATCAACTCCAAGACGTTACATCATCATTAGCACAGCAGACATGCGTGTAAGGATTTATTTTGCAGTAATCTGCTCTGTTTGAACTGAGCATGTACAGTTAAACTGCTGCTTCATGTTTTCTCTTCCTCCTCCTCCTCCCTTGATGCTCTGACAGCCACAGTAACGGCAACAAACAAGCAAATATGTCTAAATGGGAAAAGGCAGATATTTCACACAGCTTTCTGGCTTAAACATAAACAAGGACTGATAACCATCGAGCCGCTTGCTGTCTATCTAAACCTGAATCACACCTTCAGGATCACCAGCACATCTCCATTCTCAGAAGTGTAATAAAGGCAGCACTCACCCATTTGCAGCAGCGTGGTTTAGTCCTCTTGTCTAGTACGAAGCTCCGATTCGAACGCGTGTCAATATTAATGAAACTTCGATAATGCTTTTATTTTATTTGTATTGTGTTTTATTTATTTATTTTCAGTTTGTTTGGCAGACAGATATCCGGGCAAGGCCCACCTTAACCCACGCTGCTCCGGCTACACTCGCTGTCCACTCCAGTTTAGTTAAACCTTCCAAGCTCTATGGACAGTGCGGAATTAAGAAAAAATTATAATAAAACGCCCAGCACTCGGCAACCCTGACGGATGTAATTCGTGTAAATGTAACCAACACGGACATGAAAATAACACACCGTACGCGCTGTGCACTTCCTCCTGCCGGAGCAGTCCGCTTTCAAAGCACCGACACCAAGAGAGACACGAGCCCCCGCCTTCCTCTCCGCTAATTGGCCGATGGCCCCCGCCGAGGTCCTAAGCTCAAAGCTGATTGGCTACAAAATAGAAGTCTCGCGTGCAGGCGACGCCTTTTAACGAACGGGATCCCGCCCTCAGTTTGACGGCAACCCTGTGCAAGCAGGAATCATCGGTTCTGCGGTCCTGGGCAGAAAATGTGATAGATCTGTCAAAGATTTAACTCTTTCCTTTGCCTTTTACAAAATACTGCCCATGCTGAAATGATCCAAATATTAAGGCATAGGTGTGTTACTTTAAATCAAATAGCATTAAGATGAAATTGTTTTTTAACATGCAGCAGATGTAGAAATTCTTCAAAGTCATATTTTATTTGAAATTATAGAAGAAGTCTTTATAGATATTGTATCCAATCGAGTAATTGAACATCTTGGGCGTGTGCTATGTAATTCATTATTAGTGTCATTATTTATTTATTCATTCATTCATTCATTCATTCCTTCATTCATCTTCTATATCACTTTATCCTGGACAGGGTGCCAATCATACCAATCACACACACTCACACACTACGGGCAATTTGGGAATGCCAATTAGCCTAATCTGCATGTCTGTGGACTCTGGGAGGAAACCCACCAAGCACGAGGACAATATGCAAACTCCATGCACACAGGACCACCGGGCCAACCACTAAGCCACCTTATTATTACTCAGCGTTATAAATGTATCTGACATGTGTGCATTCTGTAAAACCAATATGTAAACTACAGAGACAGTAGATTTGTTTCCCTTTGGAATTACTTTTAGCCATCCGATGGATTGGCAAACTGTCCAGGATGTACCCCCCTCTCATGCCCTAAGTTTCCTGGGATTTCCCCTGACCCTGTAAACAAGATTAAGCAGCATAGATGATGAGAGAGCGAGTGAGTGGCATGACTTTCATTGTTATTTATCTCTTCTTTATCCCGTTTCATGAAACAGGCACCTTCTCTCTCTAACATTATGTGTGCTGTGTTATTTGTTCATTCTGATTGGTAAACAGTTTATAAATCTCCTGCTAAATGTGCCATTTTGCTAGTAGAAATTAGTTACATATTAAAATCTCTTAACCTGTTATAACAATAATGGAATGAATAATGGATGTTTTATTAGAACCACATATACTGACCAGTCATAACTTAAACACTGCAAAAAATAAATTTACAATTATACACTAGTAAACTCGTGAAAAGACCATGCACACTGAAAGTTAAGTCATGCCTGTGGGGAGCAAAGGCTAGCCTGTGGGGTGCAATCCCACAGAAAATGCTGGGCACCAGAGACAGACACCATAACACACAGTGCACCACAGACCAACACACATAAGGCCTGGTGGGCAAAAAGCACAAGTCCACTGCTAATGTCCCTGTGCCACCCCACAGCACAGCACAACCAAGTGGTCTTGTGGAGTCATGTCCAACGGGGCAAGGGCCACACCGGTGGCACAAGGGGAACGTACGTACCTATACTGAGCATAATGTTTTGCATTGTAATGTTATGGCTGATCAGTTTATGTGATTCTACTTCTATCCAAAGTCGTTTCCATCAATATCAGTGGATTTTTTCTATCACTTCGTTTTTTTGCCTAGTACTAATAGCAAAGCTATCATCTTGTGACTATAACCTCACAGGCCCTTCTCATCCTCTTCCACATTCTAGCCTTATAAAGGAAGTAGATTCAAGATGATGAACATACGAATCTTTTAATCCGTTTAATTTTTTTGTGCAGTTGGTATTTTAAAAATCTGCTAAAAGAGAATGTTAAGTTACACCCTAGTTAACAGAAGGCAACAACTTTTCCCAGGAACAACGTATTATGTAAGTTTGTGTGTAGAAGTGTGGGTGCTGCAGATAAAGAGTACTACTTTTAAAATATTAGAAAATCCATAATGTTATAGCTCGTGTGAATTGTTGAAATTTTGCCAACTTTCCTTTTTTTATGTATTTCAGGGCAGGACTAAAGTGAACAGTTTGAGCAGGCTGCTAGGAAGAATATAGTAAGGTCCCCCATCAAGTTGCAGTGGCAGGAACAAAATCAGGCAAAAGGAGGCGGTTTACTGTTTTCCACACAGCTTATATGTGTTAGCACTAGCATGAAATGCAAGAGCAGAAAACCAACAGCTAATTTAAGTACAGAGTTTAAGGGGGCCTAGTACCTCTTCAGTTGATGATGTTCCATCAGTGGCTACGTCTCATTCTCTAAACCTGAGGCCCGTGTTGGCAGAGAGTTCTGTTAGTTCAACATCAAACTGCCTATAGATTGGTGTGTAAACCAGGAACATAACAGCACAGAATTTACTACAGGCTGCCTCTGCAAAATCAAAGCTGAATCCGCTGCCCAGTACAGCTGGATAAGTGTCTAATCAGTTTTATGGTGCCTCCAACCATGCGAGTGGATAGTCTACAAAGTAATCTTTTTATTTATATGCCTGTAAGAGCGTTAAAGATAGGATTTGATTAAAAGAGCAGGTATATAGGCTGTATCGGCAAATGCAAAATCGTTACAGGCTTCTGAGACACTGGTTGACACATTTATGATGAACAGGATAATGAAAGCTGGCACATAAAGTGGTGCTGCATACAGTAATGTGCAAAGGTCTTTAGCCACCCCTCATTTCTTCATATTAAACTAAGTTAAATTAAAGTATGCCAACTAAATTAAAGAAATGGGAATAAATGTTTTACTGTGACAGGCTGCAAAGTGCTTAAATATAAAATAAAAAAATTGTTAAAGTAACAACCTCAGCTTCCCATTCCAACCACTCAGCATTCAGCATTAAAGGTACACTAATCACCGGCCTGATCATCTGTCATCATCTATACTGTACCTTTTTCTCACTGATTCATGCTGATTCATATGTCATTGTATGGATTAACAATAACAACAACAAAACAAACAATCCTTGAAACTTGTCGGGTACAGGGTCTGGACTGAAAATGAGAGCTAAAAATTTGGCAAAAATTGAGAATCAAAACGTTCTCCAGGAAAGGTGAACTATTCCTCAAGATTACATTAAAATACAGGAATGTTCCTGGCTCATTGAGGGCAAAATATACAAAAATTAGTAGTGGATCAAGACTTTTCCACAGTACATGTCCATTCCGAAAATAGAACAAGAAAAGCATATAAAACTGGTGTAAATTGACTATTCAGAGTAGCATTGGAAACTAAGGCATCATGGGTCACTTTAGGGCAACAAGCAGGAATCAGGAGTGACAGCTATAGCCTGTTTAATGTGCATAGAATTGGGACAGTACACAGTGAGGCCAGTCATGCCCTAGTGATGACACCACAGTTGACAGTGAGTTAATTTAGCATTGGAGAAAAGGCCCACATGTGTCCTGCTACACTATTCAAACAGATCTGGGAGTCCTGCTCCAGACATCTGTCTTCTAGGTGTATACATTTCTCATTCTCATTGTGGTCACACTGAGCCTAACCCAACTTGAGGAGTTTTTGTGAAAAAGCAAAGAGAGAAATCTGACTTCCTGTTGATTGATGTACATACATGACCATACAACTGAACATCATGCATTACTGTCTCAGAACCTGTAAGACGATTTCCAGGGTTTCATAGACTAGCTTCAATTTTAGCTCTGTTCTACTCTTACTCTGGAGATCTTCCTTCTGTGGCAGCACATTGCCCCCAGCTAATAAGGGCGGCATGCATGGCAACTGTCTCCACAAACAATGAAAGTGGCCTGCTCTTTAAATTTCTATATAATGAAGGTGTTATTGCTTTTCCTCTATAACTATTCAATATCTTATCTTTTAGTAGTATGAGAGAGAGCAATGAAAGCCTCAAAACATCTGTCAAGTCATAGTAAGTTTGGATTCCATAGACTAGCCTTTGCTGAGAATTCAATTATCATTTTAACTGATGTGTAATTGGCAAACGCAACTATTCAGTTTAGTGAGATACATCTACAACAGTTTAAAATACAGAATGACATTTAATATGCTGTATCATAATAGCATAGAACAATCCATATGAAATAGCATCTCTGTTAAAGGTAAACTAACTGGAATCCACTTTGCGTTGGCCATAATAGCAAAGCATGAACCGCCGGCCTGACAGATGCAGCCTGTGAGATTATGAAATAGTTCCCCCCAAAGGCCATTTTGTGCATTAGACTTGTAAATCTACCTCATACCTTAAACACATTGTAGCACATTTCTCAGTTCTATACTCTTCTCAGTCCATATATCATCCCAATAATTTATCACAGTATATTTTCCATAATAGGTCTGCTTTGCTCTGCCATTACTGAAGAACAGTAACAACCTACAGTAAGTGTAGAGATGTGGTTGATTTGCATGTTAATATTTTAATAAATAAGTTTCATTTCATGTCTATATTGAGATGAGGAATGCCATATCACGGTCATAAATCTACCAGGAGAAAGCCAATCAGAAATGGTGTTGCTCCAATTAGTACAGCAAGAGTGATGTTTCAATACTTCCACATCTGTACAAGAAGTGAGCAATAGCAGAAATGTTTGTATGGCCTATATTCAGGTTTTATGTGGAATGATTATGTGAGTTTTGGCACTTATGCAGCAGACATGTGGCAGATACTCCAAAATCCACTGGAATCCTAGACAATTATTCCAAAATACAAAGTTTACATAAAAAATGTCCCAGTTACACTATGAGATACATGCATTGCTGCAATGACTAATAGCAACATTTTTCATGTGCTGTATATACAGTATGAGCCATTCTATAATTTGGGGTATATTCCATGTGCGTTGATGTATATTTTATATATGAATATAATCAATCAAATATAATATGATATATATATATATATATATATATATATATATATATATATATATATATATATATATATATATGTGTATATCATATTATATTTGATTCTATAACATATATGTCCTTTAAAAATATCATATTTAACCTATTACAGTAATGGCGTTTGTTATAATATCACACAAAATGTATGTGCATCCTATGCTTCAGTTGACCATTTTTGCTATGTTTGAGTTTCTTGAGTTAAAAATAATTAATTAAATCAATTATCATTAGCAATGTTTTTCAACTTATTTCAAAGTCTGTCGTTGTTCGTCTTTCGTCTGCTCCTGGCAAGGGGTCGCCACAGTGGACCATCCGGTCCGCACATACTGCACAAGGCACAGGTTTTATGCTGGATGCCCTTCCTGAGACAACCCTCCCATTTTATGCAGGCTTGGGATTGGAACTGCATCCAGTGGCTGGGGTTTGGGCACTGTCTATATGCTCAAACCTAATAAATATTTAGGGCCCAAGCACTATTCAATTCAATTCAATTTTATTTCTATAGCGCTTTTAACAGTGATCATTGTCTCAAAGCAGCTTCACAGAAATGAAAAGAAAATGAAAAGAAAATTTATGGAAGTGTATATATGTGTAAGAAAAATGTGTCTAGATAACATCTATGTCATCATCATTATCGCTTAAATAATGCAGTTTTAATAGTGCTGACGTCATAAATGGCAAAATTGTTCCTCTAAGGTTTTTTTTTTTAGTTATCCAGCCCCTGTTCGGCACAATCTGCTGCCATTAGGACATCTGCGAGTCTGGGCCCTGAGCGTGGAGCCTGAAACTTCACAGGAGATTTCACTGCATAGCTCAAACACACATGCACATATACATGTCGAACTCAAAACACTTCTAGATTGCATGTCATAGGCTCAACTCAACACGAAGTCAGATATTTTGGGTCGTTTGCAAAATACACATTTATGACATCAACACTATTATATACACACACTACACATCCTACACACACACACACACACACACACACACACACACACACTACACAGACACACTATATAGACACACATACTACACACACACACACACACACACACGAGTGCGCACAAACAATAATCGGCCCAAGCACCTGCACCATTACAATCGCCCGTTGAGTGACATCAGCAACTGGACTTTTTAGAAGTCTCAGCACGCTCAAAAGGCGCACAGGTTGTATGTTGCGTACAGCTGGCAATGGCGAAAGTGCTTGGGCCAATCATGGTTGCTTGCAGCAATGCCGTATCGGCCCAAGCACCTGCATCATCGCCGTCCAGACACAACAGAAAGACACGTGACTAATGTCATATTTAGTGACATCAGTGTCTGAGTCTTTTTGTGCTTAAAATTGTGTATCATCAGTTATCATCCCTACATTATTACTGTTTTCAGTCTACATAAATCTGCCCTGCGATGGATTGGCACCTTGTCCAGGGTGTACCCTGCCATGTGCCCTAAGTCTCCTGGGATAGGCTCCATGCCCCCCATGACCCTGAATACAGGATTAAGCGGTATAGATGATGAGTGAGTGAGTGAGTGAGTGAGTCTACATAAATCACAGCACACATTATTTATTAAACACATTTTTTAAAAGTCCAAATGTTTTTAAATAGATAAAAAGAGGAGATAAATTGCTTGTTGGCTTAATGTATGGGCATGCATGAGCTGAAACCCCATGCCTGCAATGGTCAAGGGCTTCTCATAATAAAAATAAAAATATATATTTTTGGAGAATTTGTCTTTTTTTTTTTTTTGTTAAATTTTGTCCATCCCCTGATATTCATGTTTGATCACTGATTGATTAAATTTCCAAGCAACACAACATGGCCACCATGACACAGCAGCCTATCAGAATCGAGAAAATGATACTTCCTGTTATGAGAGAAAAAGCTTTGCGATAAGAATGTGTAAAAATTCCAAACTTACAGGATTCTAAGGTGGCACTGCTCATTGGGATGCTGATCCTGTAAAGGTGAAGAAGCATTTGGACAAGCAGAGAGAAGATGAGCACAATGTGATCAAAATATATGCACAAAATGACATAATTTGCTGCTGTACTTGGCATTTGGGAAAAATCAGTTTTGAGGTGCAGGACAAAGTTCTGTTAGTAATATAATTTACAAACTGAGCAGTGAAACCATAATTTACCTTGAAAAAAGTTGCTAATGTTTAAGCATTGCAAATATGTAGCAAATATGTTACACTAAAGGAATTTAATAACCTGAATCGCTATTTGTTCTATTAATAGTGTATTTGTACTTCAGCAAGTACATGTAGGTATTTGTACTTTTTTTTTTTTACTTTTAAAAATAACTTTTGCAGAGTCATTTAGCAAAGGAAAAAAAATATTATATGGAACATTTGTTTCAAAATGATTGAAAGTTTCTTTAATTATAACTTAATACTGGTGTCATTCCCATATTTCATTTGTAATACACCAAGAACACCTATCTCACTCATCGTCTATACCGCTTTATCCTGTATACAGGGTTGTGGGAGGCCTGGAGCCTATCCCAGGAGACTTAGGACATGAGGCGGGGGTAGACACTGGACAGGGTGCCAATCCATCGCAGGGCACAAACACATACACACATTCACCCGCTCATTCCCACACTACGGGAAAGCCAGTTAGCCTAATCTGCATGTCTTTGAACTGTGGGAGGAAACCCACTAAGCACGAGGAGAACATGCAAACTCCATGCATACAGAGGCAGGAATCATACCATGCTGACCATTAACACCTACTGTATGCATACCTAAAAGTTACACATAAGTCAATCATTTTTGTTTAAACATATGCTTTGTGTTGTAAGAAAAAATGAAGAGGACATTGAAGGTAATAAAAAATACATGCAGTACTCTGGATACAGCTGAGACAAATTGAATACTGAGCTATTTCTGACTGAAGCTTTAGACCATTTTGAACAAACCTCCTGGCTCCTCGTGTAAATGAGAATTCGTTTTAATACCTTGTTGAGCTTTAACACTATGGTTATCCTTTCTTTGCATTAATGGCATTAGCATATTGTCCAACTATGGTAATTCAAAATCAAACTCTGGTATGTCTTCTACTATGCCTAACTGCTGCTCTGGATTTACTGATATTCTTTGACCTGTACCATTAATATATGGAAAATGACCTACTATAGAACAACTAGATTCCGGGATAATACAAAATGAGGTGCTATTCTTTGCATTTAAGTTCATTTTTTCTATGTTTTTGAGCACTTATACAGTTGGATATGCCTATACCTGTCCCAGTGGCCCCAAGCATCCTGCCAAGACAGTCTTTACTGGTGATCTATGGAATATCTTTAGGATGACCCTATGGTTTTGTCATCACACCAGAAGGGGGCACCATTAGCAGTTCTGGACATTCTTGCATCATCACCATCATCAGAAAAATCACTGCCATAGCCATCGCCACATCTTCTCTGGTCAGGTAGTTCTGGAAAACACATTCAAACAGAAAAGTTGTTGTTTCCCCTGTTGTTTCATTTGATCACTGTGAAGCCATTTCTTCACCTGCTGTCGGTTTTTAGTTTTATGACGGATTTTGTATGCTGCATCTACACATTTGGCAATTATTGTATATGCTGTATATCTTGATGACACATAGCTGGTAAAAATGTTTCATTTGTACATCCTTCAATAGGTCTAGGGACTTTAAAGAATAGATCTTCAGGTAATCTCATTTTTCTTCCAGTCCTTAACTCACGATGACCAAAACCTGTGCTTTTATTAACCAACTCCTCTTACTGACATTAATATACTTGGAAGATTCTAAGCTCAATTGGGACCGTTCTCTAGACCGAGATTTTTTTCGAAGCTGTCTTCAATGTTCTGTTTGATCTTTCCACTCGTCCTGATGATTGTGGATAATATGCTACAGTATATGAAGCCGATGTTTGATTCAGGTAGAGGACCGATGTAATCAATCTGGAGGTTTGTCCATGGGCCTTCAGCAAGACATATACTGTAGGTCTTAAAGAGCCCTTCTTTTTAACACCTAATGAATTGGGCACATGTCAAGCAGTTTGCACAGTAATCCTTTACATCCTTTTCCATACTTGGTCACCAAAACATATTTGCCATTCTATTCTTTACATTTGTTCCACCAAAGTGTCCCCCCCCCCCCCCTGATTGTGAATACGATGCAAGATATCATTCCACAATCTTGTAGATGGCCTATACTGGAGTATCCTCATTTCTGAACAGTACTATTTTGTCCAATTAATTCTGCGTCATACTTAGCTAACAGACCACCGACAATATTTTGTTTATTGCTTTCCAATCTGATGACTTCCATTATTAAAGGTTCACTTTGCTGAGCACTTTTCAGATCTACTGTCTCTCTACTGTTGATGGTCTTTATCACTTCCTGTTCAGTAATGGTTAAGAATGTACAGTATCTTACGAGTGCTAGGAACTAAAGTTTGTTTCATGTTTCTAATGGCCGATTGTTGGTGTGGGACCTACTGGAATGTGCAGCTGTCCGTCATTGTTTATGTTGATGCTAAGATTCTATAATGTGTACATATAATACAAATCATTATTCATAATAAAGACATAAGCAGATGCATATATTGAAGAAATAAATCTCTCAATCTTAAGACGTCTCCTGCTCTCATGATTCTCTGACCGGAATCTGGTTCATATTTGGCCGCCTCAACCAGTCGGAATTTAAATGTAGTAAGGTTTCCTACAACTAGTAAAACCCCTTTTTGCCAGATAATATATATAGAAATATTCTGTAAGAGAATTAACTACAAAAGCAGAGTCTGAGTTACCAGCTTTCACCTCTGCTTTCTGAGCTGAAAAATTGACATTTATACAGAAAAATCTCTTTTGTCTGAATGGATGGCAAATCCTGTATGGTATTGTCCATCTTGCCAATAACTAGAACCATTAACATACACATCCCACAATTCTCTCAATTGCTTTTAACTCAAAAACATTTTCAGGAGAACAAGTATGCTCTTCTTCACAAGTATGTGCCTAACATTTATATAGGAGAGTTCGTGGCAGCATGGACACTGGACTTATACTAAGGAATAACTAGTAAATCCGTCAATGATTTCTCTACAAAACCCTACTATACCTTAGGATTAGAATGACCTCAAGGCTGTCACTGATACAGGAACTGAACTGTCAGCATCTTTTAGCAACTGAAGCAATTCTGCCAGTAAACTAAGATGTTCTTCCTGAGTCTCATTTTGGCAATAATGTCACTATATTCAGACTGAGGTATCACAAGCATTGTCACAGGAGAAGTGGGCCACATTCATTAATTAAAGCAGTCTTAAACCTGACATCACTTAAACCAACAATCATTGTAATTAGTATATAGATTTCTACTGAACGTTATGAATGTTTCCAACAAATGCTCCTTGGTGTTCCCCTTTTCTCATTTGCATCTCTTATATTTTATCCCAATTAACTGACATCATTCCTAAGACTGCAAGTAATGCAGTCTTTTCTGATCTCTGATCTATTCACAGTTCTCTCCTTTGCTTTTTGATCTAAAGCACCAGACAAAATAGCTGGTAAGCAAATCTAGAACAAAATACATGTGTCACAATCTGTACATTTGCAAACACCAGCACAGTAATCTAAATCTAAATTTCTCAAGATGTCTAAAGAATCTCGTTTGGCCGGGTCAAATTCTCCAATATTTTTGATAACTGCTTCTAATTCATTTTGTGCCTTTCCTTCTATAGAAGAGTTAGTGGCAGCATGGAGTTGGGTTTATACACAGCCTTCAAGTTTTTGGATCCCAATGTCCACCTGCCGTCTCACTTTTCCATTCAACAAAAGCTTTAAAGGTGTGTGGAGTGTCACTACATTGAATATACTGTATTCAAAATGTGGAATTGCCCAATGTACAGAAAGATGTTTTGTACAAGAGTCAAAAGCTTTTTCAATTGGAGAAAGTATCGGTTGCGAGAAGCATAGGCAGTGGAATTTCCCTGTACTTTCGGAAGGAGGACAGCTGAAAGAGGCTCCTCATTCTGCAAAATAAATGGCTGTGTTCAGTCTGGGTTACTCAAAGCTTGAGCTTCGATCGGTGCTGCCTTCAACTTCTCAAATGCAGTTTGATGCTCGGGACCCCATTTTAAGCAATAATGCTTCTTCTGCTTTCCTGTCCGAAGAGGTTTTGCAATATCAGCAAAGCCTTCAATGAATTCTCCACAAAATCTTACTATACCTAAGAATGACCTCAAGGCTGTCACTGATTCTGGAACTGTTAGCATCTTTTAGCAACTAAAGCAATTCTGCCAGTAAACTAATATAACATTCTGGTTTTGAAAAACGGTTTTTGCTACACATTGATGAAACGAAGTAGGTGAGTTCAGAAAACATTGCAAAAAGAACATTCCAGGTATACTGGATGTTCTTAAACTTAACTGCATAGTTAGCTCATACTGACATTCTGGATGGAGAGGGATTGACCAAAAGCCATTAAACAGATCAAGAGCCAAGTATAACGTAGCCTCTGGTAAGAGAGATACTAATATATCGGGGGGTGGAGGCTACTGCAGGTGCACACGTCTGTGTACATTTGTTAAGCTCCCTGTAGTCTATACATAATCTCCCAGAGTTGTCTGGTTAACGGACAGGCCAAGCTAGTGATGGAGAAAAACTAGTTTTAATTACACCTTGCTCTAGTAAGGAATCTACAGTACAGTACGTTGTAAGTATAGATTTGCCTCCTCCGGATAACTGTACTAAGAGCGGGTGGATCACATCCCTAAATTTTTACTTTCATCACACTACTATCAACACCACCATAATCATGTTTAGATCTTGCAAAGACGTCTCTGTTTTAATCCAACAGTTCTTAACTTTCAAAATCATCCATCTTTAACAGTGTATCTAAATCATAATCCTCTGACTTCTTTATTGCACGTACAACACATCCTACAATCTTACCTTCACTTTTAGGATTACACCAAATTCAAACATGGCCATAGTCAATTTCTGATCTTTAATCTATTCACAGTTGATACTCCTTTACTTTCTGATCTCAAGCATCAGACGAAGTATCTGGTAAACACATCTTCAAGAAGTCTAAAGGATCTTGTTTGACCAGATAAAATTTTCCCAAATTTTTGATACCTGCTTCTAA
The DNA here is from genome assembly GCA_030347435.1 of Clarias fuscus. Classification (NCBI taxonomy): domain Eukaryota; kingdom Metazoa; phylum Chordata; class Actinopteri; order Siluriformes; family Clariidae; genus Clarias; species Clarias fuscus. Next base: position 18,047,228 of record CM059205.1, read on the forward strand.
TTCATTTGGGTTAAACCCTCTGACCATAGTAGTGGTTCCATCGCTTGATCTACAGAGGATCTGGACGTGCTGTTATTGCTGTTGTCCACTTTCTAAGAAGTGCGAGTTCGTTCTGCATTCAGATCTTTTCCTCTTTCCATATTGCTTCACTTACTGATTGAAATAAATAGTTCAGCTTTTCCACAAACTGAAACTGTTTCTAAAATTAAATGAAGACAAAAAGTAACACTGTCACAATATGTCGAACTAATTAGAAACAAGCTATCTAATACAACTCCACCCCACTGTGTTGGGTTGATTAACTTACTTGAGTCATTAACAGAATTATGACATATGACATTATAAGAGACCAACCCCAAATTTCAGTTACTTTAGAAACACATAATTTAAACACTTTGATTCAGTTACATTAGAAACAACAATTCTGGTATGACTTTGCCAACCACACTAGGCCAGACTGAGGTGTCACAAGCGGTTCTGTTAGAATCTAGACTAAATTGATTTGAATTGAATAAGCTTAAGGACTCCTTCTGTTAATACTAAGTAAACCCTCTCTTCTGTCCCTCAAATTTCTTTTCTAGATTTATGAAACGAGGGGGTTCCCTGGCAAAACAGCATAGATTTAAAAAAAAAAGAAGAAAAAACGTTGTCATTGGGTGGCTCGCCAATGTAAGAAAAAATTAAGATGATGTCGAAGGTCTCGAAGTTCTGTAACAAAATAGATGCAGGACTCTGGATGTCAAATTAAATACTAAAAGGGGCTGACTGCCATGTATAATGTTTCATACATGCCACGAATCCTAAATCAGATGAGTTATATCTTATTTAATGAAAACAACCCCACATCAGTTTGATTGATATTTCTTGGGGTGCATAATAAAAAAAAAGTATGATTTATAACTATAGAAATGGAGAAGTCAATTTTCATGTCTTTGCTTTTTTTTGCCTCAAGGCCAACCTTTCTCTTATTTATTCTGTTTGTCTGTCTGTCTGTCTGGGGGTTGGGTCAGAAAAGTAACAGACAAAACAATCCTGCCATATAACTGCAGTAAAGCCCACACTCACCTACAGGCTAGATGTGGCTTTCCAAGAGGCACCCATAGCCCATATGCAAACACATTATACGAGGTACCATTTCTCCTGAAGGAGAATAAAGGGGATAATAAACTGTACATGGCAACAGATGGGCTCAGCCTAGTAATTATATACATATAAAATTCACCAATGTCGTAGGTAGGCGTGATAAAATGACCAGTAAGAGCATATTCCTGTGCCAACTGGTACACAAGTTAAGCGACTAACCGCTGTTAATATTAAAAGAAATGGCTAAACAGAAAGCTCAATCAACAGCTACTCAGAGAAGGAAACTGGGGCATGAGGAAGTGTTAAAAACCAAGCTTCAGCCTAAAGTATTTGCTTAAGCTGGGCAAGAATACAGTGTAAGATAAAATGTCATATATTACATGGTAACTTATAGCAAGGTTACTTTATATATTGCAGAGTAATTTACAAATTATTTGGTGTAGAGACTTTGACTTGTATCTTGTCAAAGAGAGCTGTGTGTGTGTGTGTGTGTGTGTGTGTGTGTGTGTGTGTGTGTGTGTGTGTGTGTGTGTGTGTGTGTGTGTGTGTGTGTGTGTGTGCGTGCGTGTGTGTGTGTGTGTGTGTGCGTGCGTGTGTGTGTGTGTGTGTGTGTGTGTGTGTCTGTGTGTGTGTGTGTGTGTGTGTCTGTGTGTGTCTGTGTGTGTCTGTGTGTGTGTGTGTGTGTGTGTGTGTGTGTAGTTTGCAGGTCTGCATGAGCCTAAAAAGTGTTTCCAAATTCCCCATAGTGTCTGAGTGAATGCGTGAGTGTGTATGTGTGCCTGTGTGCCTCGCAACAGACTGGCTCAACGTCCAAGTTGTACCCCGAATCATGTCCTGAGTCCCCTGGGATATGCTCCAGGCCCCCCACAATCCTGTACAGGGAAAACATTGTAGAGAATGAGTGAGTGAGAGAGCATTAAGACACACGGGGGCAGTACAGTATATAGCACCATACTGTATCACCACCACTGGTTTCTGAACAAGAAAGTCTTGGATAACTGCATTATAAAATGGAGCCCCACGAAATTAAAACCTACTACTTGCTTTGGATTTAATCATGAAATAAAAAAATCAGGTGATGAAATTAATTATAATTAGTATATGTTTATTAGTATGTACCTAAACAATGACACTTAGAGGTCCTTCCAGTTATCACACAGAGCTGTATTAACACGAAGAGAGTTTTGTTAAAGCCCTTGACACACCTTACTCTTGCAAAACAAAGCTACCACTTCAAAATTATTTAATGTTTAACAGATATACCATAAAGTTTTTGTACTGTGGTGTCATAGTGGAAGACGCGGTGTCAATTATTACAAAATTTCAAACAATTTATAGTTTTTTTTTTTTTTTTTCAGGAAAAGAGTTTTCAGGTGAAAAAACAAAAAATGGAACCCAAAATTTTATTAATTATTACTTTAGACTTGGGTTGGATGAACCATAGGTGACGCTTTTAATTTATAAAAAAAAATGAAATTATTGATTACATTTAACTGTCATTCATAAGAGTGATTAATTTAATTTCATATGTAATTTACATAACCCTGAATCTATCTCTCTATCATGTATCATGTGAAATTATGAATCATTTGATAATTGTTATTGTGTAATTCTTGTTCATAAGAAGATCTACAGTATATCTTTGTCTTTGATGATATCATGTTATAAATATAGAGCTTCTTCTGAACAAGTATTACATAATAATATTCATGTCATTTCTAATGAATCATAAATTCCATTTACGATGTTAGATGCAGGTCACAAAGATTACTTAACATTTAGAAATTTGTACTGAAAGAAAGCCTCAAAACCATTTTATTATAAACTACATTCACAAGACAAGAACAAAACATACAGTATGTAGACGAGGCGGTAATGAACACCCTTCTGTAACGACATAAAAGGTGGCATAATCTGTAATCACGCTGCAACAAAACGAGCAAAACAGTCAGAATATCTGGTCAAAGGTTATCATGAGCACCAAATCCTCCCGGGCAGCTCCACACACACACACACACATACACATTTTGCACACACTTCACTTACGCACGCTGCTCCTAGCCTCCCACCCCCACCCTGTTGGAAGTGACAGCAGCATCCTTTATAAAGCTGCTCCGGCTGCGTTTGTATAAACCTCCCTCGTTGCTCATCACTGTGCATTCTTTTAACAGAGACGTTGGAGCTACAGAGAGGTGGCAAGTAACGTTCCGGTTGATTATTTGCCTTTGTGCCTTGTTTTTGGACTATGAGCATGGATATGTTGGCCAAGAAGGAGCGGAGAGGCAGGGATGTGAAAGGCATGCTGAAGAGGAACTGGGTTCTCATAGCAACCATCATCTCTGTGCTACTGGGTAAGGCTCCTACACCATGATAGATCTGTCTGAATATAAGGCAGGACAGGTGCCTCTATACAGATAAGATGCACATTTTCGGGAAATGACAATGTCTTTCAGCTGCTTTGTCTCCCTTGGGGTTTTTTTTATATATTTTTTTATGTCTGCTGCATGCAAGCATGCAGTGATAGAGAGCACCTCCATTCTTCTGCAGCTGCAGCCCTCTCCTTCTCTCGTTCTCTCTCCTTTTTATCTCTCTACAAAGGAGTACTATTTGTCTATAATATGGAAATCGTTCAACAGATGACAGTCATTGAAAAATGCTGGCAATATAAATATTTACAGGCATTTTACACCTTGATTTCTTTGTCTTTCTGCTGTAGCTTTATATCACCGTCGTTGCAATAACCAGTGTGCTATTTACAGCACTGGTGTTTTTCGATATTTCAGGGATGTTGTGTTCATAGGTGATTAATCACTGATCAGCTTTCGCATGGCCTCAGTATGTGGGCGTGTGTGAGAGAGAAAGAGAGACAGAGAGAGAGAGGGAGAGAGAGAGAGAGATCTGGACGTCCTGGTCTCACTTGTCTGTTCAAACATTTATCGGCCACCACAGGGAAGCGTGACTATACTCAAGGTCTGAGAATGAAAACAGTCTTTTTCATCACACATTAACATAGAGCGCTGGTCTTGATTATTCTGTTAATGGTGAGCCTTTGAAAATTTCCTGTGAACTTGACTAGAATATCAGAAGATCTCTCATGCACAACTATGGAGAGATTTATCCTCCAACAGCTATTGCATAAAAACCCTTGCAGTAAATTCAACCTATGTTTCATCAATACATTTCACATATGGTTGACATTTGATTTTTTCACCCATATGATTCCATTGTGACTCACTTTCTTCTGATGGGAGAGGTCCCATATGAATAATGTAAAGATTGCACTTCCGATGGCGTGCACGCCCAAGACTAACCCTTGTCTCAGCAGAAAACTTCACTTGGATACTTTAGATTTATACCTAAAAACTTCTGCTCTAATCACAAAGACACTTATTCAACATGATATAAGTTATATTATACAATTATAACACACCATAGGTTATAGTATACACTTGCAAGAATAATGATTTATAATCTGATCTATCAGGTGCCACCCAGAATAGGATGGGTTTCATTTGGAGTCTGGTTCCTGTCAAGTTTTCTTCCTCTCAATGTTGTTTTCTGGGAGTTATTTTTTTTCTTGTTACTATAGCATTAGGCTTGTTCATCAGGAGTTTACTATTACATCCAGACATTTGTAAATCTGATTTTGTGTCTCTAATTAAAATGTATACATAAACAAAAGTCCATTGAATTTCCAAGTGGAGTTCAAGTCAAACTGGGACTTTTGATTGTGCAAAAGAACAGGACACAGTTCTGAGAGTGAAATCTATAGTACCTTATGTATTTCTCTATATAATCCCCTGTTACACTAATGCACCTGTCCCAGCGTTTCACATATCCATGCTTGGATAACATTTTGCTCATATTTTTTTCAAGTTTTCACATGTAATGATGTGTTTTTTTTTTCACGCATTAACAGTTGATTTCCTGGTTACACAGTTACATTTTATGATTATACAGCACATGGATATAAAAAAGAATTATTTATATCGCACCATTTATTTATAATCGCACCATCCAGCGTCACCAATACAAAAATGCATTCCCTTGAGAGTCAAGTTCCTCTCAAGCTTTCCTTCTCATGTCATCTCAGTGAGTGTTTGCCTGAGCTTTATAGCTGGAATTGATATATTACTATTACGCTTTTTAGTGGGACAATGTTCATTGTTAAAAGTGCTATGCGAATAAAATCGAATTGAATAGGTTTTAATATGTGATCACATATTATTAACATGTCAGTTGGATTTACGTGAATGAGGAGCAGTTTCAGGACATAAAATGTACCTTAATGTGTTTTTTAAAATGTGATCACCTCTATTAAAAATATAATTATGGAAAAAAAACATATTCACATGTGTATGAAAAAAAAAATACTATCAAAATTCTGACATGCATCCTGAACAAAACCTTTTCACGCAGTTCTATTGACCACAGAAACATGTGATAAACAGAATGCATGCTACTAACAATGACGTAGTAATACTTAAATAGATAAAACTATGATCAGCATCAGTTGTCTCGAGTGACTATGACTCTCTGGTTATTTATGAATATGGTCTGATTACATACATTTTGAAAATACACTTTGAATAAGTTTTGTATGTAAACAGCATATTTATATAAGTTTTTGTTGTTGTTGTTTTATGCAAGACTTATACTACACTGATTTCATGCTGTGTGAACTGCAAGATGTACTAAATTGCTGATTGCTCTATAAAGACATACTATTGCACAGTTCTGCATTTTTTGGATTGCCCAGATGACAATTAAGCTGCTTCTTTATAGCAGCTATTCACTTATATAGTGCTTTAAAGCAATAAAGTCTATGCCCAATGTCCAAAATTTTTGTATAAGTATAAAAAAAAACTGTACAGAACAAAATGCAGGTAATTCAACAGTCATAAAGGATGCATTAAACAATACAAATTGGTTTATAAAACAAATGAATTGAAAACAGTTTTCCCCTTTTCAGAATATAGCTACACATATTTGGTGCCCTGAAACATCTGCCTTTGTTTTGCAATGGAGCCTAATATTGGTACCAAGTACAACGTTTCATTAGGTTCAAGAAATTCTTTGTCTAATTAACGTCATATTTGCCTCAAATTTGGCCTACAGTGTTTTGTTTAATAGGAACAGCTTCACAAAATAGCTGAACGTATCTGTAAAAAAATCTAATCATACAAACCAATTTTCAAAACTTTTAGATTCAAACTACAATTCCAACTTCAACCAAACAAAGTGAGATCAAAGTGATCAAACTGAGGTCCAGCTTTAATATGTCTGCCGCGGTAATTTTTTAGTTCTGTGTTGCGTTTTTATATTCATCAGTGTGTCATACAGTCTCAGTATGTACAGTATGTACAGTACACCAGTATGTACAGTATATTAGAGATTGTTCACATTGTCATGCTTTGGTCTGCAACTCATTAACCTCCTTCACCTTATTCTGATCAGGGTTATAGTAAATCTGAAGCCTAATACCAGAAACTCATGGGGGCCTAGAATACACCATGTATGGGATGCCAATCATTGACAGGACACAGATTTCCAGTCCACTGGCATGTTTTTGGAATTAAATTGGTGAACCTGAAGGAATCAGACACACATTCTCCAAATGAGATCAGAAACAATTTAGGGACCCTGTAAGGCATCGATGCTTCCTGCTATGTCATTGTTTTCCTCAAATATCATATACTGTAAATGAGAATGTACAGTATGCTGAGTTCAGGTTGTAAAACATGCAGCAACCCAGTCTTGTTTGTGGACGGCAAAAGATTAATGGTTCATCTGTGCAGTAATAAAAATAAAAATCACTGGATTGGAGATTTTCAGTGTCATAGCTTGAGATCAAGCAACATTTTAACATTTCTAGCGCTTCATTAATAATAATGATTCTGTGATTTCATAGGGTGTTTTTCATGATTACAATTGATTATTATAACCAAAAACAATGAAGTGCTGTTTACAAGGAGTATGAAAAACACATATGGTTGTAAAATAAAAAAAATCCTGTGATAATGTACCACATAATACTATCAGCAATATATGGCAGGCTAATCAAGTGTCATAATTTCATATGCTGGGATTATACAGTTAGCCTAATTCCTCCACGATAATGCTGTTTACATTAAGATTAGGAGACGTCCTTGTGGTGTTTCATTACCAAATCATTTCATTCAGGAGCTCAAACTTACTCATGTGTGTTGTCAAAATCTTTAATGCAAGGACAGGAATTTCCCAGTATTTCATCAGTGTGACCTTAATTCAGTGTAGGAAACTCATTCACATAAGCATTTATCATCCCAAGCTTCAGCATGAGTCATTAAACAGAACTTGTAATTATTTCGGTGCTCATTTTAGTGATAAAGTAGCAACAGTGTTGTCTGGGTAAAGAGCCGTGTGCGCATCTGATGACTTTGCTCTCAATAAATTGTACGAACATTGTAAAAGATTTTCTCATTAACAGCATGTTCGGGATTTGAACAGCGCTTCACTGAAAAGCAAAACAGTTGTCTCCCAGAAGTGATCCTGCTCTGACTTATTGGCCAGATAAAGTTCTGGGAATGTGTTAATGCTTGCTCGGTATTTTACGCGTACAGTATTTATTAAGAAATTCTATGTGTCTGTGTGTTGTGTGTTTGTGTTTGTGTCTCACATTCTGCTTACAGGAATTGGCCTGGGTGTGTTAGTAAGGGAGTATGCTGCACTCTCACACCTTGATAAGAAATACTTTGGCTTCCCTGGAGAGCTCCTGATGAGAATGCTAAAGCTTGTTATCTTACCCCTCATCATCTCCAGCATGATAACAGGTAACAATCTAGTGCCTATGATCATTCTAATAGATAACGCATTAGACCTTTTTTGCAATGGAAAAACTGGAAAGAAAATATATGTATCAAGTAATGGAAGTGATCACATGAAATTGTGCTGTCTGCAAAGTGATCTGCAACTGTAATGCAAATATCGGACAGGTCTTTTAAAACAATTACACCTCCTCTATTAAAACTACTATGTAAACTACGTCTTTTTTTTTTATTTAAGAAAAAAAAAATTTCAGCTGGCGTGGAGCTTATTTCCAGATTGAAAAAATAACAAAAAATGGCAAAACAGTTAGTTTTGACCAAGTGATCTGATTGGAGAAGTAGTATTCCATGAGTGATGATAATAGAGCACAACAACATTGGGATATTTAACTATCCCAACTAACAACACAGGGATGTTTAACTATCCCAACTATCCCTATATGTATCATACCGTGTCACAGGTGTTCAATCAATCATTAATTACACTAACTGTCTGTGAAGAAAAGGCTGATATGGTCCGCAGTATACTGTAGGAAAGAGGAGAAAGCAGCTACCTGTCAAAAGCCACCAGTCATGGAAGCACAAAAAAACATCTAATAATGTTATGTATATCTTAAATTACACTTTGTCTCCTTAGTAATTGTGTCTAAGCTGTTCTGAGTTGCTTCTGAACCTGGATCCCAAATCCATCTTGAACCCTTGATCGAGGGCCCTACTTATTTTGTGGAACAAGGGATTGTACATCCAAGTGTACTAGCTTTCCATTTAACGTTATTTGGGATATAACCCAGAACCTGCACCAACGTGCCTACAACCTCATAACATAAATACTGATGTTCAATACAACAGCACTCCTTCTCGTATGATATTGCTTAAGTAATTAGGTTTGCTTCATGGAAATACTATGGAAGATAGCTTTCCTGATTAATCTTTAAAACACATATAGTATTATACTGTAGGTCTAGAAATCCATTTTAAAATCTCATCTCAAAATGAAAAACTATGGAACCTGTGTATATATCTGGAATATTAAACTCAGTATTTTTATATCAATTGTTTATGTTCAATTTTGTTTATCTTCCAGTTTAGATGGAGTTATTCCTTTTTATAAAGGTGGTGTACGTTTTAAAATATACTGCTGAGTAAGTTACTAGTCTATGAAGTAGTGTTCTGTAATGTAGCAAGCATTAGTAAACTGTAGTATTTTCATAAGGTAGTTCCTTATTTAGTACAATATTAGTTTTCCAAAGAGTCAGAATGTAATTAGTGGCAAAAAAAAACCCCCCGAATCAACATGTAGTCGGTTATCTAAAAGGCAAGCGCTTGCTACCTTTCATTTAATTAATTACCATGTTGTGGAACTAACAGGAAATTTACATATTCTAGTTCAATAGTTCAACCATACATTATAAACAGGTTGAGCTAGAAATATAGTGTTTGTTGATCATTATCCTAGTATTGCATTATCCAGTATGTGATGTGTGAAACAAATAGTGCTTGGAGCATCTTAATAATTCTCATAGGATTCATTTGGCCTTTAACCTACCCAACAGGGTTTTTAGACTCATGGTACTCTTACTAACAAGGGGACCGGTACCGGGATGTATTTAAATGGGATGATAGTGACGTCTGCTAAATTCCATAAATGCAAATGCCAATGTACAGTAGGTGTTCAAAAGGAAGGCAGTCCAAATTACAAAAATGTTCATCTATGGGCTTGCTTTAAAATATCATAGTCAAAGTATGCAAAAATCCAGTTGCAACATAATATATTTCTCATTGGTTTGCAAATAAATCTGTGTTGCACATTTTTGCATTCATTTATTAACAGGGGTTATTATTCAAATTAATAGCAATACCACTATAAAAAACCTGACAATAAACCCTTTCCTCTGCAGGAGTAGCAGCTCTGGATTCAGAAGTGTCAGGCCGCATCGGACTCCGTGCAGTCGTCTACTATTTCTCCACCACCATCATAGCTGTCATTCTTGGTGAGGAACAAGAACACAACCAGCTTGATGATAATGATGGAAAAAAAATATTTATGTCTTCTACATTAAAACACATCACTTCAAACTTCAATATTCCCAACAGGTATAATCTTGGTAACAACTATTAAACCTGGTGTCTCTCAGACAGCAGACAACATTGACCGAGCTGGATCCACGCCAAATGTCACCACTGCTGACACTCTGTTGGATCTTATCAGGTAACTAGTTTCCCATTATTTGAGAATTTCTCATGTTTAATGACAACTGCATTATTTGATTGTGTGTCTGATTTGAGATGGCATCTCTTTTTTTCTTCTGATACTGATACTAAAACCTTGGAAAATTTTAAAATTATTAAGCTTATTAAGCTTATTATTAAGCTTGTTATTTCATATGGTAGTTCCATATTTAGTAGTTACATGGGCTCTTTAAACCATCCTTAAATTCCCATATTTTCATCGTTTGATAGTTCAGGCCATATTAATTACAGGACCAGAAATTATCTTCTCCTTTTTTTCTTTGCTATCAGATCCACTATTTTATTTTATTGTATTGTATTGTATTGTATTGTATTGTATTGTATGCATGCATGTATGTATGTATGTATGTATGTATGTATGTATGTATGTATGTATGTATGTACTGTATGTTGCTGGTGCTGGCCAGGATATGGTTCCTGGGTATTTGTATTGCTGCCATCTCTGTTTAATAATAATAATAATAATAATAATAATAATAATAAAATGTTATATGAAAACTCAACTCTGCTCCTTTTTATTTTACTAGGAACATGTTTCCAGAGAATCTTGTGCAGGCATGTTTTCAGCAGGTAAATGGTCTCATGAATGAATAGATGGATGGATGGATGGATGGATGGATGGATGGATGGATGGATGGAAGGAACTATGTAACCTTATATATATCTCCTTCAGTACAAGACCCAGCGCAAGGAGATAGAATTGCCTGTTTCAAATGACAGCAATTTGGTTACAACAACATTCCCACCTTTAACCAACATACTGGCAACTGTTGCACAGGTAAAGGAGAAGATAACATTTCCCCCAAACATAGTTTTGTTAACAAATATTTGTTGTAAAGTAACATAGATTTTTGTCTATTTGATTTTGATTCATTGATTTTGATTTGAGTTTGAGTTTTGCCTTCTGTCTTTTTGCCCATGTTTAACAGAACCTGACCAAAGACTACACGATCGTGGGCATGTACACAGACGGCATCAATGTTCTCGGCCTTATTGTGTTTTGTGTTGCATTTGGACTGGTGATTGGTAAAATGGGAGAACGGGGACGTATCCTGCTGGAGTTCTTTGATGCCCTGAATGAGGCCACTATGAGATTGGTACACATCATTATGTGGTTAGTGCATTTTTTTCTTCAATGCTTTATTCTATGTTATATAATAATAATAATAATAATAATAATAATAATAATAATAATAATAATAAATCATTTTATCAAACATCTCAAGATGATCAAACATCTTAAGTTCTGATGAAATTGTTGTTGTTTTTGTCCTTGTAGTTACATGCCAGTGGGTATTTTATTTCTGATTGCTGCTAAGATAATTGAGGTAGAGGACTGGGATATCTTCAGGAAAATGGGCCTGTACATGGTGACTGTGCTTAGTGGGTGAGTATCTGCTGAAATCCTAACATTCCTTTATTGATTGTCAGTGAAGTAAATTTACTACTGCAGTCACGGTAGCCTTTTCATCCACAATATTGTGTTATATTGGCTGGCCCTGTCCCTGACCAGATAAGAACCAAGGACTTTTAAAATTGCTCAACCTGCAGATACAGTAATAAGACCTTTCGATGGGTGTACGCTCCCCTAAATTTTCAATGACATGAATAATGCTGCTGACCCAACAGCCGTGAGGAGATTCTGTAGCTGCGGCCAACTCAAGTGGAAAAGAAGAGAGTAGAGAACTGCTGCAGCTGAGTCATACCAAGAACATTTAGACTCTCACATGGTTGGGTAGATAAATAAGGTGTTATCATGACCTTGTTAAAATTGTAGGGTAAAAGTGAGCACTCCTCCCTAATCCAGTGTATAACAACTTGCTTCCGAGATGTTACTTGGAAGCATGCCACATTAGTTAGCTAGCTACACAGACAGATATATGTATCAAAATGTTTAATACCTAGTCCACAAGCTAATGTAAAGTGCTAAAGAAATTTCCATATTGTTCCCTATAGGGACACCAGTTGTGTACATCCTCAAACCCATACAGTATGTAGGTCTGACCCACAACTTTGGCAACAAGAATGTCTCTTATTCCTGTAGCACTGTGATTTTACTTCATCTTAGGAGCCTAAACCACTTTCAGCTTGAGAAAGCCCCTGTGCACATTCCATGAAGACGGTTTCCCAAGTATGCTGTGAAAGATCTCGAGTACTTCTGCAATGAGTTGCCCCCACCAGATCTCAGTGCCTGGCCTCGCTAATATTAATTGCCAGTGGTGTGATGAATCTGTGGAACATTTTTAAATGTGCCATTCCTTAACATGCATTTTTCAAAAGTAATGCAAAAAAGGCAGATAGTTTATCCTACACTGACACAAAAATGCTCAATAATTATACGTTTCTGACTTTACAGACTTGCCATCCATGCCATTATTTTTCTACCCCTGATCTACTTTGTCTTCGTAAGAAAGAATCCCTTCACGTTTGCTCTGGGAATGGCACAAGCTTTGGTGACAGCTTTAATGATCTCCTCAAGGTGAGTCTCAGCTTCTAATGTGTTCAACTGTGTCTCAACGGTGTGAAATGTAAGTGCTTATCACAGGTTAAACTGTCAAAGAAGGTAAAGCTGGTGTGTAACACAATCAGCTACCAAGTTGTCATATTCCTGTGACCAGGGTTTGAGTGTATAGTATATTTGCAGATGAGAATGAGTGAATGGATGTTTAATGTAATAATATAGATGAACCTAAATATGGCAGGGATTTGTCTGTTTTTAACACTTTGTGGGGACAAAAAGAGTTATTTTGATCACTATGATATATTAAAGTTAGAGAGTTACTTTAAGTGGAAATATTCTAAACTGTAAAGTGCGACATAGAATTATTGAATTAAATATCGAACATGATTTCCTTTAGCTCTGCAACCTTACCAGTCACCTTCCGATGTGCAGAGGAAAATAATAGGATTGACAAGCGGATCACGCGGTTCGTCCTTCCAGTGGGGGCCACCATTAACATGGACGGTACAGCACTTTATGAGGCAGTGGCGGCCATATTTATTGCCCAGTTAAATGGTCTTGACCTTGATGTGGGACAAATAGTGACAATTAGGTAAGTATAGAGTAAATTCTATTCACATCTGGATAGAATTTCACCATGTAGCTTTGCACTCTTAACTGCAATTGGTTAATGGGCATTTTAGTGCAATAGTCATTCATTTTAAACATTTATATATTGTTCTTCTATACCAGTAGACTCAGCAGTAATTTAATTAATGCTACCTCTGCAGTATTACAGCAACAGTAGCCAGCATCGGAGCAGCTGGAGTTCCTAATGCTGGACTGGTAACCATGGTGATCGTGCTGACAGCAGTGGGCCTTCCTGCCAGTGATGTCACCCTCATTGTGGCTGTTGATTGGCTCATGTGCGTATCTGAATTACTAATCAGAATCAGATTGCGATCCATTTGAACAGCCATCACGAAAGGCAACAGCATTAAATCAGAACAGTGGCTGGATACACATGATGTGCAGGGAGTTGTAGATAACACGTTAGGGAATAATGTACATTATGTATTCAGTCTTCCAGGTCACTGAAATAATTACAAATCTAAATAGATTGATTTGTGTTATATAATATTTAATGTCTAATTTATGTCTCATTTCCCATTCATTAAGCAGCATCCACTCACTGTCCACATCTTAACAAACACCTACATATTTTCACTTACGGTATATACACTTATACATTCCTGTTATTATCCGATCAGCCAGTCATGAAGAAGCTGTATAAAGCCATGCCACAGTCAGTTTCATGGAGCTCACATTTTTAATGTTTTGATATGAATATTCACTAAAGTTGTTGACTTAAGATAAGTATATATGCACGGTACTGCTGTCGCATAATTGGCTGATTGGATAATAGTTAGAATGTACAGATGTAAACGTGTTCCTAATAAAGTGGATATTGAGTAGTAAGTATATATTAAGAAGTCATGGACTGTATATAATTTCATCTGTATGTAATTTATTAATATCTTTGGTTTGTATATTATTAAACCATACCCTAAATCACTTTTAGACAGTTTCTGTCCGATCTAGATAGATAGATAGATAGATAGATAGATAGATAGATAGATAGATAGATAGATAGATAGATAGATAGATAGATAGATAGATAATTCAGTTTTCATTTTACTCAGACACAGATGACTACAAATCAGTAATTATGGAGATATGTCAGGAAAGACTAGTCAGGCTTTGCAGATTTTTTTACGCATTCTTGTCTCTCACAGAATTTGTGCATCTCGTGCCCTTTAATATGGAGGGAGTGTGTGTGTAGGGTGTTAATTCAGGTTAAGACTTAGAGGCTGGCATTAGGTGGTTTAATGGACCACATGAATGCCGACCTTTCCTAATCCTCAGACGATGTTGCCATCTGAGGGGGAAATTAGAGCTTAATACCCTGGGCTCTGAGAGGAAGGGTATACTCATGTGGCCTGGACTGAAAAGTTAGCATTTTTAAGAAACAGCAAGGAAACAGGACACCCCTGAAGCCTAGAAATATTAAGGAGAATAAAGTCTGCTTAAAACTAACACAAATGAGATCAATCTATGTGTATTAACATTCTTTGCATTATTGTTTATCGCTTTGTATGTTGTCAACTATATATAAACCCGTATTCTTTCTCTTCGACTCTTTTGTTTAGTGATCGATTCCGCACTATGGTCAACGTGCTGGGGGATGCCTTTGGTGCTGGAATAGTCCAGAAGCTCTCAAAGCACGAGTTGGAAAGGATGGACCTTACCTCTGATGTAGATGTGGCCAATCCGTTCGCCCTTGAAACAACTCTGGATGATGAAGAGTGCGAGAAGAAATCCTACGTCAATGGCGGCTTCACTGTAGACAAAAGTGATGCGATTTCCTTCACAGAGACCTCGCAGTTTTAGTCCCAAGTCAGTTATGGCTGATGGAATCGAATTACTTTTGAATCCTCTAGAAGAGTTCAGAGGTATAAAAAAAAGAATAAATCAGTGCCATTACAAGGGGGGAGGCTCATTCCAGAGAACATGTTCAAATGCAGACATTGTCAGTAGCTGTCATTACTGTTCTCTCCCCAAATTTGCCCTATTACTGTGCTGAATCTACTACAACTTTCTTTGTGCCAAGTTATTCATGGAATGGAGGGGGGGGGGAAATGATGTGAGTGCTTCCAAAATGTGTTGTCCTGTTGCTAAGAGATATGCAAAGGCACTTTTTAAACATTTTTCTTACCTGCGTTGTGGTTTTTAATGGTTTAATACTAACAATTGTTCATGTAAATGCTCAGAAACCTGTTCTGCTTTAGAAGTATGTTAATATGCGTGGTTTTTACTGTGCCAACAAAGCAGATTTGTGTATAGTGTATGTACTGCAACAAAGAGCATGACCTTAACAAAACTATCCTATATATGACCTGTAGTGTTAAAAAGCAATATGGTACTGCTCAGCCTTGTAATTGGCTTTTAGCGGTTTACTTTTTAGCATCTCTCCCTCAAATCATTAATCTTACCCGAACACTCGTCATTGAAACATAAGCTACGAGCATCTTAGACCTCTAACTTGTGCCAAATTAAATGTTTTCGTATGAAGGAAGCTATAAATATTTAATGAAGTATTGCATGAAGCAATATGATGAACACCTCAGATGTGGCCTTCGAAGAATGAATGAATCCTGGATCATTTCATTTTCCTCTCAGTAGCTATTTTACAGTGCCATTATCGCATGATAATGCCATCGATCTGGGAGGATGAAGGCAAAGGGACTCCTCCTCCCATGCATACAAAGCATGCTATAACCAAGGAGCACCGCTGACTTTCTAAGAATCTCAATGAGAGGAGCCATTCCCATCCTTTTTTCGAATCGTTAATTTTCCTAATTGGTAGAAGCAGTGTGTAAAGTGAGACACTTTGCGCAGGTGCAGAGAGAATACAAAGTGTTATTAAATATTCCCATCAATGTGACTACATTTGGTGTAGGTTTACTATAGTAGTGCCAATCAAATTATTTTGTTATTACATGATTTTCACATACAACTTTGGATTTGTGAGCCAGGCAGAGAAAATATCATTAAGATGATATGGCTGATTTATAGTCAACTATGGTGATCCAGAATTTACACTGTATAGGCTGTTCAAAGCACATTTTTGTCAACGTCTCAATCGATTACAGTCCGTTAGCTTACTTGTATATCTCAACATGTTATGTAACTATAGATGAATAAAATACATCAAATCTGTGTGTGTTTTTTACTTCATTGATTTCATGATTATTTAAGGAGCACCCACAAACATATACACATACACAAAAATCACATGGATTTTGGAAATGCCAGTCACGCTACAACACGTCTTTGTATTGTGGGAGAAAACAGAATACCTGGAGAAACACGCACACACACACACACACACACGCACACACACACACACACACATATACTGGTGGTAAATGCATAACTTATCATGAACTGGGAAAAATCTGTTTTTATTTCAATTTATAAAATAACATTTACATAGTTGAATTTAAAAATAAATACACAATCTGTGTATAACATACAAAACATTGAGCTATCACACTATGCAGCAACATTAGATAGAGATGTACACATCATTGCTTAGTAATGGCTTTGTGAGTGACACACCTGAGTTTTGCGCTGATTCAGACACCTCTCTCTCTCTCTCTCTCTCTCTGTATACTAATTTCAATTAATGAACAATTGCGTGTGTTATTAAATAAGAAAACATTATAATTTTAAGCACATTCTGTCATGTTTACCTTTTTGCTTTTTGCAGCTGAACTGTTTACACTGATAAACCAATTGACCATCACAGACAGTAAGTTGAACACCACATGTTAATGATTTATTCTCATATGTCATCTAAGAATAGTTAAATATACACACATTTACACACAAGTGCACACCCCCCTGAATGATATATTACAGAATTCACAGTTAATCAGTGTTGAACCTTATTATAGATCTTTCGTTGCTTCAAGAAGAAAAGAAAAAAAACTGTCTTCAGGTATCCACCTTAAAAAAGCAGCAGAACATTTCATTCAGAGAGAGCTTCCTGAACTGATTCAATAAACTGATTATGATAATATAAAGTATATTTAATATAATTGTGTCATATTTTATAATGAAAAATGTTTATAATTATTACTCTTTTTTTTTAAAGATTGATGCAATAAGCAATTTCCCCTTGGGGATTAATAATGTTCTTTGAATCTTGAATTCTTGTTAGGGTGCTTATAAATATACATTAAAACCATCTGCTTAAATATTCAGTCGGTTCCCTTCGTATCACTAAACCAGCTCTGACCAAGATATTAGCATGGCTAAGACCATGCTTTAGTTAAATGTTTAGGTAGTACTCTATAGCTGCTTCTGCATCACCACTATATCCACCCTCGTGTGTTGTTGTCGCCATCCTGACCCATATACAGTAGGGTAAAAAAAATCTTTTGCTTTTCAAAAGGGATATCAAATTTAAAATTAACACAAAAGTAACAAATTACTGAAGAATAGTAATATGTTACTTTTAGTGAAAAGTAACAAGTAATTGTAAATTATTACTTTTATAAGTAACTAACACAACACTGAAACACTGAACACCTTGTCAAACTCACTCAGATTTTTAGACTTTCCCTCCTTCTAACACATCGATATTAAGGACTGAACCCTTACTTGCCCCAGTATACCCTACCCTTATATCACATGCCACATTAATGAGATAATCAATATCTTTCAGCTGTCAGTGGATTTAATTTTATGGCTGATCAGTGTACATATGTATTATATGTATTATAATATGTATTTACTTTTGTTTTCAGAAAGTTGAGGGGTTGTGATATGGACCTGCGTTCTAACACGTCATCTCTTTCAGACTTCGTAGCACCCTGCCATCAGAGGGGAAAGAACATGTACTGTAACATAGCATGGATGTGGCATCTGAACGTGTTAATGTGTGTTACTCACATAAGCAAGTCTGTGAACAGCTTGGGGAGAGGTGAGGAGATGGCGCACTCGCTCCTGAACCACTTCCCATGAATTCGGGGTGTGCAGGAAAGAACTGCTAAAATAAACATGCGATATTTAACAAATTGATGACTGCAAGGCAACTGTTTAACATACTCGTTCTAATACAATATTATTTTCATATTAACAGCTAATTAAACCAAGAATTCATGGCAGAGGCTCCGCATATTCTCAGCCTAATATTAAACAGATAAAAAATCATTAACAAAGAAAAAATATATTATTGTTGATATGGTGAGGTTTTCAGCATGGAGGTAATAATTTATTATTTTTTAATCTTCCGTATGTCTGCTTTGTTTCAGTCAGAAAGTAAAGCTCCATTTCCTTTATTAAAGTCAATTCAAAATGAGGCAACAACTGTTTATACAATTCCCTTCAAAAGTATTGGAACAAGACCTTTTTTGCTTTATAAAGACATTTATAATAAAGACAGATAGGTTTTATCAAAAGATGAATATGAGATGAGAGCGCAGAATTTCAGCAATTATTCACAGACATTTCTAACCTAGAAGATAACCACTCAGGTTTTTTGAACACATACTCACTTACTCATCATCTATACCGCTTGATCCTGTATTCAGGGTCATGGGGGTCCTGGAGCATATTCCAGGAGACTTAGGGCACAAGGTGGGGTACACCCTGGACAGGGTGCCAATCCATCGCAGGGCACACACATACACACACACACACACACACACACACATACACACACACACACACACACTATGGCCAATTTGACAAAAGAAATTTGAATTTGGCAATGCCAATTAACCTAACCTACATGTCTTTGGACTGTGGGAGGAAACCGGAGTACCCGGAGGAAACCCACCAACCACAGTGAGAACATGCAAACTCCAACCACACAGAGACGGGAATCGAACCTGGCCGGGACTCAAACCCCGACCCTGGAGGTGCAAAGCGACATTGCTAACCACTACACCACCGTGCCACCTTTTGAACACATAGTCTTAAGTAAGTTAAACATCATATTCAATTTCATAATTGGTCATGTATTCCTTGCCTGGAATAGCCGTTAATTGATAACTGGTAATTAATTAAAGATTTATGTATGTGTGAAGCTGATGACCACTGACATCACAAGGTCTTGAATTCTTCTTTTTACTGCTTTTTGCTCCAGACTTGTTTCTTTCAGTTGTTCTTGGGATTTTTCTCTTAAGTATCCTTTTCATGAAGTGAATGCTCATTTGGATTAAGACCTGATGATTGATTTTGCAAATCTAAAACGTTCCACTTTTTCTGCTTTATGACTTTGTTGTGTTTTAGGCCATTGTCTTACAGCATGATGAAGTTTCTCCCAATTAGATTTGATTTATTTCTCTGTAAATTTGCAACCATAATGTTTCTGTAAACTTCTGAGTTATATTCTAATAAAGATTAGTGAAGCTCTCCCGGAAGCAGCCATGAAAGCCCAAGCCATGCAATAGATTAGATGTAGTTCTCTGAAAATTGGCAAACAGACTGTTTAAATAGACGTCTAAATTCATTCTGCCGACACCATCATTAGTAAAGGTTATTGAGTCTATTGCAGAATCAGCCACAAAAGTCATAGCCATGACACGACCTCTTCCATGCTTGATCAACGAGCTTGCCTGTCATGGCACATAAGCAAATCCTTTATTTCTCTACACTTGTGCTTACCATCTCTTTGATTCAGGCTATACTTGGGTTAAAAACTTTTCCAAGTCTGCCCTTCTGATACTTAATGCTTAATTGTGGTTTGCATCTTGTGATATGCCCTGAGTATTTCTGCTCTGTAAGTCTTGTTTTGAATGGTATATTGTGATAATATCACATTACATACTTTACAGATGCCCTTTGGAAATTGTTAGTTATGCTATTTATAGATTCTTTTTTACAGTTCTCACAACTGTTTGTGTCATGAGATGATGTTTTCATTAGCCGACTTATTTGATGTCTTAGTACACTATTGCTTTTTTTTTTTTTCTTTACAAGTAATTTTTAATTGTTGGACTGTCTTTGTTCAATGCGTGTCCAATTCCTCTAGAACTTAAGAATTATTTATTGCTTAAATAACAGACACACCTGGGCTACAATAAACAGAATGGCAACAGCATGATCTATTGTTTTTGATTGCATGCGTTCAATCTTCCTTAGAATATAAAATGTGTCATGTTCTTTAACATGTCAAGTTGTTTAACATACAGTATCTGGATATAAAAATCAGGATATTAAAGGATTAATAATCTCGTGTTATCTTTTTATCTCAAACCCAAATGTTCCACTCCAGGAGTGAAAAATCTGAACGGATGAAAGGAGTGCAACCTGATATCATGCAAAATATTGCTAAAAGAAAAGTAGCTATATTTGAAAAGAAAGATATGCAAGCACATTAAAACACACACAAACATCCATGCAAACCTGTTCAGCTCTGGGTATGCCATTCTGGAGTGACTTAGTGCAACTGAGCCGGGAGATCCCTTATATCCCAAAGGGTGATTATCCTGGGATGGATACTCTGTGTTGCCAAGGAGATCGTCTGTGTCTGAGGAGTTATCATCAGGGAGCTAAATTAATGAACAAACAGAAGGTTCATTGATGTGTCAGGACTTGCTCACAAAGGGATTCTATTTGCAGAATGTTAAAAATAATTGTAAAACCGTCAATGACGACAAGCCATTACTTAATTGTTTCATTTAAACCGCAGAAAACATACAGTTCTGTCATGTGCCACATAATGCATTCTAATAAATCTCCTTGCCTAGTCTACTTCTGTTTTCTCCAAAAGTATTACAAAAAAAGTAGAGGGGAATGTTTGCTTCACTTCCTACTGTATTTCACAAGCACAGACACAGGGCACTTACTTTGAACCCCAAATTTTTCATTGCTGGTTAAGAACTTTTGTGATTAGATCAGCACAAGAGACACTTTACTCCTAACACCCAGGAAATGTTAAATGTGGTCAATTATGCCTAGTCGCCAGTTGTTGTGGTGGTAAGAGTAAGATTACTCCTTACACACTATTCCAGTCATGGTTACTTGATTTTACTCTTTTACAGAATGTTTCGTACTGTTGGGTCTGTAGATGTTATTTATGTCTGTTGTATGTATTGTGCTGTACTGGGTCCACTTGTATATCATGTATGTCCTGTCTCGTATCTTGCTGTCAAGATGTACTGTAACGTTTCTTAATCTGGCCTGTGATTATCTCATAGAGACACTGTCACTATTCTATAACATATTCTGCAAAAGTCACTGCTATTTCGCTCTCTACTATTGAATATAACACTTAATATATAATAATCACCACCCACGCACGTAAATTCATCTATTACAGTTTATCTTCGAAATGAACATTAGTTCCCTAACATTAGCTGTAAGGAACATTGTGCCCCCTGCTGGGTGCTACTCTTTACAACAAGTGAAAAAAAGGATGTGCATAACAATAAAATGTAATTATATTAATACTTAAGTAGTAGTTTTAAGAAAATTATCATGTATTAAAAGCTTGCAAGACTTACATGTCCATTTACAGTTTCAGAGTTGTTCCTGCTAGAACCAAAGCTCCTGAGTGGGGAGAGAGACCGAGACCTCAAGATCACTGAATTCCTAAGGCCTCTTGGTTCAGAGAAGCGAATCTGATGTCTGGTAGTCTTTGGTCTTTTCCTTGTTAGGACTCTCTGGAAATTAATGAAGAGACAGTGACAATGAGGAAAAAATGCAACATCAACGTTGATTTTATTAATTAGAGATGCACATTGGACAAGGGCATAACTATACCACAGGGACACTCTGGAAAAGATCCCTCTCAGAGCACTCGCTGATTTTCGTCCTGGTGGAGAACTCTAACCTTGGAGAAATACCCTATGAGGAAGGAACCAGTAATGCTGCTATTACACAAAATACATGTTCATTTTCATTTTAGTTATAATAACAAATGAACTCTATGTAAACTAATATCATGTAAACTTATGGTTTGATTTATAGCATTATTTAGCATTATTAAAAGTTAACAGTCATTGGAAGGTAAGCCTAGTAAGATATACATGTGTGTGATGGTGTTTTACTTGGATGAACATCAGTGCATGTCACTAGTAATTAACTAGTAATAAAAGGAAACATAACCATAAAGTTCACGAAATCACACGAGCCACTATTCCCAAGTGGCTCGTGTTATTTCGTGAACTTTATGGTTATGTTTTAGTTTTTTCAATTTTGAGAAAAATATTCTAAGCAGCATGTAGCATACAGGAAAACTGGGGTCTCTTGTCATTAGCACTTCACGATCTTCTCCAGAAAAAGAAGGCACCAGCTTAGGCTCTGGAAAAAGAAAACTTCTAGCATCGTCCTCATATGTGGCCAACACTTCCCCAACTGCAAGTAAGGAGAAATGACCCACATTATAACTAGCTATACTTTCACTGATCTCAATTACCATTTTTGAGAGAAGTGAAAGTCAATTTTTTTGTTCCTAATGATCAAGTTTTATAAATGGAAAACAATTTACCTGGGGGGATGAGTTGTATGAGCTCAACCTTAACAGTTTCACCTGCAGTAAAGAAAACATCACCTAATGCATTAAGAGTACACATACTTATCCTTACATACGCATTGTTGCTGCTTGTTTGTGCAATACATATTAACATTCCATCCATTCATCCATCTATCCATCCATCTCGGAGCCTCTGTAATCCAACTAGGGTCCGTGAAGGCCAATGGTAACCATTGGAGGCCAATGGTGATTACCAGTGCATTTATTCCCATTTTTACTTTGGACTGTTGGATTAAACCAGAGCACCTGGGGGAACCCACCAAGCACGGGGAGAACATGCAAACTCCATGCACACAGACCAGATGCAGGAATCAACCCGGACCCTGGAGGTGCAAGGTGACAGTGTACCACTAAGCCACATATTAACAACAGACGGAATCAATAGGGGGGAAAGTAGAGGGGGGGGGGGGGGATGCACTCCTTGTGTACATTGCAACATTTCAGCAACATCCGCAGGATCACTGGCGTACTTGAATATCTGCAAAGAAATTGAATCAGATCAAAGGTATAGAGAAAATAAGTAAATAATAATAATTTAAAAAAACTTAATGACTGCAAATGTCTACTTTAACTTTTTTTTTTTTTTTTTTAAACCTTGTCGAATGTCATCTTTGTCCTAAACAGTAAGGGGAATACAGCTGGGAGACATTGTGACATTCGGTACTGGTTCATCAGGCACATGCTGAGGTACATGTCATCCTTCGCTGGTAGATGCACTCCAGGACAGGTCACCTACAAACACAAGTAAAGAGTATGTAGAGGTCTAAAACACCTTCTCTAAACCCTGCTCCTGGATTACTGTACATTTTAGTGCTGTCTCTGCTCGACGACCACTAAAAACACACCTGTTAGAGCAGGAAAAATCATTAACATGTGGGTATAGAGAATCATGGTTAGGAATCTACATACAGGCTGAGGTCCAAATAGTGAAATGTGGGAATGTAGCACACTAGCAGGGGCTAGTGCACTAACTTAGGGCGCACGAAGTAATATGAATATGAAGCCATACCTACAGCATTTTACTGTGTATTATTCGCATTTTTTTTTGTTTCTTTCTTAAAGAAAAACCGCACACATTTTACATATTTTACACATGAATACCTTCATTGATTCACCATATAAATAGACTTGAAATAAATATATACAAATACAAACAGCCAGTCAGGATAAATCTTACCGCTCTAACATAAACTTCAACCACCACTTTTACTGCTTGCTGAGTCATTGCTCAAATATATCCACTATTTATATCCAATAGCTGTGACACAGTTAACACAACGCAATGTAAGACGAGAAAGCGTCGCGTTTCCATGGTATTTCACAGTATTTATAGCAGAGACTTTTATTTTCCCTTCAACAACGAACTACAACCCGGAAGTTAAAATGACGCTGTCGGGATTTGTAGTTTTTATTGTGTGGCCCGGGTTACCAGCCTTTATATAAAATGTACACAATTCTTATGTTGAATTTAAATTACATAAACAGTAAAATAAACAAACAGTTCACAGGCACCATAAACTACCTGAAATATTAATACTAATATGCTCAGGCATCGTGTTCATGCTACTCAAGATGGCATTTTAATGCCTGTGTCAAGCACTACATGGCCAAATGTTTGGAGACACCTGAACATCACACCCATATGATTTAGATAAACATCCCCGTGCTCGGTGGGTTTCCTCCGGTCGCTCCAGTTTCCTCCCACAGTCCAAAGACATGCAGGTTAAGCTAATTGGCATTCCTGAATTGTCCATAGTGTGTAAATGAGCATGTGTCTATAGGCAAAGTATTAAAAGTAACTGTGCAGTCCAAGTTTAATATTTGTACTGTGGTTCTTGGCAGACTGTGTAATGCTGCATCCCCACTGGGAGTGAGAAACTTAGTGGGAACTGGTATAAAAGTGCTGAAGATGTGCTTCAATTTTGCCACATACCATACCTCCTGCTCATTCACAGATACATTAATCCAAAGCATTATTCATGTTGAGGGTCGCTAGCTTTGTTCAAAACTCTTATCAGTGGATTCCTGGCAGTCCTGGGATTTCCTTCATCCCAAAGTGTGCAAATAGACTGCCTGACCAAAAAAAAAAAAAGTCACACACACTAAAATTTTCATTCATTAGCTTTGATTACAGCACACAAATGGTGGGCAGTTCATGTGTGGAAATAATTCGTCATGCAAGTCCTGGCATATGCCTGTGCCTTCAGAGAGGAAAAACTCCATTGATGTGATTGAACCTGTTCATTCAGTATTCAGGTCATTAGCTGACCTCATGTTATTGCAACATGATGTTTTTGAGGCTAGACCTGACCAACTGAAGCCACCACAGATCATAACATAAGCTCATACTATAATGTTTTGGTTGTTCATAGTTCAGCACTATCCTTCCAGGTTTTAATTATGTGTTGAATGATTCTAACCAACTTAAAGTAATTTCAAACCTCCTTAGTTGTTTTCTTTGCTTGATGCAGTAAAATATGGCTTTTTTCGGCCAGGGAGTATAGAGATCAACTGTTCTCAATGAGGAAATTGCATGTATTTCTGTCTTCCAATATTCCCAGTATAGGCCCAGACCCACCACAACCCTGAGCAAGTTAAAGTAATTACTAAACAAATGAACATACATTATACAATGCTCTGAAGTCTCGATATATGGAATAGTGCGACTAATGTGAAGCTGTTCTCCTGGCTTTATTTTTATTAACTGAGAATCAACTAACACAAGACTACTGTAAAAAAAAACAGGACAAACATACAGTAATAGTTCATCTATGTTTATTTTATATTGTCACCTCGAGTTAAGGGTATCAGAAATGCAGCTGAATACCGAGTTCAAAAACAAAAAGGAAAAAAAAATGATGAAACCTCCTAAATAAATCAACTAAGATATACAATCTTAAATCAAATTACATAGAATGAACCAGGTACAATAACTCATTAAATATTCATATTGTATGGAAATAATTGATTGACTAACATAATTGGAGAAAGAAAGTGTTCACTCTTAGTTTGGTTTTAACAACCGGCTCGTCAGCAGCACTTAAATGCGCAATGCCCCAAAACGTATGCGTAAAGCTATGAGAGAACGATTCACTATTTTTGGTGAAACGAAGATCAATTGCAGAATCTAAACAAACGCTTTTCGTTTTCATGTGAGCTCCATTTGATAATCAACCTCTGCCAAGTGTTGAAACAAAACATCAGCATTAGCTTGGGGCCAGCTATAAAACAAATTAAAAAATAAAATTTTATAAAGAAAAAATAACCTTCATTTGTCAACTACCAAAACTACTAGAATGAAGGAAAAACATTAGTGGAAAAAAGAAGAGTAAAAGTGCATTTGATGTCAGAAGCTCTGAACTCTAGGCTGCCGATATGGGTTTATATACTCTTGTAAAAGGAAGGAAAAGGAGGTGGGAAGTGATTTTTCCATTTGGTTCTATTCCCCATACACACTTTCATCACTGTAGGCAATGTAGAGGAAAAAATCCTCTTCATGATGCTCCTAAAAAAAATAACAAATAAAAAAGATATTATTACTTAACTACAGCAACGTATGAAGAGACTGTGGGCAGGAACAGAGAGAATGAGAAACTGCATTCAACATCAAAAAACATACAAGAATGAAAAGCAACAACTGAGCTGTTGTGTACCTGGTATAACAGACCCATCGTGGCAGAGGTAGGAGGAATGACATTGTTTACAAAGAAGAATAGAGCATCTTCAGCCCTTAGGTGAATTCGTTTTCGGATGAGAAAATAAAACTGGCCAACTGCAGTGAAACACAGAAATGACAGGTAATGTGACACCACACAAAGGATGTGAACAAAATACAAATATATTCACTTGTTTCCTTACAGTGCCTAATTGTACTATCAATTCATCCTGGCTAACGAGGGAGTGATTATTTTGGAGCAATGTCAGGAAGTGAATAATGCCTTCACTAATTGCATCACTCTGCATTAATAACAGCCAAGAAAGTGTCAGGTTGCCATTCATCCAACACTATAAGGTTTCTCCTGGTGTACATTTTACATGCATGTTAAAGACGTCTACTAACTATACACTTATTATCTACTTAACAGGCAATATGTTATAGGTTATATCCAGAATTTACATTTTCCATCTTCACTGTATTGCTACATTGCATCGCTCACCTGTGAGATCTGAGGGGACCAGATATTTCTTCTTATCCAGGTCTCCTATTCTGGCTTTGGGAGCTTTTTCAACAATTACCTAGAGCAAAAACAAAAGCATGCCTTACTCAAAGATTACAAAGTCACATACAGACATAGTACAAGTCACAGTAATTTAGTAATTTAATTAAAGACCTTAATTTTTTACTACAAATATACATATATTTCAATGTGCCTGATTTTAGCATTGCATATATTTTTCAGGTTTTTATTAATTCCTGGGGGTACGTGCAGCAATCACAGACATGACAAAAATAGAGGAAAAACAGCAGCTGACTTTCCCCCTTTGAACCTGAACCCTTCTGTTTGTTGTTCTAAAACATACATTCCTTAATATCCAAAATTTCTTTCCATCAAATAATATACCAAATGTCACATTTTTAGGTAATTAAAGGTAATTTTAGGTAATTTTAGGTAATAAAACAGAATTTAATAAATGTTCTCCCATACTGTAGCAGGGCAGAGGACTAAATCTATAATCTTAATTTAATAAAGAATGGCACCGATGAAATCTGAGAGATTAACATGCATCATATCTAGGGTTGTAAGAGGGCAACAATTTTCAATTAGTAACTTTATATGTTTGGATGATCAGTTCACTAGTGACTCTTCTATCTAATCATTCATTACTGTCTACCACTTCTTTACCTATCGCCACCAAATACTGTGGAAATTCGGTATAGCTACACTGAATTCTTAAACCTTTTTTTTTTTTTTAGTATTATTTTATATTCATTTTCAATATATTTCACAAATTTTTAAGCATCAAATTGTTAACACAATTGTTAACGAAATGACAACACAATCTACTATTCGAAAGCTTAGAATCTCAGAATTTTCAGCATTTTAAAGTTATTCACAGCAGTTACAATAACCTCATTTGTGACTGAATGCCCTAATGCCAGCATATAAGCTATATAATAACAGAAATATAATAATATATAGGCCCTTTATAAACCCCTATTTTTTGACTGTGGTCTGGTAGACTTTCTAAGGTCACCTTCAGAGGTGTATAAAGCAGACAGAAAGAAAATTCTATTTGTGAATTTGTAAATGAATAAAATTCTTCATTCTAGCCTCTATAACTCTGTCACAATATTTGAGGCTAATTATTATACAAAACTTTAAAATTGTTGCTTTCAAATTAGATAAACCGCATTCATGAGGACCAAAGTATGTGGGAACAGTGACCATTTGAATCTGGGTACGTCATTTCAGGGGAAATGGGGGTATTACCTCTATAATCCTACTGGTGGTATACGCTTAACGATGTACATACTGTTTGGGCGGTGCCACTATAATTGTTTAAACAAAACTTCAATGGAAACAAAATGTCTTCTTATTAACAATAAATAGATTACTGATTTGCAAAATTTGCAACAATATCATAAACATGGTTAATGACTGTGGAGAACAGCACTGCTGACCATACTGGAACAAAACAGTTCTCCATTTCTTACAGTGCTGCACGACCTCTTTTCTTATAGCTTATAATGATGACAAGATAGCAATCCTACAATGTAACAGCATTTATAGAAAATTATCAAAAATGTTTTTAGGAAGCAAGAAAAATTCAGAGATTCTTTTTGTTTTTATAGTAAATAAACAAAACATGAATTTATACAAAGATTGTATATACAAAAATTTTACTACGTTTTCAGCACTTGCTCATTTCTTTCTGGACTGGCTATCATAAAAACTGAAAACTGCAATTCTTTCGCCCTTAGTGGAAAACAAGCAAACCGAAAAACTAAACACTGACCAGCAGAATCCTTCTGGTCAAAAATAACCCCTTAATTTGGTGAAAGAGGAAACTGCTGGAACTTCAGTGGAAGACAACAAAGAAAAATGGCCATAATACCATAATTAACAATGCTGTAGAGCAAAAGCAGTACTGAAAAAAGTGACGATGATGTTTATGCTATATGCCATGTGGTGACAGAAATGGAAATGAAAACTATTACCTTACCACTGACTTCTGAGTTTGACAGAAAGCAATCAGTTTGAACGGAAACCCTTTGTAAGAACTGCTTGGCAACACTGCTGAACACTGACATCCAAATTCGCTTGACGACGCCGATGACTGCTTCGTTACTGGAATTTTTCCTTTCTCCTTCTCAACACATCCTTTAGTAACATCTTTACATCCCTGATGCTGGACAGAGACTGAATCTGTGTGTGCTTTCCATGTGTAAATAAACCTACCATTTAAAGATTTCCTGTGCTGTGAGAGCTAGAATAAGGACAATACTCTCACTCTGGTGGGAGAGGACGAAGAAAAATCAGTGGGAGAGATAATGTGAGCGTGTGTATGGTTTTATTTTCGGATTCTATAACATTTCTAAGCAGACGCTGCAAATAATTTGCTCTTACCACAGATGATACTGTGCTGCCTGGCTATGTGTGAACACTTATGAGAGCATCATCTGTATACTGTATACCATATATACATATACCCACACACACATATACCCAATCTTATCCTTATGTTAAGTTAATTATGCTGGCAGTCAACTTATACACAGAGAGGCCAAAAGATAATGAATATACACTTCAACAGTTATCAATGCTCTTTTTTAAAACTCAAATTAATTTATGGCAGCAATATGTAGTATTGTGTTTTCTCTATAGATGTCAGTATTCACATCATACTATGGTGCTATCATAGTTTATATATCATACAATTGTTTATATATTTTCATATTGAAAATTGTTTTAATTTTTACATGTTTACATTTTTGGGCCACTCATACACACACACACACACTCAAACACACACATAATCTTATATACACACTGTATACATTTGTATGCATACACTATATATATGTATGTACGTATGTATGTATGTATGTATGTACAGTATGTATGCATACAAACACCTCTATTTATTTATGTATGGTGTAAAAATAACAAAAAGTACACAAATGTGCTTAGCGTTGTGTATGTCAACAACAAAGACTAAAGCATTAGCACTTCACTTAGTCACCAGCCACATTAGCTAGCTTATGCCTACTAATAACACATACGTATCTACCCTCAGATAACACACTTTATGTTTTTATATGTTCCACCTATCTTATAATATATTTGCCCAACCTTCAGACTGGATATTCTCCCATTCAGTGTTAGGAATTGTTGTGGCAGTCAGTGTTAACACTGACTGCCACAACAATTCCTGTCTGACGTCGCACATCACACTCCAACATTAAGATGCTAACTGGATGCTAACTGCTCGTGTCCTTCAGCGACGACTGACGTAACCACAGGTTTTATATACATACACATATTTCACACGTATCAATTTACACTTACGCAACTGAAACACAGAGATGTCTGACGTTATTTTAAGACAAAGGTTAAACACCCCTACTTTCCCTCGGCTAGCACAGAGCAGCTGTTTGTTGTTGGAGGTATACTCACGGGAACCCTGTCTGGGTATTTCTTCCTGATTTTCTCTCCCTCTGATCGCCTCTTCTCAAACGGGTGCTCCTCTTTATACTGGAACTTCATCGCGGCTCGGTGTCAAAGACTCTGTAGTGTACAGAGACGTCACTTAGAAAAGGAGATCTTTAAGAAAGGCGAAGCTGGACAGTTCTACTAGCAGTAGCGATGTTTATGTGACGGTCGTCTACGGCGCATGAATACATAACAGCGCATGCGTCAAGCAATGTTTTTCTCTTCAGTTTCAACGAAGCTTTCTGTGACTTAGAGTTTATTATTATTATTCTGAGCTTTAAAAAACGGCTAATTAAAACAAAAAAAGTCGTGTAGAAATGGTAATATTTATTTATGGTCTACATTATGTTGGTTTTTAGGCACTACTTTGACATGGGCCACAGTGTACAGCCCCGGGGCGCGGAGAGTTACGGAGCAGTTATTCGGTCGGTGTTTATGTGGCCCTCATGATCAGTGGGTGGGGAGATAATACATGGTTGCCAGTTCCTCTTTTCTTTTTTACCTTTGTTGAACATTGCATGTTTTTTGGAAAAGGGAAGAAAACAACTGTAGAGCACCGAGGTCAAGCACACAAGCACAGAGAGAAAATGTGAACCATCCATTAGGAAGACTCAGGACTGGGATCTCAAGAATGGAATTTTAAGTTTTTAGGCAACGCCACATTCCCTTAAAAAAAAAAAACACGGTAAAATGGTGCTTTTCAGTCCATTTCCAGTACCATGACACATTATTTGTACCATGGTAAAATTGAAAATAACCAGGTACTTTTTTTTAACCAATTCCAATTTTTACCATTTACATTATTTGTCTTATTTTTTTCTTCTTCTTTCCTTTAGGGGTCGCCACAGCGGACTATTTCTTTCCATCTAACTCTGACTGCCACATCTTCCTTTGTCACTCAAACCTCCTGCATGTCCTCCTTCACCACATCCATAAACCTCCTCTTGGGCCTTCCTCTTCCCCCCCTGCTGGCCAGCCCCATCTCTAATCATCTCCTCCCTATAGACCCCCTCATCCCTCCTCTGAACATGTCCAAACCATCCTATCCTCTAAATTTGTCCTCAAACCGTCCTACCTGCACGGGTAAAATCCTGTCCATTCTCGTCAATCCCAAAGCAAATCGCAATCTTCAGCTTAGACATCTTCAGTCTTTTTGTCAGCTGCAACATCTCCAAGACTTTACATGTACAATGAAAACATTGTGATTTTCAATTTTGGAAATGGTAAAAAATATCATGTTATGGTACACTCTGTGGTTATGTACCATGGTACTTGCCACAGTACATTTGACAGTAGTTAAAGCTCTGGGTTACTGATCAGAACATCTGCCTTTGAAGACCAAGCTCCTGGGACAGATATGTGAAGAAAAAAATTTCACTGTGCACTAATATATATAACAAATAAAGGCCTAAATGTAACTGTAGAATCAGGATAGTTATTCAATTACTATTCCAATTTTATTGTATTAACCATGATACTTTTTTTGTACAGGGTGTAAAATTACTATGGACTGAGCTATAGCTTCCCAAACGATTACCACAATCAGCTTTCGTCGATATGTGGTTTGCCAACCATCAGCCCAACATATCTAAATACATTATGTGGTGTGCCACATGGGTCACACCTGTGTGTTCCTTTTCATGGCCATACCCATGAGTACCAGCAATGATCAAAACAGTGACAGGATCATAAGAACTCAAGGAGCAACCATGTCTGTGGGAACCAAAGGCCAGCTCATCCTGTCTGACCCACAAAGCCAATGCAGCACAAATCAAGCCATTGAGGGCCCATCCACAACTCACGGCAACAAAAGATGCTCTGGTGACACAAGGGAAACCTAAAATCTAGGTGGTTATAATGTTAATGGTTTTAATGTTATGGCTGATCTGTGTATTTGGGTCAAATGTATAAATAACAGCCATATTGTGACCCAAATGTATTTTAATGTTAAAGTCTTAAGAATGCATAAATGAATGCAGTAAATTAGATGCCATCAGGTATAATTTAATTAAATGTTTCCTGCATTTAAAACATCTACTATACGAAGACGTAAACAACACTAAGGACAGTTAAAATAACTGTCTAAGTTTTCCTTGTAGAACCTGCCCCAATTCTTCTGAGGTAAGACTTTGTCACATTTGCTTTCATTTTGTTTCAGGCAATGCCTTACAGCAATCGTTTTTTTTTTTTTTTGTCAGAACTGGTCTTCAATAATTCTTTACCTTAATTTTTTTTGGCTGATATACTGAAGTATAGGTTATGCAAATAAATATCTACAAAAAAATTTTATATATATTGCAGACTATCATAAATGCTACCTGGGATCTTATTTCTGCTCTACAACCATTTAACTTTAAGTATTTCCGTATTTTCAGCTGTGTTGCCACTGCATTGCACAGTTTAGCATATGGCATTAGGAAACTAGGAAGGTTTAAATGTCTTCCTATTTGGAGCTAGCTTTTTTTTTTTACTGATCTACACTGATAAAAGTTACATATTGCATTTCAACAAAAGTCAGCTCAAATAATTAACTTGCAGCCAATAAAAACAAACAGCCAAACGTCACACTGTCGTGTTTTATTAATCTCAGGACTGGAGTTCAAGGAGCTGCCCTGAGACTTGAGCAGAATATCAGATTTGTAATCAACCAGGGTAAACATAAAAACATTGAAACAGCGACTGTTGTTCAGCAGACTGTTCAGTACATTTATACAGACTTGCATGGTATTTACGTCTTGCATGTCTTAATGTGTATGAAGAAAAACCTTTTTCCCCCCCTTTTGAAGTCTGCAACAAACACTTAGTTCTATGAAGACTTCCCACTAATTATGCCTTTCAGAAAAATAGAAACAAGTCAGGATGTATTCAGAGAACTTGATTAAAAATAGGCTGGGAGAAACATTCAACGTGTCCGTCAAAATTGCCAACTGCCCGTTAATACATAAACCACTACATAGTCCGGTCTTTAAAGATGACACAGTAACAACCCATACATTAAGCGTAACAAAATATAAAGTGTTGTTACAAAGACCATGTTTAAAGGACACCCGGATGTGTACTTAAATTCTAAATTAGACATTCTTTTTAAAATCATTATTGTCTTGTCTCAATGCTCATCCATCAAGTATTGCCAAAGAGTTTAAAAAAAAATGTTTTTTAAAAGCACTCACGGACACAGACTTTCCCAAAACTGATGGCTACAACAACTTTACTTAGAGAAAGAAAGCTGAGTAGAAAAAAAACAGAATTCCAAATTATTGCTCATTGTTTTCTCTTATCCACATAATCACAGCAATGGAAGAACATTGTCCATCACCAATAACCTGAGAAATACAGATTCATTAAAGTCTGTCGTATTAAAACTATGGCACTGTATGAATAAAAGTGTTCCTTCTGGGTTCTGCCTTTATGCTCATGGCTTAGTGTGCAGTCCTCACACAATATTCCAGAAGAAATTAAGGGCAGGAACTCCAGTTTAAAGATGGAAAGGACACAAAGGGTAAACATGATCCCAGAGTTCTTTACTTCCTTCAGTTAAGTTCACTTTGGACCTTCACCTCATCACGCTTGTGCTGGTGTTGTACAAAAGAGCCATTGAAACTGTGGATGCAAAGTTAAAAACGCAACTCTCGGTGGGATGATCACCAGAGTTGATGCTGGTGCAGGTTGCGGCTAAGGACGGACCGAACATCAGCTGTGAATCTGTAGAAAGAATTTAACTTTAAACAAAAGAATGATGTTTGGTCAGAAAAATTATGGTTTGCTGGGTCAAATCCTCACCTTAGTGCATCCAACATTGGCAGAAGGTTAAGAAGAGCTGTGTCGCTGGGATCACTGAACCATGATTTTATAGGTATTGCATTATCTGTGAGAATAAAAAATAAATAAATCAATGTTGGTGCTGCTCAAAAAACGAATTAAGAAAAAACGGTGTATGTTACTACTAAAGCTGCAGTAAATGGTGTCTCCAGTGTTTAATCTATTTAAGTTAATCTTAAAATAAATAATGGACTGAACAACCTGTAGAGAAATAAAGGGTGTGAGTTTGTTTCAGTTTGCTGTTTGGTTGCAATCATACTCTTTAGAGATAATCCCAGCGTCTATATAAGATTACTGAAAAAACCCTTTACTGAAAAAATAAAAGGAGCGGTTATGTGCCAGAAACTGCAAGTTTTAACAGCGTATTGCAAGTGTCAAACTGGGCAGAAAATTGATTCATTGGACTGAATTTATGAAAATTGAAGACAGGTAACACCTGACTCCAACAAGTTTTTTTTTTCCTGTAGGACTGAGATTTTTATTGTTCTTTATAAAGACATGAAATATCAGATTTTTTTTGTTATTCTTTTAGTCACATTATATTGACTTAGATCAGATCACATTTTATGACAAATGAAAACAGAAAACATTGAAATTCCAGAAGGTTCACATACTTTTTCTTGCCACTGTATCTGCCTGAAGTTTAACCTGCACCATAAATGAAATCCAGGTGTAGAATAAAAGCAATATTATGAACAATTATGTGCCAGATTTAATAATCTACTTAAAAAAAAAAAAAAAGCTTCTAATAAGCTACTTGCTCAGTATAAACAAAACACCTGCACCAAAAATACTATTTAGAAAATCTAAACTTACTATTTTTACTTAATATTTTCACTGTTAAAATAACACTGAAGTGGTATAAGTGAACTTTAACATTCTAAAGCCGCTTTAAGACAATACGTACTCTTTATCCAATATACTCTTTCAGCAATCTGTGTACATAGGCTTAAACCTGAAATAGTAAGATCACTGAGTACATTAGAGCTGATCAGCTTATTTTTAGCTTTAACCTTTTACCCATTTCTATAAACTCTTTTCCTTTCAATGACTTATGCTAACGCTAGTTAAAAAAATTAAATGTTAAAAAAGGGATTGATCAGACTTCATCACTAATGGAAAAGGCAGCTATTTTTCTGTGGTCATGTCCTTATATGACTTCTCAGCCAGTAAATAAGTGATAGTTCTGTGGAATATTTTAAGGCAGCAGGAAGTGCAAGATAGAGCAAGATAGAACTTGTTTTGTCGAAACCAAACAAGTCATTTTATAAATCATCTATAAGTCGTATTATGGTCTAATGTCATACTTTAGACTTCAGTACTGCTAAGCACAACAAAATCATTTACTGTTTTCAAAACACATGTGAAGTTAACATGATCATGTGCTGACCAAAAAGCTGTGTACACATGGATAGACTGATAGTACAAAAGAAAAAAGGATGTTGTTCCCGTAACTATGTAACCTGTATGCTGTAACCAACAGAACTATGTTCAGACCCATGCAGCATCTCCTTTCACACACCCCTCAATCACAATGTATCTCTCTATATTTCAAAAATAAATAAAACCAAGACAGATATTCGTGATACACAGAGGATAGGTTAAAAGGTTGTCATTTTACCTGGATGAGTGCGATACGCCGCAGGCGAGTTGTCAAGAATTGCTATACTGGAAAGATCACTATGTATGATGGACAAGTCTTTTATATAACTACCCAGATCCAGCGTGCAATGCTGAAAAAGACACAGAATAATGACATGAATAGATGTAGTAATTTAATCTTTATATAAATGCAAATTAAGTGATGTTAGCAGCATGAGTGATACATCGTGTCTGAATTCATTCCTTAACATTACTGTTACAATGTACTATTTGGGGGTCAACCAATTTGTAGTGCAATAGTTCAACACATAACAGTTTGACAATCAATAGAGATCTCTTTCAGCTTCAAATGTAAAAGCTAGGATGAATACAAAGTAGGACCGTATTAGAGTATGAGGGTTGTTTTTAAAAGAGTAGTACAGAATATCTGTTGGAATTTGCTAAGTCACTCAGATCTTCCATCATGTATGCAAAGATGTGTTTGCTGTGCACCCTTATGCAAGTGTGGTCTAAATTTGGCCTGTGGCCTAGTGTCTTCGTGACTGTTCCTTATAGTGCTTTATATAGAGCTCTGTATAATGCACCGTGAGCATGTGAGCGAGGTAGCCATTTCAGACAGTCACCTGTCTGTAATATCTGCGATTTAGGATGCCCTTGTTGTTGTCCAGCTTGTCCGCTACTGCAGAGCCGTAGATTTCCATGCTGGCGGTGAACACCACGAGCTCAAACCACTGACTGACCACCTCCAAGAAAAAGTCCACATGGGGCCTTTTATGCACAAAGAATCTAACTGGGTGCTTGTCTATAACAACCTTAAGACAAAACAAGAGGAAGAGAGAAAGGCAATATGAGAGCTTTATTAGTTTTACGTATTTCAGGCTGTTTCGAGATTTCTGACTGATGATACTATGTATTTAAAGTTGGCTACATGGCAAAATTATTAAAATCTACACAAAGCATAATTAATAAAATTTTGGTCAGCAATAAAAAAAAATTTTTTTTAAGTGTTATAAAGCCTTATTCTTAAGACAAAAAAAAAAAAAAAAGAAAAAAGAAAAAAAACAGAGGGTGGCTTACGCATGTACACAGCCAAAAGTATATGGACACCTAATCATCATCATCATCATCATCATCATATAAAAAAACAAAACAAAAAAAAAGTTTTAATTTTTCTTATTGCTGAACTTTTTGCTTAAGGATGGCCCAGTAAGTACAGTCACATACATTGATCAGCCATAATATGATCACTGACAGGTGAACTAAATAAAATTGATCACTAACTATACACCAGCAAATTGGTAGTGGGGTCATGAACACCCAAGGATCCCACAGAAATGCCAATCCAGCACCAAAAAAAAAAAGTCAATGTTGGCCATGATAGGAAGGTATCCGAATACTCAATGCAGCATGACCTGCCGCTGTCTTAATCCATTTGAGCATCCATGGAACATGCCGGACAAACAAATCTGATCCAGGGAGGTCCAACCCCAACAACCCACATCACCCAAAGGATCTGCTGCTAACATCCCGGTGCCAGACACCACAGTTTACCAACAGAGGTCTTATGAAGTCATGGCCCAGTTGATCAAAGTTGCCCCAGCTGCACAAGTGAAACCTACTTGGTCTTTATCTTTTGCTTTTTAATGTTATGGCTGATCAGTGTAATTCCCAATAACATTTCAACATGGAATGCAATAAGGCCAAAAGCAAATTATATATATAAAATTAAATGTAATGCGGCAATATACCAGTAAATGCAACAATATTGACAGTATTACACTGCACATTCAGAACACTGCATATATGCCATGTATGATTTTACACAATCAGACAAATATAAGTTCTAGTTTAATTGTTTTTATTCACCAAGTCCCATCACAGAATTGTATCACTGCTTCCTGAATACTGGTCATTGCACTGTAGTTGTGTCTTAGTCGTTAATGTCTCATCCACATTAAACAGTATGTGAACTTTAAATAATGCATTTCTTACTTTAAGGATAAAGTCTGGTGGAGTGCCAGGCCGTACTGTTGGTCTCAGAACCCCATCATGATGAGAGTGAATTAATGTCTCGTCGAGGTCTAAAACTAGGATTTTCCGTTTTACTGCATCTGGAAAAACATTAATAAATAAATAAATAAATAAATAAACAAACAAACACTTTAACCAAAAACTAAAGCGTTAGTATGAAATCTTCCATCACCGGATGCAACCCCTTCAAGTCTGCTGAAAACAGAACAGCAAAACAAAGCCTCACTTTATGTCTTAATCAACCACTGCCCATTCAGTTCTCTGTATTTACTGTGAGACAGATGTACTGTGAGTACATCTGCTGCCGACAACACACTCTCCTGCTGGTTATGCATTTTATCCTCTTCTAGTATCTTTACAGATTTTTTTTAAATAGCTTAAAAATAGCCCTGTTGCTTCATAGCAGAGAAACATTACACACAATGATTTAAAGAATCCTTAATCTTTATTTTAAATGCCAGTCATGGTAAACATTTGCTGAAAACTGAAATAAAAGATTTCCATGTAAATGCAGCATCAACCACAAACTACCATTCACATCTGGGTTATATGAATCTTCTGTGTTCAATAATCTAGTGCCAAATTAATCATTTAATTAACATTTATTTAATAATATTAGTACTATTATTGCAAACTGTGTTGTGATGTCAACTTTTCAACGCCTAATCACTCAAAACAAACAACCCAGCCACTTCTTCAGTATGAATGCCACACAATTCAACAGTGATACAGTGGCTGGGTTTCCTTCTGGGGCTGGTTCCTCTCAAAGTTTTTCATTCACCATTCAGCATCTAGAGCTAGACATTGTCACAATTGTCTAAAAGTCAATGTCGATAGTTACCATTGCTACACAAATAAAACTGTCCTGAAAAGATATCATCCTTAGTTCACAAGTGACTTTCTTTTTTTTTTTTTTTTTTTATTGGAGGAAAAAATTACAAAGATACTTACTGAGCCTGGTTCTAGACAACGGTGACAAGGGTAAAATGTCATATCGCACCGTCTGATATTGGATTACCTAGAATAAAAAGGGGAAAATTAGAACATTTTAAATCCAATTTAGATTTTCAATACAAGACAACATGACAATTTATATACTGCCCATGTATGCATGTATATATGTATATACAGTCCCAGTCAAAATTTTAAATTTTTGTCTATATTTTAGACAAATCCTGCATTTTGGATGATTTGAGCATTGTTTTGCAATGTGAATCAGAAAAGAGCATGAAATTAAAAAATATGACCAAACCTTTGACTGGTAGTGTGTGTGTGTGTGTGTGTGTGTGTGTGTGTGTGTGTGTGTGTGTGTGTAGAAATTCTTAGCAGAAAATTTCCTAAAATGCGACGGTTTCCTCAATCCTCAAGACCTCTAGGTTTAACCCTTTTTTTTTCTAAAAGCGCATTGATAATAGAATACAAAAGTAAAACTACATAGATTCAACAACCACCTCAAATGCACTAAATCAAGAGTATTGACGAATTGCTATTGTTTACTTTAAATACCTCAAAGTTAGAGAATCCAGAGAACATAAAAAACTAGTCAGTATAAAACAATTAAATTCTCAGTCCTACAATCTAAAAATTTAACAATTTAAAAAGATTCAAAAATAAAGAAACAACATCCTAAACTGTGTTGCCTAAATTTACACAAAGATTTTTTGCTGTATTCCATTTTTACTTCTGGACATGTTATAAAAATGTAAATAGCCATATAATACCCTGATAAAAACAAAAATGATGAAATAGTCAGAAGTAAGGGACATGAGCTTGGATTTCAAAAGAGGGAGGAAAAATAAAAAATAAAAAAAAAAATAAAAAAAAAGAGACATCCATACTCGTCACATTTTACCTTCATTTCTGAAACGCATATACTCCGGCATATATTCGGTCTCCTGTTCCTTCCCCCTTAACACTTCACTCTCAAGCTAAATTTAGCTTAAAGGGCAGGAGTTGGTGGGAATGCAGGGGCAAACAGAAAGGGTAGCCAGTGTGAATGGCAGTTTAAAAGGGAGGTTTTGTTCTAGTCTTTGGCGGCTGGACACATAATGAATGCACTTACAGAGTCTGTGAGCCCAGATGACCCTCTTCAGATGTTGACCGTAACCTGACTGCAACCCCGGTTTAATACTGGCCAACATTTCTGTATATCAGCGTTTTTCAACCTTTTTTGAGCCAAGGTACATTTTTAATTGGGGAAAAAAAAAAAAATTCCACAAGGCACACCAACAATCGAAACTGTAAAAAATGAAACTCTGTAGCCTATATTAACCATATACAGCCTTACTTATCAAAGTGTCTTGAACAGGAATCAAATAAACACAAAGAAAAAAGTATTTTATGATCTTTCATATTTCTTCTTCTTTCAAATAAAAAGTGCAATTAACAATATACAATCATTCTTATTAAAGTGTCTTGAATAGGAATCAAATAAACTCAGTGAAAACAGTCTTTTTGATCTTTCATATTTCATGTTTTAGACCAATTAGGTGAAATTGAATAATTTCCCCACACCTGACGATCTCTCACGGCACACTAGTGTACCGCGGCACAGTGGTTGAAAAACACTGCTGTCTGCTGTATATATTAAACCTCCACGGACTATTCCTTAAAATTGAAAAAAATAATAATAATAATAATTTATATATATAACATTTTATATACTTGTACTGTAAGTCAGATGAAAGAATATTTTGTATCTAAACTGTTGTAAGCTGGGTCAGGAAGAAGAAGTCTAGTTATAGACAATACTCTTGTGAAATGGTATATAATTATACCTTTAATTCATAATTTCTGTTTAATACAGGATAGATCTAGTGTGGTTGATATGTTTAAATTACACGTCCCTTCACTCATCTCATCTTTTCTGCAGCTTCTGGCATGCACATAATGCGCTCTTTACCACAGACCAAGATACGCAGAGGGTTTAAGCTCACCTTTAAATTGTTAACCACTGCTGCAATAATACTGTGCCATTTCAACAAACCTGTTAACCAATCTTAAAATGGGAGAAATTAATTCACTCTAAAAATGCATGTATACGAAAACGCACTATTGCTGTGGTTTCTGTGTTTCCTGTTGCTACAGAAACCAATATATTCAGGCAGATAAAACCTGTATGAACCTACTGCTTAGGTTCCTAAAGGAGATGTATAACTATCTAAGACCAAGTTTTGAGACATGTAATTTGAGAACCATGAATGATGGTTCTTTCTTTATTATTATTTATAAACAGAAATAAAATATTAAATGATAGCTGCGTATACACTGCCTGGACAAAGAAAACATTGTGCTCACTCAGATTTCATTTAGTCACATTTAGCTTCGATTACAGCACACATGTGGTGGCCAGATCACATGTGAAAATGATTCCTCTTGCTCCCAGAACCACACTTTCACTGTTTGAGTTCTGGAATATTCTTGTGCCATCAGGGAAGAAAAACTATCAACTGCATTTTATTGCCACATAACATTGCTGAGCGTAGACCTGATCAATTTGTAGTAACACCGGAGCAAAATACTGCCTAAAGAGGCTTGAACAGTGGCCACTATGCATGATGGCTGCAGCGCTTCATGCACTTCCCCTCTTACCCTGATGTGCCAATCACTCTGAAATAAGGTCAATCTGAGCTCAGCAGACCATATGACCTTGCTCCCTAACAAATCAAAGACGTTTTTCCTGAGTAGTAAGTAACGACTAAATAACGTGGTTTTCTTATGGTCACACAGTTGTTTAATCCCAATCTTGTGAGTTTTCAGAACATTGCGCGCATATTCACTATTAAACATAGCTATGATTTTAACTTTTGACCCCCCTCCCCCCCCCATGCAACTTCAAGTGTTTAAGTTTTACCACATTCCTCCTACAAAGATGACGGTTGAGCAGTATACTTCCAGGTAATTCCATGTAATTCCAGTCATTTCAGATCGCCTTATTTGACTTCTTTGCTTGATGTAGCCCAATTTGTCCCTTCTGAAAGAGACTTTTTTGGCCCGGCAGTAAACCAACAAAGCATTATTAAGCCAGTATTAAGCCATTATCAGGTTTTCTTATTTACCATCAGAATGTCTGGAAATGTGCCAGAGGCAGCATGGCAAATAAGCCAGCATAAAAAATTAGGAAAATAAGTTTACTGAATATTATTGACATACTGTTATGTGATATTCTTGATTAGGAGACATCCTGTATATGCACTATAAACAATGTTATAATAATATAAGTGATAATATTTCATTATTATGGGAGGGGGGGGGGAAACTGTTGTTGGTGTAAAATTCACAAATAAAATGCAGACACTAATTAAATAACAGAATATTCATTTACACGTTGCGTTAAAACAATAACTCAAGCTACAATTAAGGGGTTCATGGACTTTATTTTACAATTTAAAGTGATCCCTACTTTAAAACAAGTTGAACCCTGGTCTAAAAAGTACTTTTGTATAAGAAAATGTCTTCTTTTTTGTTTTAGCTGAAAATAATTAATAACACGTACAGGATTTGAATCAAACTTTGTGAATTGTGTGTGTGAGCTCTAATTGCAGGAACAGAGTTGGTAATTGCGTAGTACTGCTTTTGAGTGGGCGGGGTATGTGGTTTCAGCCAATCAGAAGAGCGAGATGCACTTTAACACATTTAAAGGCAAACTGAAAGTTAGAATTGCCCCGCGTATTGGTGAAGTTTCCGTACAACTACCCCCCTGTTGATCAGGTGCGAGTGTTGAGACGCTTTTTGCACCTGTCCCAGTGTGTAAACTTTGATTTTCGGTTACGTCTTAAACCGGAGAACGTGCCAGTAGCCTGAAACCGCGAACAGCATGGCTATATGCACTGCTTTTTAAAAAGTATAAGATACTCACT
This sequence comes from Clarias fuscus, assembly GCA_030347435.1. Lineage (NCBI taxonomy): Eukaryota > Metazoa > Chordata > Actinopteri > Siluriformes > Clariidae > Clarias > Clarias fuscus. Next base: position 18,089,884 of record CM059205.1, read on the forward strand.
GTTCTTAGCGGTTTCCTGAGGATGTACAAAAATAAACTCCATAACTTGGACGTCACGCCGAAGAAAGTGCGGACACACAGCAGACGCTGGGTCTTCAGCATGTCCACCATAACACCGAAAAGTCCAGAATAAATTAGGAGCTGAAACCGTTCCGAGATCCGCGATATCATTTACAACCTGGAGTTTCCAGACGAGTCTGTGAACATCAGTGTTCTTTCATAATGCTCTGGGTCAAAACTCAGGAACTAAAAGTGCACGAGTTAGGTTTCTCTTCAGTGAACGAAGCAGGTTTAAATAGTCTCCAGCCCTGTTCCAAACACACACAACCCGCTAGCGGTGTGTCTGCCTGACCCGGCTGAGTAAGGACGCTGAGCAGCAGACCTGCTGAAGGTCCAGCTCGCAAGCAGAAGCACAAACGACCCAAAGACCGTGGCAGTAAACTCAGTGTTTCTCCCTCCTCACCGCTGAAGGGTGCAGCTCAGTTAATAAGCACTCGGTGCTGGGAGACGGTTCAATCCAAACACGGAAGAGCGTACGTACAAGACCAACGTCACTTCCGCCGAGAATCAAATCGGTCACATCTGTTCGTTTTTTTCACCCCTTGTAGATTACGAAGAAAACAAACGTATCGATTTTTTTAAAGCAAAAATTAGACTGATAAAATCAGACTATTAAGATTAGAAAGTGCCAGAGTTTGATCTTTCCCTCACATGTAGTCTAGTCTGAAGTCCAAATACAGGATGTGGTATCAGTTTTAGCCTACTTGTGAGATTGTAGTATCACTAAAGTAAGGTTTAGTGCGAAGGGTTTGTCTGGAGGGAAGGCTTAAGGAAGAAAAAAAGAAAAGATATCAAATGGAAGGAAGAATGTGTAGCAAATCCAGGGATATATAGAGGGATACAAGAGATTGGAGGACAGTATAAATAAGAAAGGCGGCATGGTGGTCTCACACCTCCAGGGTCCGGGTTCGATTTCCGCCTCTGGGTCTGTGTGCAAGGAGTTTGCATGTTCTCCCCGTGCTTGGTGGTTTTCCTCCCATAGTCCAAAGACCATTGTGTGTGAATGAGCATGTGAACTTAGGGCAGGATGTGGGGTACACCCTGAACGGGGTCCCAACATACACACTCCCATGTTCATTCACACAGTACAGCCAATTTGGAACATGCAACCTCCGTGCGGACAAACCCGAGGTTGTAATTGAACCTGTACCCTGGATGTGCAAGGCGACAGTGCCGTCTATGTTTACATTGCCATTTTATTTGTTTCTCTAATAAAATTGAGCGTTTTAAGAACAAAAGTCTGTGCACATCCAACCCTCACAGCCCAGACCTTCACTTAACATCAGTGCCTTATCTCATTAATGCTCTTGTAGCTGAATGAATTCTAAATCCCCACAGCTATGCGCCAAAAACTAGTGGACCACTTTCCCAGAAGAGTGTAAACTGTTAAAATAGCAGGATACACTCACCGTCTATATGCTTAATCCTGTATTCAGGGTCACTGAGACCTGGAGCCTATCCCAGGAGACTTAGGGCATACGGCAGGGTACACCCTGGACAGGGTGCCAATCCATCGCAGGGCACACACATACACACACTATGGGCAATTTGGAAATGCCAATTAACCTAGTCTGCATGACTTTGGACTGTGGGAGGAAACCCACCAAGCACAGAGATAACATTCAAACTCCATGCACACAGAGAGGGGAATCGAGCCGGGCCGAGAAACAAACCCAGACACTGGAGGTGCAAGGTGACAGTACTAACCACTACATTACCGTGCTGCCTAGACAGGATACAGTGTTACTATAATTACACATTGCTGATACCTACTGTAAGGTAATAAGAGAACATAAAAAAAAATGCCTCTTTTTCCATTAACCTATATGTTTAAAACTTCTGATCTAAATTATACAGCAAGTTATTCCATTGGGCTTTCAATCAAGGGATGTAAGTAATATCACCCTAAAACGAAACATTATCACATTATTATGCGCTAGCACATAGTACATTTTAGCAGCTTGTATGCATAGAATATATGGAGCTTAATTTGCTGATTTTTATTATGGTAACAGCATTTAGCAGACACCCTTATAGCCTGTCAAAAACACATCCTCAAGCTAAACATACCATTGAGTTTTTTTTTTTTTTAACATGAGTTGTCTTATATTACTAGCACTAATTAAAGAACAAAAATACAAGTGAGCCTAAAAAGGGCCCTAAGCTTTTCAGCCAGAATGTTATGAATGTATATCCACCAATTTTCTTAGCAGCTGCAGTAGTTTCACTTTCTACCAGGAAATAGTGTTTAAATTGGACCAGAATATGAGTATCCATAAACCCTATTAATGCTGCAGGTGTCATGACCAGAGCCATGACACAAACAATAAACTCAGTCATCAAAATGCCAACTGGTTGCTTTTTTAGTTTAATTAATTGTTCAGCAGGATACATACGTAGATGGGTTTAAAAAATGTAAGAAGGTTTCTTAGAACCTGGTATTCAATATAGTATATTGATGTAACAGGAATTACATGGCGGCATTATGCTGCATTGCTCCTATATGGTTGTTTCTCTTTTATCTAACAGCCTCAAAATAATGTTTTAAACCTTTTATTATATGTAGATCATGTATCTGGGTGCTTAAACTAACAACAAAGCACCAATAGCCTTTGAATTTTCTCCCTTTAATCTGTTGAGGAGAATGCCCATCCATTAAGGTGATCATCTCACATCAAACCAGCATTCTTCTGCATGATTCCTCCCCCGGTCAAGACCTTGTGATCTCCCTGGACAAAAATCTAATCACTTCATCAGTCACTGCCCACAATCTTGAGGTAACTCTGGACAATCATCTGTCATTTTTCCCATCAACATCAGAAGAATCCGCTCATTTCTTTCTTCACAGGCTACTCAGGTTCTTGTTCAGTCCCTTATTATTTCAAGACTGGACTATTGCGACTCACTCCTGGCAGGTCCAAGGCATGCTTGCCCACTTACCTCTGAACTCTAATCACACAACAAATCTCACCATGTTTTCTCCAATACTCCAGCACTGCTCGTCTGGTCCTACCATCTCTGATGGAGCAAGAAAGACATGCATCCAGACTCTTTTCTGTTCTGGCACCTAGATGATGGAATGAACTTCCTCTAGATGTCTGTACAGCTGAGTCTTGGCATCTTTAAATTATTACTCAAGACATAGCTGTTTCTTCAATACTTGAACTAAAGAAAAAAAGTTTGACTGATGGACTTAGTTAGTAACCTAGTAAGCTATCCGATGACAGAAACTTCAAAGCACTTTTTGTAAGTCGCGCTGGATAAGTGTGGCTGCCAAATGCCTCAATGTAAATGTTCTTTGACGCTATATCAAAAAGTGTGAGGGTCTGTAGGTGATTAAAGGATTGTTTTAATTTTCTAAAAATATATATTTTTTAAAGTCTGTTACTCAATATTTTACCAGTCAACTAAGGTTAAGCAATATGGCCAAAAATATTTTCAGCACCCAGCTTTTATGGAATAATCTAAACTTTGCCATAATAATAGAAATGTCACTTTCTATTCAATTCACATCACTATATAAAATGCACTTCAAAGCATTCTGAGGTAGGTATTGTAGTGTGTCCAAGGTATCATGAACTGAATCAGTGAAAATTAGAAACCTTTATGTCTGTATTCCAGAGCGGTCTAAAGGATTCTGTCGTGGTGCCATGATTTATGTAATATTTCTTTGTGTATGGGTCATCATTTTCTTACAAAGGGTTTTATATTTACGTTCCATAGTTTTAGTAGAGTAAGTGTCATGTCAGGTGAACGTGCATGTGCGTGATCATACACACATTGAATGTACACCTGGACATAGTATTTACATGACACTTAAATGCCATTTTTGTAAACTATATTGTATGTTAATAAAGAAAAGTGTCTGACTTCAAGAGTTATTTAGATAAACTGATTGATAGATAGTTGAATGGATTGGAGATATATATGATTAAATTTTCCAATAACTTTTAAAAAATAAAGTTTGGACAAGCCTTCTAATACAGTGGGTTTTTTTGTTTGTTTGTTTGTTTGTTTCATTATTTATTTTCTACATTCAAGAACAATACTGAGAATTTCAATAAAATAACGGCAATAAAATAAAACACAGGGCCGGTTCTAGACAGGTACATTTGGGGGAGCAGTCAGAAATGTGAAGGGGGGCATCATTTGCACACATCATGTTTGAGCACTGTTTTTCTCCCTGTGCTTATAGTGCTGAATTGTGCTGTTAGCTGCGTCCAAAGCCTGGAGAAGTAGATTGCACTTTGTCAGGCCTCTCTCTACCTTTAGACCTGTCCAACTCGGGTGTCCCACTTGAAGACTAAGCTCCTGCTGGTATAGCTCTTAAGGTCACTGAGGCACGCAAACCCCCTGACCACAATAAGGTGGCAATGCCTCAGGGGGGAAACGGAAAAATAAAAATTAAATGAATAAAATAAAATAAAATATCCTTAATCCAGATTTTATCAATCAACGACATAACATTTATCTTAGCTGGATGGTCTAATTCTCAAAAACGTTTAACCTAAAGTAAGACTTAACACACTATAACTAGAATATTTACAAAACTGAAAGGTTGTCTTATGAATCATAAAAAAAACTAAATTAAGGCAGATGCGCAATAGAACAGATCATATTATGTTTTTTAAATATTTTTTATTTTTTTAAATTGTTTTGCTGAAATCCGACACGACACTACGTTAGGCTACGTCTTGACTCATTTGCATACGGACGGTGATTGGATGTTTACCGAGGGCTCAGGGGAGGAGTGTGTGCGTGTGTGTGCGTGCGCTGCAGCCAGTGAAGTAATACACACAGCGGAGGAACAGAGACATGAGGGAAATCTAATACCGTACTGTGTAGTGTCCCTTTTTCGGCGGATTTTTCGGCTACCAGATCATTTTATTAACTTGTAATATATTCATTTGTGAATATATTAACATCTGCTTTCTAAACATTTCAAAAATCAAAATTTGAGGGGGCAAGACATTTATTTGAGAGGGCGCTGCCCCCTCTTAACCCCTTAAGGAACTGGCTCTCATGAAGACCATCCCAGGCCTAAGACCAAAACTTATCTTTCTGCTGCACAGAAGAAGTTCATTTAGAGTTATCAGACTCAAAAATCACCAATTAACAGCACCTCAGTTTAGAGGCATTGTGAAGGCTTTACAAAGCATAAGTAGCAGACATATTTCACTATCAACTGTTCAAAGGTGATTTTTGCATATTTTGGATGCCTTCAGCATGGTTTCACAGTGTATAAATAAATCAAAATTAAGAAAGGCATTGAAATTAAAAGTTTTGACTAGTATTGTAAATAAACATCTTCCTAAAATAACTCTTGAGAACACGAAATATGTAATTAGAATAACATCCCTCTGTGAAGCATGGTGGTGGTGACATCATGTTATAGACAAGCTTTACATTAGGTCAACCCTGGGTGTCACTGGGTAAATTTTGACTGTGGGACCCAATGTTGATTGCAACATGTCGCCACAGCGGGTCTTGTACCACTGCTATGCTAATGACATTCAACTCATTTCACTTAGATCACTGCATGTCTTGGAGACAGCTCATGGACAGCCCCTGAAATTTAATTTCAGCCAAACTGAACTGCTTTTCATCGCCAGTGATTTATCCTCAAGTCAGGCTTTTGACCTCCCTGGAAAAAAATCTCAAATCAGCTTCGGGCAATAGAAGCAGCCTTGGGGTAACCATTGTCAATAAGCTGTCCTATTCCTGTCATATTGCTAATCTATCATGCACATGCCGATTTCTCCTTTACCACATAAGAAGGATTCATCCATTTCTATTCTCACAGGCTCTGACCTCTGAGCAGCGTTCAACCTCTGCAACTGATCCAGAATGCAGCTGCACAGATGTTTTCAACTTTCCTAAATTCTCCCACATCACTTCATTGCTATGCTCCCTTCACTGGCTTCCTGTAGCTGCATCACTGTTTTTGGTTAGAAGTGATGCCACCCACGCTTGATATCTGTCCAGTCAGATGTCAATCACTTGCTTATTGGTAAATGAGCACTAAGCCTCATCCCCACATAAAAACAAGATTAGCTTTCTTTAAAAGACAGGACCATAAACGCGAACTTAATAAAAAATAAAAGGAAAGCAGAATAAGAACCATAATTATAACTCAGCAATCAAAGTCAAACTCAGCTGTTTGGTTGCAGATAGCTTTTATGCTTATAATATATACGGTTTTCATTTACATAATTGAAAATAATTTTCATGTTTACAGCTTTGGTTTAACAGTTATGATTTAGATTTTATTTTTACGTTTTTCATTCTTTTTTTTGGTGGGTGAACATGAAACTGACCCTCAATTTAATGCCATAAATAAGTCCCAGTGTAGGAAGACAATAATGTTTGAAGTGAATGGGATAAGATAAAGATAATACCAGGTTTACTGTATAAAAAAATCCACACAAAGTAATTTGGCTTGTTACTGTACAGCACTTTATACTGTACAGATGTTGCTCATGATAATTAACTTCATAGCATATTTGGGAAAAACTTCACTTCCCCAGTATTGTGTACAAATCTCTTAATCACTATAACCAAAATAAATAGATTGAAAAATAGGAATCTGCTTACATTTCATTTATGTGTATTCATTCTTTGTCAATAACTGGTTTATCAGGGTTATTATAGGAATCACCAGGTATCACTCAATATGATATCACGATAACTAGGTCCTGATTTGATTTGTATTGTGATTTTTTTTTTTTACACAATTCTAAACAAACTTAGGAAGCAATTTGCTCCTACCACACTGGATGCTGGGTTGCCTGCCAAATTACCTCTGCTGTATCAAAAATAACTCTATCCACTCATGTGGTTAAGTGTTTTAGTGCCCTTTTTCACAAAAGGTACATGGTCTAGAAATTTTATTTCTCCTGATGCACAGGTGCCTACATGTACTTCCACAAGCATCCTTATCATATCATGACATTTAGACCATGTGTCTAAATTTGCATGAAAACAGATTTTTATTCGAAATACTGGAGTTAAAGGGTCCATTTAGACATCAAGGTCATCATCTGGGTCTTCTTCATCAAAGTCATCATTGGCATCTGGTTCATACATAATGCGTCCAGAACCCCGGCCTGGCCTCAGGAGAGCAGACTTTCTATTTACAGAAGGAAAAAACACAAGGTTTTACCAAGTTTTTGGTATTATACACATTATACATATTATACACATACTGTATATTACCTGAATAATTGTTAACAATATGGCACAATATGACATTTCTACACTGGCACAAATTTAAAACAGTATGTTTTTACACCCCTAATCTTAACACTTAACACAAGTAAATCCAATTTTAAAATATTAGAATAGCAAAAGAGTTTGGATCTCTATAAATAATTCATCGTACTTTTCATCGCTGAAGACAAAGGGTAGGGCAACTTTTTCCTTCGCCTCTCTTTCAACCTCAGACAAACGTAGATTAAAGGTCAAATTTGATGTTGGATCCACCTGAAGCATAAATGAGAATAAATGACATGTTCATATCCTGGGCTGTGGTGGACATACTCTATGCGGCCAAATGTCTGTGGACACCTGACCATCGTACCCATACTGTATATCGGTTTTCCCCCAACTGGTGTCAGAAGGTTGGAACAAAACAATTTTATATCCCTAACTGGAACTATGAAGCCTAAACCTTTTCTAGCATGACACTAACACTGTGCACAAAGCAGGGTTCATAAAGCTTGGAGTGAAACAACTCAAGCTTCCTGCACAGAGGCCCAGATTGACTAGTAGTTCCCTGTAAAGGACTGTACAGGGTATTCAGCCAAGTACGATTCCAAACTGCACAGAGCAAAACTGCTCAGTTTAAAGGGAATTATGAATGGCGTAGGGAACAAGTAAACAATGGTTCATCACTTCACCAGAAGTGGACAAGCAAAATTTCTGGAATGCAGAAATAAAATGTTCTAAAGTTCTAAAAGGGACTTGTGTATTTATTTTCATTATTACCGGGGACGACATAATATTATGACAATAAGAATCGGTAACTCTCACTCACTCATTCATCATCTATACCGCTTAATCCTGTATTCAGGGTCACAGGGGCCTGAAGCCTATCCCAGGAGACTTAGGGCACATGGCAGGGTACACCCTGGACAGGGTGCCAATCCATCGCAAGGCACAGACACACACACATACACTCACTCATTCACACACTACGGGCAATTTGGGAATGCCAATTAGCCTAACCTACATGTCTTTGGACTGTGGGAGGAAACCCACCAAGCACGGGGAGAACATGCAAACTCCATGCACACAGAGATGGGAATCAAGCCTGGCCGGGGATCGAACCCGGACCCTGGCGGTGCAAGGCGACAGTGCAAACCACTACACCACCGTGTCGCCTAGAATCGGTAAGTGATGTGATATTTTAACTTAATACATTTTTTTTTAAAACTACACAATTATAATTTTGCCATAAATGGTACAAAATGAATTTAAAAATTAATTTACAAGTTACATGTATTTCAATGACAAGCATTAAAGTACACTGTGGAATGGAATGCAGCCTAAATCTGAAATGTGCACCAAGCGTATATTGGTGTCTTGGTCAGGTATCCTCAAACTTTTAGCTATATAGTGTACATCCAAAAATATGATTAAGAAATAAACACAGATTAAGTCACCTCAGGCTTAGTGTGTAGGTCTGTTTGAACATTTCCAGATTGGCTGGGTTTAGTCTCTAATGACAGCGTCAGGTCCTCTGTTAAACTGAAAATCTCCTCCTAAGAAAAACAGACTATGAAACAAAAACTACAAAAACTATAAAACAATCAAACAGAGAAGAATTTAACTTTATACAAATACTATCCATTTCATAAACAAGCTATTTAAATTACCTTTTGCATAACTTTTCCAGATTTTCTACGCTGTGATGTCTCGGCCACAGCATAACATGCATTGTGTACAGGTTTAACAGAAATCACAGTGCTTGCTAAGTGGCTTATCGTTGACACAACAGCCTGTTGATGGAGATCTGCGTGTAGGAGTCCAAAGATCATCCTTACAGAGCCTCCTGCTTGTCCAAAACAGAAACATTTGTGTCAGCCAACCTATTCAACAGTTAATTAGTACATTATCATGGATTGTCAGGGATAATGTACAAACATCACTAACTACATTCCACCTGTGTCCAGAAGACCTTACAATTTATGCAGACATGAAGACAAACCTTTCTTTAGTTTCTGAAGTTCTTGACAGACAGCAACAGTGTCATGATGTCTTACAACCCAAGACAAAGAGTCAATAAAAAGTAGTGGAGATTCAGTGTGTTGTGTCTCCTGAAGTAGTTGTGTGATTTCTTGTGCGGTGAAATTTTTTACTGTGACCGAGGACTGCTTGGTCCAGCCCAGAGGGTCAATGTATGCATTGTGGAAGCGAAACCTATCGACAGAAAAAGTTATCTTATGACTCATAACGTCTTATGACTTCTCATTCTTTGGTGGTGAAAAATTACTGTATACAAAACAGATTTCACTGCAAAAGCAATTTGAACTTTAAGATCGTCAAAATAATAGACTCACAAACGCAGGTAATTGCTGTCCAGTTGGGCACACACCTTGTTTTCGGGAACTTCAAACCCCAACACATGGATAGCGTCTCCCCTTAAAAATAAAAAGGAACAAAGTTAAATACAGTTACAATTGCATTTAAGCTTTAACAGATTGAACTGTATGTGAGAAACTTTGTAGATGGGACTTTTGGTTGCACATTTTTTCTCCTGAAAAACTTCCTTCACACTTCTATATAATCCCCTGTTACAATAATGCACTTATCCAAGCATTTCACTAGTGCTTGGACACCATCAAGGTATAAACTTTTCTCAGTAAACCTGGAGGCACGAGCAGACCGACCGCATTACATCTGAAACACTGGCCTCCCATGAACTCCTTTAATGGCCCAAATATGTGGAAATGGCTTGGAGTGTGGTAAAGACCAATAAAGTACCAATAACTCATTGTGCAAGTGGTGTTCATGGCAGGATGTGTCTCTTCTGAAAGCTGGTGACAAGTTATCTCTCAGATTTCAAGGATCAGGCGTTCCACTTACCAAATGTTCACTGCGGTGGGCTCCGAGCCACCTTGGCAAGAATCATCATTCATGGATATAAGGCCTAAAATGTTTGCACCATTGAAATGTTTTACTGCGGCTAAGATTCTCTGTAAGAGAGAATGTAAATGTCAATCAGTTTTCACATGTCCCAATTTGACATGAATGCTCCTCGTATTCCTAAACAATTCACTTTAAACAAACATAAGTGTATTGGTGGCTTGGTCCAGATACTGGGTGCGATTTCGGTCCCAAGACCGGATAAAAATGGGAGGGTTGAGTCAAGAAGGACATAAAGCCTGTGCCATAAAAGCTGTTCTGCTCGACAAGAACGGCCAAAAGACTGACAAGCATTATTTGTATTATTCAGATGGTGCTCGTGCACTTGGTTCCAGAAAAGTATTCGGATGGATGCAACAACAACAAAAAAGCAACAAAAAAGCAAGCCTTATCTTGATGTCTTTTGTTATTGAATTCCTGGTAATCCATGGTGAGAGAATCAATGATGTAGTGAGTAAATTACAAACATGGTTCTGTCTAGCTGCACAGGTCTGAGATGAAATAAAGCAAAATACGTGAATGCAGGATTGGAGTAAGTTCAACTGTGTGCACTGACTGGAGTTACCTCTTTAAAGCGCAGTTCATGTAATACTTGAGCAGGCGTCGTCCAGAATAACACGCAGTGTCTGGAGGACAAAAGACACACGAGATGAGTGAACTATTTCCCAGCAGCAGACTGCTGACATAATATATTTTAAATAATGCTTAAGTATAAACATAAAGAGGTTTCTAACGCTACCCCGGATTATAACGAGTCCTCCCGACTCCGCTCCCTCCAACACCTCGGACAGCATCGTGCTGACAGCGCGCGCGCTCGCAAACTTAATAAGCTTCAGTAATGTAGCGTTTATAAACTTTATACAGTCCACTTAACATTAACCTAATTTCTACAGTATTATATTCTATTCCATATTTATTTTTAATAGCTAAAATATGAACCTGTTCAAAACAGTCTACAGATGATTTGCATGACAACGGATATGTTCTTCATCCCCACTCTGATTCAGAAACATTGAGGATTTTATTGAACATATCGCCCCCTAGTGTCCCGGTGCCCACAGACAGCAACGTACACAAGAGGAGCAACTGTTCGTCTTTCTAGAAAGTTTCTTAAGGAAACTGAAAACGTAATGGAAACGCTTTTGGACTGTTAATTTGAGTTGCAGAAATTTGCCGTAGCCGAATCACATCTGTGCTCGTACAGTAATACTTAATTAACATTAAGGATTGTAGACGAAAAACATGAATGTTTATTGTTAAAGAGGTACTGTATTTGGTTACCTTAAAGAATCACAATAAAAAAAAAGTTTTTTAAAAAGTTTTTTTGATGCTGCGAAAACAAAAACGAATCGCGCGTACTGGAGCACTTCCGGTGTAGGAAATCTGCTACTTTTTAAATCACAAAAAATGACAAGTACAAAATTAAAAGTATGAAAGTACAAGATTCAGAAATAAAAGATTGAATTAATCTAATAATTATCCACAGTTAAATAGAAGTTATACAATATAAGCAAACTGAGCAAAAATATACAAATAAATAACAGTCGACAGAGTAAACCAACAAATAAACAGACAACTAAATAACAGAAAATAAAGAAAATAAATAAATAAAAATAACTAAATAGTACAAAAATCACAGTGTGTGATCTACACACACAGTCCATTGTGAGACTACATTTAAAGAGTTCAGAAGGTTTTGTATTTCACAGAGGAAAGGTGATAGTTTAGGGGATTATTTAAAAAATGTACATTTATGAATGTAAAACTTAGCCATTAAAATATAGAATTTGGCAATGTATTCAAATGATTTGTTACTGTGATGGAAAATGAAATCTACTTTGCATTGTTTTATTTTTGCATGTGCTTTCACTTTTATGTGTTTTTGGATTTTCAGTGATTTGCTTTTGCATGTCTTTTTACTTCTATATGTGTCTTGGACTTGCATATGCATTTCCATAATGCTTGTGCTTTAATTTTCAATGTAATTGATTCATAGGGGCACTGTACCGAGGTTCCAATGCAGTCATGGCCAAAACTCAGCCCCTGGGTACAGGACATGTTTCGTGCCAGTCTCACGTCCAAAAAAGTAATTTATTTATAAATATTTATTAATAATATTTATTTATAAAAAATAAATTAATAAAAAATACAGGAAGGCAATCCGGTGTAAAACATGTGTCAAGTCAAATGTGTGGATTGCCTGGTCCATTGTAGAAACCCCTTTACAGGGATAACAGGGATCGTTTATAATATTTAAGGCAGAATAATGTCTGGCACAAACTTTAAAAGAAAGAAACACAGGCAAACACTTATATATACAGTTGTGTGTTTTTGCCAGAATAAAGATATTGTAAAAAATATTTCCCTGTGTGACGGCACTGTCGCCTTGCACCTCCAGGGTCCGCGGTCGAATTCCACCTCGGGGTCTGTGTGCATGGAGTTTGCATGTTCTCCCTGGGCTTAGTGGGTTTCCTCCGGGTCCTTCGGTTTCCTTCCACAGTCCAAAGACATGTAGGTTAGGCAAATTAGCATTCCCAATTTGTCCATAGTGTGTGAACGAGCATGTGTGTGTGTGTGTGTGTGTGTGTGTGTGTGTGTGTGTGTGTGTCCATCCTGTGATGGATTGACAATCCCTCCAGAGTTTACCCCGCCTCCTGCCCTAAGTCTCCTGGGAAAGGCTCCAGTCTGTATATACAGGATAAAGCAGTATAGGCGATGAGTGAGTGAGACTGTGCTGATAAACTATGCAGTGTAGCATGCCACAAAGCTCCAAATTACTCCAAATTACAAATTACTGTATTACATAATAATTACATACATGTTACATATAGATCTCCTAAGGAAAAAAAGGAACAGAAGTAATTATAGTTTTAGTACATCAAACAACAGGTTTATTATTAGTGTTAGTTCATGTTATATATCCCTGTGTATAAGTGATTACTATAGACTGAGACACTGCGGGTCAACAAGCAAGGCAGGCAACTGCTGGGTCCCAGACCAGTGATGCTGCTGACATATGCCACAAAGCTCATTTAGCCTCAGATTTTTATTGTCATCGCAACATCACAACTCAAAAGTTAGCTGGAAATGTTGTGCTGAAGAACATTTCTCACTCACTCATTGTCTATACCACTTTATCCTATGTACCGGGTAGAGGATTCCTGGAGACTTAGGGCACGAGGCAGGATACACCCAATCCATCTCAGACACACACACTCACACGCTCATTCACAATACTATTTGCAATTTGGAAACCTAATCTGCGTATCGTTGGACTGTGGAAGGAAACCGGAGTGCCTGGAGGAAACCCACCAAGCACGGGAACAACTTGTAGACTCCAAAAGCACAGGCAAGAATCAAATCCTCACCCCTGGAAGTACGAGCCAACAGTGCTAACCACTCTGTCACTGTGCCAACTAATCTTATTTGTTAAATCTTATTTACACGTATGATAGCATATTTCGCCAAGGGAACACCAGACCAGCTGTGCGAGAAAAAATTACTGCACACCTACTGACCAATCAGATTCAAGCATTCGGACGCACTGTGGCATAAACGTACACGCCTGGGGTTAACCTCTCAATTATTTTAGACTTGATGTCATTGGACTTTTTTATCGTTACATTTTCAAAACCTGACCCTGTGTGTGTGTGTGACATAATTTGCGAAGTAGGCTATAGTAAACCTCTATCGAGCTGTGCTTTGCCCAGGATAGAAGAGACTGCATTTCCCAGAAGGCCACAGTGAGCCGTTGTGCACGGTGGGGCTCAGCCGCAAGGGGCTTTTCTCTCTTCTACATACTCTCAGTTGACATCGACCGCTTGAGGGAGGCGCGGCGAGGCGAGGCATATACGCACACACGGAGTTTCAAGAAGTTTTCCACTTTTTGATGAAAACGAAAAAAGACAAAAATTTGCTGTGAATCGTTTGGACACATCGGCGATTTTGATAAAGAGAGCGCGAGCGGGGCGGCAGGATGCTCGCTCACTCGGAGCGGCGGGCTTCAGTTTATTTCTGCAACGCCATGAGACGAAAGGATCATCTGGAGAGCTAATTCTCTGGCAGATCGAAGTTCAACTAAAAAAAGTCACTTTCAGTAGGGAATCGGGACATTTTTCTACAGAAACAGATTTTTTACACCAATCGGAAAGAAGAAAATCGACCGATTATTGTGTGTGTGGGAAAAGTCAGTTAGCTTTAGCTAGTTAGCTAGCAAAGCAAGCCGGTGAATAAACGCTGCTCGGTGCCAGTGAAGTCGGGCAGACCTCATCGCTGAGGTGACAATGCTCGAAATAATGTCTGAGCACCAAGGTAAGGCAAAATTAAGTCGTTTTTTTGTTTATAAAAACAATATGCTTCCTTTTACTGCTGAGGCTGATCAATGCGTTAGCCGGTTATTATTAGCCACGTAACTACTGAGTGCTAGCTGCATGCTAACTAAAGAGAATAATATATATTTTTTACATTTAAAAAATCTGAATTTAGCCTTTTTTTCTAGACAATACGATTATGTTTCGTGCGTGATATGGATTTTATCCGTAATTATATTTATATTATCGGGTGTCGATTAAACGTCTGGTTTGTTTGTTAGCTAAAGATAGAAAGCTGAGTGGAGTTAGTGACCATATTGCTCGGTCTGTGACGTCAGCTGTGTCAGTTAAACTGAGCAAATTCAACGTTAATCGAGAATCGAAACTTTTAATAAAGGTAGTATTAAATAAAATGCAGTCCGATGTAAGCACGGATTAGCGTCAACTATCATGGAGGTTAGCCTGCTGAAGAACAGCAAACATCTCCTCCTCCTCCTCCTCAACTGCTTTAATTAAAGACCCGCTTTATTAAATTTTTTATGTATTCATTTATTTTTCAGTTCACTCATTTAACACCATTCCAGTTACTCCCCTGATATATTTACACTTTAATTAGTCTAGTTTTGTGAACTTGTTAGCGAGTTAGCTAGCTAAGCTCTTGGCGTTTATTATCTAGGCTAGGTTTTTAGCCTCCCCTTGCTCGCGCGATAAGTCACATAGATGAGCTCGCGCTCTGTTTGTCTATTGAGTAAAGAAAAAATCTCGATCTCATCAAACATGTCGCCTTTAATCAGCGTTTAGTCTGGAGTTAGAGTTAAAGCTCTCACAGCTTGTTATGAACGCTGTCGATGCTCTCCGGAAAATAATGCGCAGGCTCTGGCCATGTGTTATCCTCCTTAAGATTCCGCTTGATTTTCCCGAAAGTCGACGCCAGATCACCGGGACATGTCCTTTAGGGGAAAGTATTAAGTTCTACCCTGAAATTTACCTGAAATAAGACTCTACCAGCGCGCAGAGCTTTACTGCTAACTGAAGCGGTTGTTAGCATGTCCTTGTTTAGCTGCCTGCTAACGCCACAGCGCACGCGCCTCGGTACATTATTATTATTACACACAAAACGACAATACGAAGCATTAAGTAAAGAAAATATGACTGTATAATCATATTCAGTTTTCCTTTTTCCTTAACCCATGCTTTGCGTTCTCTCTCTGTTACAGATTCATTACTGAAGCGCAAAGCGGAGCCTCTGGTAAGCTGCACAAACTGGAAAGCTTTTAACCCTTTAGTATCCATGTGCTTATCAGTGCTTCCATTGTACACTACTCTAATTTTTTGTTTGTTTTAATGTAATTTCAGCCACCAGAGAGACGAAAGAGAACAGTGGAAGACTTCAACAAGTTCTGCAGTTTTGTCTTGGCATATGCTGGTTATATCCCTTCTCCAAAAGAAGTAGGTTTCTCTGAACCCTCACAGGAGATTTTGTGTGTAAAAGCTGCTTTCAAACCCTGAGGTTGTCCTGGGATGTTGTTGAGACTAGGGACGCAAATCACTAGTCGCCACCTGATATGATATCAGGTGCTGATATCGGATGCCTTGGTGTGGATTTGATTAAAATTGCAATTCTTGAATTGCACAATTTTATAAATATATTTGATATCAAAATTTTCCCTTATTTTCTTACAGTCTTAAGAAAGAAAAAGTTGTAATAACTTAAGTTTTATCCCTTAGCTTTGCTCAACAGCCTTACAGCTAAATTATACATGATCAATTAAATGTAGCCTGTTTCTTATACCATTAGTTTTCTCACATAAAAACCAAGCGCAACATTTTAACAGTATTAACTAACTTCAATTAAAACGGTTTAACATTTAACTTTAAATCAAACATAAGGAGCCTCTTTAACATTTACAACTTTTGACAGTAAAATGCGTGTCTGTTGCTCCATTTAGAAGCTTGTGCACTCTGCACAGGATCAGTTAAGTCAGTTCAAGGCTGATCTGTAATTGCTGATCAAGCTAAAAAAAAAAACATCCACTTCCGGTCACTGGCTGATCGACTGGTGCATCTTTATTATAAATGTAATAAATAATAAAAAAATTCAATGTGGTGGTACATGAAACGGCATACAAAAAGAACAGCGATTTGTAACTGGGTAAAAAAAAAATCACTCATCTCTAGCAGGCACCATGAGAGCTTTATTCATCATGAAAGACACATTAATAATAAGTGGCGTAATGAGGTTTGATCTTGTCGTCTTGCACGGCCTAAACTTGTGACCTCTCTGCTCACGCTTTTAACAATAAAAATGCTTTTGGATAAAAATTAATAGTTGAGGAGATGTGAAGGGTACGGTTGGTTTTGCAGCAAGAATTAGAGATATTTGCCAAGGTATGTTGAGGTGAATTGCAGAGAATCAGTCTGACAGCCAGCCAAAATTTCTGGCATGCCAGAAATCCACCTGATTGTTCGAGAGCCAGATCGCCGGTCCGTATGGGGATTAATCAGGCTCCTGGAAAATGCTCACCTGCATGTCAAATGTCAACTGATTAGGCCAAAACCTACTTTGATTATGAAGTAAGTCATGACAACTGACTCGGGAGCTATAGTCAGTCCAAGTCCATGCAGTGTTTGCCTGGGGTCAGACCAGGCTGTGTGAGAAATGACACGCTCTATTGAAGAACATGGATTAATTTGTTAATTAAATAAATTCGTAACATTACTTACTTTGTAACATTAACATTACTTCCTATTTTAGCTTCTTCTATGGTGAGGAAAAGCAAGTAAGATGTGGTTTGGAGAGGAAATCGTGTGTCTTCTGAGAATATTTAGCAAGCAAAAATATATGAAGAGTATATATAAAGTTCCATAGACAATGCAAACAAAATGTTTGAATATACTGTATACAGACCTTGGTAATTCTAATGGCTAATCGGTGTGATACGAAATTAAGTTAAAAAAAACAAAAACATTTTTTTGTGAAAAGATGTACATTTGAGAAAGATTGTGTATATAAAACACAAAGTAAAATGGAAGACTTTGCAACAAATGTACAACAATGAGGCAAAAACAGTAATAATAAATAATTTTAACAGTACACTGGCTGAGAAAGAACATCCTAAAAATGGTCTGGCTGGCTTGTGTTAACTGCCCATTTTTTGTTGTTGTTTTGATGCACTTATTAGGTTGCCTGTAACTTATCTGTCATCAGAGTGACATGAAATTGGAGTAAAATGCAAATGTTAAATGGTACTTCTAAATTTGATACTATCTCAGGAGCATCTGTACAAACCATCTGTGGTTTGTAGTCAGTAGATGCCTAAGCAGCCAGCCAGCTAGCTTGGAAACATTTTCCACCTTAGAATGAACCCTTGTTGTTCTGTGACTTTTACTTAGAAAGTCTTGCAGCTGTGTAGTGCTCAGTGTCCTGTGTTGCCTCCCTAGGAAAGACCATGGTCTCCAGCTTCCTCCAGTTCACCACACAGCTCTGGCACCTCAGGCGAAGGTGGTGTGGGAGGTGGTGCCAGCTCAACCAATATGTCACCAAGCTGGGGAGATGGCAACTCGGACCTACACACTATTCACACATTCGTGCAGAAAGCCCGCGCCAACAAAAGTGTCAAGACCATGCAGCGCCTACCTTCTGACAGCACCTTGCTAGACAAAATGAGGTTAAATGACTCGCTCTACAAGGGCCAAGCGAGCAGCAAAGCAGAGCGCAAGAAGGACAAAAAGCTGAAGCGCCTCTCTCTCGGCTCAGGCGCTGGAGACAGCAGCAGTAGCAGCGGGGAAAAGCGTGCCAGAATCAAGCGCAGCAAAAACTCCAAGCAGCCCAAAAGCCTTAAGAAGCTTAAGAGCTCGACGCTCAGTGAGACGGACTCTGAGACCGGACTCGGCAATGGAGAGGAGCACACGGGACAGCCGAGAGGACTGCAGTCTCAGAGACCCAGCCTGGTGAAGTCTGAACGGGACGAAGCAAGCAGAGACGCTGAAATGAGCTCCAGTGAAGGAGAAACGTGGATCGCAGATGAGGATATCATGGTGGAGTCAGGTGAGTGGTTTTATTTCAAAATGATGAAAATGTCTAAATAGTAGATGGTTTAAAATAATTGGTCTGATCACAGTTGAATGATTACATTCAATCCAGTTATTTCGTATGTTTACACATACACATAAGGAAGGTCAGGGGAAGTTCAGTCCTCAGCATTCTTTTAGTTAGTTTTATTTATTTATTTTTACATTGAAAAGCTCATTTATGAATTATTAGATGTATTGCAAGCTCACCAGACAGTAGTGCTGCACAATTAATACCGATCGAAGAATCAAATCGCAATTGTAAAAGGCTGCAGTTTTTTACTGGTACTCAGCAATGTATTTAGAGTCTGTCAATAATTTAAATATTTGTTTATTATTTGAAATATATTGAGAAATACATATCGGCCAACATCATTTTATGGTACCATTTGTCCAATTATTTTCCATTAGCCTCAATAAATGCTTTTGAATACAAATTGGTACATTGATTAGTTAAATATCACAGTTGCAATATGTGTCTCATATATAGTGCTTTCTTGGTTCTGTTGCCCAGAATACAACAAAAGACATTTATCATTAATTGTTGTGGTCCCTCTTTGTCCTGCAAGCCCCGTATTTGACAATTCGAAAGATGGTGCCCCTTTTTTTCCTCACCTTATTTATTTGTTAGCTACTTAAATGTACTTGTACTTCATCAAAAGTAACCGTTTTGTTAATGCAGGTTCATTTTGATTTAAACTTGTGTATTACACTGTTTAAGGCCATTTTGTATGAGCAGTACTGGTTTTTAATTTGTCTGTCAGAGATAGATGGATAAAGAATGTCAGAAATAATACTTGTTTCATATGCAGGCTCATTTTAATACAGTTAAACCATTGTTAATCCATTACTGCCACCTACTGGATACGTTCTGAACTGCAGGAATGAACACTTAATATTGAGTAATTATGTGAATTCAGATTTTTGTTTAGAATCCTGTGAAATGGTTTTAGAGTCAGACATCGAAGTACCCAACTGCACTAATTAAATAAAAACATTTAAAGTATATATTATTTTTTGTGGGATCTAATCCTGAGGAATGTTTTTTTCCTTTACGTTGTAATTTCCCGCAGTTTTCTTATAAGCTGGTAATTTTTAATAAACAGTAGGTCCGTTAACGTGTTGCAACTAGATGACTAGTTTTGACTCTTATTGTACTGGTGTCTAATCTTAAATCATTCAGTGCTCATCAGCGATAAAAAAGACAGTTATCAATTGGCTAAATTTAATTTGCCACCAAATCCTGTTTGTCTGGAACCAAGGACTGGTGATGTGAATGTTGGGGCTGTGTCATTTCATCATCATCATAACAATGGCAGCAAAGTCCTGTTCATGGTCACATAAGAATTAAGTGGGGGGGGGGGGGGGGGGGGGGTTTAAACATTGTTTGAAAAGTGTTACGTTTTAAAGTCAAATCTTTCCAGAATAGTAAATATGAGAGTCTATGCTGCGCCTTGGCATATCCATAG